>CM029607.1:64764546-65964546 GCA_017311375.1 Mytilus coruscus
GAGACGACCCTCGATTTTACCGGTAAACTGAAGGTGTCATTGGTCGGTGTCGACAGTTGTTGACAAGGTCTATTAGAAAATTTATCAAATCGCTGGCTCATGACACAAGCACGTTCATCCAAATACAATAGCAATTCAACGAATTGAAATTTGTTAAGATATGATATGTCAAATGATGGACAGTTCTGAGTATCGAATTACCATGAAAATAAGCTGAGAAATTTAGTTGTTAGGGGATTTGAAAATTTAAAATCAATGATAAATGCACGCAAATGGTTTAACCTTAATATTATATTTCACTTAATGTACATGTAAAAGATATTCTTTACAGAGAAAACATAGTATAGAATATCATAAATTTCATTTTATCTATCAAAGCAATTGGACAGGTGAAAATCACACACAACTTATTGACTACTTTAATGTTAATTAATTCTTTACATAGTGCCAACATTTAAAAAAGGATTATTGTTATTCACTGACGATATTAGGTTCAGTATGCAATCAAAATACAACACACTTAGCATATGTTTCTATTTCGTATCTATGTGTTTTGATCTTAAACGTACATGTTATTTTTTTTTTGACGTCCATAGAAATTACCAATGGTCTAGACTTGTAAAAGTATGTAAAATGTACACTTTCATTCAAACACCTGGTTATAAAAACAAAACAGTAGATATTTTACACACTTTGTCAAGTATTGATAAATGTTAGATAGTGAATCGTAATTTTCAGATTGGCACTAATTTTGAGGATATGTTCGGGTCAAATTGTTCCCAAGCTTTTCAGAGTATTATAATTGACTTATCTTTTATAATGTGTTTTCAAATTAGTGTCGTACGATCTTTTTGGTTGAATTAACGATTTTAAGATTTATTGATAACGCTCAGACACATAAATGTGTAATATGAGGTCAAAGTATAATAATTTTAAAGTTTAATATTAAAGAATGCATTGATGTTCACCAGTACAAAACAATAACAAGATTTAAAATAAGAAATAGTATTTGTATCATAAAGAAAAGAAATATCAGTATTGTCATAAAGAAATAAATTATATGTATCTAATAATTGTACATTCAAACTTTATGAAAGAAAACCATAAACAGATATGTATATATGTTATAAACTGTCTTTTCGAAATCCAGATATGCTATTTAAGTTTTTGCACCTCATGTTTGCGGTATGCAATCTTCTCCGCAAGTTTATTGTTTTCTGGTTTTCTGTTTGGTATTAAATTAATAAGTAAGATCCATGATACATCTCGTGATCAATTTATTTGGCAATCGTCAATGGCAGTCGGCAGGGTTTAAGAACATCAGTTGTTCGACGTGCTAGTCAAATGCGTTTTGTTTAAATATACTTTTCACTTTTTCGTCTTTCATACAGCTCAAAACGAAGTTAAAAACATTCAAATACCAAATCTACGACAAGGATATGTATGCCTTGGGGTAGAAAAACTTAATTTTTCGAATAGTTAAAGATTTTACAAACCGTTAGTTTCTGGTTTGAATTGTTTTATCTCTGGGCCTTTTATAGCTTACTATATGATATCGGTTCTGGTTCATTGTTGAAGACCGCACGATAACACCTACGCCATTTGGTATGTGGTGGAAATTTGTCTTATTGGTATTCATATCATATAATATCTTCGTATTGCCTCTCTTTTGTTTCAGGTTCGATCGGATATATGCGATCATCATAGCTACAAACATGAAAAATCGTTCAGTTTTATGTTATCATCTATATAAGCAAAATTAGGGATATTCCATGATGCAAGCTTGTTATCATTCTTCTTCATTCCCCTGTCATCATAGATCTTTCCTTATACATAATAAAGGAACAAATGGGATAGAAGAGGGATAAAGTTGGTACCCATCGGAATGCCGTCCATAAAACGTACCAAATAATATGTCGATGAAAAGTTAAGCACATGACTTTTGTTTGAATCAGGTTTTTCTTAATGAGAGTTTTCCCGATGGTACTTGTGTAACACATTCACTAGTAGTATGTATCTTGCTTTAAATCATATTTTTAAAAGAGTTGTAACAAATGAACCATGTATTGACAAATAATAAGACTTGTAAATTTATACTTTCAAAACCACAGTAATGTTGCGGTTTTATGTTCGTACCTATTATGATCGACACACCACATGACGGATTTCAAGATATTAATATGACGGCTCAACAAGTAAGCATATATTAACTGTCCATTTTTTTACGGTAAACTGGAAATGAAAAAAGCGCATTAGATATACTACATATTAACATAAAAGACTGTGTAAAATAAAGATTTTGTTTAAAATATGTTTTTGCAACAAAATCAAACGTTGAAGTAGTTCGGGTTGTTGTCTCTTTGACACATTCCTCATTTCCATTTTCAATTTTGTTTCTCAAATATACGGGCCAACCATGTATACAGAGTATGCCAGGTTATACCAGATTGTTTGGTTTATTGTTGCAGTGAATGCAAAATTGTGTATGCATATTTAAGACGTTTGGTGTTTATCGAATGAGATTGAGATAGAAATAACATCTCTTATTATTATTCAGTTATTTGTCTTTATGCACCGCGTTAATATCCAATCGCTTTTTGTTCGTGTAAACTTTACATTTTATTGACATATTTTTTAGATAATTGTACTGTGAATACTGACAGAACCGTAACACCGACTGAAATAGACAAAACAACGGAATCTGCGATTGGTCAAACTGCAACAAATAGATATTCACACTTACAAATCAAAGACAGCAGTCCTCAACCAGTAGACAAAGTAATGTGTTCCTGTGCATGTCAGCGTATGGGTAGAAGTATGAGCGTTCATGAACTGGACGAGGTGGTTTCTAAAATCAATCAGAAACTGCTTATTGATAAGAAAACCTTAGTTCTTACAAGAGATCTGAAAGTTCACAAACTGATATTCGTACCTCCTCTATGTGTATAGGGATCGTAGGAGGAATAGTAATATCTACCCCAATTCTCTCTATAATTATCTGTGATGTGGTTAACATGTTAAGTAGAAAGTAACTCATTCTTTTCTACTCAGCTGGACAGCGGAGGTTTTTGTGTGTGTTTACTATTACGAGATACATTGACAAACGTGAGATTTGTGCGCACATAAAACTTTGAAATCCACCACAATTTGTTACGAGAACCATTTTATTTTGTTACTTTGATGTACTAATGTCGCATGTTATAATGATTTAATCTCACCACATATTGTTCTTGTACAAAATCCAGTTATTGAGACCATGTGTTGAAAGTAGTTGTGGCATATGTTAAACTGGTTTAATTCCACCACAATTTGTACCTCTATAAAGTCCGGTTATTTGGGTCACGTGGTTATGGTTACTGCTTTTTTAAAGTAATATCACCATTGTTTTTCCTTATTAGTCTAAATTAAATTGGCATTTATCCCAAAAAAATGTGCAGAATTTATCTTTGTTTCAAATAAAGAAATACTTGGCATGAGTAACGTTATATCTTGTCCATCACTGCTGTGAAATTTTACATAACACTTCATTGCATAAATAAAGTTGCTTCACCATCTATCCGGAAATTATTTTCAGACTATAAATAAACTGTGATGGAACGTTCATATAGATAAATGACCAGTTAGTTCATCATGTTATAGCTATAAGAGTTATGCAAAAATGTCATCATATGGTTTCTTCCTTTATTTTTATAACAATGGGTGAATAAAAGAAGATATAAAATGACAAGTTGCTGTACTGTGCATGTAACATGTGTTATTGTTCGATATACTGACAAAACAAAGAACTAATGAAAATAAATAAAATCATGTATAGGCAGATCAAATTGAGATATGGCAAAAGATCGTTATCTTAATAAATCATTGCATATTACGTTAGAAAAGAGATGCATAGCGATATCAACAAAGTACTAGAATGCTTAAAAGGGACTGCTTAAGGCAGAATATTTAAATTAAAAGGTAAGTCCAAATTATGTTTGTGGTATTTAGTTTTAAATAAAGAACCATACACTTATTTACGAACTCAGCTGGCTTGTGCAAGACCAAAAGAAAAACCTTTGACTTCCAATTTTCATATTTATTTGTTAATTCCTTAAAGGAATTTAAAACGAAGCTAATGGCAAAATTTAGATGTAAATGAAACAAAACTGTTTCTCAATGTTGATTTCGACAGAGTTGCCGATGATAATTTTACAACTAAAATCCTTTCAAAGAAAATTCAAATTGCTGAAACGTATATTTAGCAAGGAATATTAAAAAAGAGATTTATTAAAAGATCTTTACTATAGCAATAATTCAATCTGACGAACGCCTATTTGAATTATGTAAGGAATGAACTAACTCATTTTGGTTATTGATGTCCTTTTTCAAATCAGGTAATATGTGTCACGTTGTTTGAACTTGTCTTTTACAACAAAGTTTTATAATACTGTTACTAATAACAGTTTTATTTGGAGGATATGATTGCTTACGGTACAACTATCAACAAAGACCAATTGACACCGTATGGCCTTCAGTTATGAATCAAACCAATAACGCATAGTGAAAACAAACTCATCAAAGATACCAGTCTTATTATTTTGTACGCCAGACGCGCATTTCGTCAATAAATTCTCTTCAGTGACGTTCGAATAAAAAGTTAAAAGACCAAACAAAGTAAGAAGTATGAGAGCATTGCATACCAAACATTCCGAAAAGTTTGACCAAATACAGCTATAGAATGGTAACCTTTTCCTGGAGTAGAAAATTCTAAGCAATTTGAACAAATCAAATATTAACTTTTAAATATTACAATATCATTGATGATTCATATCAATACAGAATTGCTAACTACTTAGCTAGTGATATCCACTGAAGAGGAATGGAGATATGGTATGATTGCCAATGCGACAACTATTTACCCAAAGTTCAAATAAAGTGAATGTAAGCAATAAAACAATCGTACAGCCTTCAACAATGAGAAAACCCATACCGTATAGTCGGCTATAAAAGACCTGACATGAAAAGTATGAAATTATTCAATTGAAACAAATAACGGCCTAATTTACAACAAAACAATTTACGAAAACAAATAACACAGACATGAACCAACAACAACCACTGAACTACAGGCTCCTGACTTGGGACAGGCACATTAAGAATATGGCGGGTTTAAACATGTTTGTGAGCGCTCAACCCTCCCTAACCTGGGACAATAGTGACCGAAAGAGATCGCAAGACTAGCGAAATCGGGAGGATTTTGAATCTAATATTCTGAACAATGTCTTAATTCCTCAACGGAAACGTTAATAAAGGTGTTTTATAAATCATGCCAAAACCGAATCATTAACTACTGAGCTGCTAATGCCTTCGGGACTAGCAGCACAGCAGTATCGACCAAGTGCTAAAAATGATTAACAAAACCACTAATGAATTTTGTACGACCAAAGCAACCAAAGACAACCTCTGGATTCTAATCAATTTTGTTCACAAGGTTAATAGTTAGACGATATGCAGTATCATATCTTTCGCTCTCCCGGTTACTTGATAAAACCATGCTTGCTAGCATATATTGTAAATAATATACTAGTATTGCAAAGTTTTGTAAAAGATGTTTCAGATTGAATGGTTGTTTTTTTTTTTCTTAGGCAAGAGACAAATATTTCAATCTTATTCAGGACTAGGACAAACTAACAATAACTTTAATAGGTAGGTTATGTAAATTGGATAAGCCGATTTGATGAGTGGGAATGGCCACTAGCATTAAAAATGTCCGTATGCACTTCCTACCATAATTATACCATATACTATCATTATTATATGTAGTTTTGCCAATAAACACATTAATTACATTTTTTTAAATGTCAGTATGTGGGATAGAGCAGAAATTAAGCCACGCAAACAGGCCACCTACTGACCTTCAAATAGTATTTGTAAATTTTAACGTTCAGTTAGCACAGAACATTCCATACACGCGAACAGATTTCACGTTCTTATTCCGTTCGAACGAGGATACTTATTTATACATCTCGTATAGCAGAATACATACCCATCTGTATAATTGCTTTTAATGCCAGACGATTATTTTTGCGCCAAGTCGTAGAGTGAATGCATATTTGTTCATGTCCTTTGCTCAACAAGTTATCTAAAACTAAGATCCTAATTATTGTTATATTAACCTAATATATTTTTTGATTTGCTCACGCAATATCGTCAATATAACGGAATTTTTAACAGCTGTCATGAAAGTGGGAGGCTTACCTAGCTATAAGACAACGTTTAACCCATAGATTTTGTGAGTTTTTTATGGATTTCCTTTATTTGAATTTACCTAGGATTTCGGTATTTTTATTTTACTTTTTCGGGTAAACAAGTATAATACTATATGCTTTTGAATATTTTGCCCAATGCATTAGGACTAAAATCTGTTACATAGCCCTGTTCATTGATAATTTTCTATGTTTTCTATGTATTGTGTGCGATTTTGTCCCATGTACATTTACTCCATATCCTTTCATTTTCTATAAATCGATTAAAATATTAAAAACTACACACAGATTTCACAGAAACTTTACACCGCATTGACTTTAAATTTTAATATAGAACGATATCGGTCATATGCACGGCGTAGATTAGTTTAAATTACAATCAATGTGAAACAACAGTAGATTACCATCAAACAAAAGTCATTAATTAATACTAATCAACCATTTCAGTGTCCAAATAACGTGTAGATCCTAGAGTGTTATGAACAGTAGATGGGATCATTTCTTACCTCTCTTCAGAAATATCAGAATTATTCGTCATAAAACGTTTCTAAACTGTTCACAGGACAGATTTACCATTACAATAGAGCTTTTCTATATTAGAACTTTTAGGTTCCGTACTATGGTAGACCCAACTGTATCTGTTCTTGGGTAGACCCATTACAATCTGTACTAAGGTAAGCCTATCGGGATCTAAACTAAGGTAGAACTTCTAGAATCTGTTTAAGGTAGAAGAGTTTTAAATGAAATAAGTTAGAGAAGCTGTTGTGAAAGTCAGGTTTTACTGGAAAAGTCATGTAAGGTATATAAACTAAGTAGTTATACTTGTATGATAATGCAGTTACGGAAATACAGTTCTAATCTTTCAGTGAAAACAATTAAACTTTTCGTGGAACATTTTTGGGTGTTTATCAAAGGTAATGTTGAGATGACGCAGTGCCCATTACGTTTTCTCAGGGAGTGGTTTTATACTAGAGTTTATCTGATTGAACATATAGATATTATAAAATATTATGTAATGATACCTATGTGGTACAGTATAAATATACCACAGGACGTTTAACAGCCATCCATCAATTCGTATAATTATGTAGATTTTTGTTACATTAATAACAGCAGTTCATAAAGCTAATTACAAACAATAATAATTGTAAATAAAAAGTTAAACTTGAAATAATCATGAAAAGTAACATCGATACCCATGGTGAAAACTGGTAAATCGATTAAGAAGAGAAAATTAAGGTATTTAATAAACACTGAGAAAATCGCATGAACTCCAAAAGAATCAACGGCTGGTGTTTTGACAGGTTTAGCATCTACTATTTTGCACGCATTATCCTCCTTGACAATCCACATTCAGTCAACATGTCACAACCGGTAATAGATATAGGAAGATGTGGTGTGAGTGCCAATGAGACAACTCTCCATCCAAATAACAATTTATAAAAGTAAACCATTATAGGTCAATGTACGGCCTTCAACACGGAGCCTTGGCTCACACCGAACAACAAGCTATAAAGGGCCCCAAAATTACTAGTGTAAAACCATTCAAACGGTAAAACCAACGGTCTAGTCTATATAAAAAACGAGAAACGAGAAACACGTATAAATTACATAAACAAACGACAACTACTGTACATCAGATTCCTGACTTAGGACAGGTGCAAACATTTGCAGCGGGATTAAACGTTTTAATGGTACCAAACCTTCTCCCTTTTTCTGAAACAATAGTATAACATCACAACATAGAAAATGCAATAAGTAAAATAAAGTATTATTGAAGTCAAGTTTGTAAAATGAATAGCGTAGTGTTATGAAACTCCGACAGCAGCATGTGTCAAAGTTATATCAGTTTCGTAGATAGGTGGATAATCTTCTTAACATTATAAATCTATTGCATATTAAGGACGAAAATAACGGCAAAGTTGATTTCAATGGATGAAGATAAGGAAATTTAGAATCCAAATGTGAAAAGATGGTATATTGAATTGTGCCTTACAACAGGCAATTTACGGACTCCCAAAGTGATGTTACAACGCATTAAAGTTAAAGTCGTGCATAGTTTCTCGTTTACTAAATGACGTGAACGGTCTTTTGTAACTCTATATATTTTAAGAGATTTGACAAGTTTTTCATAACTTTATCTTGACAGATTTCCAGCAGCTATGAAACAGATTGACTGAATTTTGAATTTGTTACTGTGAGTAGTAAGGTTTTGATCGAGCATTCTGTTCACCTGCTTCACATATTTACTGCAGAAAAACAAGACGTCATCAAGTAAAAGCCGTCATTGCGTAAATAATAATGGAGATGCAGGAAACTATAATTGATGATTGATACCTTATATATATATATAACTGATGAAACAGTAAAGAGGACGAGAAATGAAGAGATTTGTTAAAAGACTACAGACAAACTATCATGACAAAATGAATTGTTTCATATTTTTATTGTCTATAACTGCTTACATCCACTTCATTTGAACTTTGGTGAATAATTGTCTCATTGGCATTTATACCACATCTCCTTATTGTAATATTGGGAATATTAAGGTGCTCTGGATAGGAATTAAATTCCTGTTTTGGAAACATCACGAAAATAAACAAACGCCTGCAAATGGAAAGGTTCATGAAATGCTTGTTATTAAAAATATAAAATCATTTTAATCTGCTGGCAGTCTTTTTACATGCTTCGTACAATGCAAGTTACTCGTGAATGAACCTTTAAGAAAAGGGTAAATAACAAATTTGGACAGATAATTGAAATGTGGGTAATTCAGTAAGAGAACATGGGGACGATTTTTGCACGAACATAAATTTACCAATTACTTTTACATAACCACTGGACAAAGATTTGAGGCCGTACTTTTAAGATAAGATTTGAAATTACGTAACGAATGGACACAGATTTGAGAAAAGAACACATATAAAAGTAACGGTTTTCCAATGTAAAGAGGGAATTCTGTTATTCGACCGAGAGACTTTCAATTCATTTGTTTTGAGTAAAAATTCTTTTCCTTCAATCAATAGAGACAAAGGTCAAGTTGATAGAATATTATCTATTCTACTTCGAACTAAATGATCGATGTGTGAAAGTGAAACGTTATGATTTTCATTCCACAGTTTTGGGATTCCACAAATAATGAACAATATACCAAAGGAACAATAAAATATTAAAGGTAGGAAAAGACAAACCACATGATGGCCATCTGAAACTAAGACACAAAAACAACAGTCCAAAAACATTTTAAAAACTTTCAAGATTAAGTATATATATTCCCATTTTATACCTTGATGGAACCAAGTAATACATGAAAGATCATTTGATCCTGTTTCATATGTTTTACCGCTGTGTTAACTTACACCAGGAATGTTCCTAGCTATCAAATTAAAAAGAAAAACAAAGGATATGGAGTATCCATGACACAAAATCAGTACATGTACAGCAATAAACACACAATATATGTAAAAATCTGATAACCACATAGTCGACCAACAATCCATCACTATGCTACCAAGTTATCACGTTTTGCGTTTGAGATATACTGTACTTATAGCAACACTTAGTTGACCAAACCCCATGTGTTTACACGTTCACTTCAATTACATTAGTAAAGATTATTGTGTAAATCTGAAACATATTGTAGTAAATGTTTACCTTGTACGTCCTGTTTATAACAAATGTTGAACCACTACGACAACATAATCAAGATATTGTTTTATAGGGATTTGTCGAATGTATCTTTTGTTAGTGTATGTTAGGTTATACATTTAAACTATTTTGTTATATATTTGCAGAATATACCAAGGGTACTATTCTAAATAAAAGATATGAACGACAGAAGATATCTGACTTTTATTTTCCTTTTGTCATTTTGAACATACTTATAAATAGTATGGTGGAAGACTTTAGTAAATGCAAATTAGAAATTCCGATATTCAACAGTATACAACAGTTTCAAATAAAAGACAGTTACAATTGTGATGAAGATCAAAACAACAATACTTCGAATTCCATACAAAGACGAGAACTCAGATCTAGAGGTTCTAATTATCCTATTTTTATATCAATGCCATATAAAATAAATAACAAAACATTTGTCACGGAGTTCTTAAAGTGTCATCCATCGTAATGGTCCATACAGCACATAAACACTTTACAAGAAGAATAGTTCTAAGAAGCAAAATGCTTAATGCAACATACTATAGTCCAGAGAGTATTCGCGTCGTATTTCACTTAGGATTGGTAAAAGTGAAATATTACAAAAAGAATAGAAGCTGAAAGTGAAACGTACGGTGATATAGTGCAAGGCTATTTTCTAGATACGTATCGGAATTTAACAAATAAAAGCGTCATGGGCTATAAATAAATAACAGAGCATTGTATGAACGCAGAATTTGTTACAAAAATTGACGATGGTGTCTATATAAATTTTTCAAAGTTTTCGAAGAAATGTTTGACCTTAAAAAGAAGAAAAGTTTATTCTTTGCAATAAGATAGGAAAGCATAGAGTGAATATCGTACGAAATAAAAGAAGCAAATGGTATGTAGGAGATGAAGAATTTAAAGGATTGAAAAGATATGCTCACACATATTGTAGTGGACTTGTAGTGTTCATATCTACAGACTTAGTGCCTATGTTATACCAAGCTGCCATCGGTTCACCATTTGTTTGGGTGGACTATTTTTATTTATTCGGAATTTTACCATCGAAAGTTGATGATGTTGTACATGTTGATTTAAGGACGAGGTTGAATTTTCACTTAATGAAGGCAGTCAAATGTTATACAAAATATGGAACAAAGTGTCCACACGCAGTTATGTATGCAGCATATCACGGGAACAAGGGCTTTGATAAACTGTGGACAGTAATCGTCAAAGACAGACAACAGAGTATTTGTGTAAATTATTATATGAATTTACCAGCTTTGTCAAATCCAAAAATAAAACCTTTGTCACTGTAATCATAATGTTTTCTTTGTTTCTTAATTTTGTTATGAATTCAGTATTAAACAATAAACTTCCTTATTCCTTTAATTGGTATATTGTCTTTTAATATGTGTTGTGGTAAAATATGAAATTATCAATAGTAGTTAAAAAAAACTCTTTTGTTACGCACAAGAACATAGAGATAGTTGTTTGTTTGTTTCATTAAAAATTAACGCGGATGGACATGAATACGTGATGATTCCTTATTGGTTTGCGTCTTCATTGACTAGTATTTTTAATAGACGTATTGTTCACGAACTTAAATAATATATGACAGTAGGATCAAATAGAATATGTGAAAATTAACGATAATGCAACGATTATGGACTGACGAACAAAATTTTACAAAGCAGGTTTCTGAAAAAAAAAACAAGAGTTTGGCATATAATTACATTTAGCTGCAAATAAATAGAATAACCAACAACAAATATTTTCAGGATGCCGATCTTTATGGGATATTCAGAAACAAAATATGTGTATTCCTCAATAAATAAAATGTAGCGTTATGTGAAGAGCTGTTAAAACTGTTTATAATGAGTACTGGTCAGTCAATGAAAATCACTTTCAAAATGTCATTTATATTGACATTTATGGACTTTGTAGTTATACATATAGTGCTATATAAATTCATTCTTAATGTAACATTGCTTGTAGAGGAGAATACAGTACAATTGTGAAACATGCAAGTGTTGGGCTGTTTATTACCACGCATGTTTCACCGTATATTAAGTATGGAATTATGTCCATTTCATTTTCGTTGAGTATTTTTATTTGTGTGTGCATTGATTAAACTTGAAATCCACAAATAGCACGCAAAATCATGATCAAAGACAGAGTCAACAGTTGAGGAACCAATTTAAACGGAGTTTGTTAGAACTTAACAGATGAAATTTTGTCCGTCATTCAAAAAGAATTTCATCAGTATATTTCATCAGTCATTTCTATACAGGCCTTTAATCTTCACTCATATCATGAAATCACAACCTCATATGTGTTTGGTGATTTCTGATCATATTCAGAAATGTTTCTAAAACGCATTAAAATTATAAGCTTTGGTAAACATGAAAAAGAAACCATGTCGTTCATCACTGTCAAGGAATGAAGAGACACAGATTTAAAATGACAAATATCTGTTACATGCTTTCCTGTTCAATTTTATTACAAATAAAGAATAATACAATATCGAAAATACAGATAAAAAGACTTGCTTAAAGATGTGAATACAGTCATAGAATGGTCACCAGGAGTTAGAATAGTTGATTTAGAGAGTAAGTCTATACTAATTGTCTGTAGTAAAATATTGTTTTCCAGAATACATGCCTATATGTAATAATTCACCAAATAGCTCTCGAGTTTATTTACAAATGTAAACTTAATTTTTGATATATTTTAAGTATATCATATATATATATATATCATGTATACTAGAACACACCCGCGACATCGCGGATCCGTGACTGAAGTAAAGTATCTACGCCTTATTTTAAACCTGGATTTTTAGTATTCGTAATTTATCATCTGATAAAGTCGTGCTGATTACAAGGTGCACAGTTTTCTCTGCTTTCAAAATCTTTCTGTTTGAACCCATCCTGGTTTTCTTACTACAACCGGAAACTTCATGTGACAATGATTGAATTTAGTAGTGTTAATCCCTGTATAATGACGAAGTTCATGTGTGATTATGACCCGTGTATATAGCAAATCCCAAATACACCTTTTGGTGGTGCGCCTGAAAGGGGCGGAACGTACAGAGTAGGTAACAGGTGACATATACTTTTTGTATCGGTATCGGATTCGACACGGAACTTGTTAATTATTAGAAATATTAATTATGTGGAAAACAAAAGGGCCAGGAATGGTGTAATTTTTAATCAACACCATTGTCCTATATTAGTTACATATAAAGTTGAATTCTTTGATTCGTCGTTTTCACCCCATGCCGGCTAACAAATTGGACCTCGTTATTTTAGTATTATAGATAGCTAGTCTCTTGAGAGCTCACAAAATGTTTAACCCTTCACATTCTTTATGTGCTTGTCATTAGATCTTTGAATATAGTTTACATTGGCACAAATATAGATTTTGTCATCAACAAATTAAAACATAACTAAATTTGTTTTTTTCAAGCGGGATGTATAAATACACATCCACGTTAATTTTTCTATATAGAGGTTGACTCTAACTATCCTACAGCCTGTCGATACTTTTGTTTTGGCATTGCACAAGACATGTCTTCTTTGACTGTCCATGACGTTAACATATTAAATCCCTGGGATGTGGTTTAGTTGATTTAAGTCTCTGATGCAAGATTTTTTATTATTAATTGAATTTAACTAGCTTTCAGTAACTGCGAGTACTTTCAAATCGTACTTTCGTGTTAATTTGACCTGTTGATACTATTGTAATATTTTTGTTATTTAATGTTTCTCTATTTTAATATATACCAGCTTTGATAAGTGTTAAGTATGACTATAAAATTTCACTTTTGTTTCTTCAACTATGAACAACAAAATTATTTATTTTGTAAAAATATTTCCGTTCTCCACCTTACAACAAAATTATTTTCTGTTACCAGTGTAAAATTTTCTATTTGGCGGCTAGGTTATTTGTTCAAGGTTATGGTTTACTTTCCATAATTACTTAACATTTCACAGTTGTATACTACTGGTGCCTTTATTTATTCACCTCTTATTTTATTGATTTTGTATTTACATTATGTCATATATCAATTGTTCGGTGTGAGCCAAGGCTCCGTGTTGAAGACCGTACTTTGACCTATAATGGTTTTTCCTTTACAAATTGTGACTTGGATGGAGAGTTGTCTCATTGGTACTCATACCACATCTTCTTATATATATTGTCCCAAGTCAGAAGCCTGTAGTTCAGTGGTTGTCGTTGATTCACGTTTTTCATATTTGTTTTTCGTAAATTATTTGTTATAAATTAGGCCGTTAGTTTTCATAATTGAATTGTTTCATATTTTTCATGTTGGAGCCTTTTATATCCGACTTAACAATGTGGGTTTTCCTCATTATTGGAGGCTTTACGGTTGCCTATAATTGCGTACATCCAATTATTTGAACTTTGATGGATAGTTGTCTCATTGGCAATCATGCAACATCTTCATATTTTTATATTTATAAAATTCTTCAAGAGGTCACTAGGTTTCTTACTACAGAGTGTGTCGACGACTTGAGAAACACATTAAGGGGATATTTGTCATAACTGTTGAGTTGTTTTAGTTTTGCATGATAAGGGTCACTAGGTATTATAGTTATATATCATGAACTTTTACACCTTTCGCTCTCTCGGTTCTGGGATAAAACTATATGCTTTCAAAGACAACTCTAGTTTCAGCATTTTATGTAAACTATATTAAAAACTTTGCATGAATATAATAGAAATTTAAATTTAAGCAATACACGGGATAGTTGTTATGGAAATTTATCGTGTTTCCATGATTTTGTTGTTGCTGGATTATTGAATATATTACATGTACTGCTGGTGACATTTGTACTATATGGTACAGTGTTATAATCTGTACAACAAATCGATTTATATATCGGAAAATGATCTACACCTTATAGGTAACCAATATCCATTAATCTATCAGATTTCTCATAAACTCTACAATACATTGATTAAAAATTTAAATTTTGTATGATATTGGTTACATGTTTTGCATACATCATATTATCCCGACGGTGTTATCAATGAGAGACAACAGTAACTAACCGATGTGACAAATGAGATATTCGTATATTTTAGCACACACACATTAGATAAAGCTGTACCAAGTTTTCAAGCTTCCTATCAAATGGTTTCAGAAAAGATAAGTTCACAAAGTGTTACTGTAACAATACTCCAAAACATAGTCAAAGTCCAATAACTCCCGTAGAAATGGTCGGATCAACACAGTTAATTTAAAATTATGAATTTATCAAAGATAATTAATGTCAACACAGAAATGCTGACTACTGGACTGGTGATATCATCGGGGAGGACACCTCGACCAGCCGTGAAAACAATTCAATGGTTGTAAATAAACTCACCATATATGACAGGATTAAAATCAAATTAAAACAGTCAATATATAAGTATGACTATATCAATCATAATTCACGTCAACACAGAATTGCTGGTAATACCCTCAGAGAGGAAACTTCTACCAACAGTGGCATTGACTCATTGGTTAGAAATAAACTAATGTATCACCCATATCAAATCCTTACATATAACCTCTATTACCTATTATTGAGGGTTCCAGTAAGTTTCTTTTCCTTTCTCTTATATTCTAACTGTACAAGTTTCATTTCATTCCCTTTCCTTTGTATTCCAACTGTTTCATTTCAATTTCAATCAAGCAATGGAAGCTCGAGTTATCAACCGAAAACTATTTTTCCATTATTTTTCTTTTAAGTAAATAAGGGTCAACTGAGGAAAATGCATGAACTCTACCGGATGGGATACGTCGACACTGTATGTGCCTCAAGCTGGTCATGCATTAACCGCCAAACGAATCCACGACAAGTCTTAATGTTTCAATCGATTTAAGAAAACAATAGAATATCTAAAGATCAAAAGACTCTTCAAGTACAAAACTGTAAAATCGACTAAGGCATACATGTATTGAATGAACATTAACAAAGTCCCAAATAAATTTGTGTCATAGAAATTCTATCTAATAATTATGTTTAGAAATATTATTTTATTACTGTGAACATTCGTTTGAACTGATATGAAAACGTAAGAGTCTCCGGCTTCGTGTTGTCTGTCTCAATAAGTTGAATGATGGTATATGCTGTGATGATCTTGTTGATCAAATTCCTGTAATAAATATGTCATTTAAAGTTAATATTACATTTTGTCTATATTTTCATTATCACTGACTTCAATTTTGTTTGATCGATGCCTTTTAGTTGAGAATCAAATTCTAGATTAATTTTTAAGTTATATTTCCAGATATTATAAATATCTTGTAGTGCTATAGGCGTTTTGTTGTATTTTATTGAATTCTTAATTTTCCATAGAGTCCATTTAGAATATGTAATAATTGTGTTTAGAAAATGGTCATATTTGAATATTCCTGTATTTATTCCTAACAGCATGTCCTGTTCAACAAGAGGGTTATCTATTCCTATGTTTGATTGGATAAGTATTTTTGAAGCTTGTTTAACATTAACTTTAATGTACTACAACTAAAAATAAGTGTTGCAGAGTTTCTATGTTTTTGCCATTTAGACAAATATTCTAGAAAATTCAGAAATACAATTTCGCCGATAAATTTCATTGCAAGTAATAAATCAGTAGTTTCTGAATTCCAAATGTCCTTGATAGTTTTGATATCGCTTTTTAAAATTGAAGGGTATAACAATGGTTTATTGTTGAACAAAATAGAAGAGTTCCTAAATATTCTCGTATTTAAAACATCTCTTTTGTGGAATTGTGTATCAATATTTTGTATGAAACCTGGCCAAGTATTTATGATTTTCTGATAAAATTGTGGTAATTGGTTCATATCTAAACCATTCAAATTTGAACATTTACATACAAAAAGGTATCATTATATTTTTCATCAAATTTCCGTAACCAATACTTACCAATCGCATTCCAGCTTTCCAATGGTTCCTGCCGTAAGCGATATAAAAGTTTTATTGGTTTACTTTTATGAACATATCTATACTTACCATGCAAGTATCCTCGGTACTACAAGTATCTCTACAAGTTTTCTTGCACTGATGACCACAAGACATAGTAGCTTGACATCGTTTACCGCATGATTCTAACTGTGGATCTATATGACAAGGGATACGTTTTCCATGCTGACATTTTGGAATTGTCTTTTTCACGATTACATTACATTTTTCACAGGAGTCTGGAAAATGACACAGTTTCGTGCACTGATGTCCCATTTCGCATACCTTTTGACATTGTTTTGGACACTGACCTTCATGATCGTGATCATCTACATGACATTTCCTTAAACAAATGTGCCCACATTGTTTTTTGACAGAGCAAGGTTTATGACATCCACCATCTGTAACACTTTTAAAGTCTTCCGGCTTAGAAACATAGATTGAAGTCCTGTGTGTCTGGCATGTTAGCTGTAGACAATTGCCAATAGATTTCCTTTTTGTAGCGTCACTGACAATTTTATTCCATAGTTCTGATCTGGCTTTTAAAAGTTCAAAATTACCTATTGCGTAAAATCCTATTTTTGCTCTTGATAGAGCAACGCAAACTCTATTTGCCTCGGATAAATAGCCTATATTTTTTTTCCTGTTACTTCTAACAAGGGACAATAATATTATTTCATTTTCCTCTCCTTGAAAATTATCCACTGATGTTACTCTTACGGATTGCTGACTTGAAAAGCATGCATTCTTTCTTGAAAGTTCTTCGTCCACTTTACGGATGCTGTCACGAAGAAGCCGTACCTGATCTAAATATGTTGACAGCACAGTAATTTCAGATGATTCATATCCTTGAATTCTGAGATACCTGTACAATTCACAAATAAACAATGCTTCGAATTTGTTCTTGTGACTTTTTGAAAGCGCGTCGTGGTCCTGATTTTCAAACACAGCATGAGAAATTAAGAACATATTATAGTTAATTCCTTTCACATTTTCGTATCCAGATACATTTGTATCATTCTTTAGATTTTTATAAATGTGAGGCACTAACAGCTCAGATATCGTTTCCCTCATTCGATGTTGATATTCTAATTGTGTAAAGGAAAAACCTTCATCAATAAGTCTTTCAAAAAGTGAAATATCTATTTTATGTTGTCGTGCTGTTTGGTAATCGTTATAAGATGGGCGCAGTTGTTGGTGGTCGCCAATCATTATAAGTTGCTGACATGATGACGTTAAACATGCCACCACGTGATGTTCTGGAATTTCGGCAGCTTCTTCAATGAGAAAGATACTGGGAGAAACTTGTTTAAGTATTTCTTTATCTCTTGCAGCTCTAGTTGTTGTGCATGCTATAAGTCTTGCTTTCTTTATTATGATGATATCAGCTTCCTGTTGCTTCTCTACATAAAATTGTTGCGCTGCTTTGTACCGATCCTCATATTTTTGTATTTTTATGTTTAAAAGAATGAGAGACTGTTGAACCCAGTATTTATATAACTGCCACCTTATTGCTTTGTTCATGCGCCATAAATTAGACACTGAATTTGCTTCTTCAGTTGTCATTGTTTCTGTGTGATGGAGCTTTTCTTTAATTTTCTCATTGGTAAAAATAATGTCTGAAGAAAACTTCATTTTTAAATTTTCCATGTCTAAGTGCATGATCGGAATTTTCCCTGATGTTTCTATGTCCTCTTCGCCAAAATTTCTACTTCGATTATCATACCGATTTTTTTTGTCATTCAAATCTAAATCATAGTCTCCATCAATTGCTTTGCAATAGTTGTTTTGTGTAGTAACTACTTGCAGTGTTATTGATTTAATGTCAAGCCATCGTATCAAAGAATCGTTTTTCCTGAAGTCCCTGTATTGCGTGTCAGTAATCACGTTTACTGAATTCCGAAGCCAATCTTGATGAACTATTCCTGTCTGAATTTCACGCCGCACTTTTTGCAAGTGTTCATGTTCTTTGATCATAATTTTCAATTCTTTTTTAGCATTTAATGCGATTACATTATGTTCGCCTGTGCTTTCCCTTTTTGTGTGGGTTCGAATTTTCCCCCTGTGCGTGGTGAAATTTTCTTTTTTGTAATTGTATGCCTTTCGTTTACTCGTTATGTTATATTTTTTTAAGATTTCGATTTCTGATCGTGATCCTAGTCGGACAATATCAGCGGCGTAATGTTTCCCTAATCGTTCAGAGATTTTCACCAAAAACTGATCTAGTGCATGGTTGGTGTAGCTGAGAAGAAGCATTGGTCCTTGATTATCTCGTTCGCGCCATAAATGTTCATTGCATAAAAGAAGTTCAGCTATTTTGAGTCCAACTACTGTTTTCCCTGTGCCAGGTGGTCCTTGTATTAACGCAAGCTTACTTTGCATTGATGTTATCAATGCCCTGTGTTGAGAATAGTCCATACCAAGGCTATGTGCATCAGGCCAGTTTGCATTATTTGAAATGTCTATCTTATTTACATCATGTCCTTGATTCAAACAGCTGATATCAAATCCATCTTTAACGAATGAATGCGATTTAAAGTAATCTGGTTCTTCTTGATTTAGACTGTGTCTCTTGTTTGATAATTGTATCCCGAACGGTAAGCTATGTTCCTCATTTATTATCATATTGTGCATACATTTAATGGATAGTAATGTATGAAAGTAAGACGGAAAGAAAACTTGGCTCTCAATTAGAATGACACCATATGCATGTTGTTGAAAAATTTCAAACATATTTGGAATATCGTCGATAAATTTAATTTCATAAATACCATTTCGAAGATCCCGATCGTTATGTTCTGCTACAGTTGCATACTGAAGAATTGTAAATGTCTTGTTAGTTAAGCAAACGAGAGAACCAGATTTCAGTAACTTTCTGCTGCGACTAGATTGAGGGATATCAAATTTTATTTTCCAAGTTATACCGTTATGCTCATTGCAACATTGTGTAAGGAAACATATATTTTTATAAACACGGATGTCATCATGGCGCCATTTCTTCTCAAGGCAAAAAGGATCTACAAATAAACTCTGTTTTAAAAAAATCAATCCTTTACACAAAGGCCTTACGAAATCTTGACGATGGACCATGAAAAGTCTTCGTAAATAGCTTTCTTCTGTGTCAAACTCAGAATCAATGATAGAACTCTAACATGACTCTAACTGACTAAAATCCGGCAATATCGTTAATGTTAAGACTTTGTTATCGGCGCAAATAGTTTTATCAATATTTGTCTTTGACATTTTGTCTATGTCTATCTTATGATCCGGCAAACTGTTTGAAATTTGCTGACAACTGCTTGATCGATTGATCGAGAGTAATATTACATAATCGGTAGTTTTGCGATTTATTTGACTCTACACTAAGACGTTCAAATACAGATCTTCTATGTGCATCTTTTGTTGAGTTGTTTATATCTGAATTGTTAGATTGATTGTTTGACGTGCATTGACTATTGTTCGAAGTGTCTTTGCAAATCTTTCTTTGATTTACATTTAACGAATGTGTTCTTGAAGCTGGCGCGTTGCTTTCTCGTCGTTCAGGTGAAATGTGATGCAGTCTACCTTGACTTCTGTTACTATCTAACATTTCGACTTTTCTATCTCCAAGAAAACTTCGTTTGTCTTTGATTCTTTCAGTATGCGCATGTGCACTGTATTCTGTATTGATACGTTTCGCTTCTTGTGCCTTCTATTTCAATTTTCACACCAACAAAATTGCTTGATGTTCTAATTATTTTTTCGCCAATTGAAGTCGGAGCTATGTGATCGGCTTCTGCGTCTTCGTTTTCTTGACTCAATTTCCTCAATTTCTGACAAAAAGGTTTCTTCTTGTTAATCCAGATTTTCGACCTTGGTATCAATTTTGTGATTTCTATTAGTTTCAAGTGCGATGCTGGATTCTAAGATCAGTTTAGAATTATCGTTATCCTGAAAATCTTTTGAAATTATCCGACAATCATTTATCGATTGATTGGGTGTAATTTTTTCCAGCCGTTGACTCGGCGATTTGTATGGCTCTGCACCTAAACGCTTTAATACAGATAGTCTTTTGACATCTTTTCGTGGATTGATTATGTTTGGTCTTGAAGTGCCTTGAATATTGTTCAATGTTAACTGTTCTTTGGTAAAACGTCATGATTCATTTTATATTCCTGTATGGGGTTAACAGATAAGGCATTAAAGTCTACATCATTATAATCAACGCTTGGTCTTTCATTTGGATTTAGATTGGAATTACGCGTCATGTACTTCTGCTAAAAATCAGGAAGGGTATTCTTTCCATTTTCTTACAGTTGTACTAAATAAGGAAAACAGTTGTAGTGAGTAATAGGGAATATGTACATATATAATGTGTTCCTTCTATGATACACGATGGTCTTTAGGTATGCATAATGAAGGTTTATAAATACATTGTACTTTTAAAACGTTTCTTTCAATTCGGTAATAGATGGTTTTATATTTATCTTGTTTAAATTATTACATATAGTCGATTTGATGATAAGAAACATGGAAATTAAAAGTATCTTAAAATCAGATATTAAGGAGAAGGTATGATAAAGCTGCTATTTTCGCCCTCAATATCGAAAATCGTAATTTTTTTTTAATCTATCAAAGAATATCTTTCAGAGATTTATAAGACCTTGAACTGTCAACCATCAGTAACAATATTTTAGGATTTTGTCTTAGATATATATATTCTTACAAAAACTTCATAAATAGTCTGATTTTGAGATCTTGCCATTAATATTTAGATATGAGCTTATGCTTTACAAAAAAAGATATTTTGCTACAGGATTTAATACTCATATATATTTTGAATAATAATTATGTGTTAATATATCAATTTTGACAGGGTTATGGCGTCATTGCAAGTGAACTTTCTTTACTAGATGGTCTTGTAGTGTTAATTGACCATTGTTCTTTACTTCCTCTTTTTTAAACTAGGTTTCGAACCATTAAGAACGACTGGAGTTGGAGGATTCATGATGCTTATGAATCATACGTCGAATAAATTATATTCCCGAACACGACAAACGATAGAAATATCATTGACCTAAAATGAACGCAACAGAGTATTCACTGCTGTTTATATTTGTTCTCCTCTAATAATAGCTGATTTAATCACTCAAACACGAGCTAAAAAGGAAATACTGTATTAAAATTTAAGAAAATTTTATGGTTACAAATTGTCGACGCAGTATTCACTGCTGTTTATATATGTTCTCCTCTAATAATAGATTAATTAATCACTCAAACACAAGCTAAAAAGGAAATACAATATTAAAATTTAAGAAAATATGATGGCCACAAATTGTCAGCGGACTGAGTTAAAGATATATTACTTATCAAATCACAGTTTATATGTAAAGTTATGAAAACATATAATAATAAGCATCTCCCAAGGAAATAATTTATATGCGTCACATTACGTACCCGTTTCTTATATATATATATAATATATATGCATGAGTTCAAATCCAGGCCAGGAAGAACAAACAATTTGCTTCTGCAAATTTACAGATCTAACATTGTTGGGCTGTTGTTTAGACGAATTATATATACAGAATGTATTTTCAGCCTTGAATCACCATCACTGCTGGTGATCCGATGGATAAAATCTGTTGTAGAGTCGTCACTGGTTCAAACGTACTTTTTACAAAAGCATAATGAATACGAGAAAAATAAAAAGCTCATTTTTTTTACAAATTACTTTCTACAGACTAGTATACTCGATCATTGGACTTTTCTCCTATGTATATACGTACCTTTATACACATGTAGAGAATGACACACTTGATATCCTATACGACACATCTTTTACATGGAGTTTAAATCGGCGATTTTTCTTAAAAGTGACAAAAACGAAAATAAATTTACAAGAAATTTATTTATAATTGATATAGTTGTTGGTTGAAAGCTCATTAGACCCTTACATATATGTCTTTTTTATAGTGTAAACCATGCCCACATTAAATAAAGATTGATAATTATAAATTATTAAGTTACAATTAATAGAAAAATATTGGAAATTGTGCACTACCAATAGTGTAAATTTGTATGATTGAAATGTATTTTAACTAATATACATAATAGTGTCTTTCTATGTTGTGATGTTACACTATTGTTTCGGAAAAAGGGTGAAGGTTTGGTACCATTAAAACGTTTAAACCCGCTGCATTTGTTTGCACCTGTCCTAAGTCAGGAATCTGATGTTCAGTAGTTGTCGTTTGTTGATGTGGTTCATAAGTGTTTCTCGTTTCTCGTTTTATATAGATTAGACCGTTGGTTTTCCCGTTTGAATGGTTTTACACTATTAATTTTGGGGCCCTTTATAGCTTACTGTTCGGTGTGAGCCTAGGCTCCGTGTTGAAGACCGTACTTTGACCTATAATGGTTTACATTTATAAATTTTGACTTGGATGGAGAGTTGTCTCATTGGCACTCATACCACATCTTCTTATATCTATATATCGTTTTACAAAATCGGCGTTTTCAATCACAAAAATTAACACACCATATATATATCTTAATTAAATATTTCAAATATTTTTGTCACTTATATTTTGAATATTATTATCTTCTTATTCATGGTGTATCGATTTTGAAAAAATGAAAATTTGAAAATTAGACGTTCCATAGTTTACTTAGTGGACTTTTATACTTCAAAATTCGACAACCGACGTACCTCTTCTGAAAAGTCATGTTAAACCCATCGAAACTGTTCAAACCTTTTACACAATACTTGGTTTTATAATGTATGGTACATTTTAAATACAAATCTAGATATTTTGCTGCGAATAAGTTCTTTATTTAGTTAGGCAATTTGTAAGATTTTTCTTAGTTTTTACGATTGATTCGATTGTCTTACAACACACCGTCAACACTCTTATCTCTGTCCTAGGTTATAAATAAACAGTTATATATTTCATTCTAATGCTACTTGTGTATAAATGTATAGATGTATTGTTAAACCGCTATTAAGGTTAATTTAGATGCAAAGAATAAACTTACGTAGTTGACGTATACTTGTATATCTGGAAAACCGTGTTCTTCCTTCCTTATCTAATATTCCTGTCAATATGTTTTTTGCCTAATCTCTCACAGCTACAACGAAACTATTATTATGTTCCAAAACTGTTACATTCAATAATGATGTATAGTAGCTAATATCATAATAAAAACATCCTTGTGCATGCCTTTCGTGCGTGAAATACAATGATTAAAAGTTTGGTCGCAAGTACAAAAATATTTTACTTTAAAATCGGATGTAGATTGTAGATTGTAGATTTAAAAACAAAAAAACTATATCCTATTTTAGCACATGATATTTTTAATCAACTGATTGTTTGTCTATACTCTGGTTACCATAATCACACATCTGTTGACTTTTGTTACCCATGGTCACCTAACAGAGATTGTGTTTTGGTTACCTCTGGTCCCCTTACACAGATATGGACTATTGTTATCTCTGGTTAGCTTACACTGTTGTTCTTGTCACCATAAACATATATTTAATTTGGTTACCTCTGGTCACCTAACACATATATTGACGTTGGTTACCTCTGGTCATCGCACACATATATTCTCTTTGGTTACCTCTAGTCACCTAACACAGATATTCACTTTCAAATTGGTTAATTCTGGTAACCTTACACATATAATGACTTTATTTAACTCTGGTCACCTTGCACAGATAATGACTGTGGTAAACTATGGTAACCTTACAAACACAGATGTTAACTTTAGTTACACAATATCACCTAGCACAGATATTGATTTCTTTACCTCTGATCAACAAACAAATATATCTGGTCACCTAACACTGATGTACTGATCATCTTACATATATATTTATTTTGGTTATTTCTGGTCACCTTACACAGATATTGACTATTGTTACCTCTGGTTACCTTACACTGATGTTCTGGTCAACTAAGACATATTTTTGATTTAGTTACCTCTGTTCACCTTGCAAATAAATTGACTATGTTTACCTGTGGTCGCCTAACAATGATTCTCTGGTCACATTACACAATTATTCATTTTGGTTACCTCTGGTCACCTGACATATATATTGACGTTGGTTACCCTGGTTATCTTATACATACATTCAATGTAGTTACCTCTTGCCACCTTATATAGATATTCATTTTGTTACCTCTGGCCACCTTACACATATATTGACTTTGGTCACCTCTGGTCACCTCACAACAATGTTGACTATGGTTACTTCTGATCACCTTACACATATATTGACTTCAATTACCTCTAGTTACCTTGCACAGATATTGACTATGTTTACCTGTGGTCGCCTAACAATGATTCTCTGGTCACATTACACAGACACTTAATTTGGTTATCTCTGATCACCTAACACATGTATTGGCATTTGTTATATTTGGTCATCTTACACAGATATTCACTTTAGTTACCTCTGGCCGCCTTACACAGATATTGACTTTAGTTTTCTCTGACCACCTTATTTACACATACGTTGAATTTGTTTACATTTGGTTTCCTAACAAATATATTGATTTTGGTTACCTTTGGTCACCTTACACAGATATTGACGTTGGTAACCTCTGGTCATCTTACACATATATTTACTTTGGTTACCTCTAGTCACCTTGCACAGATATTGAATATGTTTACCTCTAATCACCTAACAATGATGTTCTGGTCACATTACACAGATATTTAATTTGGTAATCTCTGGTCAGCTAACACATATATTGACGTTTGTTACTTATGGTCCCCTTGCAAAGATATATTGACTTTGGTTACCTTTGGTCACCTAGCACATACATTGGCTTTGGTTACCTCTGGTCAACTTTTGCAGATATTGATTATGTTAACCCCTGGTCACCTTACAATAATGCTCTGGTCACATTACACAATTATTCAATTTGGTTACTTCTGGTCACCTTACGCATATATTGACGTTGGTTAGCTCTGATCATCTAACACAGATATTCACTTTGGATATTTCTGGTCACCTAACACAGATATCGACTTTGGTTTCTTCTAGTCACCTTATTTACAAATATGTTGACTTTGTTTACCTCTGGCCACCTTACACATATATTGATTTTGGTTACTTATGGTTCACATTACACACATATTGATGTTGGGAACCTCTGGTCAACTTGCACATATATGAACGTTAGTTCATCATGGTCACCTAACTCATATGTGACCCGCAATGACATTTTGTGGCTTATGGAGGTATAACGTCATTGATAGAAAAACGCCGTTAACTATGAACATAACGTCACATTTTGTAAACATACTGTGTTGAATTATTAGGAGTCCAGATTTTCGAAATATCCATATATAAGTAAACAGAAATATCAGAAAAAATATTAGAGATTTATCATAGAAGTCCAAAGAAGTCGTTGTTATGTTAACATGGTAGATTTAAAATATATTGATAAGTTGAAGCCTGGTAAAAATGATTTATAAATTGAAGGTAAATCCAACGCTTACAAATTAAAGATTTTTCGTCAGATAGTTCATTCAATTTCCTCTGATATTAAATTTTCGTTTTGGGAGTATTTGTGGAGAAGGTAAACCACTTTACTTTGGTTACATAATTTTTAAGTTTTACGTTTTTGTCTGAATTTGAAATTACTTTATTCTGCATAAATTGATTAAAGAAAAAGCCTTCAAAGTGTTTGAAATCTAAAATTATCTGCTCTGTAGAGTGTTCATTGATAGAATCATTAAAATTGCATTATTATAATACATTTTAAAAACTACGCCTTATATAAACTGTTACGCCTCGCATGCTATGGTTGGTAGAGACTTGCATAATTAAACTTTAAAAGAAAAAAAACCTACTACAGACAAATTTTAAACTAATTTCATTGCAAGTTTAGATTACATTTTATAAAAAAGAAGCAACTAGAGTTGTTTTTAGTACATTTGAAACTGTTTTCAAATAGGCTGATAGAAATTACTCAGCGCCAATGATAGGTATAATGTGTCCTCTCAAAAACAAAATGTGTTCGTTAATCAAAAACATGAATCGAATACTCCTTATGTAGACCCATTGCACTGTTGTTTCAACAAATCTATCATAATAACTTGAAAGGATGTTTTCTCTCAGTATGTACTGGATAAATATTCAAAAGGCCCATTTAAGACCAGGTACCTCCATAAGCCTTGAAATCTCATAGCTAGTCACATATATTGACTTCGGTTATCTCTGGTCACCTTTCACAGATATTTAATTCTGCTCCCTCTGTTGACTTTGGTTACACAGGTATTGATAATGGGTACCCCTTATCACCTTACATATATATTGACGTAAGTTACCTTTGGTCCTCTAACACATATATTGACAATGACTACCCTTTATATAAACTTTGGTTGGTTACCTCTGGTCACCTTACACAGATATTAACTTTGGTTACCTCTGGTCACCTTACACAGATCTTGACTTTGGTTACCTCTAGTCTCCTTACTTACGTTGATGTTGATTTTTGTTACCTCTAATTTCTAACAAAGATATTGTTTTTGGTTACCTCTTGTCACCTGACACAAATATTAACGATGGTTACATCTGGTCACCTGACACAGATATCAACTTAGGTAACCTCTGGTCACCTTACACAGATATTAACTTTGGTTACCTCTGGTCACCTTTCACAGATATTCATTTTGGTTATCTCTGGTTTCCTTACACAGATGTCCTAATAATGTGCTGGTTTTTAGAAAACAAAATGTCTTGATTCTGTGCCCCTATGTCCTGGTTCTGTGTAAAAGTGGCAAATATTGAAGAACATTGATACAGAAATAAGTGTAATTGATTTAAAAGCACCTACCACACATTTGGTGGCTGCATTATTTCAGATGAACAAAATTATTTTGTACATTTTCAATGTTTTAAGAAGAAAATATGCATTTAGTAGGTAGTGGTATGGTTATAAAAAAACGTGAAAAATATCCTGTCTATGCCTTTTGTTCAGTATTTTTTTATTAAATTAATCCAGCTAATACAAAACAAAATGATGCTTTAAATAGATCAATGTGTCTTTTACTTGAAGTTTAAAATGTGAAGGTATCTTATCTATTAAGGTAATAGGTTTGCAAAATAGATGATCCCATGGAATTTATTGAACTTTGCATAAAAATAGAACTTGTAAAATTACACATGTATATCGAATTTTTATACTTTCTGAGATATAATAGCAAATTAACTATCCGAAAAAAGTAGTACAAATGTATTGAATACACGTAAGAACAAGAACCATCAAAACTGTTCAACAATTTTGACTTAGAATTTTATTTCTCGAAATCCTGTGCTACAAATCTTTTGTTAAAGTTGATATGTTATTGCTGCTGAAATTTATTGACAAACATTAAAAAGGTGTCACCGAATAAGTTTTTTTAGTATGTATAATTGAATTTTTTTGCCTAGCGTGTTTTTGAGTGTGAATAGTTGAATTGCTACATTTCAATGACATTACAAATGTAAACAAACAAGATTTTTTCATTATTCGAATGACTAAAGAACTCTTCTTTGAAAATGTCATTC
Source organism: Mytilus coruscus (assembly GCA_017311375.1). Classification (NCBI taxonomy): domain Eukaryota; kingdom Metazoa; phylum Mollusca; class Bivalvia; order Mytilida; family Mytilidae; genus Mytilus; species Mytilus coruscus. Next base: position 64,792,956 of record CM029607.1, read on the forward strand.
CATTTTAATGATTCAAATAGTTCTTAAAGTTATTTTGTGTGAGCTTAATCAGAAATTTTGCAAAAATGAAATATTTAAACAAAATTGATTTAATTGATCGTGAAAGATCGCGTACCGCTTTTGAAGATCGTGAAAAGGATCGTGAAAGATCTGATGCTACGAAAACGTTCAAATCATATTTAAAAAAAATTTTGATAATGTAGATTTTAATTGGTAAAGCAAATATTGGATTTACAGGACTCATTCCGGTTCTCTTTTGTTGGTTAGTAGGGCTATAATCGTTCAATGCCATTGGATCTGATTATCTTATAATACCACACCGACTAGGTGCTTAATTGTAATATCAGCCTATTTGTCCGTCCTTCAAAAGTTTTGATTTATTATACAAATTAAAGACTTAGAATAGAACCTAATCGGTTAAATTATAGTTCAAACTGGACATCATGCACAATCGATCGTGAGGTACGTTGATTGGAAATTTCCCACTAAGTTGGTACAATGACGTATAGCTATTGTGAACAGATTGTTCAAACAATCGAATAAGAATAGCGTTATCTTGATACCTTTTAGATTATGTCAGCGCAGCCACGAAACAAACAATAAATTAGCCAATATTGTCATACGATGTACGCACGAACGACACTCCTTATAACTGAAGTTAATTACCCTTACACAAAAAAATGCGTACACATGCATATATTTCCAGGGCGGATCATTAAGCATTACAGATACATATATATATACTTTTACTCTTCAAAATTTTCGCTCCTGAAGGTCCTTTTATCTTGGAAATCTACTTATCTAGACATGTTTAAGTTATTTTAATAACTTTGAAGGAAATGTGTTGAATTAAAAAAATAATAAAAAAATAAAAGCATTAATGTCCGTTCTTATTAAAATAAGTACATGCTTCAACTAGTTACAAATACCTCAATTGGTAAAAGAAATATTGTTTTCTGATTATTAAGTCTAGTCCGGCGCGGGACATTTGCACTTTTGATAGGACATTTGCACTTTTTAATGAACATTTGCGCTTAGATTTTTAGGACATTTGGGCCTTTTAAAAAAACTTTCCCCATCATGCTTGTGTCAGATGAAAACGACAACACTCCAAGGGGTTGATGGGAGTAAATTCTATAACAACCATGACTCTTTCTAAAATTTAACAGGTATAGCAGGTGGTTTAAAAAATTCCTATCTTCACAAGTTGAAACAATCTTAGATAAACTATGATGGTACACTTGGACTATTCATGCAACATAATAACCACAAGAGGAATATGGTTTCCAATTTTAATCCTCTAATAAGAAAGCTATTTGAAGAATTTCGGTCAAAATCTAAATGTTCCATCCATAAAAGTTTCGTTTTCTATCGTTTACCAAGAAACGTATACTATATTTTTATGATATGTCTGGTTTACTCGAAAACTTTTTCTGATTGTGTCGTTTGTTCGGAAGAACTTTCAAAGAATATGTGAACATCTTTCCATGACTTTGGTAAATTTTCTAAAGATAACAAGCATACAACTATTACAGGTAAAAGCGCAAATATCTTGTCAATTTTGTTCAGGTGTATCAAAGTTAAAAGCGCAAATGTCCATAGTGTTTGAAGCGCAAATTTCCTTTAGTGTTACAGGGAAAAGGGCGAACGTCCAGCGTCTGTCTGGTCACGCATTGTCTTTCACGATCAAGATAATGCGTTGTCCGATCTTTCACGATCCATTTTGTTGAAAAATCAACAAAATTCAATGTTTTCAAAAACAAAATGAACAGTTTCAAGGGAGGAAAACTTTTATTTCACTGTACTATCTGACACACCAAAGATTCAGTTTCAAATATATCATTATATATTGGAATGTGATCATTATATGTATAACACGTGTTTTTTTTAATGAATCCCAAAGACTTGTGTTGCGCCTTTGTGTTTTCTCATAAAGTACTGCACATTTTCAGTTGGACGGCAAACGATTTAATGGCTTCTAAGGTCAGGACATTGGTCACATAACAAAAGGTCAGAGTTTACAGTTTTTGGTAAACGTGCATGCTTCGTGGTTTTTGACTCGTATCGTCTTATTTTACTCGTACATTAATAAAAATCAAAGTGTTCAAATCTTGGATGAATAAGCTTCATTATTCTTTATATATTTATTACTTAAAAGTGTTGTTAAAATATTCTTAATTGACGAGTGAAGTGAAACTTTTTCGGAAAATTTGCGTAGGTCCACGGAAAATCCTTATTATTCCTTAAATAGGTATGATAACGTGTTGAGGGTACAAAATATGAAGTAAAATCATTTTTACATTAGATTTTAGTTATAATCGATCCTTAATTTACCGGATACGTAATTGTGTCAGCTTATTCGTGGCGAAGTGGAGATCAAAGGGAGATAACTCCGTACACGCATCGTAGGAAATTGCAAGTTCACAACAGTAAATTCGAGTAAAATTAATGATTGTAGTTATATTTCGACACTTTCTTGAATAACTATTCCATATTTTATGTTCCTTTACTATTGTAACATTAAATTAGTCATGGAATGGTTGAAAATGACATTTTTCAAGTAATTACAGGTTTTGAAAACTTCCAAAGAAGACAATTATATATATTAAGAATAAGATAGGCCTAAATCTATGGCCTAACTTTAACACTTTCTTCTGAAACTTGAAACTTATAAATTGTTATCTATACTCAAACACCCTTTTGATAGATGGAATGATACAAGTCTTTGTTTTACTTTCTTTGTATCAATATTCTTAGAAAGCATATGAAAATAAACTCCGTGTTTGTACATGTACTGTAGGTTGTTACAACAGTTTTTTTTTATATTAAATTCACTGTAAAATTAGACTTCAATTAAATTAATTTATGTATAAAAAAGTATCTCAAACAGAAATTTTAACTCTGGTGCACTGAAAATGTTGCATCAGTAATGAGATTTAACAAAGTTTTTTAGAGTGAAGAACTTATAGATTCTTTGTCACTTTGTATGCTGATCATATGGAGGGAAAAGAGTGATATAATACATTCTACCATGTAGCATCAATTGTGAAACAATACTTCTTTCCTCTAGACATTTTAGTTTTCAAGATGCGAGGCTTGCCTATCAATATACATATTTAAGATTTCACTGTTAAGAGTGGAAAATAACTTATTGACAGAGATTCTGTATGGGAAAGTTTCTCTTCATAATTTTAAACTATACATTTATGTCACCAAACTACCTTTGGTTTTCTATGACCTGAAAAGAAATGGCTTCATACTATGTGACATCAAAGATCATCAGGCATGGTTATTGCATGGTAGCCTTTTTTCCTGATGTAACAATGGCAAATTCTGAGGAAAGCAAGAACCATTCAGCAGAGATCCAGGTCTTTTATAAAGGGAGGGGGATAATTCCATATAACAGAAAAAAATTTGATTTCATGCAAAAAGTTATATACAAGAGGGGTTCATCAGCAGAACTCGTGTTACAATAGAATATTACTTTGCATTATATTAAAATACAATATGGAAAAAAAAAAATGTAGACAATACATGCCTCAAAATTGTGAACATTGATATTGAATGGAAAAAAGATAATTTGCAGTGGACAGAATTCAAATTTGTTTTATTATACCTGCTTTAAGATTAGAAACTATATAAGATGTACAAGTTCTGCTGCTGGCTCTAAATTAAGAGAAAAAATCTGAACATCCAAAAAGCCAGAAAGGGATTAAAAACATTATAATCAACACAAACCAAACTGAACAAAAAGCTGAAAAGCAATATGATATCATGCAGTTCACATTATTTCTATCATCACAAGTTTTTGATTAATTTTCTTAAATTTAAATTAAAAGTCCTACAAATATCTGTTGAGTCCTTAAATTAAATTATTGATTAAATAATGAATGATTAGTTAAGCTGATCAGTAAATAAAGTCTGAATATTTTTTTGTTAAATAAAAGAGTGTTATTATGTCATAAAATTTACTGAATCAACTTTAAATTTAATCAAAATTCATATTTACCTGCTCTAAAATGTACAGGCAATTGAAATACAAAAGAAAACAAAACTGACTTAAATGCAGTAAATTCAGATTTTTTGAAGAATGGAAAAATGAGAGATTAATCAGAAAAATCTTCTTAATATCAAATCCGAATGCGAGTTCTTATTATTTTGATAATCAATTAAATCGCATTACTTACATTAATAAAACCTCATGATAATTTCTGAATTTACAGTATTTAGCTTGTCAAACTCTGGCTTTTCATTTTCTCGCCCTATATGTGGGTGAAATACTGACAATTTTGCTAATATTACCAAAATACCAAAATCTCATTTTATGACATAACTAGATTATTACCATTTAGAAAAGTATAGTTTATTTTGATAGCCCAAATTATTAATCCTGAATCAGTACATACACATCTGTATACTTTACATTAGGGAACTTATTGAAATGAATTGTTTGCACAAGACAGTGACATGGCAGTTGACAATTACAAACCTAGTGACACCATTGAGACAACCAAATTTTATTGTTGATATATATAAACTGAAATCTTAAAATGACAACATAAATCATTGCTGAATTTTTTTTCAAATGATTTAATGTTTGTTAGTCATTTAATACTTCAAATAATTAACCTGTACTAAAATAAGGAGATGTGGTATGATTGCCAATGAAATAACAGTCTGATAACTATCCACCAGAGTCCAAATAATGTTGCTGTAAGCAGTTATAAGTCACTTTACAAACATCAATGAAAAAAACAGTTCTTTGTTTTTAGGCAGCATAGGAAAAAGAGGAGTTGTGGCTTGGTGGCTTACAAGAAAATATATAAGACAGACAAAAAAGACAGGACTCTTACTAGTCCTTAGAGGAACTGCTGTATACTTAAATAAGAAAGATTTTGGGGACTAAGCCACAGCGAGCAGCATTTTGATACTTAGGAACAACAGAGTAGATTCTGGGACACTACATATTGGCCAATCTGCCCTATTTGCTCCCACCTATTAAAATTAATGCCTAGGGTGGGAATTAAACCCATGTACATTAACTCTATTGTTCTCTTTGTACATATATGAAATATATTAAATGCAAAAAAGCAGCTGTAATGTAAATATGGTAATTTACATCATTACAGCCTCAATTTTTTATAAGGACCTAGTAAAGAAAGTCCCTGGACCTAGCTAGACCTATTTCTTAGGCAAGGTGAGTTTTATAACTCTTGAAAGCAATAACATGCATTTGTAAAAACTAATAATATTTGCTGTTAAACAATAATAACAAAATAGTGGTTATTTTCTAAGTATGCAGTAACAACAACGTGCATTTTAAGTAAACAAACATCAATGAACGACCACGTGTTTGTCTGCTGTGCTTAAATTTAAAACGACCCATCAGCTTTATTTACACGAATTTTTGCTAAGGCAGACGGTTAAACATGTCTGTTTACATTATAAGTTTTATAAAAAATGTATTTGTTGTTATGACTTGTGTATCCATGGAAATATAATGAAGATAACATTAATTTTACCGTAAAAATGAATACACAACATTCCAGAGGTGTGCACACAAAACACATCCCACTTTTGTAACGATGAATGGTAACGTATAGGCACTTATATAACAGTAAATGTCATTGGATAAGCTCCCGAGACAATAAATAATGTGCAGATTCATGAGCGGACACGTGATTGTGTCAGCTTTTGTTTTGATGGAAAATGTAAACATTGCAATCCGCCATTTTGACGTAGAAAACAAACTAATTTTCAATCTTGGATTAATTGACATTGCGCACATTGCCAGCGTATCATGCATAACCAGTCATGTAAAAGATATCTTTTAATTTGTTTTCTACACTTACTATTCTATGTTTTAGTTAATTTAATGTTTTAATTTTCTACAGAACGGAACATCGTTCTTAAATACGACGCATAAAATTTATAGGTGGCGCTGTTTGTGGGCGTAAACATTTTACATACGGGTACTTTTTGTGTCGACAGATTGACCTTTGTCTGTCAGATTCAGGCGTTTGCCGTTCAACTGTTTCTTTATCTTATTGCACAGTATTATTGAGAAAGTTGAATCATTTTGACAGACATAATTCTTTTTCGGATTTGTTCCGAGTTTTGAAAATACAGCAGATTTCTCACAAATTTTGAAGTAGAATAACAATTAATTACATTCACGATCCGATACCAGATCTTTCACGATCTGATCGCATTGCTTGACCACCGTTAGATATTCTTTCACGATCATTTTCTCGATATACCGAATGACAGCCGTGTTTCCACGGGCACTTTCTTAAAAAGTGTTCACCCATGGAAATAATTCTAAAAGACAAAATGCGATATTGAATGAAGATGAAAACTTACTAAGACGGCTGATACTGGAGTTTTTTTTTAATTTGGATTGTAGTAATACAATCAACACCAACTATCTCATTATTAATAAACAGCTTTTATTTGCGAGTCGTAATTCCATCGTATAACATATAGTATCGTTTTCACTAAAATTCCACAACATTATATCCACATTTTGTTTTACGATGCAAATCTTGGCTGAATTTCTGTCACGGATAGTATCCAAGCGGGTAAAAACGAATATTTTCCATTGAGTGCCATTCCTCTTCTGTGCATCTACAAAATATCAAATGTGTTAACTCAGTTGAATTCTTTTGTAATATTGAACACATTAACATTATTCAATAAGGAAAATTAGAGAAAATATATTTCACTTGCAGATTTTATTTTATTTTACCGTTTTAGATATCATTTGCTTGAAATTTGAAGTGTTGTATTTTGGTTTTGTACAGCAAAAATCGTTTGTTTCATTTTAATATGTACATTAAAAAAGAAATATTACTCGGATAGTTTCTACAATAATATTGTGGTTAAATAGAATAAATAGTTCAAGAAACTGAAATGGTCAAAATGGCGTATTCGGTATATTATTTGATTTTTCGTTGTTATAATTTGAATATAGTATAACAACGAAAATCAAATAATATATCGAATACGCCATTTTGACCATTTCAGTTTCTTGAACAATATTATTGATGAATAGAATTTAAGAGAGTATGGATAACATTTGAATAAGGCTTGAGTTAAATATTGGATGGGATTTTTATTCAATTTTCAACAGAAACTCGTAACATAATCGAATTCCTTTACTGTTGTTATATATTCAGTGGCAAATATAACAGTTATATCGGCAGTGACGGCTTTAATCTGGAAATGTTTAAATGAAATAAAAAAAGTAGTTTTCCACTTAAGTTAAATGGTGATCACAGGTAACAAAAGTTAATATTCTGGTCAGTTGATCAGAGGTTACAAAGTCAATATCTGCATGTGAACAGTGGTCAGAGGTTACCAAAAAAATTTATGTGTAAGGGAACCAGGGGGAACCAAAATCAATATATATGTAAGGTGACCCAGAAGTAACCAAAGTCAACATCTGCATTTGTATGGTGGTCAGAGATAACAAAAGTCAATATATTTGTAACGTGACCAGAGGTAACAAAAGTCAATATCTGTGACAAGAAGGGACCAAATTCCATCTATATAGAATGACAGGGGTAACTATTTGAAATCATATCTATGTAAGGTTTCCAAAGTCAGAATCTACATGTGTGAGGTGACCAGAGGTACCCAAACCAACATTTGTACAAGGTGACCAGTATTTTGGTTATACTTTTTCAATATTTATGCAAGGTTAACAAAGGTAACAAAAATAAATATTTAGGGAAGGTGACCAGAGATAAATAAAGTTAATATCTATGTAAGGTGACCAGAATTAACCAAAGTCAACATCAATATAAGGTGACCAGAGGTAACAACATGCAATATCTATTTAAGGTGAGCAGAGGTAACCATGGTTTATATCTGTGTGAGGAGACCAGATGTAACCAAATTCAATATCTGTGTAAGGTGAGCGTTTGAAAAACGTCATATTAGAATCGTTTTCAAAGTCAAAATATCCATGTGTGAGGTGACCAGAGGTAACCAAATCAACACCAGATTTAATCAAAGATAATATATATGTAAGGTGACCAGAGGTAAACAAATTTAATGTTTAGATCTGTTTAAGGTGACCAGAGGTTACCAAAGTTTATATATGTAGGTTGAGCAGTATTTCCGTTATGGTGAGGTCAGGTCAGGTCATGTCAGGTGATCAGAGGTAATCAAAGTCAATATTCGTGTCTGGTGTCCAATTGTAAGCACAGTATATGCAGGTATAAAGTGACCAGAGTTAACAAAAGTCAAAATTCGTGTAATGTGACAAGTCAATTCAACATCTGTATTAGGTAACAAGAAGTAACCAAAGCCAATATTTGTCATAAGCAAAGTCAATACCTATGTCAGGTGACCAGAGGTAACCAAAGTCAATATCCTTGTAAGGTGACGAAAGGTAGCCAAAGCCAATATCTGGAAAATTTATTTACCTATACCTATTTTATATCTAGTTTATTCTTAAGAGTCTATCACAAAACATTTTGCACTTACAATTTTAGACTTTTGAAGTTTCGGTTTTGTCCTGTAAGTGCAGCCGGTCATTGAGAATATTTCGCTTTTCAAGTGAAGTTTCACTTAAATAAATATATGTCACCATCACAAATGTATGAAGCAAACATATGTAAATACGTGTAGTTTAGTTTATTTTAGAACCATTGGTTTATTTTAGAACCTTAATATTACTGCACAGATTAGCACTTTTATAGATGTTACCTCTGGGCCCCTTTCAGCGTACCTATTATCCTTGTGCTTAGTTTTCTCGTTTGAATTGTTTTACGTTTGTCATTTTAGTGCCTTTATACATTCGTGTGACGCACAGTTCATAATTATATTATGCTGTATTTGTGTACTGTCTGTGGTTTACATGCTGAAATGTACTATTATATTATTTATTTATGTATTTCTCTGTCCTGAGTGTTCTTGCATTTATTTGTACTGTATTCCTGTCACGTAATATTGTCATTTTAACGGTATTTTTAACATTGCCATATAAGCGGGAGGTTTGACTAGCCATAAAACCAGGTTCAACCCACCATTTTTCTTAAAATGTCCTGTACCAAGTCAGGAATATGGCAGTTGTTATCAAATAGTTCGTTTCTATGTATGTTGCATTGGCGTTTGTTTTTGTTGCACTTCAGTGTTTCTGTTGTTCCGTTGTTTTCCTCTTATAGTTGATGTGTTTCCCTCGGTTTTAGTTTGTAACCCGGATTTGTTTTCTCTCAATCGATTTATAACTTTTGAACAGCGGTATACTACTGTTGCCTTTATTTATAGTTGACTATGCGCTATGGGGTTTGCTCATTGTTGAAGGCCTTACGGTGACCTATAGTTGTTAATTTCTATGTCAGTTGGTCTCTGGTGAAGAGTTGTCTCATTGGCAATAATACCACATCTTCATATTTCTATATTGTATCTGAAACGTCGGAGAGTGTTATATTAAATAAATATTTATAAGTCATAAATAAAAGGAGATGTTGGGTATATAAACCCCATATGTAAATGAAACAGCATTCCCACGATACAAAATGCATTAAAGAGTCAAAAATCTTTATTTTTTATTCATAATTACACTTTTCACGTAGATAATTCCGAATTATTAATTACATGAGTCTAGTGTACGACTATAATATGACGAATTTATTTTATTCTCTGATTATTAAAGGACAAATGATAGATTAGTAAGTGAAAGTCTAGAGAAAGAATGTGTTTGAGACTATCACTTGGCAGAAATGCTCATAACACAACCAGGTTAAACAAGAGTGGACACGCTGAAATGCCTCACCTGTTTTACTTATCATGACTGAATCTATGTTAAAGCCTGCAATATGAAGGTTTTATTTCAATAATAACAAAAGCATTGTTAATAGTTCATGGAAATGAGATCAAGGTCAGATGAAACATGCCAGACAGACATGCTTACATCCACTTCATTTGATCCTTTTGAACAGTTGTCTCATTAGCAATCATACCACAACTCCTTAGTTGTATATATATAAAAATAAGAAGATGTGGTATGATTTGCCATTGAGACATCTCTCCATAAAAGACCAAATGACACAGAAATTAACAACTATATGTACACCTTACAATCATACTTTACACCAACTCAAGTTAACCTATAGCTTATAGTATCTGAAAAAGACCTAATTAGGAACATTGAACATTGACAAATGAACCATAAAATGAGGTCAAATGAACCTGCCAGACCACATTCAAATTGTATTTGGAATACAGAATTGACCACAAAACTTAATCATAATCACTGATCCTTGAAATGTGGCCGAGCTTAGGTGAACCCTGTCTGACGGAAATGTAGACCTTGCAAGAATCCCATATACCAAATATAGTTTTCCTTTTACTCATAATAAGTAAGTGATTTACAAAAAAAGAACACTATAAAAAATACATGCAGTCGCTGAACCATAAAATGAGGTCAAGGGCAATGGACATTTGATATAAAGAAACTTCGTAAAATAAGGCAATTGCATAAAAGGTATGAAGTATGTAGGTAATCTACCTTCTGAAATTTAAAGCTTTATACAAATAGTTTACGATGCGCCTACGCCACCGGATATTTATCCCCATGTCTTGCATTCTGCGACTTTCGTTGCAGGCGAGACAATAACTACACTAACTACACAATAAAAATCAGGAAAACGAAAATTAAAACTTAATTCTCAAACAAAATAAACCAATTGAATATTCTGTAGTAAGGTTATTTTTCAGTCAAGATGCGCGATACAAAGCCCATTTTAAAGTCTTTGAGATTTACAATCATTTCGCATCCCTATCCATATTAAAATCTCAAATAACGGATAGGGACAAAATTGGAAAGAATAGTAAAAGTAAAATCGTTCACACAAAATATAGATAAATTTAAGAAAACAGTTTATGTATTTTGCACCGTGTGACATATCTTTACTTCTTTAAATCCATAAAAATGAACTGATTGTTACCAGTCTACCATTAAGTGACGACTTTCGGAAAGTTTATTACGTAAGCGTTTGAATATTTCAACAAACTATGAATACCTTAAATTCAATTTTACACACAGAAAAATGAAAATAAATGTTGATTATAGTCTCTAAAGTATAAAGTTTACTGCATAACATCTCATATAGGGTATGTTGTAAATAAAACTTGTGACATTTCAGATGTTTTTTACTATACCTATTTTCTAAAGCCTGTGGTAGTGTTAAGGTTGCTTTATATTAAATAGAAATTACGTTGATACTGTTGGGGTTGGGTTTTCAAAAGCATTTCAGATTTGTAAGGGCAATTAACCAAAGTGGTATCCACAGAGAAAGGACCAATTGTCCTTAATGTTATGTGTAATTTTATGGGGAACAACATTATGTTGTATTTTTCACATAAACTTAATTGTACAGTCACCAAACTACAATCATGAAAGATTTTGACAGTTGGAGTATTTAGAAATGAAAATACGAAAGACATTGTCCTTTGATGCTTGAAATTAATACCCATACAATATGTCATCGACACACAATTCTTCAAATGACAAAAAAAGACATTAAGGTATAGAATAAGACAACCACTGGCGAGGTTCCTTACATTGGATTATGTTAATAAGTGCCGGGCGTAACTACTTTCTTGAAATCTCATTCCTTCCCGCTCAGTGTGTCGGTCCATTAAAATGAGGAGTACATTCATCTCAATATGTTCTCATGCAGATGTTCAATTGTGATGATGTTGATGGATGGCTGCTTAACGTCCAGCGGCAAATTAATATGCATATTTAGGACGAGAACATGTTTATGTAATATGAATATTTACCATGCTCCGTACTAGACTGACACGCTGAGCAGGATTTTAACGTGCTAGTTCACAAGATTACAGTCCGGAGGAAGACATGTCACCCTACCTGGACACATCATTCGTACTCGAGCCGACCAGTCTTTGCTCTTACTCCTTAATGCCGCTTGCTTTGCGGAGAAGCAGTAAATACCAATTTTAAAGTCTTGTTCAATTGTGTATCACTATGGAGTTCATAACAACGTTTAATATTGAACGACATAGTTTAATGGATAATGGTACATTGTTGAAAATATGCTTGGATGTATATTATTAAGACTTTGTTATAACAATTTGGTTAAGTTTCAACCATGTGTGGACTTTGGCCCTAGGAGTTAAACAAATTCAGACAACATTGACAATTGCAATTAACAGAACTTAAATTTGTTTTTGACGGCACATACATCAAACATGTTTGAATACAAAAGATGTGGGCTACACCTCACTGAAATAGCAACAAATCCACACAAATAATCATAATACATATCAAGGTGTAAGCACAGTCTAGAATAATAAACAGCAGTCTATAGAAAAGTGATTAAATTAAACAGACTTTTCAAAGATCTGCAATCAATACAAAATTCTTCAAATGACAAATAAAATGAAGATGTTATCTAAGACAACCAATGACAAGGTTCGTTACATTGGATAATGCTAATAAGTGGCGGGACTAAACTATTTTTGTCAGATCTAGTTCCTTTCTACTCATCGTGTAGGTCTTGTAATGTACTGTCATATGCATATCATGTCAATATGTGCTCGTTCTGATACATGCATGCATGCAATAGTTTCCACCATACCAAACCGTCACCAAATTGTCGGTTTGTCTTTTGCAATATATAGTTATAAGAGCCAAAGAGATAAAGGACGGAATCCAGTCTAGATTGTAATTTCGGTTGTACTATTTTATTTCTACGGTAATGAATAGTTCAAACAATTTTGTAACACCTTTTATCTTAAAACGGCGAAATAAAGGAAAAATATTTTTAGTGACGACGGGTTGTTGTTTGATCAACGTTTATCGGCCGGCATTTCTTTTATCATATTCAGAGGTCACCGTTCGAATTCCAACAACCATTCGGTTCCTTACGCATGTAGCGGGTACGTAGACGTATACTTATTCGTGAAGATTTTACCAATTTAAGGTGTAATACCACCAAATCATAGTACGTCACATCCGGTTTCACACGAAAAGAGTCGAAAACAAATATTCCTTGAATTTGACATTTGTAGGAAACAAGTAATAGCTTTTCGAAAAAAGCTAGCCGTCTCTTAGCTGATAAAAGTGGAAAGTGTTCTCGCTTTGTAGATTAATTCATTCAGAATAGCCTTGCATATTAATCAACACATTTTACCACACACGTTATGAAGCCGTAGTATATCGTTTAATGTTGTGTGTCAAATAAGGTCTTTATCGTACTAATCCTTCAAATCATGGTTGTAAATGCTTTACATGTTTGTCAAACAATTCATTCTCTCATCATGAAATATCATAACCATGTTCAAGTTTTCTTACGTTTTCATGTATAAAATGTACGTAACAGTGAACGACTGGTTTCATGGATTGAATGTGAAACAATCAGGAGATTCTGCTATTTATAAATAAAGGTTACTTGTGTATCGACATGCATGATTTGTGACTAGGCAAAATCTAATTGCTAAAATAGAGAGTACAAATCCGATACTCTACGGGATTGAAAGACATTTACTAGGTTTGGATTGTCCCAACCAATCAACGAACTTTAATTATTCACGTCTCAGTAATATCTTTCAATCAGGTAGTAAGAAGCATTCAGCCCGCAGATTGTCCATCGTTCAATTCTTAATAACGTCTCCGAGGAGACGTTAATTAATCCTACATTTCATTGCAGTTAAAAATTTCCTATATAAATGCTATTAAAGAAAACTATTTCTTAAGTAGTACTTTAAGAAATAAACAGTTATAAGTAAATGAAATTATATTTGAAACAGTAACACTAAAAGGAAAGCATTTCGATGTCCCTCTCTGGAGCACGGCGTAAACTTAAGTTTTCGGTAAGGAATTATTGAAACCTCCATGGAGTCAGGAAACTTTTATATGGATATGATTCAGCTTGAACACTTCAATTACTCATTTGTTATCACATTTCTTGCATAAATGTGTGATAGTTACCCAAACTTTTGATTTATTGGCATAAAAGTTGAAATTTTGAGGAAATGAGAGGTATAATGGACCAAAGGGACCTTATATTGAAGACAAAGAGGTCCATTAGTAGTATTTATTATCTTAGAGTCATCTTTTGTATCATATTCAACTGTTTGTATGCAGATGAGATGAATATTTGATTATTCATTGATCCACACTGTATCGTTTCATGATGCAGCATGATTTGGATTTTTCGAAAATTTTGCTCAAATCGCTGTAGATGTCGTCTTACATTATACTAGATTTCACTCAAACTATTGAACTGATTATGACAAAACTTGGCAGTAATGATTGAAATAACCAGAATAACAAGGGACAAAATCACATTCAGTTTATTCTACAAAAATGTCTTCTTTAGGTATAAAACTACCAGATCATAGTACGTCACATCCGGTTTCTTTCGAAAAAGGGTCGAAAAAATATTCTCTTGAATTTGACTGTTGTAGGAAATTAACACCGCATTTGATGCAGAAAAATATTTCTGAGTCATAAACATATATTTTGGGTGTTTTAAAGCACAACTTTTTTTATTTGGTGTATCTATAACATATTTTGGAAGCTTGAGAGGACATGGTTACTAAAGATTGTAAACAGGAAAAAAGGGGTGAAAATTTGATTAGTTAACTGCCAGCGATGGTTATTATCTTATATGCAATGAAATGTTATGTGAAATTTTGTCTGTAGTACTGGACAGGATAAAATGTACTCATGCCAAGTATTTCTTTATTTGAAACAAAGATAAATTCTGCACAATATTTTGAAAAGTGCCAATTTAACAAAGACTAATAGGAAAAAACAATGGTGGTTTTACTCCTTCAACGGTATAATCGTCCTTCCTTCGCCTATATCACCGTTTTCAGTCGTTCCTTAATAGATCGCTTTCGAGTTTGTTGCATTTCTTTCCGTCACTTCCTTCCCATGTTGAGCGAGCGGTTGAAAATATATGTTGCTATATTGCAAGAATTATTCGGCAAATTTAATTCTTATAATTGATAATCAGCACTGCTGTCATTAGGAATGGGCCAGGTGAGCTAAAATAGATATACAGTGGGTATGTACAAATCACAAGTGGAAGGCAAGACAATACAAAACAAACAAAAAACATATCAAAGTGCTAGTGAGAAATGGAGGTAAAGATTACATCCATTTTGCAGTGGAAACTAAAATTAAACATTGTATTGTATTGGGCTTTCGATGGCAACACCATTAATTGTTTCAACTAGAATTGTGGAAAAGGAGACAACTCCAATTTCAATTATAACTTAAACCATGACATCAATTTATATTTTGGAACAGATACTAGATTTATGCAACATACACAGTTCATGTTATTTCTTTTCAAGTATGGTTATACACATACACATCAATTTGAAACTTGAATATCTGAGCATATATTTCATTGATAATTTCCTAAATCTACATGGTATTGATGTATATAATGGTGTTCTCAATGCACTATGTTTTATATATCTCAAAAGTAGTGAGAAAGTCTAGAAAATTTATAGCAATCAAGGCAGCCACATATGGGTTGTAAATTCATGAATGCAATCTTTACCTCCTCAATTCCCCTTCAAAACCATAAAAATAATAATGACTGAGAAACACATACCCTGTCACCTAAAACCGAATAAACCTATTGCAGGAGACCGTGAAAGGTAAGCAGTCTACCTCATTAGTTGCATTGATCGTGTTCCTGATTAAAGGTTAAAATTTGGAAATAAGTTGGCGCTCCGTGATGCAACAAACGAAGAGACATATACGAAAAGAACTAAAATAATTTGGACATAGAGAAATTATCATAATTTACGTCCAGGATGTTTTTTGGCAAATCATGAAAGCATTTGTTCCAGGTTTTGTTTTTTACTTTTCAATTGTGTTCTGTCGGCTAGTTGTAAACTTTGAAAAAGTACTTTTCCCTTAATAACTCAACATGTATACCATAAAATTTGATACCACACGTTCAAATTGTCTTTTAAGTAATCGCACATACTGAGTGCTTGTAATCGGAATGCGAATATTTACAGTTTAACTGGACAGACACACTATCCAGAAACATTTCTATTGTTAACCTGTAGAAGTCTTTTTTGATTATTTGAGTTATGCAGTAGTATGTCTGATTGCGGAAAACATCTGTAGTGCAAATCTTTAAAAAAAAATGTTTACCACACCTTTGCACAAAACCATGCAATGCTCGTAGACGGTCTTTCATTTCTGTTAGTTGTGTAACTAATTTTGTTCAGTAGTCATGCTTTGACAATCCCTTTGAATCACCAGATGACTAGGGTGTTAAGGATTTTAATGAATAAAACAAATATTGAATAAATGATTACATTTTTTACTATTATATATTATATTAATATCAACGTTGTAACAAAAGTGGAAAAGAACAACAAACAGATACATACACACACACTCTGGTACTTGCATTTACACAACATAAATCAACTTGTTTATTGCAAAGAAAATGTTATCTTTGTAAAGATCTGCTCACTATAAATGAATGATATTCATTGTACGTTCTTTTCTTTTATATAGTAGTAACTAAATACATTGGATCCACGTATATGATATCTTAGAAAAGACTTATTCATTAAGACATGTTGCAAATGTATGCATTTTAACATCGTGCCAAAAAAATCAACATAACAAGTTGCATTTACTTTTCATACGTGCTATTATAAAAAAGGAGAACAAACCAAAAAGGCAATCATAATGCATACGCGGAGAGAGACAGACATCACACCGAACTAGAAAAACTACGAAAATACAAACAACACTCCAAAAAATACAACTCAGTGAAATAAAATTTAGTAGCAAGAACCCACCCAAAACACGGGATGAACCCATTTTGTTATCAGAATATCGATTAGACTGTTTCCGTGAATGTAATATAGTTTCAGTGTTACATTAGAAAACTGATGCAGTTATTCATAACAAAGGTAGAAATGAATAATTGCGAGGAAAATACATTAGTTAACACGGTATCGTATTTGATTCGGCCTTCCATTTGTTTGATTCGAAGTTATAAATGAGTCTTATGAAGAAACAACGAGAGTATGGTGTAAAATTATAAGGCTGGTACCTTTGATGAGTTTTGACACTCACTTTTGGGTGTGACTTCGGAATCGTGTGATGGAGGATGGATTCATGAATGGCAGAAGATGCTTACACTGACGTTGCAATTAATTGCAATCCGTGCAGAGGGTTAATGGGATTTAAACCGATCTATACTATGTCTGTATTATAGCTGAACATTATACATTATTCATTGTTTGCTGTCTTACATATATTTTTTGTGTTTAATGTTTGGACATAGATCATCCCGGTGTTTTTTTTTTTTTGGGGAAGGAGGGGAATTATTCATAAAAAATTACATAATTAAGAGGTTGTAACTAATTATGAACTCTAGTTGGTTTATATGTTTTATCCAAAATGGTTGTTTAATAAATCTGTTATCCAAGATTAACTTTATAATAAGGTCTTTGGATAGTGATGCTTATCAGGAGTATTATCAATATTCGAAAAGGAAAATTATTTTGGTCCCCTAATTTTTTTCAAACATATTGCTAAATTTTGGTCGAAGTATACATAAATATCATCATTAATGTGGTCATAATTATAAATTTAAAATTTAATGTTATAAAAGCACCAATCTTTTTTATTTGGTGATTCTATAAATTATTTTGGAAACTTGAGATTACATGGTTACTAAAGATTGTAAACAGGAAAAAAGGGTGAAAATTTGATTAGTTAACTGCCAGCGATGGTTATTATCTTATATGCAATGAAATGTTATGTGAAATTTTGTCTGTAGTACTGGACAGGATAAAACTGTACTCATGCCAAGTATTTCTTTATTTGAAACAAAGATAAATTCTGCACAATTTTTTGAAAAGTGCCAATTTAACAAAGACTAATAGGGAAAAAACAATGGTGGTATTACTCCTTCAACGGTATAATCGTCCTTCCTTCGCCTATATCACCGTTTTCAGTCGTTCCTTAATAGATCGCTTTCGAGTTTGTTGCATTTCTTTCCGTCACTTCCTTCCCATGTTGAGCGAGCGGTTGAAAATATATGTTGCTATATTGCAAGAATTATTCGGCAAATTTAATTCTTATAATTGATAATCAGCACTGCTGTCATTAGGGAATGGGCCAGGTGAGTTAAAATAGATATACAGAGGGTATGTACAAATCACAAGTGGAGGGAAAGACAATACAAACAAACAAAAAAACATATCAAAGTGCTAGTTAGAAAAGGAGGGTAAAGATTACATCCATTTTGCAGTGGAAACTAAAATTAAACATTGTATTGTATTGGGCATTCGAAGGCAATACCATTAATTGTTTCAACTAGAATTGTGGAAAAAGGGAGATAACTTCAATTTCAAATATTACTTAAACCATGACATCAATTTATATTTTGGAACAGATACTAGATTCATGGAACATGCACAGTTCATGTTATTTCTTTTCAAGTATGGTTATACAAATACACATCAATTTGAAACTTGAATATCTGAGCATATATTTCATTGATAATTTCCTAAATTTTCATGGTATTGATGTATATAATGTTGTTCTCAATGCACTATGTTTTATATATCTCAAAAGTAGTGATAAAGTCTTGAAAATTGATAGCTACCAAGGCAGCCACATAAGGGTTGTAAATTCATGAATGCAATCTTTACCTCCTCATTTCCCCTTCAAAACCATAAAAATAATAATGACTGAGAAACACATACCCTGTCACCTAAAACCGAATAAGCATACTGCAGGAGACCGTGAAAGGTATGCAGTCTACCTCATTAGTTGCATTGATCGTGTTCATGATTAAAATTCGGAAATAAGTTGGCGCTCCGTGATGCAACAAACGAAGAGACATATACGGAAAAAAACTAAAATATTTTGGACATAAAGAAATTATCATAATTTACGTCAAGGATTATTTTGGCAAATCATGAAAGCATTTGTTCCAGGTTTTGTTTTTACTTTTCAATTGTGTTCTGTTGGCTAGTTGTAAACTTTGAAAAAGTACTTTTCCCTTAATAACTCACCATGCATACCATAAAATTTGATACCACACGTTCAAAATTTCCTTTTAAGTAATCGCACATACTGACAGCTTGTAATCGGAATGCGAATATTTACAGTTTACCTGGACACTATCCAGAAACATTTCTATTGTTAACCTGTAGAAGTCTTTTTGATTATTTGAGTTATGCAGTAGTATGTCTGATTGCGGAAAACATATGTAGTGCAAACCTTTAAAAATGTCTACCACACCTTTGCACAAATCATGCAATGCTCGTAGACGGTCTTTCATTTTGTTAGTTATGTAACTAATTTTTTCAGTAGTCAGGCTTTGACAATCCCTTTGTTGAATCACCACATGACTAGGGTGTTAAGGATTTTAATGAATAAAACAAATATTGAATAAATGATTACATTTTTTACTATTATATATTATATTAATATCAACGTTGTAACAAAAAGTGGAAAGAACAACAAACAGATACATACACACACACTCTGGTACTTGCATTTACACAACATAAATCAACTTGTTCATTGCAAAGACAAATGTTATCTTTGTAAAGATCTGCTCACTATAAATGGATGATACTCATTGTACGTTCTTTTTTTCTTTTATATAGTAGTAACTAAATACATTGGCTCCACGTATATGATATCTTAGAAAAGACTTATTCATTAAGACATGTTGCAAATGTATGCATTTTAACATCGTGCCAAAAAAATCAACATAACAAGTTGCATTTACTATTCATACGTGCTATTATAAAAAAGGAGAACAAACCAAAAAGGCAATCATAATGCATACGCGGAGAGAGACAGACATCACACCGAACTAGAAAAACTACGAAAATACAAACAACACTCCAAAAAATACAACTCAGTGAAATAAAATTTAGTAGCAAGAACCCACCCAAAACACGGGCTGAACCCATTTTCTGTTATCAGAATATCTATTAGACTGTTGTAATATTACATTAGAAAACTGATGCAGTTATTCATAACAAAGGTAGAAATGAATAATTGCGAGGAAAATACATTATTTAACACGGTTTCGTATTTCCTTTGGCCTTCCAACTGTCTGATTCAAAGCTATAGATGAGTCTTATGAAGAAGAAACACGTGTATGGTGTAAAATTATAAGGCTGGTACCTTTGATGAGTTTTGACACTCACTTTTGGGTGTGACTTCGGAATCGTGTGATGGAAGATGGATTCATGAATGGCAGAAGATGCTTACACTGACGTTGCAATTAATTGCAATCCGTGCAGAGGGTTAATGGGATTTAAACCGATCTATACTATGTCTGTATTATAGCTGAACATTATACATTATTCATTGTTTGCTGTCTTACATATATTTTTTGTGTTTAATGTTTGGACATAGATCATCCCGGTGTTTTTTTTTTTTTTTGGGGGAAGGGAGGGGAATTATTCATAAAAAAATTACATAATTAAGAGGTTGTAACTAATTATGAACTCTAGTTGTTTTATATGTTTTATCCAAAATGGTTGTTTAATAAATCTGTTATCCAAGATTAACTTTATAATAAGGTCTTTGGATAGTGATGCTTATCAGGAGTATTATCAATATTCGAAAAGGAAAATTATTTTGGTCCCTTAATTTTTTTTCAAACATATTGCTAAATTTTGGTCGAAGTATACATAAATCATCATTAATGTGGTCATAATTATAAATTTAAAATTTAATGTTATAAAACTTAGAATTTTTCGAAATACTAAAGATTCACTACCTCAGGAATAAATTACCCTAGCTGTATTTCGCAAAACCTTTCGGAATTTCGGGTTATCATTGCTGTTCAAGTTTGTGCTTTATATGGCCTTTTAAACTTCGAACGTCACTGATGAGTCTTTTGTAGTCGAAACGCGCGTCTGGCTTATACAATCTTTTATGAGTTTATTTATGACTGAAATTCAAAAGATGACCACAAACGTCAATCATCTGACAGCTCTGGGCTCCTTTAATCAAATTTTAAATTTCCATGTGTTTTATTTTACATGTACATGTACATGTATTACTTGTGACCGTGACATAGTGAATAGTGACAATCTTTGAAAATTGTTAGCTAAAAACCGATTGATTCCTTTTATACAGAACGATTTGAAATGTATGAAACGTGGAATGTCTGAAGAGATCAAGTAGGTTCGACCATAGAGTGTAACCATATACAGAACTCTCTGTTTGGATGCTTCATTAAAACGTGAATTTATCTGGTAATCCGAATAGCCCGCTAGCCAGTGTTGTTGTACCTACATGATATTACTTTGAAATAGATAATTGAGACATTTCAATCGACAAAAGAGGCAAAATAATATTGGTATTCTGTGCTGGTTTTGGCGTCAATGCTTAATTTCTAGTACAATAGAAGATAATGTTATTCTGAAAACAGTTAAAGATGGTCTTCACAACAGTTGCAGAGAAGTGTTTTATACAAGCCCCAGCGATTTCAGATGTGTAAACTGGACAATTCAAAATAAGTTTTTGAAATAAATCATTATTAGTAAAATTTTGAGATATTTTAACTTGGTTAAAATGCCAATTTTTCAATAAATTATTGTTTATTTTTTACTTTTAACTATTCATTGCCTTGACACTTGTCAATCAAACTACTTTTAATTGTGGTCACCACATCCAGCAAATAAGATTGTTTAAAGGTCGACGTATCTTTTGTCAATCTGTTTATAGTTCTAGCGTTTGTGGTTGATTGGTAGATAAACATGAGTTTGACATATAATATGCAAGACAAACTCTTTACATGTGTACAAATACACTAATTTTCATTAGAATAAATCACAACCAAACGGGTATATGCTTAAAAGACAGAACCATATAACAACAGCTACTTGTAAACACAGCAGTACATATTATACAAAATAACAGCGAATTATTTCGATTTAAGGGTTATATATCTTCGAGCCCGTTGTGATGACTACTAGTAAATCATTGTTGAACTCAAATAGAAGTCATGCCATACACATTAGGTTCTGTTATAGTTTTACAAGTCATATCAAATTAATTTGGGTGAGTAAAAGGATATAAACAATTTCAATAAGATATTTTCAGTGCACAAAGTATATAAATCAGAAAGGACAGAAAAGGGATCGGCTATTAAGCTTTTAGATAAATTTTTTCAAATTTATATCTTTCCAACTCATATGATATCGTAGTTAAGTTTGTAGGCAACATCTAAACGGCATTCTTTGGCTAGTGTTAGATGTCTGAACAATACTACAGTACTTGATGTACTATTTGTATTGTAATATTCAAACAAAACAAACATCAGCATCAAATGTTAGGGTAAATTTGAATATTATGATATATGGGCGAATAAAAGTAGATGTAGTTTGTTGTATATATGAAAATACGAAAATGCGGTATGATTGTCAATGAGACAACTCTCCATCAGATACCAAATGAAGTACATATTGATTAAAACCATACAATGTTTTAAATAACAACCAGTGAAAGTGTATAGTTGATTGATTAATTGGTTATATTTATTTCCATCATATATGAAGCTATATAATATTTATTATACGAACAACATCTGAAACATTTCACATAATACTATAATATTCTAAACAACATCAAGTAACATGATAGAGAAATATGTATTTACATATAGGAATACATAAAGGGTCTATTTGACACCAAGTTTCATACAATGACAACATTAGTGCAGATCAAATATGTGACTATAAAGTTCATATTTGAAGATCTGATATATTTACATGTAAATATAAAATTTGTTATGTCATGTATGTGGCACATCAAGAAGCTCCACACATCAGCATAAGCTAATAACTTTCTTTTTATAGTCAATATATACTTAAAAGACATTTAAGAATATTCACCTGTTTGTTTCGCCGGTATTTTTCAGATATTGCCAGTAAAACCATCGTTCATTTTCTTCGTTATTAGTGAAAAAGATTATTAAATGCATTTGTATAGAAAATGATAACTTTTATGGAATAGAAGCATGATACTGACACACA
Source organism: Mytilus coruscus (assembly GCA_017311375.1). Classification (NCBI taxonomy): domain Eukaryota; kingdom Metazoa; phylum Mollusca; class Bivalvia; order Mytilida; family Mytilidae; genus Mytilus; species Mytilus coruscus. Next base: position 64,816,005 of record CM029607.1, read on the forward strand.
CACTTTAAAAATATGTTACAACTTAAAAAATAATTATATCATAAAGCAAATTAAAGTATTTTGATAAATCAAATTACATATTAAGTAAAACAGAGTAGACCGTTAAATAGGTTTTCGTAATAAACAAATCTGTTTAGATGAGACTATCCAGATAAAAACATAGATACATTTATATAACATGTATAATGCAAACATTTAGGGTTGTATTGTGCATGATATGTAAATTACTGTCTAAATGAAACGAGTTCAAGCATAACAAGCATAACAAGAAGTAAATCAGCAAGACCAAAACGTATCGTGACATCTTTGTGTGAGCACTGTAGGATTGTAACCATCCATAAAATGGTTAGTTAGTAGGATTGTTTTATCTTGAAAACGATTGAAATGATTTTGTTTACTTTCTGTGAAAATTCTTATTATTCAACTTACAGATATGAAGAAAGGTAGATATAAAAACCTTGCAAACCAGTGTTTTTCATTTCGTTCTTTAAAACAATATTAAACAAATATATAATTGTGTGAACACATTATATATCAAATTAATTATTGCTGATCATGTCATACATTTTGCTTGTCCAATTGTCCAAGATGCGTTAAGAAGACCAAAAAAAAAAAAAAGAACGAACAAGAAAAAATAAAACAACCAGAACAAAAAAACATTATTTCATACACGCAGTCCTTAAACGGCATTAGCTACGATTTTGACCAAAAAATGAATACCAATTCTTTTTGTTTCAAGTAATAATAAAAGCATAAAAGCGGAATTTTGAAATATAAATTCGTTATAAGCAGTCAGTTTGGTCCAAATTTGTTAAAATGAGTTCAAAAACATTGCTGATGTATAATTGACTTGCAAGTTAAAATTTTAACCTCATTCAATTCGTATTCATATGACCTTCAATTAAACCCCTTTGCTGAAGATGAGTTACGCATGTACTATGCGTGTTCAGCTAATAAAAAGAAAGTGAAAAAAGGGTGAAACATTTCGTTGACTGATTCGATCCACAAAAAATCATTCTTATACAGGTAAAAACGATGATTAACATATTTTGTGAATCTATAAAATGAAATCAAACAGACATAGAAAAGTCAAATATCTATTTATATTTGTAGTTATGTTTATCGAGTTAAATGACTGCCGGCAGTTTTCGGAGGTCATCTCGATGGTTCATTAGACGGCGTCTAGACTAAAATACGCATGAAACGCTGAGTCCATGCATTGTTAATTGTTCATTTAAGACTTTTTGTAATTTGGATATACGTTTCAGTATATTATAAATCAAATGTGAGAATTTGAGTCAAATCAGTGAACATTAATTTGACAACTAATGCTCCTTTAATGGATTATTACAATAAATCGTAACTGAATAAACCTCTTCACGTATATATAAATTAAATTATAAACGATATGTGATTGTTATTTGCTGCTAGTGTGCATAACTGTTGAGAACCGTATGTTGATCTTTGATTTCTTTTTTGTGTATCATTTGGTGTCTGTCCCATTGACATGTACTTCTTACTGTAATTGACATTCTGTTGTATTGGCCTTGAGTTAGTCTTACTGATACGGACAGGAAACTCCCATTTTAAAAATGTCACATTTCAATAATTTTGAATGATACCTTCAGGCAAATTGCATAATACTTTTCTTCATTTTATTTTAAAAATGAAAACAATGTGCATATATATCTGCAAAACACACGCTAACTATGAATGCATACGTATGAAAAAGCATAACATTAGACATCATGGTTTTTATTAGGAAGTTAACAAACTCTTACCATACCTCCCCTCCCAAAAATAAACAAATACTCCAGATATTCCAAAACAAACGCTAATCCAATTTGCCAAAGACAAAGCCCTTATGAATTCGCAGCAATACATTACAGCGTACAATTCATGCTATAGTATTATGGAAGAGATTGTATAACAAAATCCGGCTGGGAGATTAAAGATTTGTCCATAGTGCTCATAGTACATTATACACAGTATACCTGATAATTTAAACAAAATACAATTGACAGATTATTACAAGCAGAGAATATAATTAAAAATGAAATGTTTTAAAGATTATCAAAATCCATAGCTCTCTCATTGTCATCGGTTAGAATATGATCTGCACCTCCTATTACCAATCCACACTGTGGACATTTTATTTTCTCCATTGGCATGCCACATTCTCCTATAGAATAATAATGTCCTGAAATGTAAGTAATCAATAAATGGTAGATTATCAGTTTTAAGTAAAGTTCAACACTCTATATACTATCACCAGAATTCATAGAATTTAGTAACTGATACCCGATACCACGAAAATATCCAAACAAATGAACACGAAATTAGATAAGCACATAAGGATTTTAATTTATTTTTATATATTTTGTAAAATTTTTATTAATTGCTTAAGAGGAAATTGATGACATCGGCATATTTACTCTTGGTTTTCTTTTGAAAATAACTGTCAGTAATTCAATCAATAAACCAATAAGGAAAATGCACAATAGTTGTAGATACTGAAAACTGTGTGGATTTTTAAATTTAAAGTAAACTCGAGGTAAATGATGAGTTTTGATGAAAACATACTAGTAACAACCTTTCTATATGCAGTCGATAGCGGAGGGTACTAAGTGAGTACTTATTAAACATATTGTTTTTCTTTTTTGTTTATTTTGTAATAAATTTTATATATTTTTATCAAATATCAGAGAAAAGGTTAGTACTACCAAATGCTATACTCTAAAGTTCTTATTATTTTTCTATATCTTGATTGGTATATTCATAGTAGATTTACTTGTTTTGAAAATATAAAAAAAATTCTCATGTCTTTTACCAAAGAAGTGAACAGTGTTAGTTTGTATAATTGTACGCAAGACGTCCATTTCGTCTACAAAAGACTTATCAGTGACGCTCGAATAAAAAAAGTTAAAAGACCAAAAAAAGATAAGAAGTTGATAAGCACTGTGCACACAAAATTCCGAAAGGTTTTGCCAAATATTGTTCATATTGTTTCCAGGTAGGAATTTTGTTCCAGATTTCCAAATACGAGACCGTAAACAAAGTCAAATATATTCTCTATTAGATATTGAGCCATTAAATGGAAACATCCATTGAATTAGTTTCTGTACAACTTGTTAAGACTGCAAGAACTGGAGTTGTCGTCTGGACACTTGTGTATCATTGAGGACAGTATGTTTACATGTAAAATACTTTTCATTTAATTGTTGACTGTTATGTTATTGACTATACCTATCATCCCCTTCATTCATATTAAGTATGATGTATCAGAGTTACTTTGTTAGGTTTGTTAAGTTTCAATAGTTTGTTAGTATTCAAAATGTTAAATTTGTACGGCTATTACTTTTAGAATTTCATCTCATTTTTGTGTTCTAAATTTTGGCAGCCAGGTAGTTACGTTGTGTAACCATATTAAGTTTTTAAACTTGTAAGTTCAAGTAGTGCAATTTCTTTATTATTAAAAGTTCTCACTTACCGTTTTTACATTTGTACCAATGTCCTGATCCCATAAATTCATTCTCCATGGTTCGTTTTATCATTTGCTTCTCTTTAAGTGTAAGACCAATCATTCTAGAGGAGTCTTCTTCTGTTTCCCTTCTCATTTTTAATAATTCGTCTTCTTGCACGACTTCAATAGATTTAAGTTTTAGCAAGTAATGTTGAATATCCTGAGGGAGTTCAAGTCCTTCATCTTGTTTAGAAAGTTCTGTTTTGAATTTATGAATATCAACTGTTAGTTGTAGTCGTCGTATTTCTAGGTGAAATTCATTATATTCTTGTCTTGCATATCTGCTTCGCCTTTAAAACACCCATGTTTCTAGTCGATCTAACCATGCTTTTAATAGCCGTCGACACTCGGAGGGAAAGGTTTCTATTCTGAGGCTAAATATTTCTTTATAAAATTTAACTGATCGACTATCATGTTCAGAATATCGGTTGATCTGGCATTTTTAACTTTGTCCCATAGTTTATTGAATATGTCGCGAGGTATATCAATTTCATAATCAGTGAATTACTGTCTTGTATTAAACCGCTTTGCATGGAGATCAGTACCTTCTTCAATATTTCGAATGGTTCGAAATACATCACAAATGTCTTTGTTGATAATTTTTAGTTCGTTAGAATATCTTTTTGACTTTGATATTTTTGTGCTGCACTTTGGGCATTTCAAAGACTTGATTTCGTTAGTGGTATTATCCAGAAAGTTTGAAATATATTGGTCTAGTCCATTTACTTTCAAAACGCATTTGCAGTATTCTAACCGAATGAATATTGCATTATCTTCATCTTCATATCCAAATAATATTTCTGTCAAGTTTTCGCATACTTTACAAACACACTGTGAACATTCGCATAATAGTCCTGAACATTTGTGATCCGGGCCACAATCTAATATAGTATGACAAAGTGTATTACATTTTGGTCTATCGCAAGTTTCCATACATAATTTCTCACACTTGAAATTGTTTGGACAATCTGCTTTACATTCCCACTGACAAAGTTCAATACACTGTATACAACTATCGCCACATCTGTTTTTACATGTATCACCATGAATACATTGTCGATCGCATTTCTGTTTACATGGTGGACATCGATAATTGCAATATTCTTTACAAATATGTCCACATACTAAGTCTCTGTTGCATTTTTCTTTAAATGGTACATGAAGCCTTCCTTGACTACAATCTGAACACGTTCCTTGACATTTGTGACCACAAGCTTATATTACTGAGCACGGTAACCTACACGATGGGTCATATTTAGTGCAACAACCTACCTGTACTAAATGTCCACAGCGGGCTTCAACTTTTATCAACTCAATACAGTCATCTTCTGTATTGCAAGGCTCTGTACAACGCCTCTGACAACGATGACCACATGATATAATGTTTTGACATGGTTCATCGCATGATGCTGATTCTGGGTCCAAATGACAAGGCATCTTTTTCTATGTTGACATTCAGGAATGATCTTTTCCACAATTTCATTGCATTTTCCACATGAATATGGATGATGGCAAGATTTCATGCACCTATGTCCCTTTTCGCATACTTCTTTGTGACATTGTTTTGAACAATTATCTGAATGCTCAGGATCATCTACATGACATTTTCTTGAACATAAGTGGCCACATGGTCTCCTGGCAGAGCAAGGATTTTGACATCCGCCATCTACAACAAGATCAAAGTCGTTTGACTTAGAAATGTATGTGGAATTCTTGTGATTTTGACATGTTAGCTGCAGACGTGTGCCAAAAGATTTGCTATCTTCCGCATCCTTAACAATATCATTCCATAGTCTTGATTTCGCTTTTAAAAGTTCGAAATTGCCTATTGCGTAAAGTCCAATTTTTGCTCTTGAAAGAGCAACGCAAACTCTATTTGGCTCCGCTAAATGGCCTATTTTGTTTTCTATGTTACTTCTAACAAGTGACAGTAAAATAATTTCATTTTCCTCTCCCTGAAAATTATCTACTGAAGTTACTCTTACGGTAAGCTCATTAGATGGTTTGTCATGCTGACTTGAAGCTGCTGTATTTTAATGAGGATCATTTCTTGAAAGTTCTTCTTCTACAGGCCTTATCAAGTTGCGAAGAAGACGAACCTGATCTAAGTATGTGGACAGCACAGTTATTTTAGAAGATGGATATCCTTGCATTCTAAGATACCTGTACAATTGACAAATTAACAATGCCTCGAAAGTGTTCTTATGACTTCTTGAAAGCTCTTCGAGCTCTCGGTCTTCAAACACAGAATGTGATAAAAAGAACATGTTACAGTGAATTCCTTTTACGTTTTCGTATTTTAACACCCTCTGATCGTCTTCCAGAGTGTGATAAATATGAGGCACCAAAAGCTTGGATATCGATTTTCTCATTCGGTGTTGATGTTCTAATTGTTTAAATGGGAAGCGTCCACCAATAAGTCTTTCAAAAAGGGAAATATTTATTTTGTGTTGCCTTGCAGTCTTGTAATCGTTGTAAGATGGGCGCAATTGTTGGTGATCACAAATCATAATAAGTTGCTGGCATGATGACGTTAAACATGCCACCACGTGATGTTCTGGGATTTCAGCAGCTTTTTCAAGAAGAACAATGCTTGGAGAAACGCGTTTGAGTATTTCTATATCTCTTGCCGCTCTAGCTGTTGTACATGCTACAAGTTTTGCTGTCTTCAATATGTTGATATCAGCTATATGTTGAATCTCTTCATAACGTTCTTATGCTCTTTTGTAGCTTTTCTCACAATCTTGGATTTCCTTGTTTATGGGGACGAGAGATTGTTGAACCCAGTATTTATACAACTGCCACCTTTCTTCTACAATGTGAATGTCCAATATATTGGACACTGATCTTCTTTTTCAAACGTCATTGCTTGTGTACAGCAGAGTTTCTCTTCTATTTTCTTGAGGAAACAATTTTTTCATTTTATTGTATTTCTTCCAAAACCATGGTGTGGTTTGCGATTCCTCTTTGTCAAATACAATGCTTGAAGAAACCACCATTTCAAGTTTTTCTAAGTCTAAATGCATCTGTAGATCTTTTTCATTATGTGTATGCCCTCTTCATCGTAATCCCCACTCTGATCATCACACCGATTTTCCTCGTCATCAAAATAATCAAAATCATCTTCTTCATAAATATTTTCCCAACAGTTTTGTTGTATAGTAACTACTTGTTGTGTTACTGATTCAACATTTAACCATCGAATTAAAGAAGTTTCATTCCTGATGGGTGCACTGTACTGTCAGTAATCACTCTAGCTACATCATGGAGCCAGTCCTGATGAACTATTCCTGTCTGAATTTCCTCCCGTAGTTTTTTCAGGTTGTTATGCTCTTTGATCCTTATTTTCAAATTTGTCCTAGCATTAAATGCCATCACATTCAGTAATCCTGAGCTTTCCCTTTTTGTGCGTGTTTGAACTTCTCCCCAGTGAGTTATGTACTCTTCCTGTTTGTAACTGTATGCTTTGCGTTTAGTCGTCAAGTTATATTCTCTCAATAATTCAACTTCTGATCTCGACCCTAATCCGACAATATCAGCTGTGTCGGTTGTTCGCAAACGTTTAGAAATATCAAGCAGAAAATTATCTAATGCATGGTTAGTGTAGCTGAGAAGCAGCATTGGTCCTTCGTTACTTTGTTCACGCCAAATATGGTCATTTTTTAAAAGCAGTTCTGCTATTTTGAGTCCAACTACTGTTTTTCCAGTTCCAGGTGGTCCCTGTATTAACGCAAACTTACTTTTCATTGAAGTTACAAATGCCCTGTATTGAGAATCGTCCATACCAATTTCATCTGCATCAGGCCAGTTTGCCTCAGATGAAATATCTATTTTGTATTCCTGTAGTTCAGAATTCAAACACCTGATGTTAAATCCTTCTTTTACGAATTGATCCGATTTAAAATAATCTGGTATATTTTGTTCCATACTGTGCCTCTTGTTTAATAATTGCTTCCCGAAAGGTAAACTATTTTCCGCAATGAATATCTCACTATGCATACGTTTAAGTGATTGCAATGTATGAAAGTAGGACGGAAAGAAAGCTTGGCTTTCAATTAGAAGAACATCAGGCTGTTGTAAAATTTTATCTCCAATATCCTCGGTAAATTTAATTTCAAAATCCCATTTTTAGATCACCAGCATTACGATCTGCTACAGTTGCATACTGAAGAATGGTAAATGATCTGTTAGCTAAGCAAACGAGAGATCCAAATGTAAGTAACTTTCTGGTGTTCCAGTTGATTCGGCTATATGGAGTAATATCAAATCTTATTTTCCAAGTTAATCCGTTTTGTTCATTGCAACAGCGTGTTAGAAAAGTTATATTTTATAGACGCGGATGTCATCATGTCGCCATCTTTTCTCAAGGCAATCTGGATCTTCATATATACTATCTTTTAAAGACATCAACCCTCTGCACAAGGGCCTAATAAAATCTTGACGATGGACCATGAAAAGTCTTCGTAAATAGGTTTCTTCTGTGTCATATTCAGAATCAATGATTAAATTCTCACATGACTCTATTTCCGTAAGATCTGGCAATATAGCTAATGTTGAAAGTTTGTTCTCGGTGAAAGGAGTTTTCTCTTCCTTCAATTTATCTCTTATTTCTTGGATTAAAAATTCTAGGTCTCTTTGTTGATTCTCGTCGTTGACTTTTTCGCGAACACATCTTTCTAAAGAACCAAATGGTTGTATTAAATCGGAAGGTTCAGTATTGACATGACAAACAAGCCCTTTCATCAAAACAAGTAAATTTATCAGCATGTGAATTTGTTCCTTATCAAACTGTAAACTAAGCTCGCAAATAATATCTTTTATATCCTGTCGGTCAAAGAACTTTCTTTCTTTTAATGGATTGAGAGCTTTCTGTACTAATGAATAATGCTTAGACTCACACAACTTACACATTACTTGTAAAAATAAAGACATATGCTCAATTACCACGTGCTTAAATAGAAATGTGTCTAGTTCTCTACTGCAAGTACTCAGATAAGCCGCTAAACTATCGCTATCCATCTTTGATAATTTTGTTATGTCTATCTTTTGATCAGATGCTTCAAATCCGGTCTGAGAATGTTTTGTGTTTTATTTCCATTGTATTTTTGGTTTGTCTTTGGGCCTCTCGATTTGACATTTGAACGAGATTGATATCGGTCTTTGCAATTACTTCTTCGATCACATTTAACGAGTGTATGCATGGATCAAGCGCATTGCTGTATGTGTCGTCGTTTTGAATTGTTATCGTGCAAGTTTTTTTAGAATACTGGGAAGATACTCCATACCTTGTGGTCTCATGTCTGCTATCTTTTTCGTGTATTTTTTGGTATTTCTATCATGCTCAGTGTTGATGTCAGCAATTGAATGAGATAAATGCAAATCCGTTTTATTGCATGGAGACCTATGTTGTCTTGTTCGTCTGTGAACCACATGTGGACTAGAAGTTTGTCTTCTTTGCTGTTCTGATGTATTTGTTAGTGAAGATTGTCCTCTATATCTAGGATTTTGTGGTGACTTTGAACGTGATCGTTTATATATCGTTTTTTGCCGTGAACGTTGTCTGTCGAGAGAAATATCTTGCCTTTCCCGAACGCGAACACAACGATTTCTCTCATTTGAAAAGGATGATCTTTCTCGTCGTCTAGGGGAAAGGTGAGGTTCTCGACTTCTGTTGTTCTTAGAACGTGACCTTTCAGGTGTTCTTTTTCTATGAAACGGTCGTTTGTCTCTGGTTCTGTCATTGTAATCATGTGGATTATGGTGGTAATTTTTACTACTTTCCCCGTTTTTTTCAGTGTTTGATGTTTTAATTTTCTTTTGCTAATTCGTGTCGGTGCTATGTGATTGGCTTGTGTTTTTTCGTTTTCGTGACTCATTTTTCTTCTCTTGTGACGAAAGGTTTTCTGTTGGTACACCCAGCTGTCTTATGTTGGTATCAATTTTGTGAGCTCTATCTGTTGTTTTGAGTGCAACGCTTGAATCAGGTCTTGTTTTAAAGTTATTATTATCCTGAAAGTCATTTGAAATTTTCGAATATCGGTTATCGATTGATTTGTTGTAGTTTGTCCTATACGTTCACTCAGCGATTTCTTTGGTTTAGTACCCAAACGGTCAAATGCAGATCGTCTATTTGCATCGTTTATTGGGTTCTTTGTGTCTGTTTCGTCTTCCTGTTGGGGGTTAACAGTTATGGAATCAAAGTCTACGTCACTATAATCAACACTTGGTCTTATTGAATTATTTGGATTTAGATTCGGCGTTGTAGATGTACGAATCTTGTACCTTCTAGTAAAGATCGGTTTGTGTCTTTTGTTTCTTCCCATTTCTCACTTTAACACTGAATGTAAATATATATATTAAATGTTACTCAAAAAAGAGGATCATCTTAAAATTTCTTCTTTCGTTGTTATTTATTTATTATGTCATAATAATATTTTTACTTACTTTTCCCGGAAGGTGCTTCAATATAACTAAATCATCTCGAACAAAGTTAAGTATGTGTTTTAGTAAACTTTATTGCCGAAACTTACGTAAATGTTGTCAAGGAGGAAATGTACAGCTTTAATCATTTCATCACAACTCCAGTAAGTATATCCATAAAATAAGAGGATGTGGTATGATTGTCAATGAGACAACTCTCCACAAGAGACCAAATGACACAGAAATTAATAACTATAGGTCACCGTACGGCCTTCAACAAAGAACAAAACCCATACTGCATAGTCATCTATAAAAGGCCCCGAAATGACAAATTTAAAACAATTCAAACGAGAAAACTAACGGCCTGATTTATGTACAAAATAATGAACGAAAACAAATATGAGATACAGCAACAAACGACAACCACTGAATTACTGAATAAGCATATTTACCTTTCTCATTTGAGAAGAAGGTTTTACATGAGTAGCAGCAAACAAACTAGCAATCAAATGTTCAAACGACCATTAAATTAAAAATAAAACCTTTTGTTTGATAAGATTGTGTGTCAAGAGTAGACACAATAATACATGTAATCATATGCGACACAACTTTTATTTTTGGTTCTCTATGCTATTCAACTTCGTACTTTATTTGGCCTTTTAAACTCTTTTACTCGAGCGTCACAGATGAGTTTTATGTTTTCGTGTCTGTCGTACAAAATTTTAAGCCCGGGTATATATGATGAGATTATTTACAGAAAATTAAAACAGTGGGTTTTCTGAAAATATGCCAAATCGAAAGTAGATTTACAAGAAATGTATGTTTGTAACTAATATTTTGTAAACAAGTTATATAGGTTAAAAGCTCAGTGGAGCATAATAAAATTTGTATTGTAAAACATGATACCTACTCTATTAAGTGACGGGTAGTAATAGAAAGGCATTGGGTCGGAGAGTGTGTAAATTGATCATGTTGATATGATTTAAATAACATAAAATTGTTTTAAAAAGTTGGGTTTTAAATAAAAGTAACATACGTTTTTCAAAATAGATAAATATATTCATCTATCATTTGTCAATTATATATTATAAACATTGTAAAATCAATATTATTCATAGTCTATCGATTTTTAAATTAAAAAAAATTTTTGTTCCATAGTTTAGCCGTACTGTGACCTATAGTTGTTAACTTCTATGTCATTTGGTGTCTGGTGGAGAGTTGTCTCATTGGCAATCATACCACATCTTCTTATTTTTATATCTAAATACTTCAACATGTTGTTAAACAATTTTCACTCAATGTAACTCTTTGAAATATTTACTTACACAATATTTGGTTCTATAATTATCCACTTCCCATAAAACCACCGATGTTCTAAGTTGTACATTCAAATTTACCGGGCTTTATTTGTAATTCCAATTTACCTACATTTTTTCAACCTGTAAAATTAATGTTATCTCCGTTTCAACTTAAATCGGCTTTTGATTTGGCGTAATAAGGAACGTGGGTGTATTATCATTTAATGTTTATTATGTTCAGACAAAGCGTAGTTGCTTATTTATTGTTTTAAGTTGCCATTTGAAGTTAAATCATGATAAAGTCAGAACTATAAAAATTTTGTGCGTTTGTTTCAAATTGTAACAAAGCGGTATCTATTATTTGCGGTTAAAACAGTTCTTTAATAAGGTTTGGTTAGTTGTTACCGAGCGATAAACAAATCTAACGAAGCAGAATGAAAACTCTTATTTGTATCAGATTGCATTAATTATGTACAAGAAACATTACGTTAGTGTCGCCAGTATAACGGCATTAATGACAAAAGTTAAATAACAAAATACCGAACTCCAAGGAGAATTCAATACGGAAACTCCTTTTCAAATGACAAAATCAAAAGCTCAAACACATCAAACGAATGGAAAACAATTGTCATATTCCTGACTTGGAACAGGCATTTCCTTAAGTAGAAAATGGTGGATTAAACCTGGTTTTATAGCTAGCTAAACCTCTCACTTGTATGCCAGTCGCATAGAATTCCATTATATTGACAACAATGTATGAGCAAAACAAACAGACATAATAAGTAACTAGAGGCTCTAAAGAGCATGTGTCACTCACCTAGGTCTATGTGCATCTTCAACAATAGATATTCTCCATCTGTGTGGACTAGAATAGAATTCATGACAAAAATCTCGTATTTGTTGAAATAGTCTTGCTGGTCGTTTTGCTTATTTAAGATTCTATCTATCTAAAATAGTTTTTTCAGGTATTAGGCAAGAATACAATTTAATGATAAAAATCGTTATTAAAGAGAACAACTCAATAAGGGGTCATCAGTCGATTTAAACTATGTTGTAGATCTTGTCTTGCTGATCATTTTCCTTTTAAGTTTCTATCCATCTATTATATTTTTTCAAATATAAGGCAAAAAGCACACAATTGGTCAGAACCATTATTAATGGGCAATAACTCCAATAAAAGGCGTTAGATGATTTCAACTATTTGACTAATTGGTAGATCTTGTCTTGCTGATCATTTTGCCTATCTAAGTTTATATCTATCTATTATACTTTTTTCAGATATTATGCAAAAAACGCAAAAAACTAGTAAAACTCGTCATTAAAGGCCAGTAACTTCAAAAAGGGGTCATCAGATGATTTCACCTATGTTGAATTATTTGTTGAACTTACCTTGCTGATCATTTTGCGAAATAAAGTTTCTCTCTATCTATAATAATTTCAAGATAATAGGAAAAAATTTAAAAGTTGGTAAAATTCGTCATTTAAGGGCAATAACTCCTATAAAAGTCTTCTAACAGTTTTGAAGTAAACAGACAATAGGCAGATCTCATCATTCCAAAAGTTTTTGCTCTATCATATTTTATCTATGATTTATAGTGGTTTACAAGATAATAGACAAAAGTTGCATTTTACCCTATGTTCTATTTTTAGCCATGTCGGCCATATTGGTTGGCAGGCGGGGTCATTAGACACATATTTTAAAACTAAATACCCTAATGATGATTGTGGCCAAGTTTGGTAAAATTTGGATCAGTAGTTTCAGAGGAGAAGATTTTGTAAAGTTAACGACGAAGGACGACCACGACGACCACGACGGAGACGAGTCGACGGACGACAGACGACGGACGCCAAGTGATGAGAAAAGCTCATTTGGCTCTTCGGGTCAGGTGTCTGTGAGCTAAAATGTCAAAATTGAGGTATAGCAGTCAACATTGTGCTATAATCTTAATCACTATATAAGCAAACAAACAATTGACGATGGCGACTCTTCAAATAAAGTTCTTTAGTTTCTGAATCAATGCCAAAGGAAACAACAATAGTAATATATGATTTAACCAACTGATATTACTTGAAATTGGCTTCCACATGCTGGGTTAAGCCATTTATGTAGCGCCATGCCGAAAGTTCTAACCAGGTTTTTAAAAGAGTTAGTTCGGTAAGGGCCGGATTATTAAGTTAAATGTTTAAAGATAATAAATATTTTACAGTAATAAAAGACAGAAATTGAATATAACTTTTTCTGAATAAGTTTTATAGTTTTAAATCGTTGGTTATTACTCCTAAATAGATAAAATGGAGAGTTTTGCGACATTTGACAAAATCGTCCACATTTCAACCGAATTAAGGCCTAGGAAAAATAACGTGAGGGTAAATTGCACCTATTTTGGCAGTTTTTCACCTACGTTTATTTATGATCCAGACAAAAGTTTCCATTCTGTGTTTATTTTGTAGATGTATCATTATTTACTATATAGATCCACCAATTTAAATTTAAATCCATTTTGAATAATAGTAAAATGGGTTTGAACCGACTTCCAAACGATCCAAGATTCTGTAATGAGAAGTACCTAAATTGCGTACATGCTTAACTTTGCATCCGTACAAATCAAATAACTGATGCTTTGATTTATTTTTCCAAATTTTTAGAACAATTTGACAGTAGTCCATGCTTTTCCGTAGATTTTACTTTTTCCAGTGAATACTTCATCTGTTGATATATACTGTGAATGTTTTGTGTTTATTTAGTATATTTAGCTATATTGAAAGACGTGTATAATGTCAAATAATAAAACTACTAATTATTTAGTTTCTTAGAAAACTTGTTAGATTTCCGCTGCTATTTTAGCTAAATGGGTGCAATTTGGGTACTCGGTGCAATTGGGGTACTGTGACGTTAGAGCGCAGGCGTCGACAAACGTAATATTCAAGTCAGATATGGAACATCTTCTTTGTCGACGCATGCGCTATATGTTTCCTGTCCAAAACATCAATGGAACCGTTTTCGTGGAAAATCAAAATGCGTGCTATTTGTGACGTCATGAGTAGAACGCAAGTACGCAAATGTTCAACAAAAGACATATAATTTCCTAACTAGTCATTGTATTAGCTATGATTCATTGTGATATTGGTCAAAAATCCAAATATGAAATTGTAGCTAGAAATAGTGGCTGTTTTAGGGCTTTAGCGAACGTACTCCTTTATTTAGATGTGCTTTCATTAAAACAAACTTACCAAGTTGATCTGTATATCTAGCAATGGAAAACCCAGTTGTACTTCCTTCTGTCGTGATAACCTTGTATCCTTGCAAATAATTGTTTACATCGAAACTATTATTGTGTTCCAAAACGTGTTAGATATCATGCTTATATACGAAACAACCTTGTTTATGTCATTCGTGACAGAAATACAATGAATAAAAGTTGGGTCTAAAGTACAAGGATATTTTGCTTCAAAATCGAAAGTAGATTTTTGAAAACGATATCCTATTTAAGCACATTATTATGGAACGCCAAAACTGTCTTGTTATGCCATTTTCATTATATGATGTGCGTTTACCTTTATATGATGTGCACTTGTCATTATATTGTGTGCAAACACCTTTATATGGTGTCCAGTTGACATTATATGATGTGCAAATATCCTAATATGATGTGCAAATATCCTTATATGATGTGCAAACATCCTTATATGATGTACAAATATACTTATATGATGTGCAAATATACTTATATGATGTGCAAATATACTTATATGGTGTGAAAATGTACTTATATGATGTACAAATGTACTTATATGATGTGCAAATATACTTATATGATGTGTAAATGTACTTATATGATGTGCAAAGATCCTTATATGATGTGCAAATGTACTTATATGATGTGCAAATATACTTATATGATGTGCAAACATACTTATATTATATGCAAATATCCTTATATGATGTGCATTTTCCTTATATTATGTGCAAACATCTTTATATGATGTGCTTGTGTCATTATATTATGTGCATGTAACATTATATGATTTGGTTCGGATAACTTCATTATATGATATGTCAAAACGTACTTATATGATGTGCTTTCATCGTTGTTATGGTCAATGAACACTAGAACACACCCGCGACATCGCGGTTCCGTGACTGAATTAAAGTACCTACGCCTTATGTTTAGCCTTTACTTTTTGTATTCGTATTGTGTACTGATTCGGTAAGTTCAGTGTCCTACTTTACACAATATCCCATGGTGGTGCTCCTATTAAAGGAGGAAGATACAGAACATACATACATACTTAAACCGGAAACTATATGTGACATATACTATTAGTATCGGTAGCGGATTCGACCCGTAACTTGTTAATTATTGGTTATACAAGTAATAGCTTTTCTAAAAAGCTTGCCGTATTTTAGCTGCTTATATTGAGATCGGTGGTTTGTGGGTATAGGTTTTTTTTATTGGAATCTTGCACTCCAAGCACTATGAATATATAGTGTCTTTTTCTCCTGGTTTTTGATTTTAGTTGTAGTATTGGTGGATCAGGGTTATCATGGAAGGAGGCTTTATAGTCACATATGATAATATATATATATATGGTTTGTAATAGCTAGAGTAACGATACAAACACTTTTTTCTTTGTTTTGTGGAATATGATTGTTTACTCTATGACAATGCAAGTAGTTTTAACATGCATACTGTGTCTTGACAGTTATATATTATAGTTTGCAAGGTTATAATCAAGTTGATAAGAAAAACGTATTATTTACTTTTGAGGATAACTGCTTGACAAAATGGACTACCAGTGGCGGATCTAGAAATTTTCATAAGAGGGGGCCCGCTCCAGTCATGCTTCAGTGATTCACTACATGTATATGATCAACCAAAGTTTTCCCACAAAAGGAGGGGGCAGTTCCCCTGAAAAACTCTCTAAATCCGCCTCGGACTACTATAGTTGGCCGTTCAAATATGAGAATATTACATCTTATATGTATAGAAGTGATGAATATCTCATCTGGCTTTTGTCTTAGAAGAAGCAATTAGTTTTGAAGGTACAGGTTAAGTGTTGTTATTATTCATTTCAGATGTAGTATTACTGTAAGAAGATGTTTTGTGGTAATGGATTTGGAATGAAATATTAATTGCAAATAATTTTCTAGAACATGTTGTCAGCTGGCTTCTTATATTTTTAATATTTTGTTGTGGTTTGTAATCTTGACATTTTTTTGTAAGTTCTATAGATGAGGGCTTCATATTGGTATTAACATTTAGTGCTTTATATTTGGTTGCATCATGCATGTGTAAGCATATGCTTTTGTTAGTTAGAATATTTATATTTTCATTTCTGATGGCAACCAGTTCATGTGATACATATAGTCATGATTATTAGTAAGCGATAGTTGTTTTATTTGTTTATGTTTATTGTCATGATTGATATGGACTATATAGCTTGCTGTTTGGTGTGAACCAAGGCTTCATGTTGAAGACCGTACTTCAACCTATAATGGCTTACTTTTACAAATTGTGACTTGGATGGAGAGTTGTCTTTGGTACTGATATTACATTCTGTTATATCTATCGACAAGATTGAGAACACATTTTTTTGTAATAAAACATTTAATTCTATAATATCATATATGACAATTTATCGGTAATTTGTGCATTTTCCTTTGATGTGTACTCTCTGATAATGTCAGTATCAGTTGACTGGTCGTGATAAATAAATTTTTGGTCAGTTCGCAATTGACATGCACGTGTGCGCTGTGTAAGGCTTTTTCTCCTTTCATTCACAAAATCATGCATGATTTCTTTTTGCAGAATCGCAAGAGTGTTTTGGTGAATGAAACACTTCACAAATTGTTTGAAAGTTTCAGTAAAGTAAGTTTTGCCTTTTTGACAGATTGTGTGAAAATTCGAACAGAATATGAATGAAAACCCAATAAACTTTAAAAAAATGCACTATTATTAATAGCTTTCCTTGCTTATTCACAAGGATGTATAAATATATCATTCATGCTATTCCGATCTGAGTTTTATTCATACATAGTCTGGTGCTGTTCCAAGTAGTCTTCTTTTCTGTTTCTTGAGAAGTATTTGTTTTACCTGTTCAGTCACTATAAAGTGGTGTTACTATGTCCTTTGATTGAGTTAAGCTATTTCAGTTGATATTTTATAGTGTGACTTTCTATGTTGTGATGTTACACTATTGTTTCAGAAAAAGGGTGAAGGTTTGGTACCATTAAAACGTTTAAACCCGCTGCATTTGTTTGCACCTGTCCTAAGTCAGGAATCTGATGTTCAGTAGTTGTCGTTTGTTGATGTGGTTCATAAGTGTTTCTCGTTTCTCGTTTTATATAGATTAGACCGTTGGTTTTCCCGTTTGAATGGTTTTACACTAGTAATTTTGGGGCCCTTTATAGCTTATTGTTCGGTGTGAGCCTAGGCTCCGTGTTGAAGACCGTACTTTGACCTATAATGGTTTACATTTATAAATTTTGACTTGGATGGAGAGTTGTCTCATTGGCACTCATACCACATCTTCTTATATCTATTTACAATTAATATTTAGACGCAACACAGAATAGTGACCAAAAGGTACTGCTATCATATGCTTGAGAGGAGCTAGAAAAATATGAAATGTACATGTACACATTTTCAACATTTTGTGGGACCATGAAGATGTGGTTTCATTGTCAATATATAGACAGATATTTATAGACCAAAGAACAAATAAGCAACAAATTCAAAAGTAGATGTAGGATGAATTATGGAAAGAAGGGTGCCTGGGGCCCCAAACTTGACAAGGTTTGGTGTGGAACAAGTAAAATGTCTGCATTAACATTAAATGTAGGTTTTAAAAGGGGACCCAGGTCGCCTTTCCCTAAATCCGTTTCTGAAATTAAAGGTAACTGCATATTTCTGGGCGCGGTTGAAAAATAAATGAACATGACTTTGAAAAAGCAAGAATATTAAGCTAAAAGAAAAAGATCAAATTTGGGTGACATCTATTAAAATGTTTGAAATAATTATGAAGTTGACAAGAAATGAACTTGTTCAGATAATATACAGTCAGCCTACAGACTTGTTGCCTCCTGAAATGTCTGCTTACACAGTGCTTTCCTAAAATGATTTATAATGTGATCATTTTCATGATGAATGCTGAGCAAACATAGATTACGCCGTTGGTTTTCTCATTTGAATTGTTTTACATTGTTATTTTGGGGCCTTTTATAGCTGACTACACGGTATGGGCTTTGCTCATTATTGAAGGCCGTAAGGTGACCTATAGTTGTTTATTTCTGTGTCATTTGGTCTTTTTGGAGAGTTATCTCACTGGCAATGATACCACATCTTCTTTTTATATGTATAATGACAAGATAAATGTTATGTTATCCACCCAACTAAGTAAAATATATAACTTCTCGTTGAACTTCTAAAACAACAATAAATCTGCTGATTCATATCGTATCATTCAATACTGTCAGATGCTATGTGAAAAATAAAGAAATTTAACTTAATATATGCTGCCATTATATTCGGCATTGTTATTCAGTTATGTCCAAAGCAGAACTTATGAAACGCATGCAATAATTAATTTTCAATAGATGCATTTGAAAAATTTATTTTTGGCACTAGCTAAGGGACGTCTATGTTCATGATGTCATGTGATCATCTATATATATAAGAATATTTCATTAGAGTTGATTTATTAAAGATTGCTTTGAATCCTACTTATTGCTATTTGTCTGCCATTACTGGCCATCACAAAGGTTCACGTAAAATTTTGACGTCATAATACAAAATATCTGACGCCACAATGGAAAAGTGATTGTTGTATGATGTCAATGGTTGAAGCGGGACAGATTCTCAGGTCAGCTGGGACAGAATTCTATATAGCGATAAGGTGTATGGTAATTATATATGGGTACTATGTTCAGGAGGATGAATTCTAATATATATCATAAAATACCTGTTTGGTTTTGGAATAACATCCTGGATCTGGATTTCCTTATCAACCACCATCATTGTTAACGCATCCAAGTCATAAACTAGAGCCTTTACATAGTCAGTTCCATCTGCCAATATCACATATTACAAATACTTATACAAATACAGCCGATAGATTAAACTCAGCACCATTGTATATTGATGATTATACACATAGTATCAGCTCATTCAGATTTGAAAATGTTAGCAAAATAGCAGCACCATCTGAAAATGGGAAACCTTGATTATCTCGAGCATGTGAATCAAACAAATAGTAATTATCATCACAACGAAATATACTTATTGTAAGACCTGATACATTGTAATGTGAACAAATTAGAATTGGATTTATCTATATCAAATGCAGTTCTCAGTGCTGTTGATATATCAATTAACAATGACTGCTGAGCGCCACTGTGTACAGTGGCGGATCCAGAACTTTTCATAAAGGGGGGCCTATATAATCAACCAAGGGAAAGGGCGCCCCCCCCCCTTTTTGGATCCGCCTGTGGTGTACAACGACTCCAAAGAATTAATCATCATGTACGAGTACATTAAACTGTCTACCCACATGCGAACATCATTTGGGGCCTCGCTGTGTTGCAAGTATCTTGGGTTTCAGGAAATAAGATGCGATCATATAAATTCAAATTGCTGCCTTCAATTTTAATTTCATCTGTAGTCGTAGACGTCCAGCTAGAGGGGTCATTAAACAAACTGAAACCCTTGCCCATAACTAAACCGTGATGCTTTGTGTTTGCTTCCTGCACACACGCAACCATATTACTCACCTTGTAAGGCTTGTTTGTTTTCTATACTTCTAATCAGCTGTTTATCGGCAATTGTCTGTTTTGTTTACATCAGAAATCAATGAAGCGGTGAATGCGCGGAAATGAAAGGACATCTTCGTATCAATACGGTAAATTCCGTGATTTGAATATTTTCTAAGCAATATGTTCAAGCAATGAAAATACGAGGATAATATTTTTATTCATAGAGCACACGTTTTGTGTATTTACTATTTAAAATTATAGTTTATGAAGAAATATAGCAAAATATGTTTCAATACGCACTGTAAAGTGAAGATTAGATGTATTCTTGTTTTGTTTTGAAAGAACATTAATAATCCATAAATATACACCTTTGTACCAAATTGCAACAAAATTTCAAGATAACATAAATTTTATCATCACAGAATGATATTATTTGCTCAAATTGACAGGGCTTCATGAACTAAATTTGGCTTAAACTATGATAGCAATTGAACACTTCATTATAGTTTCCACCGATGACCTACTATCATGATTTTTATCCGCCCCACTTACGGACGCGTTGACATATAATGCATACAACTCAATAATAGCCAATCAGACGTTAAGATATCCTTCACTGCCCCAGAAGCATCCCGGAAGCAGCTGAGATGCAGCCATTTAATGGTTACAAGAGCGCAATTATTCGTGATGCATTTTCCATAGGGTACCACTGGTGTGCCGTATTTTTTCTCGAAGACTACACAAACTAGGGAAAAACGGGTAGCAGTTCCTGTTACTAGAAATGCCAGTGTTGCATTACAACCAAAAAATATATAGGGTCATGCGGCTCAAATTGACTTAAAATGCAGTTGAAAAAGATCGTCTATTTTTTCGCTTAATGAAAAGGCATATTTTAATGGCTCCGACGTGCAGAAATGGAAGATATTTTCTATACTTCGTAAAATGTGAATATGATTTTCTGCAATTTTAAACCTAATTGGATAAGCTTTCGATTAAATGTAATTCCAATCCTGTATCATCAATCAGAAGCCGTATAGGATTCTATTCTGAGTACCATCTTGGGGTAAAAACTTGCCGGTAAAATGTAAACAAATAATTGCGACCTTGTAACCTATACGGTAATGAAAAAATTCCGAAAATTAAGCGCCGGGCCAAAAGAAGCGCTAGCGTCTATGTAGATAATATCACATCTTCAAAACATTATCTGATCACTCTCTGAATTTGGAGAATTAGTTTTGCCCGCAGATCAGGCCAAAATTGGAACTGATTTTTCACCAAATACGGTACTGTTCAAAAGACATGAAGATAATGTTTATTTACTTGCCTAATTTTCAAAGGTCATCCAGCACTGATCATATTGTCAACAAAACCGTTCTGATACGGAAAAGCTACATCGAATTTTGAAGAATGGCTTTAAATGAAACCATTTCTTGAAAAACACGTTTTGAAACAGACTATAGTTTTCCAAATTTTAAAAATATGATAATATTACTACTTTGGCAAGAGAAACTATTCTTGGACTACAATATTCAATGCCAAGATTATTTTTCTACTTTGCAATTTAACTAAATCGTTGGTGTTTGCTTACGGACCCTTTTGGCCAATTTTCACCAAATTAGCTTTTGCTAGAATAGCAACTAAGTCACAGTCATTATGATTAAAACCAAAATTTATCTTCAAATTTAAGATAAATACATGCTTTTCCCAATAAAACAGTAGATATCTCAAAACGTTCTATTCTCTTCAAACTTTGTCGACATTCGAGCCCACCCTAGATTTAGATATAGAAATAAATACAAATAGGAAACAGACTATAGCTTGAATTCACGTTGATGAAAAGTCCATTTGACCCCATTTCTTACTGTTTCACATTTTTCCGAGCAAAATGACTATTTTGATATTTTCAAAGCCTTATTAAAAAAATGTCATTTTCTATAGGTTACAAGAGCGCAATTATTCGTAATGCATTTTCCATAGGGTACCACTGGTGTTCCGTATTTTTTCTCGAAGACTACACAAACTAGGGAAAAACGGGTAGCAGTTCCTGTTACTAGAAATGCCAGTGTTGCATTACAACCAAAAAATAT
The DNA here is from genome assembly GCA_017311375.1 of Mytilus coruscus. Lineage (NCBI taxonomy): Eukaryota > Metazoa > Mollusca > Bivalvia > Mytilida > Mytilidae > Mytilus > Mytilus coruscus. The sequence goes on from CM029607.1 coordinate 64,838,085, forward strand.
ATAGGGTCATGCGGCTCAAATTGACTTAAAATGCAGTTGAAAAGATCGTCTATTTTTTCGCTTAATGAAAAGGCATATTTTAATGGCTCCGACGTGCAGAAATGGAAGATATTTTCTATACTTCGTAAAATGTGAATATGATTTTCTGCAATTTTAAACCTAATTGGATAAGCTTTCGATTAAATGTAATTCCAATCCTGTATCATCCAATCAGAAGCCGTATAGGATTCTATTCTGAGTACCATCTTGGGGTAAAAACTTGCCGGTAAAATGTAAACAAATAATTGCGACCTTGTAACCTAATGTTATTTATAACCAATGAGATACCGTTAACAGATTTACCACATTCCAGACGTCCAGCCTTTGACTAATCAGACCGTATCACCATGGTGATACGGTAATTAATATTTGGAAAACAAAAGGGCCTGGAATGATGTAATTTTAATCAACACCATTGTCCTATATTAGTTATATATAAAGTTGAATTCTTTGAATCGTCGTCTTTATGTCATGTCGGCTGACAAATTGGACCTCGTTATTTTAGTATTATAGATGATTACGATTAGAACGATTACTGTCTACGTCATAACTGATTCCGATCTGCTTCTCTGGAATTACTATAAACCCGGATTAAATCTGTAACTATTGTGTGGAAAATAGAAGAGATAAGCTTTGGCACGTTGGTACATCGTTTTATTTTTATCGATATTGTTGGAAAATTGTCAATATATGAATTGCAAAGTTTAAAATTAATTAACGGGTCTACAATTATGAACCTATGATACGGTTAAAGTTATTAAATTATGGGTCCTAGACTGTGTACTGAGAACCTGGAGTTCAAATAATTGATCTACCAGAGGATATTCTGCATTTTATTTTTGAAAGCCAGTTTACTGTTTCTGATCCAGAGATTTAGATCCATTAATACAGGAGCTACAATGTAGTTGACGAATTTCCTGCTATGGCGAAAATATGATAAAACAAATTTTATTGCAAAGACAGCTATACCGATATATACTATTGTTCCCTCTTTTGAATTACCGCTTTATCTTAATTCATTTCCTATACCAATTAAATCACAGTCATTTTAAAAAGTATTTCAAAACAATAGCTATAAAATTTTCTACTTGTGCATAAATATACTGGTATGGATGATTGATTGAATGATTGATTTGTGTTTAACGCCACTTTCAGCACTATCGTGCTATTTCGTGGCGGTCAGTTTTATTGGTGGAGGAAGCCGGGTGCTCGGAGAGACCACCGACCTTCGGTAGAAAAACTGACAATTCTTGTTAAGTTTGGAGTCGAGCGTACCTGCCACGTGCGGGATTCGAACTCACAACTTAAGTGTGGACAGGCTAGTGATATAGTTGTTCGACTACTTAGACCACGCGACCACTTCGGCTCCCTCGGTATAGATATGGAAAAAAAGAAATTAAATTGTTTTGTATTCTGTGACTTTTCTAAAGCTTTTGACATAGTTTGGCACAGATGCCTTATATCTATACTAAAAGCTTATGGTTTTACGGAAGCTTATTAAAACAGAGAGTAGTATTGCATAATTCGTCTTCTTCCTTCTGTGATGTCTAAGCAGGTGTTCCTCAGGGATCAGTTCTGAGCCCTCTTCTCTTTGTCTTTGTCTATATTAATGCTATTGCTGATAAGCTTACATCACTGTGTCGGCTATTTGATGATGGTACATCATCAAGTTATTCTGGTAACGACGGAGAACAGATTAGATCAGCTATCGATCGCGACCTGAAAGAGCTGGATGTTTGGTCTACTAAATGGCTTATGTCATTTAACCCTGAAAAAACCGAAATTATGATTTTCTCAAATATTGTGTTTCCAGACCTCACCTTTTCGTTAAATGACGACGAGAAAGGGGGTAACGACCTTGACTACCCATGAGGGTCTTGCAAGGTCGGTTACTTAAATGGTAAAATATCCCTTTATGAGATGTAATTCTTTAAATGTTAAAATATCCTTAAAGTACATCTCAAAAGCACCGGGAGATAATTTCAGTAGTGACGCAAAATGGACCAATCAAATTGAAAGTATAATTACAAGTGTATAGAAACACTGAAATGTTTTGCGTAAACTTAAATACCGACTATCTCGACTATGACGTCTTTACACTAAATCCATTGGATGTTGGATGTGATAATTGATCATTTAGTCTTAGATGCATGAACTTTTTATTAGTTGTTATTGGCTTTGAACTAGCTGTCAGTAACTGCGAGTACTCTCAGATCTGTACTTAGTGTCTTTTTGTTGTTGGGATGTACAAGTACCCGGCCACTTTCACTCTGTGTTTTTGTTAGATGTATTTCTATTTGTATCCATCTAATGAGTTAAGCTTTTTCAACTGATTTTTATAGTTTGTTCTTAGATTGTACTGTTACACCACTGTCTAGGTTAGGGGAAGGTTTGGCGTCCGCTAACATGTTTAACCACGCCACATTATGTATGTGCCTGTCCAAAGTCAGGAGCCAGAAATGCAGTGGTTGTCGTTTGTTGCTGTGTTACATATTTGTTTTCGTTTATTATTTTTACATAATTTAGGCTGTTAGTTTTCTCACTTGAATTGTTTTACATTTGTCATTTCGGGGCCTTTTATAGCTGACTATGCGGTATGAGCTTTGCTCATTGTTGAAAACCTTACGGTGACCTATAGTTGTTAATTTCTGTGTCATTTGGTCTCTTGTGAAGAGTTGTCTCATTGGCAATCATACCATTCTTTTTTATATCTCGAAGCAATTTAGATAAACTGTACCTAGTTTTTATTCGACCCATTTTTGAATATGCCACGGAAGTGTGGGATAGTTGTGGAATATGCTATTCACATACATTAGAAAAATTGCAGTTAAAGGCCGCAAGACTTGTAACCGGTCTACCAATTTTCACTAAAACTGGAGCCTTATACTCTGAGGTTGGCTGGGAATCTCTTTTGAAAAGAAGAAGAAGAAAATAACATGTTTTATAATGTGAACCAAAACATGCACCAGAATACCTATGTAATCTTGTACCTCCATGTGTACAAAGTACAACCAACTTTCCGTTGCGAAATGATCATGATATTATTGTTCCATTTGTAGACTTTCCTTATTACTGAATCGTTGATTCCCTCCTCAATAAGTGAGTGGAATAAACATGATCCAAAATTTGCAGCGTCGACTATTTAATTTAAGAAAGAATTGAAAACGACAGTCTCCTAAGTAAAGTTGGAACGTTTTATTTGTATGGCGAGAGGAAATTGAATCTTATTTTAATACAATTGCGTTGCTCCGCTTCATTCTTCTTAAACTATAAACTTTTCGAGCTAACATTTTAAATGATCCTTCTTGCCAATGTGGGTCAGATATTGAGGATGTTCATCATTACTTCTTCGTTTTCAAAATACACCTCATGTAGAAAACCTTACTCAATAATCTTATTGGCTTTCCAAAATTCTATAAACTGTTTGCTTTACATGTATACTCATTATACTATTATTGTATTTATTTATATTGTATTATGGAGAAGAATTCAAAAGTATGATTTAATTGTGTCTAATCCATTTCGCTCCAATTTAGCAAATGAAATACGTTTACTAAAAGCAGATATGGGATGAAATTAAACTCGGTGCATTACATTTGAGTGCAGCTTTTACAACGTTTTCGCGCATTTATTTTACAGCTTCAACTAGACAGTAACCCGCAACATAAAAGGTTTCGTGGGAAGCCGCTCATATATACACCTCCAGAATCAAGGCATCGAACTGTAAACAGGGCTAAGGCTAATTTTCTTTTTTTTTTTTCTTTTTTTTTTTTTTTTTGGGTATGTTTGACTCCAAATTTCTTGAAAAATACATTATTTGTTTAAGAAGGGAAAGAAGGGAAGCAAACAAAATAGTTTGTTTCCATTGAAAATGACTTTCCTATTTAGAGGTAGTTTCTTCTATAAGCAGTTGATACACAAATTTCAAGTACAAAAAATGTGTATTTATTTTTGTAAATTTTGCATTGCTGATTATTTAAAATAGCTGTTCAAGTTTCTCTTTATATATGATTTTCTCGAGATATTAGTTAAAAGACGCAAATATGGACAAAAATCGGACATTGGAAGGGTAATAACTCCTGTAAGGCACCGGTCATTTGTAACCTAAAAGAGGGATAGGGGAAAATGGAAAGGTACGTATCAAATTTTTATACGAACGCAAACATTTGCGGCGGAATGTCGTCGTCGTCCAATACATTTGGTTTCAGACAATAACTTGCGTATAAGTGTATGTATCAAAATTGTTCCACAAGGTTCCATACCAACAATGAAGTTTGGGCTTGATTTTGGGGTTATGGCCCAACGGTTTAGGAATTAGGGACCAAAAGGGGCCGAAACAATACTTTTCTAATACTTTGTATAATTGCTTATTCTTGACCAATTTTAATGGTGTTTAATTCAAAGTCTTGATTCTTGCGGTTCTTACATATGTTAAATCTAACCTTGTAGTTAGATTTTGGATATTGGACCATAATAGGTAAATGTCCAATTTCAAATTTTGAAAATCTTTGACCACATTCATTCTGTGTCAGAAACCTATGCTGTGTCAAATATCTAAACAATCACAATCCAAATTCAGAGCTGTATCAAGCTTGAATGGTGTGTCCATACTTGCCTATACTGTTCGGGGTTCGACCTTTGCGGTCGTATCAAACTGAACCAAAATTGAATGAAGGTGTGGTAAATATCAATGAGACCATAACCGGCATATCCAAAGAGTTTTTTTTGAAGTCGCAAACAACTTCCACACTTGAAGTTCTAGATCCACTACTGATGCAATATTCTATACTTATAATAGAAAAGAAATTGTTTTCATTATTTTGTTATAACGAAGTATTGAGAAATGTATGGAAGTGTGGTGTTTGAAATTTTATGTATTTCGAGGGACTTGAAAAATTAGAGTAATTCTGATGTTTCTTCCCAGTTCCCCAATGAAAAAATACCAGTCCCTCGGTAGTTGATTTATAATTTCAGTAATGTTTAATTATTTATTTTTAAATCTATTTTTGCCTACCATTTTGCCAGGAAAATTTCTCTTTAAATAAGTTATCAAGATAATAGGCAACAAAACAATAAAACTCATAAGAGCCCAAATTGCCCAAATGCGACCTTTCCTATAGAGCATATTCAGACTGTTTTCATAACACCCCTTTTTAAAAACCTATTGTAGTTTTCAAGATAAACACAAGAAAAAGGCCGTCCGTTGCAAACTGAATCTCCCGAACTGAACCGTTATCGAGATATAGAAAAAGGGTTCACAATTTTGGTATGCTTGGAGGGACAAATATTTACAAAACATTAGTTTTACTTGTATAAAATGTGTTAAAATCATAACAAGATACTCGCGTCTTCATCCAAAATCAATATGAAAAGATAGGGCTAACTATTCGGGGCTTTGCTGTAGATTGTGTATTGCTCACCAATTCAACTGTTTATACCCTCCCCAACCCCAACCCCAACCCTCTAAAAAATATGAACGGTCGGTACCTTAGCCCTTTTGGTGCCTTGAGTCTGGAGGTTTGTAAAAGCAGCTTCCCGTGAAATTTAAGTCCCAAAGACCTCTGGATGTTTGTTGGATCTGTAATAAAATGTGAGCGAACGAAATTAAGTAAACTGCTCGCAAATGTAATGATTTTAACGTCCGAATTAAAATGCAAATGTAATGCTTCGAGTTGAAGTTCATCACATATCTCCTTTCATCCATCCCGGTATAATTATGCATGCATAGAAATGTTTATAGCTTATAATATAAAATACTGTTAAAACGACTGATTTAATTGGTAAAGCAATTCTGCTTAAGTTCTTTTATTTTAGTTTTGACACAGCAGGGATATTTTTAACTAGCTATTTTTGTAAAATTGCACTGTGTAATTTTTCTATGAATTGATTGCACTGTTTCATTTTTTCTATAACTTGCACTTTCGGAAGCTGTTACGAGGCTGGAGCTGCTAGATCAGAAACAGTAAACTGTCATTTAAAAACCGCAGAATATTCTCTTGTAGATCAAATATTTGAACTCCAGGTACAGTCAAGGACCCATAATATCAATCTAACTAAAATTCATATCTATATAAACTCGCGTGCTCGTACACATATGAGTATAACGAAATCAGAGAACTATATTTTAATAAGATCGCCATAAAATAATCACTTTAGCCGTATGTCAATTATTTTATAGACCCATCGATAAAACCTAAACTTTTCATATTTTGACAATTTTCCAACAATATCAGATGTGATTTTTCATCCTTAAAACGAGGAAGCAAGTGCCAAGGTTTATCTCTTTTAAAATCTAATCCATTTTCCAAACGATAGTAACAGATTTGAGTCGTAATTCCGGAGAAGCAGATCGGAATTAGTTATGACGTAGAGGGTAATCGTTCTAATCGTGATCATGTTCATTGACCATAACGATGAAAGCACATCATGCATATAAGTACGTTTTGACATCATATAATGAAGTAATCCGAACTACATCATATAATGTTACATGCACATAATATAATGACACAATCACATCATATAAAGATGTTTGCACATTATATAAGGAAAATGCACATCATATAAGGATATTTGCTCATCCTATAAGTATATTAGCACATCATATAAGTATATTTGCACATCATATAAGGATCTTTGCACATCATATAAGTACATTTGCACATCATATAAATACATTTGCACATCATATAAGTTTAGTTGCACATCGTATTAGTATATTTGCACATCATATAAGTACATTTGCACATCATATAAGTACATTTGCACATCATATAAGTATATTTGCACATCATATAAGTATATTTGCACTTCATATAAGGATCTTTGCACATCATATAAGTATATTTGCACATCATATAAGTATGTTTGCACATCATATAAGTATATTTGCACATCATATAATATCAACTGGACACCATATAAAGGTGTTTGCACATCATATAATGACAAGTGCACATCATATAAAGGTAAATGGGCATAATAAGACAATTTTGGCGTTCCATACATTATAGTTATGATTAATTGATTTTTGGTCTATAGTAACTGTATATAATCGATTTATATACCTTCATGTATCTGCGCCATTGGAAAATATTGGGTTATGTTAATATTAATAAATCATGCGTAGAAGGAGATGTTGGGTACATACCATAAGTCAATAAAACAGCATTCTCAAAAGGCAAAAAGTGACGAAATCACACACGCACTTGTCTATGATTTTTTTACCTTTATACCTTAATATCATTTTTTCAGAGACAATTGTCAGTAGAAAATCTTTTTTTCCTAATTACACTGACATTTTTTCAAGTAGAGACATTTTAAATATTGATAATGAGTCTAAAGTACGACTATAATTGTCGAATATAAACTCATCATAGATACCAGGCCTTTTTTGTACGCCAGACGCGCGTTTTGTCTACAAAAGACTCATCAGTGAAGCCCGAATCAAAAATGTTGAAAAGGTATAATAAAGTTATTCTTTTTCTGATTGTATAAAAAAATGATAAATAAGTCAGTGGAAGTCTATAAATGAATTAGTGTATCGTCCCCGATTCATAAAAAATAAATTGACATGCTTTTGATATATGGAGAAACTAATTCCAGGAGATGTTTCAGTGCATCGCCATTTACAACGATATAAAATCCTCGAAATGTTCGATGATATCGACACAAAGAAGATGTTTCCACCCTGTCTCTGGGTATAAAAGTTCTGTTTTTTGTAAAAATTGGTAAGCCTGTCACTATTCTTGCTGCTTCTACTTACATTTTTTTCTAGTCTATCTGAAAAGACAACACCATGCATAGTTGTCGAAGTTATCATAAGCATATAAAAAAAAAATTGGGTATATGTACTTAATACAACTTTTCAAGATATTATCCATTCAATCTAAATTTTGATTCTCTTAGTACTCCTAAGTGTTTGTTTACACAATTAAAAATGCTTTGATTTTTATTGGTTCATTTAACATTTTCAGACAGAATAACACTAAAAGTCCTATGGCTTGTACTATTGGTGCTATTTAGGAATCAAATGGAAATTCGAACACAAACATTACTCGAATTTTGAAAAGATCACAATATCTGTTTTTTCTGAGTTTCAACATTGATCTTTTTTTTTACCATTTCATCGCATAAATCACTGTTTATATAGAAAGAACTACATGATCAGAAACATACCATCAACACTATACGGATTTTATTTACAGGGGCGTGCTCCTGTTTTGATTGTTACCTTAATTGGTTTCTTTTTGATCGATTTACGAGATTTGAACATCATTTAAACTACTGTCGCCTTAATTAGTATCGTCATGATGCTACGACCAGAATTCTCCAATGAAGTGGCATCAGCAAACAACAATTTAAACTAATATCATTGATTTAGGAACAATAAGAGCCCAACACAGAACCTTCAGCAGAAGCAGTAGTAAAGCCTGATGATTCTTTTTGTTAACAACTTTTTTTTATCTGCCATTAAGATAATTTCCGAACCATTTTTTTAAAGATTGCATTGCATTCCTTTTTTTATTATTAACTAACCATTCCAAACTTGTCTTCAACTATTTCGGTTCTTATATGTCCTTTGCTTTCAATTATTCGGCTTAAGCTTTGATAAAAAAGCGCTTCGGACGCATGAAATTTATAACGTGTTCTTTTCACTTTTTTTAAAGTCACAATTAAAATCTTTTTCTCAGGGAATTTAATATGGAGTTGTAGAGTTAAAAAAAAGTCAGGAGTTTAAGAAGCTGGTGGCTAGTTGAATGTTTTCTGGTAAAAAATCGAATAGGAATTCATTCATGAATTTGCTTCTGATCGTGTTTTAAAACTCTTTCTATAACTTATCGGCGAGATTGGCCGGTAATCTTGAGTTTGTTTTGAAATTATAAGAAAAGGTTTATCTATTTTAAGGGGACATTTTTAAATAGAGGCGAAAGATACCACAGGGGTAATCAATCGAATACGTCGAAAACGAACTGATAATGCCATGCCAAAAAACGACCATGAGACAAGTAACAGTAGACAAAACACAACTTTGAAAACTATCTTATCATTACTTATTTTGTAGGGTCCTGTCGCTTTTTTAGGATTGAGAATTTGGATAATTTCGCTAACTTCATTTTCGGTTAGCTCTAATGCTTCAATTATACATTTGCAGATCTAACATTGTTACACTAAATTCCAGACGAAATATATTTATATACATGAAGAGAAAATAATGTGCACGAGAATTATGTGGAGGACGAGCTCAGAACAATGTCAGGTTCAATAACTACCAAAAAAAAAAAAAAAATCCGGAAAACGAAAATTAAAACGTAATTCTCAAACAAAATAAAGGAATTGAATATTCGGTGATCAGTTTATTTTCAATCAAGATACTTACCCACTTAAAAGTCGTTGAGATTTACCGCCAATATTTATTTACTGTTCGTATTGAAAACTTTGAAATAAAGGACACGGAAAAATTGGGAAACACGTATAAAGTAAAACCATTCAAACAAAATGTGAAAAATTTAAGAAACAAATTTATCGACTTTGCACCGTTTAACAATTATTTACATCTATAAATCCAATAAAAGTTTATATAATTATAGATTAATTACGTAAGCGTTTGAATGTTTGAAAACTATGAATTCCTTTTAAATTAATTCAATTGTATCACAATTATATTGAAAATCAGCTTTGATCAAAATCTCTTAAGTCATTGCTTTACTGCATTTCATCTCATACATAGAGAGCTTTTTTATATCAAACTTGTAACATTCAAAAGTAAAATTACAAAATACCGAACTCAAGGAGAATTCAAAACGGAAAGTCTCTTATCAAATGGCAAAATCAAAAGCTCAAACACATTAAACAAATGGAAAACAACTGTCATATTCCTGACTTGGTACAGGCATTTCCTTGTGTAGAAAATGGTAGACTAAACCTGGTTTTATAACTAGCTTAACTTCTCACTTGTATGACAGTCGCATAAAATTCCATTATATTGACAACAATGTGTGAACAAAACAAACAAATATTATAGTTAAAAATGTCAAAATTTTACGTCATATCTATTATCTAACACCGTTGGTAGTGTCTATTTGGCTTTAGATAAAATAGATGTCTTGAATGATTTACATTTACATTACGAGGAATATGTTAGGTTGGGTTTTAAAAGCAAATACAAATAGAATGTGTATGTTCATATTGATTTCTGATCTGTGTACTATATCAGATTATTACATGGCATTTTCATATCAGATGTATTATCAGCCCAAGGTTCAATATCAGCCCATATGCTTCAACTATGAGAAAAATAACAGTTTAATATATTGATGCATTTAAGTGGTTCTCAAGGAGAAGTTCAAAAGTGAAAAGTTTACGGACGTCTGACACTAAATGTTATACATCCGATATGAATTTCTATCATATGCCTCAACAGAGGAGAAAACAACAGTATAATATATTTTTATAATGACGATAAAAAATTCAACAAAACATTGAAACAATATGAACACTGTTTGGAAAAGTCAACATTAATTTTGTAAAGTAACTCTCTAAATTATGCTGGAAACTTTGAAAATGCATTTATTGTATCATTTATTTTTCGCATTTTACATAATATATTTTCCTGTTTCCTAATAGTTGTTTTGTACCTTTTTGAAGTGTTTTCACTGGAAACGTACCACTGAGGTGTATTTTCTGGAATTTGCCGAGTAACGCCGGAATGCCATGCGATAACGTTACGAAAAGGCATGTTATAATAGTCGAAATCATGTGATAAATTTGGAATTCACGTAAATTTAATGTTTTATCATACAGTAAAATTTATAAGTTATTTACTCTAAGTATATGATAACGGTTGATATTTAAGTCTTGGAGAACGTGATTTATTTATTTGTTGTAATTGGTTTTGAATAAGGAACTGTAAGTGCTCTTAGATCGGTACTGTGTGTCTTTCTTTCTTTTGTTAATTGTTTTTTATCTTCGTGCCTGAAGAGTCAAATATTTGATTTCCAACTAATGTGTATCATTTACTCTTATGTTGTGTTACACAACTGTCCTTAGTTACGGGGATGGCTTAGAAATCAGAAACATGTTAAAACCAGCCACATTATTGGCCTGTCTCAAGTCAAGGTCATTTATCTTCAATTCTCACAAAGCCAGATTTGCTTTTCGAAATCCTCCATAAATTTTTTTCTTTATAAGGTGTTATTACTGTTTATATGAATATTTGGGATACTCAATGATGTGTTTCTGCGTGTATATGGAAGACTTAGTATTAGCCTTAATAAAAGGCTCTAAGCAATTTTACTTATTATTATGCAACAAATAATAACCAATTAAATAAATAGCTTTTAAACATTTAAATACATATAGTAGGACGGATTTCCTGGTTAATGGCAGTGGTGTTTTGTATAGAACACTATCTGATTGAAATACATGTACATATCCTGTGTCAACGCTCTACTTATCAACGAGGCGTGGACACGGATTTGCATGTCAGATTATACAATCAGCAGTGTCTTATTATAATAATACAATTTGTCGATACTGAAATATGAATTTAAAAAAAGAACATTAACTGCTGTTTGAGCCAGACCTTTTGGTAGTTCCTATTTATCGATTACACCATTACGGTTGGAGTAAATTATCCTTTTTGAAGCTAGTCTTAAATATTTAATGAAAAAAATAAAGACTTACCACTTACTTCTGATTACAATTTAAGATTATGTCAAAATACTCAAAATGTTCTCATAACTGATCAGCATGTTATTTGTTAGGATTGTACTCTTTCATAAAAACATATGGGTATAAGAGCCAAACAGGTAAAGGACGAGCATCCAGTCTAGATAGTAAGTTTGGTTGTACTATTTTATTTCGACAGTTATCAATAGTACAGACAATTTTATGACACATTTTATTTTAAAGCATCGTAATACTTTTTTTGTGTCGACGGGTTGCTATTTTATCGGCCTATTCCGGACCACATCTGTTTGTTATAATAGTTGGAGACCACCGTTCGATTTCCAACGACTATTATGTTCCTTACGCATATATTATATACAGCAGCGAACGCTTAATCGGACATATTTTACCCTTTTAAACGGTATGATATGAATGCCGTACGAGAAACACCTATTTCTGAAATAGCGTTTAACAGGTTCGCTCGATAGAAGTGATTGAGAGTCGATCATTTGATTTTTAGATATTGGAGACCCAAAAACCAAAAAGTCATAAACAGACGAACAAGAACCTGTCAAAGGTTGCAGTTGTCTGACGTTCAGACCAAAAAGAACCTGTTTAAAGTCAATTTTTTCTGATGAAGTTGCCACAATTTCATAATTGTTTGAACAGGGCATTTATATACAAAAGGTAACATTTGAATATTGCCACTACATAAGAATATGCCTCCGGGGTTCATTCAATCGAGATCGCGTAGTCTACCCCAACCAACGGTACCGTGTAAGTTGTAATGAAACGTATCTCGATTAGATTTTCGAGCATAGAACGTATTTTTCTAGATTAACCTTAATCCGGTATATGCTCAAGCCAAATAGTTTTTTATTCCTATGTCGGATTAATTGATAGGTTGTATTTTTGGTGTTAAATTGCACGTTCAACACTCCTGGACTTATCATGGCGGTCCGTTATTATTGGCGGAGGAAGCAAGAAAATCTTGAGAGAACCACCGACTTCCGTCAGGATCCAGAGTCCAAACCTTTACCTTTAACACAATTGCATAATTATATCTACGAACTTGACAATTATATTTAAATGTTTCATATGAATCATGCCATTATCAAAGCACTAGTTGCTGGTGTTTCTTAGGTCTGAAAGTCTAACCAGCCGTTGTTGCTATAGCCACTTGTAGTTATCAACATTAAATCCCCGTTCCTTGCAAAGTCCTTGATTTGCGAGGATAAACCTCCCAAAAAAAAAAAAAAAAAAAGAAACCGACCAATAATCAAAATAGGTGCACAATGACGTTATAAGATAAAGATTCTGAGAAAGTTTCATTTAATTATGATTAGGCGTTTAGGAGGGGAAGCGATGCTATAATGTGTACTACATGAATAGTGTTCGGATATGACCAAGTTTATGTTATCCTAAAGGTAACCCCAAAAATAATTCTGATGAAAATATGAAATAGGAGGTAAAAAGAAGATGATGTGAGTAAGGTTCTGTGTGTGAAAGTTTAACAAAATTGCGTCAAGCGGTTGAGGAATAGTGGTGGATACAAAAGAGGAACAGACTCTCTATACGAGGGTCTTGATTGGGGTCCTGCAATTCTGTATTTTTTCGCCATTTTTCTCTATTCTTTATAAATTTTAAACAGTATTCTCTATTCTTTCTATTTTAGCGCCCCGTTATTCTCTATTCTTTATTATTTTGGTCTAGTTTTTTATTCTATATATTTTTGCCCATCTATAATATTAGCCCGTTATTCTCAATTCTGTTAACCGAATCCAGTCCCTCCTATATATCGCCCGCTTTAAAAAAAAGGTAAATACGTATGATATGATTCCCGAGCACACTACTAGAATCTGTTTATGAAAAGTCGAATAAGCCCAATAGTTAGAAGCCAAATATATAATTGTGGACATTCCAAAATCCAGAACAGAGCAGCCAACTTCTGAAGGTCTACACTTCTTGATCAGTTAGAATTATAATCTTATTACAGATACTGAATTTATCGACTGAGAAAAGTTTCACATAGCATTTATCAAAAGAATTTATCGTGTTATCAAGAAAGAAACATAAATTATTCATTTGACATTACGTCAATAATTTGTATAAAAAAACAACTTGTTCTTGTACAGATATATTTTCATTTGATTAATTTTGTTTGTATACTCATAATGCTTTTGGTTTCTAAATTAAAAAAAAATATTAGCTGTTTAAACGATCTCTTTACACAAAAAATTAGTGGCTTATTCGTCGGTCTCTAAATATAAAAATTAGTGGCTTATTCGTCGGTCTCTAAATATAAAAAGTTAGTGGCTTATTCGTCGGTCTCTAAATATAAAAGTTAGTGGCTTATTCGTCGGTCTCTAAACATAAAAGTTAGTGGCTTATTCGTCGGTCTCTAAACATAAAAAGTTAGTGGCTTATTCGTCGGTCTCTAAACATAAAAATTAGTGGCTTATTCGTCGTTCTCTAAACATAAAAGTTAGTGGCTTATTCGTCGTTCTCTAAACATAAAAGTTAGTGGCTTATTCGTCGTTCTCTAAACATAAAAGTTAATGGCTTATTCGTCGTTATCTAAACATATAAGTTAGTGGCTTATTCGTCGTTCTCTCAACATAAAAGTTAGTGGCTTATTCGTCAGTCTCTAAACATAAAAGTTAGTGGTTTATTCGTCAGTCTCTAAACGTAAAAGTTAGTGGCTTATTCGTCGGTCTCTAAACATAAAAGTTAGTGGTTTATTCGTCGTTTTCTAAACATAAAAGTTAGTGGCTTATTCGTCGTTCTCTAAACATAAAAGTTAGTGGCTTATTCGTCGGTCTCTAAACATAAAAGTTAGTGGCTTATTCGTCGTTTTCTAAACATAAAAGTTAGTGGCTTATTCGTCGTGCTCTTAACATAAAAGTTAGTGGCTTATTCGTCGGTTTCTATACATAAAAGTTAGTGGCTTATTCGTCAGTCTCTAAACATAAAAGTTAGTGGCTTATTCGTCGGTCTCTATACATAAAAGTTAGTGGCTTATTCGTCGGTCTCTATGCATAAAAGTTAGTGGCTTATTCGTCATTCTCTAAACATAAAAGTTTGTGGCTTATTCGTCGGTCTCTAAACATAAAAGTTAGTGGCTTATTCGTCGTTCTCTGACATAAACAGTTAGTGGCTTATTTGTCGTGCTCTAAACATAAAAGTTAGTGGCTTATTCGTCGTCCTCTCTCAACATAAAAAGTTAGTGGCTTATTCGTCGTTCTCTAAACATAAAAGTTAGTGGCTTATTCGTCGTTCTCTAAACATAAAAGTTAGTGGCTTATTCGTCGTTCTCTAAACATAAAAGTTAGTGGCTTATTCGTCGTTCTCTAAACATAAAAGTTAGTAGCTTATTCGTCGGTCTCTATACATAAAAGTTAGTGGCTTATTCGTCGTTTTCTAAACATAAAAGTTAGTGGCTTATTCGTCGTGCTCTAAACATAAAAGTTAGTGGCTTATTCGTCGTTCTCTGACATAAACAGTTAGTGGCTTATTTGTCGTGCTCTAAACATAAAAGTTAGTGGCTTATTCGTCGTTCTCTAAACAGAAAATTAGTGACTTATTCGTCGTTCTCTAAACAGAAAAGTTAGTCTCTTATTCGTCGTTCTCTTAACATAAAAAGTTAGTGGCTTATTCGTCGTTTTCTAAACATAAAAGTTAGTGGCTTATTCGTCGTGCTCTAAACATAAAAGTTAGTGGCTTATTCGTCGGTTTCTATACATAAAAGTTAGTGGCTTATTCGTCGTTCTCTAAACATAAAAGTTAGTGGCTTATTCGTCGGTCTCTATACATAAAAGTTAGTGGCTTATTCGTCGGTCTCTATGCATAAAAGTTAGTGGCTTATTCGTCATTCTCTAAACATAAAAGTTTGTGGCTTATTCGTCGGTCTCTAAACATAAAAGTTAGTGGCTTATTCGTCGTTCTCTGACATAAACAGTTAGTGGCTTATTTGTCGTGCTCTAAACATAAAAGTTAGTGGCTTATTCGTCGTTCTCTGACATAAACAGTTAGTGGCTTATTTGTCGTGATCTAAACATAAAAGTTAGTGGCTTATTTGTCGTTCTCTCAACATAAAAGTTAGTGGCTTATTCGTCAGTCTCTAAACATAAAAGTTAGTGGCTTATTCGTCGGTCTCTAAACATATAAGTTAGTGGCTTATTCGTCGTTTTCTAAACATAAAAGTTAGTGGCTTATTCGTCGTGCTCTTAACATAAATGTTAGTGGCTTATTCGTCGTTTTCTAAACATAAAAGTTAGTGGCTTATTCGTCGTTCTCTCAACATAAAAGTTAGTGGCTTATTCGTCGGTCTGTATACATAAAAGTTAGTGGCTTATTCGTCGTTTTCTAAACATAAAAGTTAGTGGCTTATTCGTCGTTCTCTCAACATAAAAGTTAGTGGCTTATTCGTCAGTCTCTAAACATAAAAGTTAGTTGCTTATTCGTCAGTCTCTAAACATAAAAAGTTAGTGGCTTATCCGTCGGTCTCTAAACATATAAGTTAGTGGCTTATTCGTCGTTCTCTAAACATAAAAGTTAGTGGCTTATTCGTCGGTCTCTATACATAAAAGTTAGTGGCTTATTCGTCGTTTTCTAAACATAAAAGTTAGTGGCTTATTCGTCGTGCTCTAAACATAAACGTTAGTGGCTTATTCGTCGTTCTCTGACATAAACAGTTAGTGGCTTATTTGTCGTGCTCTAAACATAAAAGTTAGTGGCTTATTCGTCGTTCTCTAAACAGAAAATTAGTGGCTTATTCGTCGTTCTCTAAACAGAAAAGTTAGTCTCTTATTCGTCGTTCTCTTAACATAAAAAGTTAGTGTTTTATTCGTCGTGCTCTAAACATAAAAGTTAGTGGCTTATTCTTCGGTCTCTATACATAAAAGTTAGTGGTTTATTCGTCGTTCTCTGACATAAACAGTTAGTGGCTTATTCGTCAGTCTCTAAACAAAAAGTTAGGGGTTTATTCGTCGTTCTCTCAACATAAAAGTTAATGGCTTATTCGTCCTGCTCTAAACATAAAAGTTAGTGGCTTATTCGTCGGTCTCTATACATAAAAGTAAGTGGTTTATTCGTCGTTCTCTGACATAAACAGATAGTGGCTTATTCGTCATTCTCTAAACAAAAAGATAGGGGCTTATTCGTCGTTCTCTAAACATAAAAGTTAATGGCTTATTCGTCCTGCTCTAAACATAAAAGTTAGTGGCTTATTCGTCGGTCTCTATACATAAAAGTTAGTGGCTTATTCGTCGTTCTCTAGACATAAAATTTAGTGGCTTATTCGTCGTCCTCTTTAAACATAAACAGTTAATGGCTTATTCGTCGTTCTGTGACATAAACAGTTAGTGGCTTATTTGTCGTGCTCTAAACATAAAAGTTAGTGGTTTAACGTCGTTCTCTGACATAAACAGTTAGTGACTTATTCGTCGTTCTCTAAACATAAAAGTTAGTGGCTTATTCGTCGTTCTCTGACATAAACAGTTAGTGGCATATTCGTCGAGCTCTAAACATAAAAGTTAGTGGCTTATTCGTCGGTCTCTAAACATAAAATGTTAGTGGCTTATTCGTCGGTCTCTTAATATAAAAGTTAGTGGCTTATTCGTCGTTCTCTAAACACAAAAGTTAGTGGCTTATTCGTCGGTCTCTAAACATAAAATGTTAGTGGCTTATTCGTCGGTCTCTAAATATAAAAGTTAGTGGCTTATTCCTCGTTCTCTAAACATAAAAAGATAGTGGCTTATTCGTCGTTCTCTAAACATAAAAGTTAGTGGCTTATTCGTCGTTCTCTGAACATAAAAGTTAATGGCTTATTCGTCGTTATCTAAACATAAAAGTTAGTGGCTTATTCGTCGTTCTCTCAACATAAAAGTTAGTGGCTTATTCGTCAGTCACTAAACATAAAAGTTAGTGGCTTATTCGTCAGTCTCTAAACATAAAAAGTTAGTGGCTTATTCGTCGGTCTCTAAACATATAAGTTAGTGGCTTATTCGTCGTTTTCTAAACATAAAAGTTAGTGGCTTATTCGTCGTGCTCTTAACATAAATGTTAGTGGCTTATTCGTCGGTCTGTATACATAAAAGTTAGTGGCTTATTCGTCGTGCTCTAAACATAAAAGTTAGTGGCTTATTCGTCGGTTTCTATACATAAAAGTTAGTGGCTTATTCGTCTTTCTCTAAACATAAAAGTTAGTGGCTTATTTGTCGGTCTCTATACATAAAAGTTAGTGGCTTATTCGTCGGTCTCTATGCATAAAAGTTAGTGGCTTATTCGTCATTCCCTAAACATAAAAGTTTGTGGCTTATTCGTCGGTCTCTAAACATAAAAGTTAGTGGCTTATTCGTCGTTCTCTGACATAAACAGTTAGTGGCTTATTTGTCGTGATCTAAACATAAAAGTTAGTGGCTTATTTGTCGTTCTCTCAACATAAAAGTTAGTGGCTTATTCGTCAGTCTCTAAACATAAAAGTTAGTGGCTTATTCGTCGGTCTCTAAACATATAAGTTAGTGGCTTATTCGTCGTTTTCTAAACATAAAAGTTAGTGGCTTATTCGTCGTGCTCTTAACATAAATGTTAGTGGCTTATTCGTCGTTTTCTAAACATAAAAGTTAGTGGCTTATTCGTCGTTCTCTCAACATAAAAGTTAGTGGCTTATTCGTCGGTCTGTATACATAAAAGTTAGTGGCTTATTCGTCGTTTTCTAAACATAAAAGTTAGTGGCTTATTCGTCAGTCTCTAAACATAAAAGTTAGTGGCTTATTCGTCAGTCTCTAAACATAAAAGTTAGTGGCTTATCCGTCGGTCTCTAAACATATAAGTTAGTGGCTTATTCGTCGTTTTCTAAACATAAAAGTTAGTGGCTTATTCGTCGTGCTCTTAACATAAATGTTAGTGGCTTATTCGTCGTTTTCTAAACATAAAAGTTAGTGGCTTATTCGTCGTTCTCTCAACATAAAAGTTAGTGGCTTATTTGTCAGTCTCTAAACATAAAAGTTAGTGGCTTATTCGTCAGTC
The DNA here is from genome assembly GCA_017311375.1 of Mytilus coruscus. Classification (NCBI taxonomy): domain Eukaryota; kingdom Metazoa; phylum Mollusca; class Bivalvia; order Mytilida; family Mytilidae; genus Mytilus; species Mytilus coruscus. Next base: position 64,856,823 of record CM029607.1, read on the forward strand.
TCTAAACATAAAAAGTTAGTGGCTTATTCGTCGGTCTCCAAACATATAAGTTAGTGGCTTATTCGTCGTTTTCTAAACATAAAAATTAGTGGCTTATTCGTCGTGCTCTAAACATAAAAGTTAGTGGCTTATTCGTCGGTTTCTATACATAAAAGTTAGTGGCTTATTCGTCTTTCTCTAAACATAAAAGGTAGTGGCTTATTCGTCGGTCTCTATACATAAAAGTTAGTGGCTTATTCGTCGGTCTCTATGCATAAAAGTTAGTGGCTTATTCGTCATTCTCTAAACATAAAATGTTTGTGGCTTATTCGTCGGTCTCTAAACAGAAAAGTTAGTGGCTTATTCGTCGTTCTCTGACATAAACAGATAGTGGCTTATTTGTCGTGATCTAAACATAAAAGTTAGTGGCTTATTCGTCGTTCTCTCAACATAAAAGTTAGTGGCTTATTCGTCAGTCTCTCAACATAAAAGTTAGTGGCTTATTCGTCAGTCTCTAAACATAAAAAGTTAGTGGCTTATTCGTCGGTCTCTAAACATAAAAGTTAGTGGCTTATTCGTCCTGCTCTTAACATAAATGTTAGTGGCTTATTCGTCGGTCTCTATACATAAAAGTTAGTGGCTTATTCGTCGTTTTCTAAACATAAAAGTTAGTGGCTTATTCGTCGTGCTCTAAACATAAAAGTTAGTGGCTTATTCGTCGGTTTCTATACATAAAAGTTAGTGGCTTATTCGTCGTTCTCTAAAAATAAAAGTTAGTGGCTTATTCGTCGGTCTCTATACATAAAAGTTAGTGGCTTATTCGTCGGTCTCTATGCATAAAAGTTAGTGGCTTATTCGTCATTCTCTAAACATAAAAAGTTTGTGGCTTATTCGTCGGTCTCTAAACATAAAAGTTAGTGGCTTATTCGTCGTTCTCTGACATAAACAGTTAGTGGCTTATTTGTCGTGCTGTAAACATAAAAGTTAGTGGCTTATTCGTCGTCCTCTCTAAACATAAAAAGTTAGTGGCTTATTCGTCGTTCTCTAAACATAAAAGTTAGGGGCTCATTTGTCGTTCTCTAAACATAAAAGTTAGTGGCTCATTTGTCGTTCTCTAAACATAAAAGTTAGTGGCTCATTTGTCGTTCTCTAAACATAAAAGTTAGTGGCTTATTCGTCGGTCTCTATACATAAAAGTTAGTGGCTTATTCGTCGTTTTCTAAACATAAAAGTTAGTGGCTTATTCGTCGTGCTCTAAACATAAAAGTTAGTGGCTTATTCGTCGTTCTCTGACATAAACAGTTAGTGGCTTATTTGTCGTGCTCTAAACATAAAAGTTAGTGGCTTATTCGTCGTTCTCTAAACAGAAAAATTAGTGGCTTATTCGTCGTTCTCTAAACAGAAAAGTTAGTCTCTTTATTCGTCGTTCTCTTAACATAAAAAGTTAGTGGCTTATTCGTCGTTTTCTAAACATAAAAGTTAGTGGCTTATTCGTGGTGCTCTAAACATAAAAGTTAGTGGCTTATTCGTCGGTCTCTATACATAAAAGTTAGTGGTTTATTCGTCGTTCTCTGACATAAACAGTTAGTGGCTTATTCGTCAGTCTCTAAACAAAAAGTTAGGGGCTTATTCGTCGTTCTCTAAACATAAAAGTTAATGGCTTATTCGTCCTGCTCTAAACATAAAAGTTAGTGGCTTATTCGTCGGTCTCTATACATAAAAGTAAGTGGTTTATTCGTCGTTCTCTGACATAAACAGATAGTGGCTTATTCGTCATTCTCTAAACAAAAAGATAGGGGCTTATTCGTTGTTCTCTAAACATAAAAGTTAATGGCTTATTCGTCCTGCTCTAAACATAAAAGTTAGTGGCTTATTCGTCGGTCTCTATACATAAAAGTTAGTGGCTTATTCGTCGTTCTCTAGACATAAAATTTAGTGGCTTATTTGTCGTCCTCTTTAAACATAAACAGTTAATGGCTTATTCGTCGTTCTGTGACATAAACAGTTAGTGGCTTATTTCTCGTGCTCTAAACATAAAAGTTAGTGGTTTAACGTCGTTCTCTGACATAAACAGTTAGTGACTTATTCGTCGTTCTCTAAACATAAAATTAGTGGCTTATTCGTCGTTCTCTGACATAAACAGTTAGTGGCTTATTCGTCGTGCTCTAAACATAAAAGTTAGTGGCTTATTCGTCGGTCTCTAAACATAAAATGTTAGTGGCTTATTCGTCGGTCTCTTAATATAAAAGTTAGTGGCTTATTCGTCGTTCTCTAAACACAAAAGCTAGTGGCTTATTCGTCGGTCTCTAAACATAAAATGTTAGTGGGTTATTCGTCGGTCTCTAAACATAAAATGTTAGTGGCTTATTCGTCGGTCTCTTAATATAAAAGTTAGTGGCTTATTCCTCGTTCTCTAAACATAAAAAGATAGTGGCTTATTCGTCGTTCTCTAAACATAAAAGTTAGTGGCTTATTCGTCGTTCTCTAAACATAAAAGTTCATGGCTTATTCGTCGTTATCTAAACATAAAAGTTAGTGGCTTATTCGTCGTTCTCTCAACATAAAAGTTAGTGGCTTATTCGTCAGTCTCTAAACATAAAAGTTAGTGGCTTATTCGTCAGTTTCTAAACATAAAAGTTAGTGGCTTATTCGTCGGTCTCTAAACATATAAGTTAGTGGCTTATTCGTCGTTTTCTTATCATAAAAGTTAGTGGCTTATTCGTCGTGCTCTTAACATAAATGTTAGTGGCTTATTCGTCGGTCTGTATACATAAAAGTTAGTGGCTTATTCGTCGTTTTCTAAACATAAAAGTTAGTGGCTTATTGGTCGGTCTCTGAACATAAAAGTTAGTGGCTTATTCGTCGGTCTCTAAACATAAAAGTTAGTGGCTTATTCGTCAGTCTCTAAACATAAAAAGTTAGTGGTTTATTCGTAGGTCTCTAAACATAAAATTTAGTGGTTTATTCGTCGTTTTATAAACATAAAAGTTAGTGGCTTATTCGTCGTGCTCTTAACATAAATGTTAGTGGCTTATTCGTCGTTTTCTAAACATAAAAGTTAGTGGCTTATTCGTCTTTCTCTCAACATAAAAGTTAGTGGCTTATTCTTCAGTCTCTAAACATAAAAGTTAGTGGCTTATTCGTCAGTCTCTAAACATAAAAAGTTAGTGGCTTATTCGTCGGTCTCCAAACATATAAGTTAGTGGCTTATTCGTCGTTTTCTAAACATAAAAGTTAGTGGCTTATTCGTCGTGCTCTAAACATAAATGTTAGTGGCTTATTCGTCGGTTTCTATACATAAAAGTTAGTGGCTTATTCGTCTTTCTCTAAACATAAAAGTTAGTGGCTTATTCGTCGGTCTCTATACATAAAAGTTAGTGGCTTATTCGTCGGTCTCTATGCATAAAAGTTAGTGGCTTATTCGTCATTCTCTAAACATAAAAAGTTTGTGGCTTATTCGTCGGTCTCTAAACATAAAAGTTAGTGGCTTATTCGTCGTTCTCTGACATAAACAGTTAGTGGCTTATTTGTCGTGCTGTAAACATAAAAGTTAGTGGCTTATTCGTCGGTCCTCTCTAAACATAAAAAGTTAGTGGCTTATTATTCGTCGTTCTCTAAACATAAAAGTTAGTGGCTTATTCGTCATTCTCTAAACACAAAAGTTAGTGGCTTATTCGTCGTTCTCTCAACATAAAAATTAGTGGCTTATTCGTCGTTCTCTAAACAGAAAAGTTAGTGGCTTATTCGTCGGTCTCTAAACATAAAAAGTTAGTGGCTTATTCGTCGTTCTCTAAACATAAAAGTTAGTGGCTTATTCGTCGTGCTCTAAACATAAAAGTTAGTGGCTTATTCGTCGTTCTCTGACATAAACAGTTAGTGGCTTATTTGTCGTGCTCTAAACATAAAAGTTAGTGGCTTATTCGTCGTTCTCTAAACAGAAAAATTAGTGGCTTATTCGTCGTTCTCTAAACAGAAAAGTTAGTCTCTTATTCGTCGTTCTCTTAACATAAAAGTTAGTGGCTTATTCGTCGTTTTCTAAACATAAAAGTTAGTGGCTTATTCGTGGTGCTCTAAACATAAAAGTTAGTGGCTTATTCGTCGGTCTCTATACATAAAAGTTAGTGGTTTATTCGTCGTTCTCTCAACATAAAAGTTAGTGGCTTATTCGTCGTTCTCTAAACATAAAAGTTAGTGGCTTATTCGTCGGTCTCTATACATAAAAGTTAGTGGCTTATTCGTCGTTTTCTAAACATAAAAGTTAGTGGCTTATTCGTCGTGCTCTAAACATAAAAGTTAGTGGCTTATTCGTCGTTCTCTGACATAAACAGTTAGTGGCTTATTTGTCGTGCTCTAAACATAAAAGTTAGTGGCTTATTCGTCGTTCTCTAAACATAAAGTTAATGGCTTATTCGTCCTGCTCTAAACATAAAAGTTAGTGGCTTATTCGTCGGTCTCTATACATAAAAGTTAGTGGCTTATTCGTCGTTCTCTAGACATAAAATTTAGTGGCTTATTTGTCGTCCTCTTTAAACATAAACAGTTAATGGCTTATTCGTCGTTCTGTGACATAAACAGTTAGTGGCTTATTTCTCGTGCTCTAAACATAAAAGTTAGTGGTTTAACGTCGTTCTCTGACATAAACAGTTAGTGACTTATTCGTCGTTCTCTAAACATAAAATTAGTGGCTTATTCGTCGTTCTCTGACATAAACAGTTAGTGGCTTATTCGTCGTGCTCTAAACATAAAAGTTAGTGGCTTATTCGTCGGTCTCTAAACATAAAATGTTAGTGGCTTATTCGTCGGTCTCTTAATATAAAAGTTAGTGGCTTATTCGTCGTTCTCTAAACACAAAAGCTAGTGGCTTATTCGTCGGTCTCTAAACATAAAATGTTAGTGGGTTATTCGTCGGTCTCTAAACATAAAATGTTAGTGGCTTATTCGTCGGTCTCTTTATATAAAAGTTAGTGGCTTATTCCTCGTTCTCTAAACATAAAAGATAGTGGCTTATTCGTCGTTCTCTAAACATAAAAGTTAGTGGCTTATTCGTCGTTCTCTAAACATAAAAGTTCATGGCTTATTCGTCGTTATCTAAACATAAAAGTTAGTGGCTTATTCGTCGATCTCTAAACATAAAAGTTAGTAGCTTATTCGTCAGTCTCTAAACATTAAACGTTAGTGGCTTATTCGTCAGTTTCTAAACATAAAACTTTAGTGGCCTATTCGTCGGTCTCTAAACATAAAAATTAGTGGCTTATTCGTCGGTCTCTTAACATAAAAATTAGTGGCTTATTCGTCGATCTCTTAACATAAAAGTTAGTGGCTTATTCGTCGGTCTGTAAACATAAAAGTTAGTGGCTTATTCGTCGTTTTCTAAACATAAAAGTTAGTGGCTTATTCGTCGGTCTGTAAACCTAAAACGTTAGTGGCTTATTCGTCGGTCTCTAAACATAAAAGTTAGTGACTTATTCGTCAGTCTCTTAACATAAAAGTTAGTGGCTTATTCGTCGGTCTCTAAACGTAAAAGTTAGAGGCTTATTCGTAGGTCTCTAAACATAAAAGTTAGTGGTTTATTCGTCGTTTTCTTAACATAAAAGTTAGTGGCTTATTCGTCGTTTTCTAAACATAAAAGTTAGTGGCTTATTCGTCTTTCTCTCAACATAAAAGTTAGTGGCTTATTCTTCAGTCTCTAAACATAAAAGTTAGTGGCTTATTCGTCAGTCTCTAAACATAAAAAGTTAGTGGCTTATTCGTCGGTCTCCAAACATATAAGTTAGTGGCTTATTCGTCGTTTTCTAAACATAAAAGTTAGTGGCTTATTCGTCGTGCTCTAAACATAAATGTTAGTGGCTTATTCGTCGGTTTCTATACATAAAAGTTAGTGGCTTATTCGTCTTTCTCTAAACATAAAAGTTAGTGGCTTATTCGTCGGTCTCTATACATAAAAGTTAGTGGCTTATTCGTCGGTCTCTATGCATAAAAGTTAGTGGCTTATTCGTCATTCTCTAAACATAAAAGTTTGTGGCTTATTCGTCGGTCTCTAAACATAAAAGTTAGTGGCTTATTCGTCGTTCTCTGACATAAACAGTTAGTGGCTTATTTGTCGTGCTGTAAACATAAAAGTTAGTGGCTTATTCGTCGTCCTCTAAACATAAAAGTTAGTGGCTTATTCGTTGTTCTCTAAACACTAAAAGTTATTGGCTTATTCATCGTTCTCTAAACATTAAAAGTTATTGGCTTATTCGTCGTTCTCTCAACATAAAAAGTTAGTGGCTTATTCGTCGTTCTCTAAACAGAAAAATTAGTGGCTTATTCGTCGGTCTCTAAACATAAAAATTAGTGGTTTATTCATCGTTTTCTAAACATAAAAGTTAGTGGCTTATTCGTCGTGCTCTAAACATAAAAGTTAGTGGCTTATTCGTCGTTCTCTGACATAAACAGTTAGTGGCTTATTTGTCGTGCTCTAAACATAAAAGTTAGTGGCTTATTCGTCGTTCTCTAAACAGAAAAATTAGTGGCTTATTCGTCGTTCTCTAAACAGAAAAGTTAGTCTCTTATTCGTCGTTCTCTTAACATAAAAAGTTAGTGGCTTATTCGTCGTTTTCTAAACATAAAAGTTAGTGGCTTATTCGTGGTGCTCTAAACATAAAAGTTAGTGGCTTATTCGTCGGTCTCTATACATAAAAGTTAGTGGTTTATTCGTCGTTCTCTCAACATAAAAGTTAGTGGCTTATTCGTCGTTCTCTAAACATAAAAGTTAGTGGCTTATTCGTCGGTCTCTATACATAAAAGTTAGTGGCTTATTCGTCGTTTTCTAAACATAAAAGTTAGTGGCTTATTCGTCGTGCTCTAAGCATAAAAGTTAGTGGCTTATTCGTCGTTCTCTGACATAAACAGTTAGTGGCTTATTTGTCGTGCTCTAAACATAAAAGTTAGTGGCTTATTCGTCGTTCTCTAAACAGAAAAGTTAGTCTCTTATTCGTCGTTCTCTTAACATAAAAAGTTAGTGGCTTATTCGTCGTTCTCTAATCAAAAAGTTAGTGGCTTATTCGTCGTTCTCTAATCAAAAAAGTTAGTGGCTTATTCGTCGTTTTCTAAACATAAAAGTTAGTGGCTTATTCGTCGTGCTCTAAACATAAAAGTTAGTGGCTTATTCGTCGGTCTCTATACATAAAAGTTAGTGGTTTATTCGTCGTTCTCTGACATAAACAGTTAGTGGCTTTTTCGTCAGTCTCTAAACAAAAAGTTAGGGGCTTATTCGTCGTTCTCTAAACATAAAAGTTAATGGCTTATTCGTCCTGCTCTAAACATAAAAGTTAGTGGCTTATTCGTCGGTCTCTATACATAAAAGTAAGTGGTTTATTCGTCGTTCTCTGACATAAACAGATAGTGGCTTATTCGTCATTCTCTAAACAAAAAGATAGGGGCTTATTCGTCGTTCTCTAAACATAAAAGTTAATGGCTTATTCGTCCTGCTCTAAACATAAAAGTTAGTGGCTTATTCATCGGTCTCTATACATAAAAGTTAGTGGCTTATTCGTCGTTCTCTAGACATAAAATTTAGTGGCTTATTCGTCGTCCTCTTTAAACATAAACAGTTAATGGCTTATTCGTCGTTCTGTGACATAAACAGTTAGTGGCTTATTTGTCGTGCTCTAAACATAAAAGTTAGTGGTTTAACGTCGTTCTCTGACATAAACAGTTAGTGACTTATTCGTCGTTCTCTAAACATAAAAGTTAGTAGCTTATTCGTCGTTCTCTGACATAAACAGTTAGTGGCTTATTCGTCGTGTTCGAAACATAAAAGTTAATGGCTTATTCGTCGGTCTCTAAACATAAAATGTTAGTGGCTTATTCGTCGGTCTCTAAATATAAAAGTTAGTGGCTTATTCGTCGTTCTCTAAACACAAAAGTTAGTGGCTTATTCGTCGGTCTCTAAACATAAAATGTTAGTGGCTTATTCGTCGGTCTCTAAATATAAAAGTTAGTGGCTTATTCCTCGTTCTCTAAACATAAAAAGATAGTGGCTTATTCGTCGTTCTCTAAACATAAAAATTAGTGGCTTATTCGTCGTTCTCTAAACATAAAAGTTAATGGCTTATTCGTCCTGCTCTAAACATAAAAGTTAGTGGCTTATTCATCGGTCTCTATACATAAAAGTTAGTGGCTTATTCGTCGTTCTCTAGACATAAAATTTAGTGGCTTATCCGTCGTCCTCTTTAAACATAAACAGTTAATGGCTTATTCGTCGTTCTGTGACATAAACAGTTAGTGGCTTATTTGTCGTGCTCTAAACATAAAAGTTAGTGGTTTAACGTCGTTCTCTGACATAAACAGTTAGTGACTTATTCGTCGTTCTCTAAACATAAAAGTTAGTGGCTTATTCGTCGTTCTCTGACATAAACAGTTAGTGGCTTATTCGTCGTGTTCTAAACATAAAAGTTAATGGCTTATTCGTCGGTCTCTAAACATAAAATGTTAGTGGCTTATTCGTCGGTCTCTAAATATAAAAGTTAGTGGCTTATTCGTCGTTCTCTAAACACAAAAGTTAGTGGCTTATTCGTCGGTCTCTAAACATAAAATGTTAGTGGCTTATTCGTCGGTCTCTAAATATAAAAGTTAGTGGCTTATTCCTCGTTCTCTAAACATAAAAAGAAAGTGGCTTATTCGTCGTTCTCTAAACATAAAAATTAGTGGCTTATTCGTCGTTCTCTAAACATAAAAGTTAATGGCTTATTCGTCGTTATCTAAACATAAAAGTTAGTGGCTTATTCGTCGTTCTCTCAACATAAAAGTTAGTGGCTTATTCGTCAGTCTCTAAACATAAAAGTTAGTGTCTTATTCGTCGGTCTCTAAACATATAAGTTAGTGGCTTATTCGTCGTTTTCTAAACATAAAAGTTAGTGGCTTATTCGTCGTGCTCTTAATATAAATGTTAGTGGCTTATTCGTCGGTCTCTATACATAAAAGTTAGTGGCTTATTCGTCGTTTTCTAAACATAAAAGTTAGTGGCTTATTCGTCGTTCTCTCAACATAAAAATTAGTGGCTTATTCGTCAGTCTCTAAACATAAAAGTTAGTGGCTTATTCGTCGTGCTCTAAACATAAAAGTTAGTGGCTTATTCGTTGGTTTCTATACATAAAAGTTAGTGGCTTATTCGTCGTTCTCTAAACATAAAAGTTTGTGGCTAATTCGTCGGTCTCTATACATAAAAGTTAGTTTCTTATTCGTCGGTCTCTATGCATAAAAGTTAGTGGCTTATTCGTCATTCTCTAAACATAAAAGTTTGTGGCTTATTCGTCGGTCTCTCAACATAAAAGTTAGTGGCTTATTCGTCGTTCTCTGACATAAACAGTTAGTGGCTTATTTGTCGTGCTCTAAACATAAAAGTTAGTGGCTTATTCGTCGTCCTCTAAACATAAAAAGTTAGTGGCTTATTCGTCGTTCTCTAAACATAAAAGTTAATGGCTTATTCGTCGTTCTCTAAACATAAAAGTTAGTGGCTTATTCGTCGTTCTCTAAACATAAAAGTTAGTGGCTTATTCGTCGGTCTCTAAACATAAAAGTTAGTGGCTTATTCGTCGGTCTCTATACATAAAAGTTAGTGGCTTATTCGTCATTCTCTAAACATAAAAGTTTGTGGCTTATTCGTCGGTCTCTAAACATAAAAGTTAGTGGCTTATTCGTCGTTCTCTGACATAAACAGTTAGTGGCTTATTTGTCGTGCTCTAAACATAAAAGTTAGTGGCTTATTCGTCGTTCTCTAAACAGAGAAATTAGTGGCTTATTCGTCGTTCTCTAAACAGAAAAGTTAGTCTCTTATTCGTCGTTCTCTTAACATAAAAGTTAGTGGCTTATTCGTCGTCCTCTAATCAAAAAAGTTAGTGGCTTATTCGTCGTTTTCTAAACATAAAAGTTAGTGGCTTATTCGTCGTCCTCTAAACATAAAAGTTAGTGGCTTATTCGTCGGTCTCTATACATAAAAGTTAGTGGTTTATTCGTCGTTCTCTGACATAAACAGGTAGTGGCTTATTCGTCAGTCTCTAAACAAAAAGTTAGGGGCTTATTCGTCGTTCTCTAAACATAAAAGTTAATGGCTTTATCGTCTTGCTCTAAACATAAAAGTTACTGGCTTATTGGTCGGTCTCTATACATAAAAGTTAGTGGTTTATTCGTCGTTCTCTGACATAAACAGATAGTGGCTTATTCGTCATTCTCTAAACAAAAAAGATAGGGGCTTATTCGTCGGTCTCTACATAAAAGTTATCGGCTTATTCGTCGTTCTCTAAACATAAAATTTAGTGGCTTATTCGTCGTCCTCTTTAAACATAAACAGTTAGTGGCTTATTTGTCGTGCTCTAAACATAAAAGTTAGTGGTTTAACGTCGTTCTCTGACATAAACAGTTAGTGACTTATTCGTCGTTCTCTAAACATAAAAGTTAGTGGCTTATTCGTCGTTCTCTGACATAAACAGTTAGTGGCTTATTCGTCGTGCTCTAAACATAAAAGTTAATGGCTTATTCGTCGGTCTCTAAACATAAAATGTTAGTGGCTTATTCGTCGGTCTCTAAATATAAAAGTTAGTGGCTTATTCGTCGTTCTCTAAACACAAAAGTTAGTGGCTTATTCGTCGGTCTCTAAACATAAAATGTTAGTGGCTTATTCGTCGGTCTCTAAATATAAAAGTTAGTGGCTTATTCCTCGTTCTCTAAACATAAAAGATAGTGGCTTATTCGTCGTTCTCTAAACATAAAAGTTAGTGGCTTATTCGTCGTTCTCTAAACATAAAAGTTAATGGCTTATTCGTCGTTATCTAAACATTAAAAGTTAGTGGCTTATTCGTCGTTCTCTCAACATAAAAGTTAGTGGCTTATTCGTCAGTCTCTAAACATAAAAAGTTAGTGTCTTATTCGTCGGTCTCTAAACATATAAGTTAGTGGCTTATTCGTCGTTTTCTAAACATAAAAGTTAGTGGCTTATTCGTCGTGCTCTTAACATAAATGTTAGTGGCTTATTCGTCGGTCTCTAAACATAAAAGTTAGTGGCTTATTCGTCGTTTTCTAAACATAAAAGTTAGTGGCTTATTCGTCGTTCTCTCAACATAAAAATTAGTGGCTTATTCGTCGGTCTCTAAACATAAAAGTTAGTGGCTTATTCGTCGGTCTCTAAACATAAAAAGTTAGTGGCTTATTCGTCGGTCTCTAAACATAAAAGTTAGTGGCTTATTCGTCGTTTTCTAAACATAAAAGTTAGTGGCTTATTCGTCGTGCTCTTAACATAAATGTTAGTGGTTTATTCGTCGGTCTCTATACATAAAAGTTAGTGGCTTATTCGTCGTTTTCTAAACATAAAAGTTAGTGGCTTATTCGTCGTGCTTTAAACATAAAAGTTAGTGGCTTATTCGTCGGTTTCTACACATAAAAGTTAGTGGCTTATTCGTCGTTCTCTAAACATAAAAGTTTGTGGCTTATTCGTCGGTCTCTATACATAAAAGTTAGTTTCTTATTCGTCGGTCTCTATGCATAAAAGTTAGTGGCTTATTCGTCATTCTCTAAACATAAAAGTTTGTGGCTTATTCGTCGGTCTCTCAACATAAAAGTTAGTGGCTTATTCGTCGTTCTCTGACATAAACAGTTAGTGGCTTATTTGTCGTGCTCTAAACATAAAAGTTAGTGGCTTATTCGTCGTCCTCTCTAAACATAAAAGTTAGTGGCTTATTCGTCGTTCTCTAAACATAAAAGTTAATGGCTTATTCGTCGTTCTCTAAACATAAAAGTTAGTGGTTTATTCGTCGTTCTTTAAACATAAAAAGTTAGTGGTATATTCGTCGTGCTCTAAATAAAAAGTTAGTGGCTTATTCGTCGGTGTCTAATCATAAAAGTTAGTGGCTTATTCGTCATTTTCTAAACATAAAAGTTTGTGGTTTATTCGTCGGTCTCTAAACATAAAAGTTAGTGGCTTATTCGTCGTTCTCTGACATAAACAGTTAGTGGCTTATTTGTCGTGCTCTAAACATAAAAGTTAGTGGCTTATTCGTCGTTCTCTAAACAGAAAAATTAGTGGCTTATTCGTCGTTCTCTAAACAGAAAAGTTAGTCTCTTATTCGTCGTTCTCTTAACATAAAAGTTAGTGGCTTATTCGTCGTCCTCTAATCAAAAAGTTAGTGGCTTATTCGTCGTTTTCTAAACATAAAAGTTAGTGGCTTATTCGTCGTGCTCTAAACATAAAAGTTAGTGGCTTATTCGTCGGTCTCTATACATAAAAGTTAGTGGTTTATTCGTCGTTCTCTGACATAAACAGGTAGTGGCTTATTCGTCAGTCTCTAAACAAAAAGTTAGGGGCTTATTCGTCGTTCTCTAAACATAAAAGTTAATGGCTTTATCGTCTTGCTCTAAACATAAAAGTTACTGGCTTATTGGTCGGTCTCTATACCTAAAAGTAAGTGGTTTATTCGTCGTTCTCTGACATAAACAGATAGTGGCTTATTCGTCATTCTCTAAACAAAAAGATAGGGGCTTATTCGTCGGTCTCTATACATAAAAGTTATCGGCTTATTCGTCGTTCTCTAAACATAAAATTTAGTGGCTTATTCGTCGTCCTCTTTAAACATAAACAGTTAATGGCTTATTCGTCGTTCTGTGACATAAACAGTTAGTGGCTTATTTGTCGTGCTCTAAACATAAAATTTAGTGGTTTAACGTCGTTCTCTGACATAAACAGTTAGTGAATTATTCGTCGTTCTCTAAACATAAAAGTTAGTGGCTTATTCGTCGTTCTCTGACATAAACAAATAGTGGCTTATTCGTCGTTCTCTAAACATAAAAGTTAGTGGTTTATTCGTCGTTCTCTGACATAAACAGTTAGTGGCTTATTCGTCGTTCTCTAAACATAAAAGTTAGTGGTTTATTCGTCGTTCTCTGACATAAACAGTTAGTGGCTTATTCGTCGTTCTCTCGACATAAAAGTTAGTGGCTTATTCGTCGTTCTCTGACATAAACAGTTAATGGCTTATTCGTCGTTCTGTGACATAAACAATTAGTGGCTTATTCGTCGGTCTCTATACATAAACAGTTAATGGCTTATTCGTCGTTCTCTGACATAAACAGTTAATGGCTTATTCGTCGTTCTCTGATATAAACAGTTAGTGGCTTATGTGTCGTGCTCTAAACATAAAAGTTAGTGGCTTATTCGTCGTGCTCTAAACATAAAAGTTAGTGGCTTATTCGTCGGTCTCTTAACAGAAAAATTAGTGGCTTATTCGTCGTTCTCTAAACAGAAAAGTTAGTGGTTTCTTTGTCAGTCTCTAAACAAAAAAGTTCGTGGCTTATTCGTCGGTCTCTATACATAAACAGTTAATGGCTTATTCGTCGTTCTCTGACATAAACAGTTAATGGCTTATTCGTCGTTCTCTGATATAAACAGTTAGTGGCTTATTTGTCGTGCTCTAAACATAAAAGTTAGTGGCTTATTCGTCGTGCTCTAAACATAAAAGTTAGTGGCTTATTCGTCGGTCTCTTAACAGAAAAATTAGTGGCTTATTCGTCGTTCTCTAAACAGAAAAGTTAGTGGTTTCTTTGTCAGTCTCTAAACAAAAAAGTTAGTGGCTTATTCGTCGTTCTCTAAACATAAAAGTTAGTGGTTTATTCGTCGTGCTCTTAACATAAAATTAAAGTTAGTGGCTTATTCGTCGGTCTCTATACATAAAAGTTAGTGGCTTATTCGTCGTTCTCTAAACATAAAAGTTAGTGGCTCATTTGTCGTTCTCTAAACATAAAAGTTAGTGGCTTATTTGTCGTTCTCTAAACATAAAAGTTAGTGGCTTATTTGTCGTTCTCTGACGTAAACAGTTAGTGGCTTATTAGTTAGTCTTAAAACACAAAAATATAGTGACTGATTATTTGGTCTTTGTTTATCATATTATGAATCATGACATAATAAATATGATTTTAATAAATAAATCTAATCTTTTATTAAACAGTTGTGTTCTTGACTGTTAATGGTTTCAATAAACTTCATTCCCTTAAGAGGATTGTTAACCCACATATGAAAAAGACATGTGGTATGGTGGCAAATGAGACGATTATCTACCTGGTATCAAATGACTGGATGTAAACAACTATCATGGGTCACCGTACGACCTTCAACAATGAGCAAAACCCATACCGTATGTATAGCTTATAAAATGTACATACAGATATGACAGAATCAATTTAAACAAGAAATCCAACCATATGATTTATATGATAATAAATGAAAAACAAATACAACAGACAACAACAAAGTTGAACCACAACCACTGAATTACCGGCTCCTGATTTAGGATTTCCGTTTATTTTTTGTTATATATCAGGTCGTTGATTTTTTCTTTCCAATTGTTGAACAGTTTATCACCCTGGTTGTTGGTTTTTGTTTATATGGCGTTGTCAGTTGGTCTTCGACTTACAAGGTTTACATGTGCCCATGTTATCTTTTGCCTTTTTTTGTCAAGTATAGGACTTGTATAGCTGACTATACGTTCACAGCATGGATTGTTTTCATTGTTGAAGGCCATTCAGTGACCTACACTTGCTTTAAACCGCTTCATTTTGGAAAGTGTTGGTTAGTTTTCTCATTGGCAGTCATTCCAGATTTACTTATTTTATACTTATAGAATATAGTAAAGGTTTAACATGTTTGCAAGTGTTTAACTATCCCATTACTGAGATCAGTGATGTATCAGCACAACACGAAAACAAAATGTAAAAATCATTTGGGCAGTAGTGTAACAGCACAACATAGTAAAACAAATATAAAATTCAACTTTTTGCTTACTTTCTAAAGGATTACAGTTCATTCGGAACACATGATTTAATTATAACTTTTGGACACCATAATTTATTTTGTATTTGTATTCATTATGATAATTCAAGCAAATTCAAGCACCCAACATAGGACTGAACTTTCAACTTTAAAATAATAATAGTGGTAAACCATATCTTTTTTCTTTGCGAACAAGTAATTGTCTGATCTCTCATTTTTTTCTTAGATCGCAAAAATGTCTTTTTCTAGCATGGGTTGCCTTTGGTAATTTATTTATGTTGTATTTTTTTCAATTGTACTGTCGTTGTCCTTGGTAATTAATACATTTTATAGTAACATCTTTCTTTGGTTATTGCTGTTTTAAGTCAGACGTGGGACTGTACAAGTTTGTTTTTAAGGTCAATTGATTCTTGTCACTTTAAGTCTAAATTTTAAGCTACGCAGACCAAGTTCCCCCATCAAAACAACCGCTTCGAAGTAGGCTAGAATTGGCAAAATGCAACCAAAATAAAAAAAAATTGATAAATTCACTTTTCATTATTTACTTAGAATTTAATTTTTGTATATCTTTATAAATTTCTCTTTTGTCTGACTTTTTATTTGTATAAATATGTTATCGGCGTGTATCATTTCCTACAATAATTTTCTTTTCATTTTTAAGAATTGTGTTTCTTCAACTTTTTATTGACTACATACAATGTTTTAAGAAAGAACTGCCGAAAAGCTCTCTTTTTTGCAGATGGCGGTATTTTGGGCATTTGTATAAATGTTGTGTTTAAAGTCACTCCACTCTTAAAAGATCGCACGAGAAAACATAATATTTTTTTATTCGAGCGTCACTGATGAGTCTTTTGTAGACGAAACGCGCGTCTGGCGCAAATATAAAATTTCAATCCTGGTACATGTATCTATGATGATTTTATACATTCAATATGTAGCATTATTGATTATGAAAAATCAAATTTCATTGCTTACTATAATCAGTTAAATTCCATATATAACTGCACGATATATATTTATTATAATCTGATGACCAAGGGAGCTTTTACAAATCTGTAACATCAGTGATCCCATTTGGAATACGTTATTTCTTCTAAAATGGTTATGTGCTACGAAGTATAACGTTTAACGTGCTTTAAGTTTATTGTATGTGGAGATAATCTAAATCATTATGTTGTGTAGAAGCTCAATGTATATTTTAAAAACTTTATCAACTATTGTTTTGTTGTATACAAGTATTATACAAAGTAAGTAAATTTCATTTTATCTTATCTTTTCAATGAAATTCTCTCCTAGTTTTTCTTAATTTGTAGATTGTATCAGTATTATTTAAGTAAAGGTCTAACTTCTTTAGACAATTTTGGCGGTTTTGGGTCATTCTGTTTCGACTTTTTGCATTATATTGGTCATCACGTACTAGTAATTTTTATATGTCAACTTTCTATTGGATTTTTAAAATTAAGTCAAAACGAAAATAACATTTAATACATTCTATGCGTTCGAATCGCTTTTCTACATTTTAACCTCTATCAGGAACGCTATAACCTAAGTAAGCACTTAAAAGCCAGGGACTGAAAGGGACCTGTTAAGAATAGTCCAATTCGTCTAAGTTTCTGAATAAATTCATAATTTTATATTTTAAACGGGGAGACAAGCAGACCATCAGTAGAGATATTGACCAATAGCTGGTAAATGAAAATTAACCCTTGGTCAACCTTGACTGAGGAGAACACTAAGTCAAAGCATCTTGCTGGAGATTAATTGCGATTAGAACTTGGAGCGACCAAATCTCAAATTTGGATACGATCGATGTTACCACCTAAAACGTTATTTTTCTTGGTGAAACTTTCTCTTTTGAGGGTTGGACATGCTGTATTTTTAGCACCTCTGTCTTTATATATTAGGGACATGACCGTCGGAAGTTGTAACAATTGTCGTCTGTCGAGAATGACATAAAGTCAAATTTGTTCGTACAAATTTGTTCGGAAGCGCTCAAACTCCTTACCTGCGACAGTGGTGTTACAGCAAAACAAATAATCTTTTTTCGAAAATACACCACCCCAAAATGAACCCCATGAACATAACACAATCTGTTTAATTACACTTAAACAGTCCCTTCTTACTTTTTTAGTGTTATTTTCCTACAGATAGATCTAGAATTGCAAAACAGAACGAATGAGCAAAATTTCCGTAAATTGTATACGGTTAAACGTAACGTAAGCGATGACGTCTTTAAGGATGTTTGCTACTCTGTTTCAAAATAACAAGCTTTTTAAAAGACTGTTATAAGTTGCTTATACATAAATAAAGGAAATAACAAAGCAGAAAAAAATTAAGGGTCCGTGTGCTTGATTTCGAAATATAAGCCATTGAAAACTTGGCTGGAAATGATTCTCTCTAGATTGTTCATGCACCTTTTTTCTTTCAAAAACTTTGAAAAAATTACAAGGATTTTATAGAATTTCAAATATGGCTATTTAAACTATATGAAAAGAAAATTATGAAAAGAAAAGCAGGGATTAGCGGGCAAAGTTTGTAATGTCACTTCAATGATAAAAACAGAGGATTCCGAATATCTAGCAAAAATTCAAAAACAAGAAGAGCAAACATCCTTAAACTGAATCCCGAAATACCGGTTATGGTCGCAGCAACATTTACCTCGCATCACCTTCTTTCAATTGTATCACATTTATTAAAGCGTATTATGACCGTTGGCTTGCAAGTCACCAATCAACTCATTTGAATCTGTATTCATGCAAACGTCAAAAGAATTATTAACAATTTTGTTTTTAAACGCTTTTGAGAAAATGTTTCTATAATTCCTGAAAAGAAATATAATATTTTCTTTTTCTTTCATAAGATTCTAAAATCCCATCATGTACATACACGTACATTGGATGTTACAAAGATGCTTATGACAGGACTCTCCCACACAGTGCTGATTTATGGCAAGAAAGTTTGACCAATAATTGGTGTATATATATTTGCCATTCAAAAGACTATTTATATGCTGGAACTGAGGTATGTATATGTATATAATTTTTTTATTCACAACTGTGTAAATATACATATAAAAAGGAAAGGACTTCTAAACATGAAACATCGTATAGTGACAATCATATGTCTTTAAAGTTATTCTTAGAATGAAAATTGCAAATGAAAAAAATCAATTGCATTAAAAAAAACACCAATTGCTCATTATCTTGCTGATTGAATTCAGTAATGCATTCATCAGTTCGGGTACACTTCTTTCTGAGGGTATGCATAATTTAGTATCTAATATTAATTTAGTAGAATGTAAACACTAATCTTTTCTTTGGTATCGAATATATTGTATTAAAATATAATATTACGCCTACTACAATTGTCAAAAAAAACTCTTTAAAGGGGGCTTTATATAAAAAAAATCTACCTCAGAGATTTTCAAAAAGTTTTTTTGTGTTAAAACATGCAATGAACATTGTACTATTATAAAATAATTAAATACTATTTTTCTCAGATATTGTTTAATTAGTGTAAGAGAATATCATTCCATTCCTTGATCCAAAGTTATTGATTTTTCTACTTCTGGAGTGACTACATATTTACAACTTAACTGTGAAATTCATGTTCATCGATTTAACTCAAATTCTCATATTTGACTTATAACATACTTAAACGTATAGGTAGCAGTGTTGTAATTGACTGCTCTATAGACTTACATGCAAAGCAGCTGATCTTTGAAAATTTGTTAAAATAAAATGCTACATAGAAAATTTTGTTCATGTACATATCATGTATGTAGAAGTGTGAAATTGTGATTTAATGGGAAAAAGTGGGTCGGTCATGCCATGAAGAATAAAAAGTTAGGAAACCCTGAAGACAAAACTACTTTTTTCTACTTTCGTGCACTACAAAAGTCAAAAGTCTGAAAAGACCAGTTTTGTCTGAATTTGCATGAATTTTACTCGACATTCTTAATTTGTCTAAATAATTTTAAAAATTCTTGACATAGTATGAATTTGTCTAAGAAGGTTCTTGATTTTTCTTGACAAGTGTCTTGACAGTATGAACATTGTCTTAAAATTTCTCGACACTTCCTGTATCATCTGATAAGAGTCTGGATTAGTCTCGACCAATTCTTGACTGTCTTAAATTTGTCTCGATCTGTCTTGACATATTCTTGACATTCTTAATAATGTCTGAATATGTCTCGACATATTCTTGACATTCTAAATAATGTCTGAATATGTCTCGACACATTCTTGACAGTCTTAAATATGTCTCGACACTATCTCAACAGTATAAATTTGGCCTGAAATGTGAACAGACTTATTCTGCACTGTTTATGACATTCTATTGCTGTTATTTACCACTTTTTTATTATGGCTAAACTAAACTTTGAAGACTCAAGGATCAATTTGGTATAGTAAGATACCCTTTTGGTGCAACTAAGTTGGAATACCCTGAATAATTCCCCATGTAGTTTAATTTTGATTTATTTTAATTAAACATTTAATTAATTGTTTTCACTTGGAATATAAGTCAAAGTTACTAACAAACAGCATTTCGTTTAGGTCAAAGAATTTGTTCCCATCTTGATTCAAAACCTTATTCATTTTTTAGAACAACCCAAAACATTTTTATTCAAATTTTAGTGTTGAATTTTATAATTTTTATCAAAATAAATATTTGTGATAACTCCTTCCTGAAAAGAAAACGAATGTTTAGAACTATATTGTGCATGTTTGTTTGAGATCCATTTCATAAGACCAATGATTTCTTTAGAAATCATTAATGGAACCCATTATAAATACATTTTTTTATTATTCCTGGAGTAGATAATAATTTTCTTTTAATATTTGGGAATTATTCAATTTGTTTTATGTTAAAATAATTAACTTCATAATTTTGATGAAAAAATCCATTTTAATTCAATTTTTTTCATCAAAATGATGATTTTCATTTTCATCTATCAACAAACTTTTGAAATTGTAGTGGCATGTTCGGTCAACTGATAAGTTGTATGGCTGATTACAGATAAAGCAGTAATTTCTATTTGACAGTTGCGTGTACTCTTGGGTGTGGAATACCTTAATTTTAAGGGAACATCCTGTCCATGTGTAATACTTAATATATATATTCCAACAGATGACATTACACAAATTTTCTTCTGTTAAATGAATGATTTGTATATCATAATTTGCTATTTATATAAACCACATTTTGGTATAATAATTATCAATCACATCACATCACATTCGTTCATATTGGATTCAGTCACGTCTCAGTCATTACAGCTGAACGGACGTGCTGGGTCAGCTCTCTTTTACCCGCTATCTTCGATGAGGGTTTACTGTTAGATGGATCAACGACTTACTACTTTAGATGACAGAAACCAATCCAACGCTGTACAGTAAACGTTTGTTTTGTGCGTAAATTCCCGCGTCAACATGCACTCCAAAACCCATTGTGGATGGGGGAGTGTTATGCCGACTGACGTCCGAGGGCTGTATCCTAGGTGTTAGATAATTGACCTTCATTTCACTGCCTCACGGCTTTGGTCCTGGTAATGCTTCCTGTCATCTTTAATACTACGTCCGAGACTCATCTACCAGTACTCCATCATCAAGGTTAGCGGGCTGCTAAGCTGACCAATCTGGCCCTGAAAGCAGCCGTTGTGAAGAAATAACACCAAAATAGTCAACAAATGAAAACCAAAACAACTCACAAAACCAAGATGGCGGCCTACCAAAATGGCGTCCTCCACCTGTTCCTGACCGATGGCACAAAATTATTTAAACGCTCACCAATCGCCTTCGGGCACCGAGCCGACCGTGCGAGGGCTTAATAGCCAGTCAAGGTCGTTAAACACCCCCAGTAGTAGAATAATAATTATTTACCATATCAACATTGAATATTATGAATGTAGAATGAAATATGTCTACAGTATGATTGGTTTTAATCATTTAATTTATAAGATTTAGGAATCAAAATTTGTAATTATTTAAAAACCCACATTCAAATTGTTTTATATCAACACACCCTCATTTGAATTATTTTATACTTTAGATTTCATAGCCATATTTGCATTTGTAAAATATTTGTATACCCAAATTTTTAATTATTTTACATGCCCAACTTTTATTTTTGTTGTAAGAAGTGTAACTTGGAACAACAGTATATCATATAAAGAGAAATAAAGATTAAAGTTATATCATGAATATTGGTCATGATTTGTAAAACTCAGAACTGTCAAGTAAATTTAAGACACAATTCAAAATGTTCAGAATGTGTCAAGCCATACTGAGAAAAATAAGAATGTCGAGAATATGTCGAGAAATATCAAGACAGTATTCAAATGTCAAGAATTTGTCAAGAAATTTTAAGACCATATTCAGAATGTCGAGAATATGTCGAGTAAATTTCATACAAATTTAATATAAATGAGAATTTGTCAAGAAAAATTAAGACACGAGTCATACTTTTGGAGAATGTCGAGTAAAAGTTCATGCAAATCAAGACAAAACTGGTCTTTTCAGACTATTACACTTTTGTAGTGGTGGCTTGATATCCCCAAAAGATGCAACATTTTAAAAATATATTTTGTTCGAGCATATTGTTTTTCTTAAATTGTTTAACATTTCATACTGATATAACATGTTACTTTTATTATTCTTCCCTTAGTTTATTTATTTTGAATTTACATTGTATCATAGGTCAAATTTATTTGTTCAGTGTATGTTCAATGGTGTTAATATGTCCTTTGATTGAGTTAAGCTATTTCAGTTGATATTTTATAGTGTGTTTGTCTATGTTGTGATGTTACACTATTGTTTCAGAAAAAGGGTGAAGGTTTGGTACCATTAAAACGTTTAAACCCGCTGCATTTGTTTGCACCTGTCCTAAGTCAGGAATCTGATGTTCAGTAGTTGTCGTTTGTTGATGTGGTTCATAAGTGTTTCTCGTTTCTCGTTTTTATATAGATTAGACCGTTGGTTTTCCCGTTTGAATGGTTTTACACTAGTAATTTTTGGGGCCCTTTATAGCTTACTGTTCGGTTTGAGCCTAGGCTCCGTGTTGAAGACCGTACTTTGACCTATAATGGTTTACATTTATAAATTTTGACTTGGATGGAGAGTTGTCTCATTGGCACTCATACCACATCTTCTTATATCTATAGATGTTTCAATTCAGCATAAACTTTTAATCAAACAGAAAAATAGAGTCCATAAAAAAATTCGGAAAAAAAAGACTATTTTATTTTCATCCTTGTTTTGACATGCACCGGAAACTGGAGTTGTAATACAAGGCTGGTACCTATATCTAAATACATAGACTCGATAATACGTATCAGCATTTATCTGTATTTCAGTCTAGGCGCCATCTAATTAACCAATGAGTTGACCTCCGAAGACTGCTGACGGTCATATAACCCGATATAAATATGAATATAGATATAAATAGATAGCGAAAACATTCAATTTGATTTTTCTAGGTCTGTTTGATTTCAAATTATATGTTTTTAAAAATCTGTTAATCATTATTTTTACCTGTATAATAATGAGTTTTTGTGGATCGAATCCGTAAACCATATGATTTACTCATGTTTCACTTTCATGTTGGGATTCTTTTCCTTTTAATAGCTGAACACGCCTTTAACATGCGTAACCAATCTATAGCTAGGTGGTTAAATTGAAGGTCACATGAATACGTTGTACGGATTTAATGAGGTCGAATTATTCATTTGCAAGTGAATGATTCATTAGCGATGTTTCTTAGCATATTTTGACAATATTGAACCAAACTGCCTGCTTAAAGTGCATTATTATTTCATTATTTCTAATGAATTTTGTTATCTCGTAGCTAATTCCCCTTTAAGTCCATCTGTGATTTTGAGATGAACAACAATAAAAGCGCAATTCTTTTTTTTAATGGCTATCTATATGACTAATTATTGAAAAAAGAGAATTCGGCTAATTTTAATCTAATTACTGAATTAGCATGTCAAGTCAACAAGCAGAAGCAACCAGTGCAGATAGAGTATGTGTTTGATTTGAACCTCATGGTGCTTTGTAGCCTGTATTGGTAGATATCAAGTTTGATATAAATTCTCTGTGCATTATGAAAGAGCATTGTTATTTGGGAAAACATAAGCTGTAAGGTATATCGGATAAGCAAATTCCATCAGCAAATAGTGTTATTTGGGAAAACATAAGCTGTAAGGTATACCGGATAAGCAAAGTCCATCAGCAAATAGTGTTATTTGGGAAAACATAAGCTGTAAGGTATACCGGATAAGCAAATTCTATCAGCAAATAGTGTTATTTGGGAAAACATAAGCTGTAAGATATACCGGATTAGCAAATCTCATCAGCAAATAGTGTTATTTGGGAAGACATAAGCTGTAAGGTATACCGGATAAGCAAATTCCATCAGCAAATAGTGTTATTTGGGAAAATATCAGCTGTAAGGCATACCGGATAAGTACATTTCATCAGCAAATAGTATCATGTAAACCATAATGATTAGACAGTACTTAAGGTAATTAGATTTAAAGCTAAATAGAATTTACTGTTCAATGAACACTTCGTTATTAATTTCACGTGCAATTCTTGCATAAGTGCAGTGCATTATAATAGACAAAACGTATTCTTTATTACTTTGACAAGTCGAAATAAAAAGACGAATGGTGAAGCTTATGAACAATACTTTTAATATCTGAGCATGCACATTAAAGATTATGTGATATATATCAAATTTCTTACAGTAGACGAACAAACATATCAAATATGAGATTCCGAGAAACAATACAAATAGCCACTTTTTAACCAATTCCACGTGTTATTAAGTAATAGTAAACTCTTGTACAGATGACCAGGATATTGACAAACGAAATGTCGACAAACGAACGTAATAGGAGCGGTAATTGTATATTTACAAACGTACTTAAAACTTAAAAAGATGTTATCATGTTAAGAGTGTATTTGGATAAAATCACGTTAATAGATAGAAACCAATAAAATATACCGATTTTAGAAAGGTTTTCATAATATAAAGGAAAGACGTTTAAAAGAAAGTGTTACATATCTTACGATACAATGTGATTGTTTGTTATTGTTGAAAGTGTAATGAAACGTACATCACACATAGGACTATTCGAGCGCATCGACGACTTTTGCAATGTTCAAACAAATATGAATGCAGAAATTTGATGATTGGAAATAATTTATAAAATTATTGTTGTCGGATCGTATGTTTGCTTTGTATTTTTAATTGGGTATTAAAGTTTTAGACAAAGAAATCTATCAGTTTTTTTTATAAAAAAGAAAACCTATAGCTTTTTGTACCAATTAAAAAAATGATTTCTGTTGCAAAGAATTTATCATACCTGTCAACCTTTAACGATGGTAAAACATTTTTAGTGTAAAAAAAACCAAACTGGTCATAAGAGTAAATAAAGGCTTTTTTTAAGGGAGTTAACTAGACAAAAGGCATACTTGGTCCATTAATAACGCATACGAAAACAATTAAATATCACTTTTAAGCCTTACACCTATTTTGAAGAAAAAAAATATATGTCAAAATTACCACAGGCGCTTGTGGGGTGGATCGCCCTTTTTTTGTTTTTTTTTTTTTTTTTAAGATATTATTGATTAAATATTCAGTTTTCTATGTTTATACCAATTTCTCATGGCCATGTTTACATTCAGCATTTGAAAAATTACAATGCAAATGTATTCTGATGTCAGAAATCTGGTGGTCCTAGCCTGTTCATGTATATAATGGCTACAAATAAAAAAAATCCGATGTCGCCGTTAACATATGTGCTGTATAATAAAACGTTAGAAATTCGTGCGTCCGAAGTGCATTTATACATTTTATACATAGTATAATTAGTACTAAATAATAACAACGAGCCTATTAAAAATACGGACACCTCTCTAACAAAACACATATATATACATAGTATAATTAGTACTAAACAATAACAACGAACCTATTAAAAAAACGGACACCTCTCTAACAAAACAAATAAATCATATCGTGATAAGTGTCCGGCATAAAAAAATACAGTTTCATAAACAGCAAATACTAAACTAGTATCAATCCTAGTACACTTAACTGCGGCCAAGCTTAGCGAAAGGCCGTGCGACGTAATCAGTCAAACAAACTTTATTAGATCAACTCGCCAAGGAACGATCGTTCTCATTGGTCAATTCAAACCTTCGACCTCACATACACTTTCAATAACCGCCGCCCAAGCACACCTGCGAAATTAGAACACGTGTACTTAAATGATCCAAAGTTGAATTGACTGATTACGTACAGAATTGTGTACATGATTATCTCATGGTAATACTACCTTAAATAAAGTGTATCATCGCATGTAAGATGTATTGATACTATAATTTTGTGCAACAGTTTTAATAAGGTCTTTTTTTTTTTTGAATTTCTTATATACAAAGACTTAACGCTTTTCACGACGAAACATTGAACCAACTGTCTCATCTCAAATAGTTTTGAATAATTATAACTCTTCATCTTCCATCGCCAGTTTATCAAAGCCTCATCGACCATAAAACTAGGCTCACTTACACTTAACCTTTTTTGTAAATATGAAACTACATAGAAACAGAAAAAAAAGGAATTCCAATGACTAGTTATAGATGACAATTTACATTTACATCATATGGCATAATCTAAATTTAGTAACTTTTTAAGCCACGGAGAATTGGGTTTTAGGGATTCAACTTCGGATAGTGTTTTTATTTTTAATCAGTTTACTTCCTTTTGAAAATAAATCCCGGAATTGTCAGATAAATCAGAGTAGGTAACCATACTTTGTTTAGAGAAAAATGGATATAACAAAACATTGGCGCGGTGAAAGGAAATGTAACTCTGCTGATATATATATATATATATATAATAATTGATGAATTTATAATCATAATTATTTTTTTGTTGTTTTCAATTGAAAAACCGACACACATTTATATATATTGTAAAAATGTTCATAGCAGACCAAGTATCATGTGCTATCATACCACATCTCTATTTTTGTATGCTACATTTGTTTACCTTTAATTTTATTGTACTTCAATTCTACTAATATTGTATCTTTCTCGATAAACTTGTTCTTAGTTTTTGGGAAAACGAAATATTTTCTAGGTGTACTGCCAGTATCCTACATCTGAATCCGCCAATTAAATATGCTTTTAATCCGTAGTCTTGAAAACATTGTGACTTGTACATTTAAACCACGGCATATAAAGAATTTAAAATATTTTTTTATTTTTTTTATTTTCGGTTTAAACTACTTTTAGAGACTGTAAAAGAAAATGTGAATGTTTCTTTAAATAATTCAATTTCATTCATAACCAATTGTGTATGTAGATTTTTTAATTTTTTTTTTTTTTTTTGTATTTGCACAAAACAACACGGGCACAAACATGTTATGCAAAGCTCTATTCTTCCGGTAGGTTCCTTTAAGTTTGAAATCAAAGGACAAATGTGCATCCAATTAAAATCGAAACGGTACATTTATATTGTTCCTTATAAACAACGACATTACTCACAAATTAAGTTTTTTTTTCATTTTTTAGTTCTACACATCAGTGCAAAAGAAAAATCCTCGCCAATGATACATTTCAATCTTTTGTTTTACAAACAATAATGTTTCGACCCCACTATTTGAAAATCAGGCAACGACACAGCATTACAAAAACATTTACTTTTTATGTTAGTAGTAACGTAGTACGTTCCATTGTCGGTCACCTGACTCAATTCTTGTGCACACTACGATTGTTGTTGTATTTTAATCTTTCGGCCAATGAAATGAGACGTTACAAGTTGTTTGTTTGTGATACACCAGAATGTTATCAATGAATTACCAAACGCTAAACTTTACAGCAGTTCAGTTTATCTAAATACATTAAGCATAACTAGTATTTATTCTAGTATTTAAAAAATAGCTTAATACGTATTTTGTTTATATTTATAGATACTTTTGGTCCTACATGTACATGCTGTCTATATTATGTACTTATATTTGTCATTGAACTAGGTGATGCTTTTCTTGGACTAATTATGACATATTTGCTCTCAATTCGTTGGATTTATACTGATTGATACCTTAGTCTGGGAAAACCTGGTTTATCTATTAGTTGTTCTTGACTTTGAAAAGTCCACAAAACGATTACATATTATCTTCTATTAATAATACTAACTCTATCACAAAAAGCAGAGGTTTACATTGGGGTTAGTTATTCCTGCTCCTTAGAGTTGCCCGTCATTATTGAATTATGCTTTGTATTAGGTAAAGATTACTTTGGTATATGTGCTCACAACAATACTCACAACAATACACATTTGTATCCGCTTATCCTCCGAAACACCCAGTCATAATTTGATAGATCCTTAGCATAATCTTCATCATATAATAATATTGTACAGTTCTATTTTCAATTGTATTTATCAATTGGGTTTCCCTGAACAAATCATAAACATTGTCATAACTTTAGTTCCAAACGAAAAACAGATTAGAACTAATTGTGAATTCAGCAACAACATCCAGATGGTTTCGGAAAATGTGTACATCTAAAGGTATAATGCATCTTTCTTTTTTATTGAAATGTAGTATGGTAAAGAATGTCACTGTGGCAATGACAGTGACCGATTGAAAAAGAGGCCAGAGTCAGAATGCAGTATTCCTTGTTCTGGAAATAATACGGAAATGTGCGGTGGCAACTGGCGGCTAAGTATTTATGAAATAGGTACATATTTAGAATTGAATTTTATGATACAAAAGAAGAGTATTGCAAGAATAATACACCATTTAGATTTGAATGAACATTAGACTTTAAATAATCTGATGGAAAGATAAATGTACATCAAAGATCTGCACAAATGTCCTGTTAAAGTTGACAAAAGTGTCGTCTTTTTGAGTTCCCTTTAAAATTGTTTTGTTGAAGTGTTTTGTTTGTTAGTTTGGTTTGAATGTACCTGTAGAAAAACTAAAACTTATTACAAACAGGTTATCTCATCCTTATTTATGCGATGAAGTTGTTTATTGTGCACGTAATATTAGATACGAACATCCCATTTGAACTTTCTTGTAATTTTAAAGTTGAGGAAGTTATTGAACCAATGCATGCATTGATATGTTTGTTGATCGCAAGCTTACTCTCGAGGTTGTTTCCGAAGTTACCTTGATCGTGACATTTATAACCAATCAACATACATTATGTGTTTTAGCACATACTTACAACTTCTCGTCCAATCAAATTGCTAGAATTTGCCTTCTAATTTTCATAGTACATACTTTTTCCGTGTACTAAGTAACTACGCATGAATGACCACAAGGGTAAAATTTCATTGTATCGTAATCAAGATATTAAAACAAAAATTGCCACTGGCTATTTTGAAATAAAATGCTGTGTTCCAAATTAAACTAAACAGTGTGTAATTAGTTTTCACATTGATTTTTAAATATCCTGTTATTAAAATCTTTGGATCTAAAAAATTGTTTTTGACGATTGAAAGTTTCTTTCATTAAAATAAAGAGTAACAAAATATGGTTCTTTATACCTTGATTAGAGTACAACGCCATCTTAAAATTGTGATAATTTATCATCCATACAATTACTTTGTACACCAAAAAGTGTGTACTATGAAACCTTGTGAAGGGAAATTAAGGCAACTTGATCTATTTCGTCATGAATTGATTGATTGATTGATTATTGGTTGCTTAATGTCCAGTGGCAAATATTTCATGCACGTTCAGGACGATGTCATTAGTCGAAAAACCGTGATAATGTCTGAAGAGAATGTGCCACCTATATATATATATATTCTGATAAATCTTTAAGTTTTTACTTTGAAATGAATAAAATAAACATAAACCCTAGTATCTTTGATCTATTGGTAGTTGCTTTTTAATGACTATCCGCTAGACTATCTATTGGGACATACCAGGGGCGGATCCAGCCATTTTAAAAGGGGTTCCAACCCAGGATAAAGGGGGTGGTCCAACCATATGTCCCCATTCAAATGCATTGATCGTCCAAAAAAGGGGGTTTTGCAACCCCTGAACCCCCTTTCCCCTCTCTGGAACCACCACTGCATACTATCTATATGTTTCAAATTTATTATAGCTTTAGTTTTACTGTGAGACTGAAAATTGTTTTCAAGACATGTAAAACTTCCACTGCAATTTAATTATTGCCTGCTTTTGGTCAATTAATTATGTCATCTTACCATGTAAAGAAGTACATGTATAGTAAAACACCGCTTTAAATCAATAAATATACTTACACCAGCAGCTACCATCTTTTCATTCTGGAGTCAATGGCCTTTTGTAATCACATATTTTACAATGATACTAGTGAGTAGATTTACAAAATTTCGTTAATGAGCTCCGTTTTACAAACACCTGCGATACAAGTAGTCAGCCAAAATAAACTATCAATAGACTAAGTAAAAGATTACTCGAGTTGTAAATATGTGCTAAATTGGATAGTCTATGAAAAGGTATATACTATGAAATTAAGAGCTCGGGGCAAGCCCCTCGCTCTAAATTTCATAGTATATACCTTTTCATAGACTAACCTAGACATAGATACAATGAATTAGCGTTGATTCTTGAAAAATGGTTTCTTTTCATGAATCTACGCTTATCCATTGTATCTATTATTTAAACTATTGTGTTGATGTCTTTTCAAAATTAAAGCCTTTTCTTAATTAGAAGGTATTGTACGTGAGTATAGATAACTCTGTTATCATGTTCAACGATGCATTAATAAATCAAAGTTCACAATTAATTGGTTAGAGAAATACAAATATAACATAACACGTCTGCCTTTAAATTATTATGCATCTGAATATAATCCGTAATTAACAAAATAATACATATTCGAACTTATTTTTAAGTATGTAAGTATGTTGCCGTAATTTCTAGCAAGAAACCTAATTCTAGACACATCACAATTTACTTGCATAGATATGTGCGAATAAACATTTGTAAAGATATGAAGTAAAACAGATGAAATCATTCTATATTTATAAAACAAAAATGACCAAATTGAATGTAGTATTTTTTCAAAATACGTGAATTGGCCAACAAGAATCCAAAAATAAACGGTAAAACCCGCTTTTATTACAAAAATATCCACAATAACATACAAAATAAGAAAAACGGAAACTAAAGAATAAAGACAACAAAAGAAAAAACAGAAAATTGAACCTAAACCGACAAGTCTCCACTTCCAACTTGACTTTATAAGGCACGGATCTTAACCTCACGGCTACCAACTTATATTATACGATTGTCTATTATGTATATGTTCCAGACCATATGAGTATTTGGACCGTATGCGTATACTCGTAAGGCCTGACCATACGCGTACGGTCAGACCATATGAGTATACTCATACGGTCTAGGAAGAACTGGACCATATATGTATTTGGACCATATGGGTTGATTTTAGACAAACATTTATCAAAATCTTTTATTGAATTTACAAATTAATATTATTACAATTAGATGAATAAAGTGAAATATATCATCAACCGTACATAATAATCGGGAAAGATCCTACCAACAACTGGTATTATAAGAGTAACAAAGCTACCTTTAAAATCATTCTTTGCCTTAGTTTGCGACAAGTTTTTATTATATTTTCTCATTATATTTTCGACGGAATTTTTTTTATAGTTTTGTCCAGTATCTTTGACGTTTTTTGTAGTAAAGTTCCTACCAACATTATGTTTACTTCCGATAACTTCAATTTCAGTGAGCATAATTAAATCTCATGTATTACTGACATGCAAAATGTAGGAGCTTAACAAATTAAATTAATGTGACTTTTTTAAATAGTTAAAATATTAAGTTTTTATTTCATTTACAGTAAAACTTTTAAAATTCATTAGAGATTTCAGTTATGTTGATCTGTAATATACATTTGAATCTAATAAACTTGACCAACATCTTAAAATTAGGCAGATCGTACGCGTACAGTCCGACCGTATGCGTATTTAAAAAAAAATCGCATACGGTCCAAATACTCATATGGTCTGGAACATATATATAAAGGTACACACCATGTGTGTCCGCTGTACCGATTTGTATCATACGTTCATTTATATATATAAAATAGACATCTAAAGTGTAACCCATTGGTAGCCGAGAGGTTTCGTCGATGTGTTGATGTCAGTCATACATAACAGATTTCAAGGAGGAGTTTGAATCCCAGTGAAGGAATATAAAAATTACAAAAGTTAAAGGTAAGTTTTTTTAATTAATTCCATTAGTGAACAGAAATCAGTAAATTAGCCATTTCAAGCTTAATTACATTAGGCACACAAAGGAGACATTTGAATATAATTTGATGAGTCCATTTCAGCTACAGATTTAGGAAGCGTTGATTAAAGAAAAAGAATCCACTTCAAATGAATAGGCTGACGTCACGACAATGGTTTAACTTGATAGAGCGATGTAAACTTATATTTCTGTTTTACATGCGTTCCTATTTGTTAATCTTTTCAATAAAAGTTGTTAAATGCATGGTTTGGTGTTCATAATTTGTTCTTGATGAATCATTTTTTACTATTTACCTTGCATTCTTAAATCACGGTTTTCTCTCGCACTTGCCTTATGCAGTGGCCGAAGTTCGAACGAGAGGTCTCGTAGTTAAGGTCACTGAATACCGAAACATTTTGGCGAATTAGAATACAGGCAGACAATAATTAAATAGCAGTACATTTCCAAAGTTTTGATAAGATTTTCGTTTATTGTTTTGTACATCAAAACTTGTCAACGATTCCAGGCTTATAATTTGGTTCACACGACACGCAATTCATCTACGTAAAACGCATAAGTGGCGCTCGAATCTAAACATTTGGAAGGCCAACAGACACCTCAAAAACGAAGTTGAAGAGCATTGAAAACCAAAACTACGACAAGGATATATATACCTGGGGGTTGAAAAACTTTTATTTAGATTTTACGAACCGTTGGTTTCTCGTTTGAATTTTTTACATTGTTTCATCTCTGGGCCTTTTATAGCTTACTACATGATATGGGTTTTTGGCTCATTGTTGAAGACTTACGGTGACATCTACGCCATTTGGTCTGTGGTGGAAATTTGTCTCATTGGCATTCATATCATATTATACCTTCGTATTGGCTATCTTTTGTTTCAGGTTCAATCGGATAGATGCGATCAACATAGCCACACACATGAAAAATCATTCAGTTAAAGGTTATCATCTATATAAGCAAAATTAAGGATATTCGATGATGCAAGCTTGTTATCATTCTTCTTCATACCCCCTGTCAGAGATCTGCCTTATAAAAAAACAAGGAACAAATGGGATAGAAGAGGAGTATAATTGGTACCCATCGGAATTCGGAATTTCCTTTTTAAACACGCGTCCATAAACGTACCAAATAATATGTCGATATAAAAGTTAAGCATATCGATGTTAGTTTCAGATTACTTTTTGTCTGAATCAGGGTTTTCCTAAATGAGGAGTTTCCCGATGGTACTTGTGATACAAATTCACTAGTAGTATACATCCTATTTTTAAAAGAGTTGTAACATATGAACCATATATGAAAAAATATTACGACCTATAAATGTACACTTTCAAATACATAGTCAGGTTGCGGTTTTATGTTCGTACATATTAGGATCGTCACACCACATGGTGGATTTCAAGATATTGATACTGTAGCTGAACCAAGTAAGCATATATCAACTGTCCATTATTTTGACGGTAAAACTGGAAATGAAAAAGGAACTTTAGATAAACTACATATTAACATGAAGGACTGTGCAAAAATAAAGAGATTTTTATAGAAATATACTTATTTTACAACAAAACCCATACGTTGGAGTAGATTTTCTCAAATATACGGTCCAACTATGTATACAGAGTATGCCAGGTTTTATGTATACAGAGTATGCCAGGTTCTATGTATACAGAGTATGCCAGGTTCTTTGTATACAGAGTATGCCAGGTTCTATGTATACAGAGTATGTCAGGTTCTATGTATACAGAGTATGTCAGGTTCTATGTATACAGAGTATGCCAGGTTCTATGTATACAGAGTATGTCAGGTTCTAAGTATACAGAGTATGCCAGGTTCTTTGTATACAGAGTATGCCAGGTTCTATGTATACAGAGTATGCCAGGTTCTATGTATACAGAGTATGACAGGTTCTTTGTATACAGAGTATGCCAGGTTCTATGTATACAGAGTATGCAAGGTTATAGTATACAGAGTATGCAAGTTTATATGCATACAGAGTATCTCAGGTTCTATGTATACAGAGTATGCCAGGTTATACCTGATTGTCTGATTTATTGTTGTTTTGTATGCATATTTAGGAAGTTTGGGGTTTATCGAATGAGATTGAAATGATGTCTCTTATCATTATCCAGATCTTTGTCTCTGAGCACCGCGTAAATATCCAATCGCTATTTGTTCGGGTAAACTCTACCTTTTTATTGACTTATTTTTTAGATAATTGTAATGTGAACACTGATGGAACCATAACATCGACTAAAATAGACAAAACAACGAACACTGCGATTGGTCTAACTGCAACAGAGGGATATTCACACTTAACAATAAAAGACAGCAGGCCTCAACCAGTAGACAAAACAATGTGTTCCTGTCCATGTCAGCGTATGGGTAGAAGTATGAGCGTTTCTGAACTGGACGAGGTTGTTGCTAAAATCAAACACGAACTGCGTATTGATAAGAAGAAAATTAGTTCTTACAAGAGATCTAAAATTTCACAAACTGATATTCGTACCTCGTCTATGTTTATAGGGATCGTAGGAGGAATAGTAATATCTATCCCGATTCTCTCTATAATTATCTGTGATGTGATTAACATGTAAAATAGAGAGCCACTTATATTCCTACTCAGCTGGACAGGAGGGTTTTTGTGTTTTACTATTACGACATTCATTGACTAAAAAACAAACGCGGAAATTTGTGTGCACATAAAATTTTGAAATCCACCAGAATTTGTGCCGGTTATCAGGACCATTTTAGTGTGTTACTTTGATGTGCTAATGTCTGCATGTTATAATTATTTAATCTCACCACATATTGTTCCTTTACAACGTCGGGTTAGTGAGACCATGTGTTAATAGTTATTGTGTGCATGTTAAGGATGTTTGCTCCTCTTGTTTTTGAATTTTTGCTAGATTTTCGGAATCCTCTGGTTTTATCTATGTAGTTCCATTAAAAATTTTGCCTGCAAACCCCTACTTTTCTTTTCATAATTTTATTACATATATTTTAAAAAGCCATTTTTGAAAATCTAATAAAATCCTTGTTATTTATTCATAGTTTTTGAAAGAAAAAAGGTGCCAATGTTAAATGTAAGAAAAATCTAGAATCACTTCCCGCCAAATTTTCAATGGCTTATATCTCGAAAACAAGCACACGGACCCTTAATTTTTCTACTTTGTTATTTCCTTTATTTATGTATAAGCAACTTATAACAGTCTTTTAAAAGCTTGTTATTTTGAAACAGAGTAGCAAACATCCTTAAAGACGTCATCGCTTACGTTACGTTTAACCGTATACAATTTACGGAAATTTTGCTCATTCGTTCTGTTTTGCAATTCTAGATCTATCTGTAGGAAAATAACACTAAAAAAGTAAGAAGGGACTGTTTAAGTGTAATTAAACAGATTGTGTTATGTTCATGGGGTTCATTTTGGGGTGGTGTATTTTCGAAAAAAGATTATTTGTTTTGCTGTAACACCACTGTCGCAGGTAAGGAGTTTGAGCGCTTCCGAACAAATTTGTACGAACAAATTTGACTTTATGTCATTCTCGACAGACGACAATTGTTACAACTTCCGACGGTCATGTCCCTAATATATAAAGACAGAGGTGCTAAAAAATACAGCATGTCCAACCCTCAAAAGAGAAAGTTTCACCAAGAAAAATAACGTTTTAGGTGGTAACATCGATCGTATCCAAATTTGAGATTTGGTCGCTCCAAGTTCTAATCGCAATTAATCTCCAGCAAGATGCTTTGACTTAGTGTTCTCCTCAGTCAAGGTTGACCAAGGGTTATTTTTCATTTACCAGCTGTTGGTCAATATCACGGATCCTTCAATCAATTTTTTCTGAATTTTAAGTTCCTTTATTCATATACTTTCAATCTATAACAGTCTTTTAAATACTTGTTATTATGAAACAGAGTATCAAACATCCTTAAACTGGTTTAATTCCACCACATTTTGTTCCTCTACAAAGTCGGCCGGTTATTGGGGCCATGTGGTTATGGTTATTATGGAGTAATACCACCATTGTTTTTTCCTTATTAGTCTAAGTTAAATTGGCATTTTTCAAAAACAATTGTGCAGAATTTATCTTTGTTTCAAATAAAGAAATGCTTGGAATGAGTAAAGTTTTATCCTGTCCAGTACTAGAATAAAAAATTTACATAACATTTCATTGCATATAAGATAAAACCATCACCGGAAGTAAACCAATCAAATTTTTCACCCCATTTTTCCTGTTTACTATTAGTAACTATATCTCCTGAAGTTTCCAAAATATTTTATAGAAACACCAAATAAAAATAGAATGGTGCTTCTTAACACCCAAGATAGATATATGTTCATGATTCAGAATTGTTTTTCTGCAATGAAATGCAGGGTAATTTTCCTATAATTTTCAAATTCAAGGGAATATTTTTTTCGACCCTTTTTCGTATGAAACCGGATGTGACGTACTATGATTTGGTGGTATTATACCTAAAGAAGACATTTTTGTTGAATAAACTGAATGGGATTTTTTGGCTTTGAAAAACTGGTTATTTCAAACATTACTGTCAAGTTTTGTCATAATCAGTTCAATAGTTTGAGAGAAATTTAGTATAATGTAAGACGAAAGAGCAAAATTTCTTTCGAAAAATCCAAAATTTAATACATGTAACGCCGCATCATGATAGAATATAGTGTGGAACAATAAATACACCAATAAATGATCAAATATTCATCTCATCTGCATACAAACAGTTGAGTATGATACTAAATATGTCTCCAAGATGATAAACAATACTAAAGTACCTTTTTGTTTTCATTATTAGGTCTCTTTTGGTCCATTTATGCCTCTCATTCCCATAAAATTTTAACTTTTTAGGCTAATAAATCAAAATTTTGGAGTAACTATCTTATATTTATATAAGAAATGTGATAAAAATGAGTAATTAAAGTGTTCAAGCTGAATGAGCTATGCATATAAAAGTTTACTGACTCCATATATGAAGACACATAATGCTTCCCTTTTAGTAAATAAATTGTTGTTACTGCTTCAAAAACATTTCATTTAAATATTACTGTATATTTATTGAAGAATAAATTAGAAAAAAATGTTCTTGTATAGCCCAATATATGGAATAAGGAGAAAAAGTTAGAAAAAGCTCCCCCAAAACATGTATGGATTGGTCTGCCTACTAATATTCATGGTAGAGCCCTATTTCAAGGCAATTTTCCCTCAAATGAGTTTTTGAGAATTAATCAACTCAGAATATTTCATGTTTGCAATATTTCAGTGAAACAGAATAAAATTTTAAAAAAAAGAGTACATACAAGGTCAAAGGTGCATGTGTAGCTTCCCGAAATAGGAGTAATCCACCATTGTCCTCCCCTATTAGTCTTTGTTAAATTGTCATTTTTCAAAAAATTCTGCAGAATTTATCTTTGTTTCAAATATAGAAATACTTGGCAGGAGTAAAGTTTTATCCTGTCCAGTACTATAGTGACAATTTCACATAACATTTCATTGCATATAAGATAATACCATCACCGGAAGTAAACCAATCAAATGTTCACCCCATTTTTCCTGTTTACAAGCTTTAGTAGCCATGTCACCTGAAGCTTCCAAATTATTTTATAGAAGAACAAAAAAAAAAGAATGATGCTTCTAAACACTCAAGATATATGATTATGACATTAATATAGTCAATGAAATGCAGGGTTATTACAGTCTCCTCGGAGACGGTATTAAGAGTTGAACGATGGATAGTCTGCGGGCTGAAGGCTTTCTTACTTCCTGATTGGAAGATATTACTAACACTGTAATAATTAAAGTTCGTTGATTGGTTGGGACAATTCAAACCTAGTAAATGTCTTTTAATCCCGTAGAGTGTCGGATCTGAACTCTTTATTTTAGTAAATAGATTTGCCAGGTTACCAATCATGCATATCGGTACACAGGTAACACTTATCTATAAATAGCCGAATCTCCTGAAGATTTGTAAACACACACGTGATTATTTCAATCCAGTCGCTCACTGTTACGTACATTTTATACGTGAAAACATAAAGAAAACTTTTAGGAAAATGCTTTTTTCTTAGGCTATGTTTATTTATACTCAGTAAGATAATCTAAAGGCAACACAAACATTTTAAAACGGAGATATCAAATAATTTCTTTTCGATTAATATTAATTTACACGAGAATTTTTATCTCAGGGGGCGGGGGCGGCGGCACTTCGACCTTTCTATGGCAGGGGTGAGCAGCTGAGACATCCAATACCCCACCCTTTATATATATATATATATATATATATATTGAATGATAAAAGAACATACATGTAGTTACCCTAGCTATCATATATTTTTTACAATAAGTATATATACCTGCACATAGCTATCATTGTTACGCTATTTCATGGGGAGA
This sequence comes from Mytilus coruscus, assembly GCA_017311375.1. Taxonomy (NCBI): domain Eukaryota; kingdom Metazoa; phylum Mollusca; class Bivalvia; order Mytilida; family Mytilidae; genus Mytilus; species Mytilus coruscus. The sequence goes on from CM029607.1 coordinate 64,894,301, forward strand.
TACTAGTAAATAGATTTGACAAATATCTTAAACATTTACGAAAGTGATTTTAGAGACAATACATAACCTCTGGTGATTTTAATTGCATCTGTAAAAAATATCGACGTCTGTTTAGTTTCAGATTCAATCATCAACTTTGTCTTATATTTCACCTAAATTTCCTGACCTCATGCAATATCATGAAGCCTCAAATAGAGACCTATCCCAACGACTCATCCCTTCCACTCATTACATAATAAGTGTCCCCACACACCCCAAGATCGTTGGGCTGAGTTGGATGTTGTCTAGATCTACATAGCTAGCTCTTCCTAGCAAGATAGCAGACGTTAAAGAATATATCTAAACGGGAATATAAGAAGAACAAAAAACTGCTCTCAGACGATAAAATCATTTATACATGTATGCTAACATATTTTAAGCAATGTTTAATTTCTATGAATGATTTTAAAGGAGATGTGAAGTATACATGATTAATTTAGACAGCAACCCAATTAAGCAACAAACAAAACGTGACAATTTACTTCTAAAGTTCAACCTACGGTCTTCTTCAATGGACATGTCATTACAACATTTTATAGTTTTTTATCCTCCCAATTCTAACTATAATATATAGAATAGTTGTGAATATGTGAGCCAAAATTTGTTCCTGTGAAAAAAAGTTCCAGTGGAACAACTATCACAGGAAATATATTCTGGGAGAACTTTTTCAACAGATAATTTCTACATGATTTGTTCCATCTCTATAAAATACGTTCCACAATTTATCTGGTGAAATAAGTTGTGGGTTTGTGAAATTTGTTCCTTACCTAGTGAAATAAGTTCCGGGCTTGTGAGATTTGTTCCTACCCTGGTGAAATAAGTTCCTTGTCTGTGAAATATGTTCCACTGGTCATACAAGTTATCTTTAATACTGAGCATTGTTATCAGTGAATTTAAAGTTATAATTCAAGTACATTATAAAAACATGTATTATATTGATAATGTAATAAATAAAGGTGTAAACATCCAATATGGATTCTGTGGAGTATAGCAAAATGTTTAATTACATTATCCATAAAATAAAATACCCAAATGACAATAATTTAATGAGGCAGAAAAGCGAAGAATAAGAAAATCCATCAGAAAATTTTTATAGATCAATCATTTATTTATGAATATTGCAATTCAACATACTTCATATCAGAATTTGTAGAAAAATGAAATAGTGTGTTTTAAATATTTATCACAGTTGTTAATCATAGTTGTGTATTTGTTTTTAATCATATTATCTACGTACAATATATATGCTGACTTAATTTGAATTTCTAAAAAAGATACCTTATTTTGAATGTTTTCGTGTTGTTTAAAGACTTCAATGTTGAGTATTAAATTTGTCAGGTACAACTATAGAATGTTTTGCTTGATATAAAGTTAATGCATCATGTTAATATATAACACCCGGAACTTATTTAACATTTAGTAAAAAAATTAGTTCCGGAACAAATTTTACAGTGCTGAAACATATTTCCTTATAATATATATTCCAGGTATAAATTTTCTGTGATATAAATTCCGGTGGAACATATTTCCTATGAAATAAGTTCCGGCGGAATAAATGTCACGCCGGAACAATTTTTTTGTTACAAAAAATAATCTTAATAGTAAAAAATAATTCAGGTATAATTACTTGAAGCTATGAGCAGGGTTAGGAACAAACTTCTGTTTGTTTTGAGGTTTATTGACTATTTATACTAGACATGCTATATGAGAGAAAGGGAAATAAAAGAAAATTATAAATTTAAAAGACGAAAATACTGTTGGCATTTTGAAAGATTATTCTTAATTGTATGTTTTCTACAAGAATTGTTAAACAAGTATAAACATACATATACTATGATCATAAAACAAAAAGCCATTTATATGTCAACATACGAACGGTCTCCCACAAAAGATTATGTCAATCCAGTATATCAAGCTTTTAAGGGTAAGTATGATAAGGGCCTTATTCGTCATCCAACATTAAATGGTATAGTGAATAAATATGAAGATATGTACAAGTAAAACAATAATAAAAGATACAGTATCAAGCTGTATGCTTAATAAAGTTTTTGGTCAAATTTGTTGATTCTCTTATGTTGATGGCCTCATAGTGAACTTAAAATAGCTTCGCAGAACTTATCACCTTCTTTATAACCAACGTCCATTATAATTTGAAAAAGAATGGCGGCGAAACTACTATATTTTGAATTTCAGGCGGTTACAATAGGTCTTATATAACAAATTACCCGTCTCAATATAATCAAGAAGTCCAATCAACCAAATAATCTGAAAAAAGAAACATTTAATTGTGAGGATACTTATTATTCAAATATAGAAAAAGAGGCGCAGGGGCATTCCACATTGCAGTCCAACAACAATGAATAGACAAAATCTTCATCGACAACAAAAATAACCATACATATATGTGAAGCTTTACATTTTAAGGATCATTTTTGAAAAGATGTGAGATACCGTTGGAAATATATTAAATAATTGTGTTCTTATATGTTTAAATTTTACTACGTTTCACTCTCTACACTTTTCGATGTCTATTATTAACGAAAAACTTTCAGGTGGAAGCGGCCATACTTTTCTAACACAAATAAATAAGCAAACAACCAAAGAAAAAGTTAACGAACAACTCCGATATCTGTTTGAAAAAAAAAATCGATAAAAAGACATTACCCCTCTATTTCCAGTGTTAATACTTTCCCCAAAAGAAATTGGTAAATCTTAAAAATTGTATAAGCCTTTTATAATTTTTGTTATCCACTACAATTTACATACAATTCTGAACGAATTAAACTACAAAGAGAAAACATTATCCAATTTCATCAGCTATGAGACGGCTTGCTTTTTAGAAAAGCTATTACTTGTTTTCCTACAACTACTATGATTTGGTGGTATTACATCTTTTGTCTCAGTTGACTACCGTACTTTGACCTATAATGGTTTACATTTATAAATTTTGACTTGGATGGAGAGTTGTCTCATTGGCACTCATACCACATCTTCTTATATCTATTAACATGTTGGTGGTTTGTGTTGTGTTTGATCTCTCCACCATTTTAGGTAATTCATGTTGATTTTTTTGTATTTCTGATCAATAGACATACAAGAGAACAAGTCATATAAAACTCTAACAATATTTTTAGTATAAAAATAAGAAGATGAAGTATGGTTGCCATTGCGACAATTAGTCGCAAATTCAAAGGACAACGATGTCAACAACTGCATACCACCCTTCTTTCTCTGACAACCTTCAAGACTGGCAAGAAATTGACTAATAGATATAGGAAGATGTGGTGTGAGTGCCAATGAGACAACTCTCCATCCAAATAACAATTTATAAAAGTAAACCATTATAGGTCAATGTACGGCCTTCAACACGGAGCCTTGGCTCACACCGAACAACAAGCTATAAAGGGCCCCAAAAGTACTAGTGTAAAACCATTCAAACGGTAAAACCAACGGTCTAGTATATATAAAAACGAGAAACGAGAAACACGTATAAATTACATAAACAAACGACAACTACTGTACATCAGATTCCTGACTTAGGACAGGTGCAAACATTTGCAGCGGGATTAAACGTTTTAATGGTACCAAACCTTCTCCCTTTTCTGAAACAATAGTATAACATCACAACATAGAAAACACACGATAAAACATCAATTGGAAGGCTTCACTCAATCAAAAACGTAAATTAACACACTATGAACGAATAAATTCGATCTGTGATACCTGAAAGTAAATACATAGTTAATAAAATATTAGGGACAAACATTAAAGGCCAAAAGCAAACAAACAAGTCCAAATAAAGCCATGGCAAAACACTACCGCGAAATATTAAACCCTTAGAAAATAATCACTTTTGAAAAACCGGTTTTCATAATATATACAGGTAAATGAAAAATAACTTTGTCGTTTTAGGTATACTTTTTCTGTCTATATAAAATCTTCCAATAATTAGGAATACCAAGAAAGGTCTGTCATATAAATACCTAATTTAACACTAGATACATAAGGGTAAATATCAACAATAAAACTTCCTGTACAGATTAAAGGAGAATAATCTTGATGTTAATACAAATGTAGTACGAAGAAGTGAAAATTAGTAGATATTCCAAATAATCAAAGCTGGTATACAGACAAGATCCATATTAATATAAAATAACAAAAAGTATTAAAATAGTATCAACAGGTCGAATTAACAAGAAAGTACGATTTGAGAGTACTCGCAGTTACTGACAGCTAGTTAAAAGCCAAAACAATTAATGATAAAAATCATGCATCAGAGACTAAAATCAACTAAAACACATCCCAGGGATTTAGTATTTTAACGTCATGAACAGTCAGAGAAGACATGACTTGTGCAATGCCAAAATAAATGTATCGACAGGTAGTAGGATAGTGAGGAGCTACTTCTTAAGAGATAAAAATTAACGTGTGTGTGTCTCTAAACATCCCGCCTCAAAAGAAGATACAACTTAGTTATGTTTTAATTTGCTAATGACAAAATCGATATTAGTGCCAATGTAAACTATATTCAGAGATCTAATTACAATATTGGTACGATAACCCTTACTTATAAGTTTGTTTAAAGGTTCGATGAGTTTACACGGATCACATAGTGATTTCCTCGCTTTAAGTACAATATTACCTTTAAATTTAGGATGTGAAATACCATTTTAATAAGTTTTCTACAGGTACAGCCAAATTTACTAATCAAATCTTTGTATCTATGAAAGAATTTAGTAAAAGTTTTAAGTAATTTATGGTAACGAAATCCCTGACACAATAATTTCCCAGTGATGCATTGATTACGTTCGTTAAAATCTATGACATCAGAACACACACGGGCATACCGAACGAGTTGGGATATATAAACACCGTATGATGGAGCCAAAGGCACATCGCCGTCTAAAATGGAAAATTAATAATAGGAAATGAAAATCGTCTCTTTTGTCGTAAATTTTAGTATGTAGTTTCCGTTAGAACTTGAAATGTCTAAATCTAGAAAAGGGCAACTGCTGCTGTTTATGTTAGATTTAGTTAAAGTAAGTTCTTTTGGGTAAATTTCGGAAGTATATTTAGAGAACTCTGGATTATTTAACGAAAAATATCATCCAGATAACGGCAGGTATTGTTGAATGTATCAACTAAATATAACAATGATGGGTCTTTACTGAGTTTGGTCATAAACTGAGATTCATAGCAATATAGAAATAAATCTGCTATTAAAGGGCATTTAAGTATGTTTATCCTCTTAGTTCTGTAAATCTCTTATTATTATGATTATCATAATTTTATACAAACTGTTATCATTGTAAGATATTGTTTGACTGTTCTACTTGCTATCAGTGGGCACTTTTGATTGGCAATAAAAATATTGTACTTGTATATGTTTGAAATATGATGGCTTGATAAAAAACGCAAGAAGTTACAAAACTGTTGAATTAAACTGCAATATAGAAACCTTTCCGGCATACACTCAAATACCGACAGTGTACCTGATTTAAAGAGAATTCAATCAATAAATAAGATGATACCTTTGCTAATTTATTAACTGTTAAAAAATAAATGTCTTCCAATGTAAATATTTTGCAATGCTGTTACATTCCCGATGATTTATTAATAGTGTGTTTAACAACAGTGAGTAGAGCTAAATGGCGTTTTTATGGATAATAAAAAAAGGTTGAAAAATCATTTATGATATTCTAAAAAAATTTTTTCCTCAATTACTTCGATGTTCCAACAGATAGTTAATCACCTATCCGGAAATGATCTTTCAAGCAATTAGAAAGCTGTGTTAGAATATTAAGGCCAAAAGATAAATACATGAATGATAAGTTAGTTAATAGTGTTATAGTTACATGTATAACAACTACTGTAGTTTATTTCATCACACTGTTTCTTCTTTTATTGGTGAAACAATGGGTGAATAGAAAAAAAGATTTAAATGACAAGTTACGGAACCATCTATCCGAAAATTAACGTTTGAATAATAAATAACCTGTGTTAGAATATTATGGCCAACAGATGAATGACCAGTTAGTTCATCATGTTATAGTTATAATAACTAAAGTAGTTTATGTCATCATACTGTTTCTTCCTCTATTTGTGAAACAATGGATGAATAGAAAAAGATTAAAAATGACAAGTTGATGTACATGTAACATGTGTTATTTTTCAATATACTGACAAAACAAATAACAAATGAAAATAAATAAAATTATGTATAGACAGATAAAAATGATGCATAACAAAAGATCGTTATCTTAATAAATCATTTGCATTGTACGTAAGAAAAAGAGATGCTTAACCATGTCAACAAAACTCATCGAATGCACAAGAAGGAGTGCTAAGGCAGAATAGTTGAATTAGAAGGTAAGTCCAAATTATGTTTGTGTTATTTAGTTTTACATAAAGAACCATTAAATTAATTACGAACTCAGCTGGCTGGTGTAAGTATTAACTCGTAAAGTTATAAAGACAAAAACAACTTCTGGACTTCCAATATTTATATTCATTTAAGAAATTATAAATGAAGCTGATATTGAAATTTAAGAAATATTTGAAAAAAAAACTGTTTCTCTCTGTTGATTTAGTCAGAGTTGCGGATGATAATTTTTTGAACTAAAGTCCTTTCAAAAAAGATTTAATTGCTGAATTGTACATTTAGCAAGGAACAAGATAAAACGATATATTACAAAATCTTTACTATAGTAATAATTCAATTGGACGAACGCGTGTTTGAGTTATATCTTTCTGGAACAAAAACTAACTCATTTTGGTTATGGATGTCCTTCTATTTATTTATCTTTTTCAAAATCAGGTAATATAAGAGAGGCGAAAGATACGAAAGGGACATTCAAACTCATAAGTCGAAAATAAACTGACAACGCCATGGCTAAAAAAGAAAAAGACAAACAGACAAACAAAAGTACACAAAACACAACATAGAAAACTAAATACTGAGCAACACTTATATGTGTCCGGCTGTTTGAACTTGTCTTTAACAACAACGTTTAATACTACTCTTACTAATAACGTTTTCATTTGGAGGATATGATTGCTTATGGTACAACTATCAATAAAGACCATTTTACAAAGATGTGAAAAATTACAGGTCACCGTATGGCCTTCAATAATGAGTCAAACCGTATAGTAAAAAAAAAATCATCAAAGATACCAGTCTTATAATTTTGTACGCCAAACGTGCGTTTCGTCAACAAATACTCATCAGTGACGTTCGAATAAAAGTTAAAAGGCCAAACAAAGTACAAAGTTGAAGAGCATTGCGCACTAAAAATTCCGAAAGGTTTTACCAAGGTAACCTATTTCTGGGGTAGAAAAATCCTACGTATTTTGAACAATTCAAACAGTAACTTTTAGATATTACTATATAATTGATAATTCATGTCAAAACAGAATTGCTAACTACTGGACTAGTATACCCTCGGGATAGGAAAGCCATAAAAGGTCCAGGTAAGGCAAAATGTGAAAAGAGAAACAAAACGGCGAACAGCAAACTAAGAATTACACTAAATTCATCTTCGTCAGGAATGCTCAAATGCAAACATTTGAAACTAGGGATGATAAATACTTAACATGCCAAGAGCTATAGTTAGATTATAGCCAAATCCGGAGGGATTTTGAACCTAAGATTCAGAACAATGTATTTTAAATTCCTTAATGAAAAGTTAGTAAAGGTGTTTTATAAATCATGTCAATACCGAATCATTGACTACTGAATTGATAATGCCTTCGGGGACTAGAAGTTTAGCGGTATCGATTAAGTGCTAGTTAATGAATAACAAAACCACTGATAAATTCCGTACGACCGATGCAAACAAAGACAATTACTGGATTCTGATCATTTTTGCTTGATATTGGTCACAAGGTTATTAGTTAGACGATATGCAATATCATCTCTTTCGCTATCCCGGTTCCTTGATAAAACCATGATTTCTATCATATATTGTAAATGATAAACAAGTATTGTAAAGTTTTGTAAAAGATGTTTAAGATTGAATGATTGTGTTTTGTCTAAGGCAAGTGACAAACATTTCATTCTTATTCAGGACAAGAATAAGCAATTCCCACTAATCAAATCGCCCTATCCACTTTACCTTACCTACCTATTATAGTTACTATGGATTAATTTGTTTTCGTGGGAACCAATTTTCGTGGATATTTGATTTCGTGGATTTGCCAAAGCCTACACACAACCTAATAGAAAATGTGTAATTCGTTGAACATTTAAATTCGTGGTTTACCTGTAACCTCGAAATCCACGAAAAATTGTATCCAACGAATAATAATGAATCCACAGTAACTATAATAGGTAGGTTATGTAAAGTGGATAGGGCGATTTGATGAGTGGGAATTGCCACTGGCATTAAACATGTCGGTATGAGGGATAGGGGCAGACATTAATCCATGCAACAAGCCACCTACTGACCCTTCAGATAGTAGTTGTAAATTTTAACGTTCAGAGATCATAGCACTCTCCTTACACACGAGATCAGATTTCACGTCCCTATTCCGTTCGCACTTGGATACTTATTTATATATTTTGTATAGCTGAACAGACGCCCATCTGTAGAATTGCTTTTGATATCGAACGATTATTGCTCCAAGCCGTAGAGTGAATGCAAATTTGTTCATGTCTTTTGCACAACGGGTTATTTAAAACTAAGATCCCAATTATTATCACATTAACCTAAGATCGTTTTGGTTTGCTCACGCAACTTTGTCAATATAACGGAACTATACAAACTGTCATAAAAGTGGAAGGTTTACCTAGCTATAAGACCACGTTTAACCCAGTCTTTTCTTCTGAAAATGTCTGTACCAAGTCAGAAATATGATTTTCACTCCTGCCGGTGATTTATAACGTAAGATTTTGTCAGTTTTTATGGATTTCCTCTATTTGAATTTACCTTGGAGTTAGGTATTTTTGTTATTTTTCTGGTATACAAGTATAATATTATCTGCTCATGACAATTTTGCCCAATGCATTACGGATATAATCTGTTACATAAATCGATTCGAATATCAAAAAATAATCTACAGACAGATTTCACAGAAACATTACACCACATTGACTTTAAATTTTAATATAGAATGATATCGGTCATCTGCACGGCGTAGATCACCTTACAATCAATGTGAAACAACAGTAGATGAGCATCAAACAAAACTCATTAAAATCAATATTAATCAACCATATCAGTATTCAAATAAGGTGTACAAATAGACCCTAGAACCCTAGACTATTATCAATTTATAGTTGGAATCATTTCTTACCTCTCTTCGGAAATATCAGAATTATTTGTCATAAAACTTTTCTAATCTGATATAGAACACTTCTACCATTGCAATGGAGCTTTTCTAGATTAGAACTTTCAGCTTCCGTACGATGGTAGACCCATCTGTATCTGTACTTGGGTAGGCCCATCACAATCTGTTCTAAGGTAGACCTATCAGGATCTGTACTAAGGTACAACTTCTAGAATCTGTTTAAGGTAGAACAGTTCTAAAAAAATAACATAAGTTAGAGAAGCTGTTGTGAAAGTCAAGGAAGGTTTTACTGGATATTTCCTGTAAGAAATATATCATATAAACAATTTTTTATCAAAACTATTTAGTAGTTTTATTTGTATTAGAATGGTTATGCAGTTACGGAAATACAATTCTATTTTTTCCGCAATTATTACTAAAAATAATATATTTTCTTTTGATAACAAATAAACTCTTCGTTGAGTCATTTTTGGTGTTTATCAAAGGTAATGTTAAGATTACGCAGTGACCATTACGTTTTCTCAGGGAGTGATTATATACCAGAGTTTATCTAATGGAACATATTGATATGATAAAATCTAATGTAATGGTACCTATGTGGTTCAGTATAATTATACCATAGGACGTTAATCAGCAATCCATCAATTCGTATAATTTGTAGATATGGTTTACGCTAATAACAACAGTTCATAAAGATAATTACGAAAAATAATAATTATCAATTCTAAAAAAATGTTAAACATTAAATAATCATGAAAAGTAACATCGATATCCAAATAAATTTGAAATATGAAGATAAAATTAAATATGAATAAATATATAGATAAATGAGCTGTTCTGATGTGTAGACCTGACAGGATCTGTTCCAGGTATTAACTGTAATGAGGAAGAAGTGTTCAAATCTGTTTTGGTTAGATCAATCTGTCAAATCTATCTATGGAAGAAATGTTCAGGTCTGACCTGTCAAAGAACTGTGGTAGAGTAGAACAGTTTCTGTCGGACACTGTTCTGAAGGTGTCAGAAGAACTGTTGTAGAGACTGTTTAAGAACAGTTCTCCTGACAGTCCTTGACAGATTTCAGGAACAAATAGAACTTACTCCAAATGTAGATTGATTTATTCAGGAGACAGTAGATTACAAATGGTAAAATCTGGTTAATCGATTAAGAAGAGAAAAAAACAAGGTAATAAATAAAAACTGAGATAATCGCATGAACTCCAAAAGAATCAAGAGCGTTTGTTTTGACAGGGTTAGCGTCTCCTGTTATGCACGCATTTCCGTCTTGCGAATCCACATTCATTCAACATGTTACAATCGGTAATAGAACGCAATCAGTAAAATAACACTATTCAGTATTATTGAAGTCAAGTGCGTTAAATGAATAGTGTAGTGTTATGAAACTCCGACAGCAGTACGTTTCAACTTAATATCAGTTTCTTAGATTGGTTGCTGGTCTACTTACGTAATATATTAGATGCATATGCAGGACAAAAAAAGACTACAAAGTTGACTTCAATGGATGAAGGTTATGAAATTTAGAATCCAATGTGAATAGATGGTATTTTGAATTGTGCCTTGCAACAGTCAATCAACGGACTCCCCAAAAGGATGTTACAATGCATAGAAGTTAAAGTCGTGTATAGTTTATCTTATATGACGTCGTGAACGGTATTTTGTAAGTCAATATATATAAATATATGTATAAATATACGTCAAAGTCATGAAATAGATTGACTGATTTTTCAATTTAGCACTGAGAGTGGTAAGGTTTCGATCGAGCGTTCTGTTTACATGATTACTTGAAATTAAAACACAAATCGTCTTGAACTTAATTGAAAAAGAACGTATTTGTAGGCCCATATTTTATACGAAGAGGAATATGAATACTAACTGTTTTTGTACGTAAATTTGTACAGAAATTTGTACATAGCGTATTTTGGGTTTACTTCTTTGAGAACTAGAAACAACACTGTAAAAACTCATCTTCACTCAGTTGTCAAAGACTGACAAAATCTCACGTTTGCATGACTTTCTTAATCGTGTGAATTATGTTTTAGAGCCGCAAAAGCATATCTTTAACGGTCTCGTCTATTAACAAAATACCACTAACCCACACGTGGGTCACCGTGTATATGAAAATGGATGATATGTTTAGTCTCAAATGAATATATGTCCTTTCCTAAATTCTGTTTAGTCTCAAATTTCTGTCCGGCCTCAAATCTATGTACTTTCCTAAATGGAGGTCTGTGTTCAAATTGGGTTTTTCTTTACCACGGGTTGGCACTTAAAGACATCACAAATCTATGTCCTTACTTTCTCTGTGTCCTTTCCAATCAAGTTGTGACCTGCATCAAACACACAATACTTAAAAGAACGGAGCAAACTGAATTATTGCGCAATAGTTATGATGGAGGTTCAGGAAACTATCATAGATGATTGATCGTTTGTTAACGTTTCCTTGTTGTGATGATTTTCGGTTGTACAAGCGTGTATTTTCCCGTAAAATCCTCATATTCCTACGTCATCGTTGTATGACGTCGGGTAGCTCATTCATAAAAAAACATATGACGTGGAGTACGATCGGAACAGCCCAAACAATATATTCATATTTTACCACGGTTGTGTACTCAAAGCGTATGAAGAACGTCATGTTAGAATGATATATATAACTAATGAAACAATAACATAGACAATAAATGAAGATATTTGTTTAAAGACAAAAGACAAGCTATCATGACAAAAAGGACAGTTCCATCTTGAAAACTAAAAACGGATAATAATTACTGACACCCTTAACTCCGCCACATTCTTCAATTGCCTGTTATAAGTCAGGAGCCTGTAGTTCAGTGGTTCTCGTTGGTTCATGTCTGTCATATTTGTTTTTCGTAAATTGTTTTGTTGTGAATTAGGCCGTTTGTTTTTCAATTGAATTGTTTCAATTGACTTGTTTCCTGTCGAACTTTGGTGGATAGTAGTCTCAGTGGCATTCGTACCACATCTCCTTATTTTCATATTGGGACATTTAGGTGCTCTGGAAGGGAAATAAATTCCTGTTTTGAAAACACCACGTTAACAAACAAATCGTCTGCAAACGGAGAAGATTCGTCAAATGCTTGTTAGTAAAAGAAAATCATTTTAAATCTCCTGGCAGTCTTTACTTGCATGTTTCTTACAATGCAAGTTACTCCTTAATAAACCTTGTTAGGACAAGGATCAAGGACAAATTTGGATAGATATTGAAATATGGTTATTCAGTAAGAGAACATAGGGACGAATTGTTTACACGGACATACATTTACAAATGACTTTTACATTACAACTCGACACAGATATGAGAAAAGGACACAGATTTGAGGCCGTACTATTTAAACCGATTTGCGAATGACGTAACGAATGGACACAAATTTGGGTAAACAGATAAAAAGTTACGGTTTACAACAGTAAAGAGGGAACTTTGTTTTACGACCGAGATACTTTCAATAGATTTGTTTTGAAAAAAAAAATTTTTTAGTCAAATTGATTGAGTATTATCTATTTTACCTCAAGCTAAATGATACATGTGTTGAAGTGAAACGTTAAGATTCTATTTTCCACAGTTTTGGGATTCCACAAATAATGAAAATATACCAAAGGAATAATAAAATATTATAGGTAGGAAAAAAAAACACATGATGACAAGCAGAAAATAAGACACAATAAACAACAGTTCTAAAAACATTTTTAAAAACATTTAAGATTAAGTATTTATACTCCTATGTTATACCTTGATGGAACCAAGGTATATATGAAGGATAATTTGATCCTGTTCCTTAGGTTTAACCTCTGTGTTAACTTACATCAGGAATGTTCCGAGCTATCCAATTAAAAAGAAAAAAAGAATATGGAGTATCCATCAATGACAGAAAATCAGTACATGCAAGCAATACACACAATATACTTGAAGATGGGGACAAAAGAAATACCTTAATCTTTTTTGGTAAACATTCATTATACAAGAACGTATTAAAATATATGTAAAAAACACTGATAACCACATAGTCTACTTGCCGACCAAGAATCCATCAGTATCATACCAAGGTATCACGCTTTGCGTTTGAGATATATTGTACTTACAGCAATACGAAGTTGATCAAACCCCTTGTGTTTACACTTATTACTTTAGTTTCATTGCTAATGATTTTTGAGTAAATCTGAAACATATTGTGGTAAATGTTTACCTTGTATGTTTTATTTATAATTACGACAACATAATCAAGATATTGTTTTATAGGGGTCGAGTTTAAATGTATCTTTTGTTAGTGTATCTTTGGTTATACATTTAAACTATTTTGTTATATATTTGCAGAGTATACAAAGGGTACTATTCTAAATACAAGATATGAACGACAGAAGATATCTGACTTTTATTTTCTTTATTGTCATTTTGAACATATTGATTCTTAGTATGGTGGAAGACTTCAGTAAATTCAAATTAGAAATTCCGTTATTCAAAAATATACAACAGTTTCAAATTCAGGACATTTACAATTGTGATGAAGATCAAAACAACAATACTTCCATACAAAGACGAGAACTCAGATCTAGAGGTTCTAATTATCCTATTGTTATATCAATGCCATATAAAATAAACAACAAAAACATTTGTCATGGAGTTCCTAAAGTGTCAACCATCGTAATGGTCCACACAGCACCAAAACACTTCACAAGAAGAATTGTTCTAAGGAGGAAAATGCTCAATGCAACATACTATAGCCCAGAAAGTATTCGCGTCGTATTTCTCTTAGGATTGGTAAAAAGTGAAATAATACAACAAAGAATAGAAGCTGAAAGTGAGACCTACGGTGATATAGTACAAGGCTATTTTCTAGATACTTATAGGAATTTAACAAATAAAGGCGTCATGGGTTACAAATGGATATCAGAGCACTGTATGAACGCAGAGTTTGTTACAAAAATTGACGATGATGTCTATATAAATTTTTTCAAAGTGTTCGAAGAAATGTATGACATTAAAAAGAAGAAAAAGTTTATTCTTTGCAATAAGATAGGAAAGCATAGAATGAATATTATACGAAATAAAAGAAGCAAATGGTATATAGGTGATGACGAATTTAAAGGATTGAAACGATATCCTCACACATATTGTAGTGGGTGTGCTGTATTCTTATCTACAGACTTAGTGCCTATGTTATACCATGCCGCCATCGGTTCACCATTTGTCTGGGTGGACGATTTTTATTTATTCGGAATATTACCATCGAAAGTTGATGGTGTTGTACACGTTGATTTAAGGACGAGGTTGAATTTTCACTTAATGAAGGCAGTAAAATGTTATACAAAATATGGGACAAAGTGTCCACACGCAGTTGTGTATGCAGCATATCACGGTGACAGGGGCTTTGATAAACTGTGGACAGCAATCGTCAAAGACAGACAACAGAGTATTTATGGAAATTATTATATGAATTTACCAGCTTTGTCAAATCCAAAAATAAAACCTTTGTCACTGTAATCATAATGTTTCCTTGGTTTCTAGATTTTTGTTCAACTACTTGTTGTAGTTATCCTTCAATTTTTAAATCTATTATTCCGCACAATAACTGACTGAACAGAATATAAACGCAAATACTGCAATGATGTTCCCAATTCAAGTGTCATGAACTGATTGATCTAAGTATTTTGGTGTTTGAATTTGTCATATATCGGACTTCTGCAAGGTGTTTAATAATAGAATAATGTTTTTTTTTTTTTTTGATACTGACGTTATCAGCCAAAATATTAAGCAAGCCCGCCAGGGTGGGCTAATGAAGTCAGTATTAGACAATAAACTTCCTTATTTCTTTAATTGGTAAGTTGTCTTCTTAAAATATGTGTTGGGGTAAAATAAGAAATTATCAATAGTAGTTAAAAAAAACTCTTTTGATACGCGCACAAAACATAGAGGTAGTTGTTTAGTTGTTTCATTGAAAAAATAATGCGGATGGACATGAACACGTGATGCTTCTGTATTTCTGACGTCATTGACTTGTATTTTTTAGTAGACGTGTTGTTTGCGAACTTAACAAAAAGTTGGCAGTAGGATCAAAGGGAAAATGTAAAAAATTAACGATAATGGATAGATTTTTGACTGAAGAATATAATTTGACATAGCAGGAATTTTGTGAAAAAAAAGAGTTTTGCATATAACGACGGTCAACTACAAATAAATAAAATAACCAACAAGAAATATTTTTAGGATACCTATCTTTATAAAATATTCTGGCGAAAAAATCAATATCAAAACACATACTACTAGTCTACAATTGAGGAACCAAATTAAATGGAGTTTGTTTGAAGTTAACAGATGAAATTTTGTCCATTATTCAGAAATTTTGGGACCGAATTCCTCTTTGTACATTTCATGAGTCATTTCTATGCAGGCCTTAAAACTTTACTCATATGATGATATCACAACTTCATATGTGTTTTGTGATTTCTGATAAAATTCAGAAACGTTTCTAAAATGTATTAAAATTATAAGCTTTGATAAAGAAACCATGCCGTTCATCACTGTCATATTATTGTTTTTTCTTTATTCATGAATCAATGGATGAAGAGACAAAGATTCAAAATGAAAATTATCTGTAACATGCTTTATTGTTTAATTTATAACAAATAAAGATTAATACAACATTGGAAATACAGATAAAAAAGACATGCTTAAAGATGTGAATAATGTCATAGAAAGCTCACTAAGGAGCTAGAATAGTTGATTTAGAATGTAAGTCCATAATAATTGTCTCTTCACTAGGATATATGCCTATATGTAATAATTCACTAAATAGCTTTTGAGTTGATTTACAAATTTAAACTTAATTTGTTGATATATTTTAAAGAATATCATATACTATATATATATAGTTATAAATTCTTTTAGATGTTACTAGGTTTCTTTCAGAGTTTGTCGACGACTTGGGAAACACTTTAAGGGGGGATATTTGCCATTAATGTTTTTTTTTTTTTTAGTTAGGTATTTTAGTTATATATTATGCATTTTTCAATGCACCTTTCGCTCTCTAATATGCATTTTTACACCTTTCGCTCTCTCGGTTCCGGGATTAAACTATCTGCTTTCAAAGACGACTTATTTTCAAATAGTGTGCATTGACATGATAGAAATTTAAATTCAAGCAATATTAATACACGTGGAAGTTGTTATGTGAATTTATCATGTTTCCATGATTTTTTTTATCGCCCGGTTAATGAATATACTACATTTACTGCTGTTGACATTTGTAATATATGATACATTGTTATAATTTGCCCATGAAATTGATCAATGTATAATAAAATGATCTACGCCTTATCTATAGGTAACCAATATCCATTAATCTATCACATAAACGCTACACTACATTGATTAAATTTAAATTTGGTTACATGCACTGTATAAATCATATTATCCTGACAGTGTCATCAATGAGAAGCAACAGTAACTAACCGATGTAAAAAATGTGATATTCGTATATGTTTAGCACACGAGACATCTGATACAGCTGTACCAAGTTTTTAAGCTTCCTGTCAAATAGTTTCAGAGAGGATGTGTTCACAAGGTGTCACTATAACAATACCCCAAACCATAGTCAAAGTCCATTACCTCCCGTAATTTATAATTATGACCTTATTAATAATAATTCAGGTCAACACAGAAGTGCTACTACTGGGCTAGTTATAACCTCGGGAAGGAAAAATTCACCAGCAGTGGTATCGACCCAATGATTATAAATAAACACATCATAGGTACCAGGATCAAAATTTTATAAGTCAGACCGCGTTTCCTCTACAAAAGAATCATCAGTGACGCTCGATTCAAAAATGTTAAAAGGCCAAAAAAATAAGAATTTGAAGAGCATCAAGGACCCACAATTTCAAGAGGATTTGCCAAATACAGATGAGGTAATCTATTCCTTCGGAAGAAAATCCTTAGTTTTCCGGAAAATTCAAAGTTTTGTGAACAGTTAATTTATAATTATGACCATATCAATCATAACTCAAGTTAACACAGCATTGCTGACTGGGCTGGTGATATCCTCGAGGAGGAAACCTCTACTAGCAGTGGCATCAACCCAGTGGTTATAAATAAACTAATTTACCACCCATGGCAAGTCCTAAAATATATTTTTGAGACACAACTTCCTGTTTGGGTCAAGGAAACCATTGCAACTTTTAAAACACAGGTCATCAGTAACAGAGCTGAGTAGTCAACAGTAGTTAAAAGATTTGCATGTCTCATACATGCAGTAAGAAGATATAAATCAATAAAAAAACTGAGGTAAATGCATGAACTCGACCGGATGCGTCGACAGTGTGAGCGTCTACAGCTGGTCATGCATTATCCGCCATACGAATCCAAACCGAGTCTTAACTTATAATTGTTTACTTTTTACACATTGTGACTTGGGTGGAGAGTTGTCTCATTGGCACTCATACCACATGTTCTTATTTAAACTTAATGTTACAATCCATAAAAGGACACAAAAGGATATCTAACGATCAGACGACTATTGAAGTACAAAACTGTAAAATAGACTGAAGCATACATGTATAGAATGAACATTAACAAAGTCTTTAATTTTGTGTCATAGAAATTCTATCTATTATTATGTTCAGAAATATTATTCTAGTGCTGTGAACATTTCTTTGAACTGATATGAAAACATAGGGGTCTCCTGCTTCGTTTTGTATGTTTCAATAAGTTAAGTTTGAATGATGTGATTTGCTGTGATCGTCTGATTGATCAAATTCCTGTAATGAATATGTCATGCGTATTTAGGACGAGAAAAAAACCATTTAATACAATATGTTGGTTTTGTAAAGTAGTTCGACCATGATGAATGCGAGACCTTTGGACTGCAATCGGACATTGAGAGTCGCACACTTTTCTTTGCAACAGGTCTTACAGACCCCTTAAAGAGTTGTTACTGAGGTTCCTTGGCGTGAAGAGAACGTGATATTTCCACTACATTTGGCACTTTTCGTACTGTTGTAACATCCGTTACCAAACGTTTCTCAAAACTGTAATCAATCCTTTATGACGTGACGCAACTACATTCGCGTTTTAATAGTAAAACATGTTTCTCTTTATCAACTTAATTATCATTTTAAGTGAGGTATTAGGGGAAAATGTGCACTTCAACCACTTATTAGTAAACAGTTACTTGGCCTTTTCAATAGTCTTGCTTATATTTTTGCTTTGCTTTACCACCCGAAAACATTAGGAAAAGATTTAACATCCAATATAATTAGAACCCGTAAAGTTGCATAACAGATTTTAATTTCACCACCCAATGTTGTAATTAAATCCGATACCGTTTCTATTCGGGGAAGTTTGTGAATATCATCTGTGAATGGATATACATACATTTGATGATAGCTCCATATCAGAACAATTTCACAAAAATCTTCAAAGAAATCTACTGTTTAATTCAAATGCGACTTTGGAAATACTATAAAAAAGCAGATTGTACAGGGACAAAGTGCACGACAGTATAAACTCAACATTGTTAGGCAAATATACTTTTCCTTGATGAAATATGACTACATCTGTATACACGCAACAAGGCTTATTACGAATCATCATCTAAAGTCAGTTAAATATAAGTTGATAAGAATCGCCTGTTATCTTCTACTTAGGTATGTTCAATATGAATAAGCGCTCTCATAAACAGACAAAATGTTAAATAAAGATATTTCCATGGAGGCGCGGGAAAAATAGACAAACATCTGAAACGATTTTTTTTTATCAACATGGTATGTTATGAGTAAATCGAAAGAAGAAAAATGAATAAAACTCTTATAATTTAACCAAACAGTATACAAATATCTGTTGCTGTAAAGCACTTTGTTTTTTTTTTTAATGATATGAAAAGCGTTTTAAGAGAGGCGAAAGATACCAAAGGGATATTCAAACTCATAAGTCGAAAACAAACTAACAATGCCATGGCAAAATAGTAAAACGACGAAAAGACAAACAGTACACATAACACAACAAGGAAAAATATTGACTGAGCAACATGAACCCCACCAAAGGGAAGGACTAGCATATCCTGCTACACATGTGGCACCCGTCGTGTTGCTCATGGAAGTTTAATCCGGCGATAAGTCTTATTCGGTAGGTCACATTCGTGGAAAAAAAGACTGGATTTTGGTTACAATTGGAACATATCCGTCATCATCTGTGAAACAGATATTCCATAAGGTCAACCAACTCGTGATTGCGTCCGTAAAACTTGCAAAGGGATGATTTCAACTTCACCACTTGGAACTCTTGGTTTAATAGCTTCTGTGTAAGCAGCAACCCTCTATCAAAGAAATCATGATAGGAAATGCATGCTCTAGATTATCGTATCAATTTGGAAACATATATACTCCCTATGCACGTGCTGCTGGAATCTACAGTTAATCAGAAGCCGTAGTAAAAAAAGGGAAAAGTAGCAAGGGAAATTCAAAATGGAAAGTCCTTTATCAAATGGCAAAATCAAAAGCTCAAACACATCAAACGAATGGAAAACAACTGTCATATTCATGACTTGGTACAGGCATTTTCTTATGTAGAAAATGGTGGATCTGGTTAAATAGCTAGCTAAACCTCTCACTTGTATGACAGTCGCATATAATTCCCTTATACTGGCAACAATGTGTGAGCAAAACAAACAGACATAATAGGCAAAATGGCAACACAGTACAGAAGCTTTAGAAGTCAAAAAGTGTATTAATTGCTTTTTAAGGTGTTAAAATCTAAAGGTAGAAGCAATCGGAAAGTTTGAAAAATGAAAATAAAACAATCGAATTTTGAAAATATATATTTGATTTAATGGATTGTTATTACAAGCAAAATTAGTCCATTACAAACACAGTATATGATTGGAAAATAAAAGATGACAATTACCGGTAATAGGTGAATTGCCAATAATTTCCGAAACTTTTACTAATAACTACTTTCTTAACGGTAGTCACTTCTGACTTCAGCTTGTGATTGAATCAACAGAATTTATCCTTTCACAAGAGGAAACATTCAACTTGCATGATTAAATTGGTGAAATGTTATCTTATTTAACACGATATACTATGATAATTCCGTCTGCGTTCTCCATAAATCCATCATACGTGGTTATCTCTTCTTTGCTCCATTTTCCTTCTTTTTCTAGTTGATCACATAACGAGAAAAACTTATCCACGTAATCTGGTGATTCATAAAACGGGGAACGTCTATTCGATATACAGATTATACCACCTAAAAATTAATAGAGATATTAAGTTGGAGACGAAATGGTCAGTAAGACACATATTTAAATGATTATATCACATCATTAAAGGTTCGTTTTTGCTTTCGAAACCACTAAAAGAGGGTTCAAGGTGGAACCAGTGTTTGATTTATTTATTCAACCAATAAGTGCATTTCAGTTGTTTGAATCGTCAGTAAAATTCGAAACATCATATATTCATGTTCTTAATTCCAGCTTTTGACAACCAAGCAAAGCTTTGTATTGATTCTAGGATGCAAATTAATTGTACTTTGGTTATTGTGTCTTTCTATTCAAACTTTGAGGTAGGGCCATTTTCCCGGGAATTTTTTTCATCTGATTAGACAGGTAAATCATGTTTTCAAATAGCCCGATAGATGCTAATTATAGTACTTGAAAATACGTCACACCATCTATTTTCATACCTTGAACAGGTATTCCTTCAATAAACAAGGCCAAGTCTATTGATGTTTTGGGTTTATCAAAACGAATATTGATTTTGTTTGTTAACACCCCTGAGAAGAACAAGATACCATACCCCGTAACCTGTCAAGAAGCCAAATAATATCGGACGCATTTAACCGGGATGTTGTTTTCCTCAATCTGGATGTATCTATCTCTGTCCCTGTTGTTTAGGTTTTACCGTCAATTTGAACCGAACAACCTCTTACACCAGCGGGTACTAGATCACCTTGTGTTACAAACACATGTAATCTGACCTTTTTTCTGGACTCTTTGTTGTGATAAAGATGCAACACTTTCTTGATCTTTTACCTACAGTCACGATTGGAAGTCAGTAATGTTGTTTTATTTTCTGTTGACTTAGGTACCGGTGCAAGGACGTTGGTAACAATGTCAATACTAGTATCTCCACAGTTGGTGGATTGGTGATTAAATTGCTGTCTGCATTTGTTACATATAATACCATTTTCAAAAACGGTTTTGTTCAAGGTTTCGAAAAAATTTTTGTGTTGGTTTGAATTTTTTTCTGCAATGGCCTATTTTTGATTATGTGTATATTACACACATATCATTTGGGTTTCGTTGCTATATAATCAATTCTCGTGTAATTGGTTATACATGTACAGTCACCTACTTCAGTTTTACGGCAATTGTTCCTTGTATATACTAGTATATAAAAAATGTAAACACAGGAATAGGAAGTAAGTCAAGAGTATGGAAATAAATAGGAACACACACAACATGCACAATAAGCAACTCATTTTTTTTTTCTTTAGTGAAATGATATATAGTCAAAATGATCCATGATGTCTCTATGAATTAAACAAACATCCGAAAAAATATGATTGAAACATTAATTTCAACACAAAAAATGCATTAATTCAGCGGGAGATTTGAACCCCTTCTAAAAATGCAACCTAATATTAACATTTCTGTGCGTTACCAATATGGCCACGGCGACTCTTGGAGAATCAAGGGGTATTAAGCAGTTATATAGGTACAATTTAGTGACGTTCCACTTTTTATTAAAAAAGTTGTTTTTTATGTAATAAGGACACACTAAACCAATTTCATTTTTGAGCAAAAAAGTTGTAAAAGTTACAACAACAACAAAAAAATAACTTTGTTTTGGTTTGAAATGTCCTTCTTGGGGCATTCCCTGTTTTTCCAACCTAAAAACATGGTAAATTCCGCATATTTGACTTTCATCCTTTTTTGGGGGGTAAATAAACTATTTTTAAGACATATCAAAATATATGAAAATCGAGATATTGATCAAAAAGCATTTTTATTTCTTTTTTTTATCGTAAATTTTATTCTCTCGGCACTTTTTGAAATTGGCCCTTCTGTGAAAAAAAATCAAGGGAAATTGGCCCTACCTCTTTAAAGAAAACATGTAACAGTTTTATTTTCTTATCTTATTTTAGCAAATAACATGTTTATTGACTCTTAAATATTCAAATTCCATAGGGTGTCATCAAGATTGAGATATTGGCTCCGTTTATACTTTTAAACTTCCGCAACAAAAGAAAAGTAAGTATAGTTACCGTCAAAGCGAAATTAATATACTAGTAACAAGAAAGAGGCGAAAGATACCAAAGGGATATACAATCTCATAATCCAAAATAAATGGACAATGCCATGGCAAAAAAAGACCAAGAGACAAACAACTGTTTACAAAACACAACATAGACAACTACAGAACCATTCAAAAGAGAAAAAAAACGGTCTCATTTAAGATCACTATATGTTAAAACTCGCAGATAGTAATATGACGTCATAATTCTTATAGTCTATTGAACAGATATATCGTTACCAGAAGAGGTGAAAGAGAGGCTTATAAAAGCTATATCATTGTGGATATACCCTGGTGGTGAAATATAAAATTCAACCTAATTCGCCTGATAATGAACAAACATGAAAAATACACTGGCTATAAACCAATCCAGGACACTGATATGAGTAAAATGGACAACTAAGGAAAAATGATGGTATTACCTGGTTTTGTTATTCTTATCATTTCAATTATGGCGTCATACGGGATATGGCCTGTATTAAATGAACCAACAACCGCCAGCAAATCGAAGCTGTCTACAATTAAACACAGAAAAAATAATCAGCAAAACTACATATATATGTAAATGACGATTAATTTGATAATGATGATGAAATCTAATTTCAGTCTATCTAAATCTTTAGTTTTAAAATATTAAAAAAAAAATCAAAGTAGTCTGGTATAAATATGTTTGCACGTAGATCATACTACTCATTTAGTATCATATACTACTTCCTTTTTTAAGTAAATGTTAAACCGACTATTTTTGAAACATTTGTACAAGTATTTGAAGCATAAAATTTTTCTTTCAATACTTTCAATAATTTTAAAGATTATTTGTTCTACATTTTATAAATTGAATTAAAATTTGATATTTTTATTCAGTGCTACTAATGTATTACCTTGTTTGAAAAATGGCAAAGGCTGGGATGTAAAGTAACTGCAGAATACATTTCGATATAACTTCTTCTTTTCTGCCTCTTTCAACATTCCTGGAGATGGATCCAATCCATCGATGGTTTTAAATCCTTTTGATGCCAACTAAAGCATATGAGTGCAATGTATGTTAATAAGCATTCAATTTTTCGTGTACTGTAAATCGCATGATCATTGAACCTGAAATCGGTGTCCAAATTGTCATTTGTCATACACTTAAAAAAAAAAACAATCATAGTTACAATGTGTACAAAGTTTCAAATTCAAAATAACCTGATACGGGATAGACAAACGGACGACAATACAGGCGGAAACACAGACTATTTGACTATATACTGTAGTGTATCCTACTGTGTAGGCAAGAAGACAAACGGACGACAGTACAGACGGAAACACAGACTTTTTACCATAATGCATCATACTATTGTAGGCGGGACAGACAAACGGACGACAGAACAGACAGAAACAAAACTTATATACCGTAGTTCATCCTACTGTTGTAGACAAGACAGACAAACGGACGACAGTACAGACGGAAACAAAGACTTTTTACCATAATGCATCATACTATTATAGGAGGTACAGACAAAAGGACGACAATACAGACGGAAAAAAAATTATATACCACAATGCATCCTATTATTGTAACAAAGAGCTGTATATTTGTATTTTGTCATTACTCAAAGACAAAAGATACGATGAGCTTGGAGGAACTATTCGCATGGTTTTATTTTTTATTTTCCAGTATTATTTTGCATGAAGCTGTGTTTTGCCTATTGAATAATGTTTCTAATAATTACTTTTGGCTGATGATTTTCATTGTATGATTTGTTCTTATTCTGCTTGATACAATATAAGTGATTTAAGTATTCACAAAACTTGTTCAATCCGGCTACATGTGTCGAGGTTACTTCTGATCAACATAAATCAACAACGATATATATTCTGAGCCCGTGTTTTTACTAACATACTATAACTGTGAGATTGGTACGTGAGAAAATTTTAATTTGTAAAATATGTTAAAATCTTAGGTTATCTTCAAGATTCATTAATGTTACTGAGGTTGTCTTGGTGTCCTTTTGGTAATTTGTTTTGGTTTGTTTATATGCAACGTTTCAGCCATTGTCAATTCATTTTCATAGATCTGCATCTCGGCCATCACATGAACGAAGATAACTTGTAAGTTTGAATTATACCAGTTGAAAACGAAATAAAGTTGTGTTCATCTAAAGAAAAAACAAAAGTAAGAAAAAATTCAACGGTTAAGGATTATTAAGTTGTCGTAATTTAGGCATATAGTTGTTACACACAAAAGCGTTGTTTCTAGTATACATATGTTGAATATTATTGAAAAAGCTCCCAGATGATAAAACATTTTTGACTCCCTATTGCTGAGGTTGTTTAGATTGATTATGTTTTGAGGTCGTTTTCATACAGGTGTATTATAAAAAAAAAACAATACACCAGTCTTTTATATGCTTACCTCTTCCGCTAGAAAACCAGTTCCAGCTCCAACATCAAGCAGAACAATGTTTTCTCTGTTTTCAGGGTAATATTTACATATTACTTCACTACATTTACTGTTTGCAGCGTATCCAAATTGTTTTAAATTCTGGAAAAAAGAAATTGTTAGGTTACCTAAGCAATAGATTTTCGGTAAAATAAGGCTTGTGAAAGAATGATGGAAATTGCAATCGGTCAGTTAAGGAGCTGGTATCTCCTAGTTCACAAATTTAATTAAATTGATTTTTGTGAATATTCTTTGAATTAAAACAACGTTACAGTCAAGTTGTTGGACATATATTTAAAGTAACTAAGAGAAATTAAAGGTGAAATGTTTATTTTTTTAACTGCGTGTGCAAAAAAGGACAAAAACTAAAGAAAACAATTTCTTCGTCAATTGACAAACATATATTTGAAACTATACTGTTGTATGAGAAAGAACGACTAAAATTGACGTACGTTTAACGATCTCCATTACGAATTGGTTGACCGAAACATATGCTTGTGTCTCATTTCATCAGCGAAATGCTTTCTGTGATCTTTAGATGAAAGTCATCCATCTGATCTATATATTGACCGAATGCGTCTTATTCTCCATAGTGACATATATAAAGAGTGTGGATACGAGTGGCAGATGGTGCATGCATAGCAGGAGGCACTTATCCGTTTCGACATACCCGGTTCCGCTCTGTTTGAAGTTTATGCGATTCCTCAGTTTTTGTTTTGATCTTGATTAAAAAAATTCTAAATTGATTCCTGATACTTGAACATCGATTAACTACGACAGTCTAATTTACCATCTATTAGAAAAGTATTATGCAGTAAACGATATAAATGGTATACAGATTTACGATCAATAAAAAATAGATATGACATTAACCAGCGACAACTACTGAATTACAGGCTCATAACTTGGGACAGGTAGAAAAAGAATGTGTCGGGGTTAGACGAGTGAGTGCTCAACAATCAACCTAACATGGAACAGTGGTGTAACAACCCAAAATAAGAACACACTGAAAAATCAGTTGCAATTGGCTTAACTCAATAGATCGGTACGAAGCACACAAAAATAACTACAGACTAGTTCAATGCCAATTACAAATAATAAATGAAATATATTCTCCGGACTAAAGTCTTACTAAATGTTTGGTTTTTGTGTAGTGCTTTATGGATTGTTGTATATATTTTTGCTGTTTTTTATTTATTTTTTCATTTGGTTCGCTGCGTTATTGGTTTTCACTTGTGACTTATTGTTTTCGAGGCCCATGTTATTTTCCTCTTTCTAGAAAACATGTTTCTGAGCTGATGCTTTAAATGAGTCATTTATGGAAAAACTGTCGTGTAATGGAAGTACGATATTTATTTTGGGATTAAACCGCCTTTGAATACATAGTGACTTTTGGGTGGAATTTCTGGTTTTTTAACAATAGCGATTCTGCAGGAAATTGACAACAATTTTGATCGAAACGAAAACAAACCTCCGGTTCATAATGATATTATTTTGAGGACAAAATTAAGCTTGCATAAAACTTTACTCATAATGCTATCCAGGTGAAAAAAATGTAATGCTATATCAACAACTCACGGATAGTCAGCAATGTTCATCTTTATGTCATGTTTTGTTGCGCCCATTTAATGTTATACGGTTCAATGTAGCCATTACATAGCTCAATTAAACTTTGACCATTGATAATATCGTCTTACCAATTCATATGTAGAGCTCCAGTCGTTGTACAATTTGGTTTTTTCCTCCGTATTTAAATTCTGGCTAATTAGTTGTTTAACTGTAGTATCATAAAGAGATTCTTTATCCATGCTTAGGTTTGAAACTAAAATATAGTTAAACAAATAATACAAATATAATATTTGAATAATATTGTTTTCTTCCATGAAGCATAAAGTCAGAAAAAGAAATTAGAACAAACACACCGACATAAAGGTGTTGTGATTTTTATTTGGAAAACCAACTTATACAGCAGATGAACAAGATATGGGAACATCTCAATAGTAACAATTAATAAAAGTACATTTACCAGTCATTCAACTCAAACGTACACCAATTGAATCTATACTGTCACATGAGAGATAAATATATAAAAATGCAGACCATAAGGAATATTCAGACTAATTCATGAAGGTAGAATATTTTATTTTTACACAACTCGTTACCATTGTCAAGGGGACGTCGTTGGCCGAGTGCCCTAGTTGTTCATCTAATTTTTCACTAGCTTGTCAACACTGATGTTGTGACTTCGAACCGCACACGTGTCAGTTGCGTTTGACTCCAATCTGAATTGGCTAGGATTGCCTGTTTTCGTGTCGAAGTTCGGTGGTTCTCTCTGGGAACACCGGTTTCCTCAAACTTTAAAAAGTGGCCGCCTCGAAATAGCCAATAGTGCTGAAAATCGGTTAAAACACCAAATCAGTCAATCAATCTATTGCTAATGAAATATGTATTTGAAATAAAGGGAAGGGTACGTTTGATAAGAGTCATACTTTGGTCCTTAAAATTACAAAATCGCAAGATTGTTCAATCCTTTAAATTTTTGCCAGTTCATCTGATACATTAATTGGATCATATTCACAGTGTCTTGAAAACAGAAATGACGATATCACGAAGATACAAATCAATTTAACAAACAAACACTTATGTTTCCTGCTATGCATGCATCATTCGTAATGCGAATTCACATTCTGTAAAACTGTCACAATCGGTAAGATCAGACGACTATACTGGTATCTAACGATCTAAAATTGTAATTAAACACATACTTCTTTGCATAATCAGACATGAGCAAATGCATCATATTTATTTTTTGAATTAATATTTTTGTATATGACGTTTTGTGGCGAAATATCTTTTGGGTAATGCATTGGCTCATATCCAAATATAAATGATAAGATCTTAAAATGAGGCGATTTTGGCATATTTTCCAGATTTGCCTTTTATTGAATGAACTTGAAAAAATCAAATATGTAAGATACAATCGGAAAATATTATATTTATACTGATGTCTGACAAACTAATGTCTTGAAACAAGCTGCAGGATGTTAATTTTCGAATTCAACGGTAAAAATGTTGGATATACCTTCTTCTCTCTTGTTAAATTTCTAATAATATTTACTTGATCTATGTTAAGGTTACTCGTACTGAAGATGTTGACGAATAAACTGATGAACGGACGGACGGACAGACGGGGTATAGATATATAGTCTTATTCGGATTCGCCAATAGATGCTCAATAAGCCGAGAGAAATGATAACTGCAAATCATACCAGCTCAATGCAACAAATCAGTTATTCTTCAAAGGAATGAATAAACTCGTCTTAAGTTACAATTTCCGAGTCAATACAGGCTTCAACTAAATTCAAAAATATTATGAAATAAATGTAAATAGCACTTTATGAATTGTTGCGTACGAAGCAGGTAAGTTAGTCCATTTCGTGGCGGTCAAGTTATATTGATGGAGTAAGCCGGAGAGAACCATCGCCTTTCGGCCAGCAAATTTATCTAATGAAGTTTTATTATCAAACTGAAGTAGATATACTTGTAATAATCAAATCTTAACCGTTAGTAACAGTACTATGTAAACTACATTGTGTATCAGTTTTACACATACATGAGTAATTCACACAATTTCAAACGCGGAAAGATATTTGTTGTTGTACATTCCGCATGATAGCATGCTTCCTGTCAGTCCAAATTAACGTAACTAAAATGAAATACATATACACCTATAAGAAAACGACATTATATTTTTTACTGTTTTATACACATGTTGAAATGCATTACCTGTATTGTACTACAACATCTACAACCTCAAGTGTGAAAATATTACAGATAACTGTGTATCGGCTACATGTCCTAATTCTTGACCATTATTCATCTACTTATTTTTCGTATGAAGTTATTTTTATCTTTCGTCTTTTTATCTAGTTGGCAATTCTCAAAAAAAAAATTTAAATTCAGAGGCAGGTAGCGGAATTCGAAACGATAGATAAAGAAAGTTATTTTACGGTATTATTTTTATCAGTATTTTTATCATGATAAAAAATGTTTGATTGTTTTCTTTTTATTGAAATTGCGTACATTGGTTAAAGTCATATGAAACTTTAAACAAAAGTTGAATATGTTTTGTATACTTGAATGGCTACGATTCACTTTAAAACAAGGTTTCGCGAACTTTCTTGTAAACGATTTTTTTTATATTATCAAAATCTTCATAAATGTACTGCTAGTGAATTATTGTCTTCTCGCACACCAATTCGCCTATATTTTTTCCTTATGCAGTGACTTTAACTACAAGACCTCTCGTTAGAACTTCGGCCACCGCACAGCGCAAGTGTGAGGGGGAAACCGTGATGAAAGAATGTAAACAAGCGTGCACTGGAAGGTAAATAGTAATAACTGATTCTTAAAGAACAAATTCAATATTACAAACCATTTAACAATTGTTAGGAACAAGTAAATTAACAAATGGGAACGCATGGAAAATATATAACAAAATATCTTGGCTCTATCAATTCACTTATTTACCACGTGTTGCATGTGCTCTGTGTTGATTGTTTATCAATGTCACGATCCGGTAAAAAAAAATCGAAAGTTAATAAGCTTCCGATCAACAACCAATGAATGAAATATTTTTTTGTCGATAATACGTTATCGATTCGTAATAAATATAAAGAACGTGCATACAGGACTTAGTTTAGCATATATGCATGCATTGCTTAAATAATTTCGATAACATTAAAATTACAAGAAACTCGTGTCATATGATTTTAACACAAGGTAGTTTCTGCATTGCTTCATAAAACCAAATTGGAAGCATAACAACCGATATTAGAGCATGAAAACAATACCAGCAGATCAAGTAATTTGAACTTTCCAGTAACTGTAAGCAATCATCAGAACAATATTATCTAGATTTACTTGAGCTGCATTGTCGTCTGCCATGTCATGTGACAAAGGAACCAACCAACTACTGTTATTGGCTACTATTGTTGTTGCTATTGACGTATACCCCACATCTTCTTTTATTCATACATTAAACAAATATTGTGTACATCTCAGTCATGGCTGCCATATAAATTAGAACATACAATACTTTTAAAATTAATGGTTTGAAGATTCTGCTTCTCAATTAATGCAGATATGAATAATTGATTACGTCACATATATTCTAGTTATCAAAAAGATGACACATTCCCCGTAAACAATGACAACCAACGACAACCACTAAATTACAGGCTCCTAACTTCGGACAGACACTTATATAATGTGGCGGAGTTAAACATGTGTTTTAGCGGACAACCCTTCCCTGATCTTGGACAGTGGTGTAACTGAACAAAATCAGAACACACTGGAAAGAAAGTTGGAAATGCCTTGATTCACCAGACTGACAAGAATCTCAAACAACTAAAATAAAGACAAAAGACACTAGGTACCGATCTAAGAATACTGCACACAACAGAGTGCCATGAAATGCGTTATTGACACGAGATAGTTGGTTGTTGAAAAAACCGCGGACTTCATACTTTATTTTTTTCCCACTTAAGTGTCAGTTCAAATGAATTTCATTTGGAAGTATATGAAATATTCTCATGATTCAAAAGTCCATCATTAGTTTAAAAAAAACATTGATGTATCTTATCATGGACATATTCTATGTTTTAGAAGAAATTATATGTTACATTAATGAGACAGCATTCCAACCACTTTTTTTAACCTCTTTCCTTAAACGTGTTTCTTTACAGTTGTTCGGATACCATGATAATTTGGTTGATCGTTGTGAAACATCTATGTCAAAAATGACCAAGGGTATGTTCTAATTGTCAGGCTACAATACAGCTCTTTGTCTTTTCAGGGTACCCTCACCAAATGCGAATTAATACCGAACTTTTACCTGCCATGAGCAACACGACAACAACTAATGGAGAAAGATTTCCCTCAAAGGACCTAAGATCACCTCCGTATTTTTGTTGGAAAACAAAAACTTAGGGGGGTATGTTGCTCTGTCTTTAGTTTCATGTGTCATGGTTTTTAGCCTGTTGATCTTCATTTCGTCGATTGTCAATTTGACCATAGTATTGTCTATGTTTCTTCGACTTGTGATTTTTGATTGTCATTTTGGCCATAGTATTGTCTATGTTTCTTCGACTTGTGATTTTTGATTGACAGTCGGTTTTGTCCGTCTCATTTTATTTTTCTTTTCGTTTGATGTGTTTGAGCTTTTGGTTTCACCATTTGATAGGGACTTTCGGTTTTGAATTGTCCGTGGAGTTCGGTATTTTTGTTATTTTACATTTTATTATAAACTGACACATTCTGAAGATACCTTTAATGAATAAAAGTAGACGTTGAAGTACGTCACGAGACAACAACTCAACGACTCAAATTACCTACAGACATATAGAGGGCAACATACACTATCTAACAATAAACATGTGTCTATCTAATATAACGTGCACTTAATCGTTCCTAATGTAAAACAAATTGTGAGTAAATTATTAACCCGAATAATTCAGTCCCTCCCCGTGATCGACTCTCCCACTAGCGAGGGCCTGAACTCTTTACACGATAAAAACGCGTCACGAATCCAGGATTTTGATTTGTGCTCTCTGTGAGAGAGAGCCAATCAGCTAATAGCTAAATGTTATCGAGATAGGTAAATCCCGAGCAAATTCCGAATGATTTTTTTACGATTTTTCATTGACTAGGCCTTCAGGCGTTAGTGTAGCCATCGTAGAGCAGTGGAATATAACGACTGAATTATTCGGGTTAGTAAATTATAAACAGAAACTATCAAAGATCTGCCATCAGCTACAAATTGTCAAAAAAAAAAGAAAATCCATTAAGATATGACATCATACAATCACTGCCAAAGTTTCTGACTTGGGTCAAAACACTTGACAATTAAATTATTTGATGGGTTATAATAGATTTTTTAATGACAAAATTCATCCTGATTTGTGGTCAAAGTGCATACATTTAAAAATAGAAACAATTGAATACTTTCTGAAAGGAAACAGCCGGTTTCTTGTATAAAAATATTTAATTAAATTAATGGGTAATGCACGTAAAATAAGTTTCGTACAATTTTATCACATGCATTTAATAGAAAATTAAAAAATTACAATTAAATTCATTTATTTTTTCCAGTAGCCTTTTTTTAAATCAGAATCTAGTCGAGTTCGACTCCAGTCTTTGATCAGATCATTTGGTATTACCCTGTTTAACGATGGAACATTCATAGGGCATGTTTGTTCTTTTATTTAACACGATATACTATGATGATTCCGTCTGCGTTCTCGATAAATCCATTATACGTGGCTATCTCTTCCTTCCTCCATTTTCCGTCTTTCTCTAGTTGATCACATAACGGGAAAAACTTATCCACGTAGTCAGGTGATTCGTAAAAACGGGAACGTCTATTCGATATACAGATTATACCACCTAAAAATGATAAACTAATGAATTAAAGACGAATATAGTCGGTAAACAATACATTCAAGTTATATAACACTATAAAAAAGTACAAATTGGTTTGTTTTACCCTTTTATAAAATTCACATAAAAGTGATATAGTAAATTACTTTCGTTCAGATAACCAAATATTTATGTTCCGGACTATATGAGTATTTGGATCATACGCGTATGGTCTGACCATATGATTATGATATTCGTTTGGTTATTAATGGGCCGGACCATATGAGTATTTGGACCATATAGGTATTTTTCAAAAATGCATGAGAAAAGTTAACCAATGATCTCTGCTCATTTATCCAACTTGTGTGCTTTTTTGTTCAACAAATAAGAAACCAAAAAACGGGTTATATTCTCCTTGGATAATTTATGATGACATGATACTATACCCCTAACGGGCGGGATTGTAGTTGATTTTCATATGAGGAAGACATAATCTTTCCATCAATTTAATTGAGATCTTGAGCTGGTATGTCAGTTACTGCTAGTAGTCTTTTGTTAATTTATGTTAATCATTGTCATTTTGCTTAGTTTCTTCTGTTACCTATTCTTATATCGGACTCGGACTTCTTTTAAATGAATTTTACTGTGCGTTTTGCTGTGCGTTTATTCCACATTAGCTAGAGGTATAGGGGAGGGTTGAGATCTCACAATAAAATTGAAAATGGAAATGGGGAATGTGTCAAAGAGACAACAACTCGACCAAAGAGCAGAAAACAGCCGAAGGCCACCAATGGGTCTTAAACACAGCGAGAAAATCCCGCACCCGGAGGCGGGCTTTAGCTAGCCCCTAAACAAAAATGTGTCTTAGTTCAATGAAAATGGACGTCACACTAAACTCCAAAACATATAAATGAACTAAAATTAAAAAACATACAAGACTAACAAAGGCCAGAGGCTCCTGACTTGTGACAGACGCAAACATGCGGCGGGGTTAAACATGTTTTGTGGAATCTCAACCCTCCCCTATACCTCTAACCAATGTAGAATAAACAAATACACAGCAATACGCACAGTAAAACTCAGTTTAAAAGAAGTCCGAGTCATGCATGTTTTATCCCGCCGCATGTTTGCGCCTATCCCAAATAAGGAACCTCTAGCCTCTGTTAGTCATATGTGTTACTTTAATTTTAGTTCATTGGCATATTTCGGAGTTTAGTGTGGCGTCCATTTCGCTGAACTAGTATACATTATTGTTTAGGGGCCATCTGTAGCCCATCTCCGGTTTGCGGGATTTTCTCGCTGAGTTGAAGACCAATCAATTGGTGGCCTTGCGCTGTTTTCTGCTCTTTGGTCGTGTTGTTGTCTCTTTGACACATTTCACGTTTCCATTCCATATTCTACGTATGTTCAGGAAACGAAACATTACTTAAGGGTTATAAGGTGCGACGACAGCAAGTAAGAAACAAAACAAACACGTTTAGGACACAAATGATTTCTCAAAACCTTTGTAAGAGTTATAACTTCTTCGCTGCAACACTCAACATGTTATTCAAACTCAAAACGAAACAAGTTACTGACATTTCGTTTTATCATAGACATTTTGTCTGAATTTGGTGTACATGTTTTCTTTCCTTCATTAATGTCAATTAATCATTTTGTTGACTTTATCGTCCGTCAATAAAATAGTGGACTTCTTATTTGAAAGTTCAATTATATATTTTGAAGTTATTTTTCCAGTCGACGAATTGTCATTCTTCAGAACAAATCAGCTATGACCATGTATAAATGTGTTTTTCTATTATTCTAACTTTTAAGTAAAATTCACTGGTGTATTCATCGACATTTTGTTTGGTTATTAATAATGTAACCCTGATTATCATATTATGATTAGATAACTGAAAATATGTTTTTTTTTAATCTTTTTTATGACAAACTTGAAGGGTTATCCTTTTGAAATTAATAGTAAAAAGGTAAACCGTTTCAATGTTCATCGTGTTAACTTATTACCCGGACTATACGCGTACGGTCGGACATAATGAGTATAAACGCATATGGTGATCACCATACGCGTATGGTCCAAATACTCATATGGTCCGGAACATATATGTTATAACCTACAATGTATGCATGAATAATTATTAAAGTTATAACCACTCCTCTAACAGAATCTGTACAATATATCGAATACGAGGAAACTTGAGGAAAATGAGGTATAGTCATTCACATCATATAACTATCACATGTTATAGTTACGGCTAAGCAAGTCACTAGAAATACATCTCAGTAATATCTTATGAGCTGTTCATGTATAGTATAATTGTCCAATACGGGATAGAGGTATATGTATGGTATAATTGTCCAATACGGGATAGAGGTATATGTATGGTGTAATTGTCCAATACGGGATAGAGGTATATGTATGGAATAATTGTCCAATACGGGATAGAGGTATATGTATGGAATAATTGTCCAATACGGGATAGAGGTATATGTATGGTATAATTGTCCAATACAGGATAGAGGTATATTAATGGTATAATTGTCCGATACTGGTTAGAGGTATATGTATGGTATAATTGTCCAGTAACGGGATTGAGGTATATGTATGATATTACCTGGTTTTGTTATTCTTATCATTTCAATTATGGCGTCATACGGGATATGTCCTGTGACAAATGAACCAACAACTGCTAACAAATCGTAACTATCTAAAATAAATTAAAAAAAAACCACAGATTATAGAATAATTTTCAATATCACTACAAAATTGAATTTAAAAATGAAAAATAATGAAGATGATGATTATGAGATGATGGTTTTAATAACTGATTATTTGTGTATATCTAAATGTTCAAATTTACAGATTGTTGCAATGGCTTATTTTGTTGAAGCTTAGTATGAACATAAATTGTTGAACTGATTCTGTATTATGCAAATGTTCCGTATGGGTGAGTTAAACTGAGTATTCCAAAACCATTTGATCAAACGAAACACATTTTTGTTTGTGTAAAATATGATATTCCACTGTTTTCTGTATTAAAAAAGCGTATAATTGAATTACAATTTAATAGAACTAAATAGTGGTACCAGTATATTACCAGGATTGCAAAATGACAACGGCTTGGCTGTAAAGTAACTGCAGAATACATTTCGATATAACTTCTTCTTTTCTGCCTCTTTCAACATTCCTGGAGATGGATCCAATCCATCGATGGTTTTAAATCCTTTAGATGCCAACTAAAGCATAAATATACAAATTTAATTGATTACAATGCAGCGATCTGTAGTAAATGTATGGTATAACTACCATAATTAAATGAAAGTGTAAATAACTGTGCATTGTGACGAGTTAAAAGATATTCTTGATAGGAAAAACGTATCTCCTCTCTCTTTACGATTACTGAGATACCTTGTAAGTGGGTATAATGTGAATAAACTAAAAAGAAAGGAAAAAATCAAAAACATATACAACCGATATATATTTAAAAAATGAGCTGTCATCTAGACATAGAGTTTTTCATATGCACGCAAAACGTCATGCAGTAGACCAACAGTTGGTGAATGTTTAATGTAACATTATTAAAAATGCTTACGCTTTCGTTGACAATGTTGTTGTCCATACAGATCGCCATGTCTACATTTGCATTTTAAATTATATTTGTTACGATTTTTCCTGTAAATAATTAAACTTAGTGGCGTTTTAATAAATGTGTTTTAGACATAAAAATACTATATAAGTACTTTAATGCTTACTTCTTCCGCTAGTAAACCGGTACCTGATCCTACATCAAGCGCAACAATATTTTCTCTGTTTTCAGGGTAATATTTACATATTACTTCACTACATTGACTGTTTCCCGTGTAACCAAATTGTTTGTTATTCTGCAGAATAAAAATGAAATAAAGAAATCATCAAAATGTATCGGATTGTATAAGCAGCAGTTATTTTGGTTAATTGAAGCAAATCCTCGTGAA
The DNA here is from genome assembly GCA_017311375.1 of Mytilus coruscus. Classification (NCBI taxonomy): domain Eukaryota; kingdom Metazoa; phylum Mollusca; class Bivalvia; order Mytilida; family Mytilidae; genus Mytilus; species Mytilus coruscus. The sequence goes on from CM029607.1 coordinate 64,930,767, forward strand.
AGAAAACAAGGCATTGCTTTTGGTTGGTTGAGGCCCAAGTATCTCAAAGAATACAATACTTAACTCATTGTTTGTGAAAACTTTTTGAATTATTAAAAATATGACCAATAAGTACTAGTCATATAGTTTAACAATATATGTGCAATAACTATGTATAACAACATGTTATGAAACTTAAAAAGGACAGATTTGGAGGGACCGTTTTAGTGGACTAAAACAAATGTCAATACCTCCATCTATAAAAGTCATTAATAAAGGTATCGATAAAGCAAGTAGGAATATGATTGTTACTAGTAATTGGTGGGGATTTAATAAAGGTATCGATAAAGCAAGTAGGAATATGATTGTTACTAGTAATTGGTGGGGATTTAATAAAGGTATCGATAAAGCAAGTAGGAATATGATTGTTACTAGTAATTGGTGGGGATTTAATAAAGGTATCGATAAAGCAAGTAGGAATATGATTGTTACTAGTAATTGGTGGGGATTTAATAAAGGTATCGATAAAGCAAGTAGGAATATGATTGTTACTAGTAATTGGTGGGATTTAATAAAGGTATCGATAAAGTAAGTAGGAATATGATTGTTACTAGTAATTGGTGGGGGGGATTTAATAAAGGTATCGATAAAGTAAGTAGGAATATGATTGTTACTAGTAATTGGTGGGGATTTAATAAAGGTATCGATAAAGCAAGTAGGAATATGATTGTTACTAGTAATTGGTGGGGATTTAATAAAGGTATCGATAAAGCAAGTAGGAATATGATTGTTACTAGTAATTGGTGGGGATTTAAACTGTTTTCAATATGCTTTATGATCTAAAGGAAAGGGGTATAATCTGTCATCCAACAAAATAAACAGCGCACTAAAACGGGCTTTCGAATGTCATAAATTGTTAAAATATATCTAATCTACAGCTGTTCAGATATCCACCCCTTAACCATATACAGTCAATTATATAGATATATCGATAGCTGTAGATATATTTAAACAATTTACGATATTAAAAAGCATGACCACCGGAAAGTATGATGGCAATTCAGAATATCTATGGTTTAACGTGGGGATTTAAACAGTTTTGTTAAAATAAGCAGTTTGAGATACTAAGGGCCGGGATATATATGACCCTTTGACACAAGATCCATGAACCAATGCTAAGGTCGTGTCATAGAAATTAGGAATATATATGATTTAGGGGTTGAGGACCACAACAGTGATCAAGTTATAAAACGAGAAATTATATGAAGGTTGGGGCATGCAGCCTACGTCAAAATCTGTGGTGCACTATAAAAGTTTAAGCATGGTAATTTAAAAGTAAATATATATGATTTAGGAGTTGGGGACCACAACAGTGATCAAGTTATAAAACGAAAAATGATATGAAGGTTGGGGCATGCAGCCTGCGTTAAAATTTGTGGTGCACTATAAAAGTTAAAGCATGGTAATTTAAAAGTAAATATATATGGTTATAGGGTTAGTATCTGAACAATTTTTGAAATGTTTAGCAATTTATTGTATTATGGTGTCAAGGCCGCCATTGCCAAACTCTTGGGTGCACTGAAAATAGTTTCCCATAGTATACAAGAAGATTTATGGTTTTGGTGGACACAAATGTGATCCTAAAAATCACGTATTTGACATTTATGTTACTTTTACGACATATGTCTAGATAGGAAAGGAAAGAGCTGTTTACGCACATGAAACTTGTTCAACCCCACCACATGTTGTGTCTTTATAATTACTAAGTCAGACTATATGGACCATTGTTGTTCTCTGTTGTTTGTCTTAAATTGTTCATCCATTTTTTTCTGAGGAGAAGGGTGTTGGTGGTTGGTGTGGTATGTTTTACTGTCCAATATTTTGGAAGTTCCTGTAATACATTGATATATTTTGATTGGATAAATTGGTACATATTCCAGTGTTGTTTCTGTGTGTTATAACGTTTGTGTATTAGTGATGTATTATAGACTACCACTTTGCGTTAACTCTGAATTACTGGCTTAATGTCCTCTTCAAATGTAGAGCTCCAATCGTTGTACAATTGGACCTTTTCCTCCGTATTTAAATTGTGACCAATGAGTCGTTTAACTGTAGTATTATAACGAGACTCGTTTTCCATCTTGTGATAAATGTCTGAACCTTAAATATATACATATTAAAGGTTTATATCAATGTAATAACTAAAGGAATATTAAATTTATTTTAGTGATAATTAGACAAAGCATGTAGAACAAACACTGCAACAATAGGAAGTCTTATAGAGCCAATATACTATACATAACTTTTTGATTTTAATACAATAATTAAAAAGTAAAATAACAAAAATACCAAACTCCAAGGAAAATTCAAAACCGAAAGTCCCTTATCAAATGGCAAAATCAAGAGCTCAAACACATCAAACGAATGGAAAACAACTGTCATATACCTGAATGGTACAGGCATTTCCTTAAATAGAAAATGGTGGATTAAACCTGGTTTTATAGCTAGCTAAACCTCTCCCTTGTATGACAGTCGCATAGAATTTCATTATATTGACAACAATATGTGTGAGCAAAACAAACAGACATAATAGCCTAAGGTACAAATATCAAAATTTGGGATACAGCAGTTAACATTGTGTTATAATCTTTATCACTATAAAAACAAACAACTATGTCAACAAAGAAAAACAAAATGGCATATAAACAATATATAGACAAATCACATAAGCAAAAATGAAAGACAAGAATATAAAAAAAATGACCACAGTACAAAACACAATGGCGGGATGTATAAATACCGAGCCAAGCCAAAAGGATATTACCAAAAATGGACTAAACAGTTAAGGTTAAAAATATATAAAGACAAATAAAAAGAACACTATTACACGTAATTAAGATGATAAACAACGCCAGTACCTAGAATATATATTTCAAGATACGGAATATTTATCTACAAGGTCTTATTATCATCCGATGAACTTTTTTTTTTAGAAAAAAAAACGAAATCTAAATAACGAATCAGATGACCATAGATAATAAATCTATGTTATGAGATTACATGTTTTTTACCAAATCCCCGGGTTATACCCTGTGTTAGAGACCGGTATTAATACAATGTTTAATGACATAAATATTTTGACAGAAATTATATTGTTTCATTTGATATCATTTTTCGCATATACATTTCTATATGAAAGGTGTATTTTGAATTTCATCTAAATATCGCATCATATTTCTTCTTAAATATAGAATATGAGTTGAATTATAGCGAGGTAAAATTAATTAATGTCATATACACGAACAACCAACTTTCGGACACCGTTTATTCATCATGTTATGTTAAATCATTACTTAATTTTATTTATAAATGATTAAAAACAGAAAATAAGGCTGACAATGAATAAAATTGAGAATGGAAATTGGGAATGTGTCAAAGAGACAACAACCCGACCAAAGAGCAGAAAACAGCACAAGGCCACCAATGGGTCTTCACCACAACTAGAAAATCTCGCACCCGGATGCGGGCTGCAGCTGGCCCCTAAACAATTATGTATTATAGTTCAGCGAAAATGGACGTCACACTAAATTCCGAAGCATATAAATGAACCAAAATTAAAAAAACATACAAGACTATCACAGGCCAGAGGTTCCTGACTTAGGACAGGCGCAAAAAAAGGCGAAGTTCGGTATTTTTGTTATTTTACTTTTTAAACATGTTTTGTGAGATCTCAACTCTCCCCCATACCTCTAGGCAATGTGGAGTAAACAAACACACAGCAATACGCAAAGTAGAACTCAGTGAAAAAAAGAATGAATGGCTGTTTAAAGTCCAGTTGCTCATTTCATGCATACTCAGAACGGGAACATGTTAATGTGATATGAATATGAACCCTTCTTTGTACTACACCGACACACTAGTTGACAAAGTATAACAGACACCGAGCCGAACAGCCTTTGCTCTGACTCCAAAGAATAACAGACCCCGAGCCGAACAGCCTTTGCTCTGACTCCATATTGATGATTACTTAGGGTAAAAGCAGTAAATACCATGTTTATAGTCTTTCGAACCAAGACCCCCAGCATTCAAAGCGAGACTGCTACAACAAAACCACCGAGGCGGTTCAGAAAATAAGCAGCAATCTATTCATGTGATCAGGATTTTATGTCCTTATTCCACTGATTATTCTTTGCGATGAAGTAAACAATTGAAATCAAGACAAACGAATTTTTGTCTTGTAATTTATTTTTGACCTAGGTTTACAACAGTTGACCATGAACGATTTTGACTGTTGTACCTTGTAATAACATAGCTTAATATATTGAAATCCTCTTCTGCAAAATTCATCATTCAGATGTACCAAAACTTGTCACTCCTTTTGCAAGTTCTGTTTATTGGCTAATATTTAGGTAAATTAAGAAACTTTTAGTCTGTATTTAAATTAAAATCCAAACAATTTTATTGTTTCTTAAAACACAGTGCAATTTATTGCAATCAGTCTGATGTCTTCGTTTGATAGTTTTCTTCAAAACAAAAACAATATAGCTTATAGATGTATCATAGATATGTAGATATAAATTATGAAAAAAACGTTTCTATCGAAAGAACGTCATTGAGATGATAAAATAAAAATAAAAACATCGTCAAGAAAACCTTATTTGTTAAGGTCCCAATCAATTCATTAATCTTTAATTCAACACTAAAATTTTCGTTTGTCACGATTGAAGGCACTGCATGGTTCGATGTAATCCAGAGCTTGGATAAGAAGTGAAAAATAAACCATTTACTCCAGTTATAGGCAATAATTTCAGGCTTTCTTCTGGCTTTGGATTTGTTAGTAGTAAACGGCCACACTTATATAAACATACTATTACATGCATATTTTGGTGAAGAGAGGCGAAAGATACCAAAGTGACATTTAAACTCATCAGTCGAAAAAAAAAAAAAAAAACCAGACGACGCCATAGTTAAAAGGAAAATACCAAAAGACATAAAACAGTACACAAAACACAATATAGAAAACTAAAGATTGAGCAACACGAACTCCACCAATATCCGGTGAGCTCCGGAAGGGTAAGGGGTGATAGGATATATCCGGTGAGCTCCGGAAGGGTAAGGGGTGATAGGATATATCCGGTGAGCTCCGGAAGGGTAAGGGGTGATAGGATATATCCGGGGAGCTCCGGAAGGGTAAGGGGTGATAGGAAAAGGTATAATTGTTCAATCGCAATTGCAATTTTCAATTCAGGTCGATTGAGATTATAGGACGTATAGCCCATTTTATGCATTAAAAGGAGAGTATCAATAATTGAAATTAAGGTACTTTGGTTCTATTTCCTATTTCAACTCTATTCAAAATATTCTACAAGTTTTTCTAAAATTAGGTATTCTAAACCTGTCTTTTCTTATACGGGTGTATCATTCAAAATAAAAATAAATATACAGAAATTATCCTAAACCATGTGTGACAGTAATACTTGAAGTACACTTTGAAAGTGATTTTACCTATACAGGTATGATATTATACAGTTATCCATGCGGGGAAAAAATGTTTGTTCTACATTCTGCATGTATGCATTGTAAATAACTCTCTGTTAATTGATGAACCTCGGATAAATACATAAATAAATTTAAATATTGTAATTTTACAAAATAAACATTTTGAATTTTAAGTAATGTAAAATGCATTACCTGTAACGTGGCCGACAACATGTACAGCTTCAATGATTATTCAAAATAACTGTATATCGGGGATTTGTCCTAATTCCTCATCTAGTTATTCTTGGCGTACCTGCGTCATGTTATTGATATCTTTCATCCCCCGCCCCGTTTTTCCTTCATCTATTGCTCATTGATATTATTTCCAAAAAAGAGCTTAAATGAACTTCGCATATCAAACTAAGGGTGTGGTATGATTGCCAATGAAACAATTTCCTCCCAGAGACCAAATGACACAGAAGTTTACAACAAGAGTCACCGTTCGGCCTTCAACAATATATTTCAGCTATAATAGGTCCCGAATAATCAGTAGTGACGTTTTAGATTCTGTCGAATAAAGAGATATATGACTAATAAATTATACATCTAGTCAGGGATCTCATTAACACATAATACCTAAAACGTTTGATAAATTCGTCATAGATAAATTGTGTACAACAATTTGGTTTGAAAACTACTATTTGATGTTGTCAATACTTTTTTTTTTTTTTTGGCATTGCACAAGTTCATGCATTTTTTCTGAGCTGCTTATGACGTCTTTACATGAAATGCGTTAGAGATGTACTGATTGACGTTTTGGTCTGGTGGAAGATGTTTGTTTTGTATTATTGTTGAAATTGGGCGTTTAACTAGCTTTCAGTAACTGCGAGTACTCTTAGATTGGTAGTTTGTGTGTGTTTTTTTTTTTTTTTTATGTTATTTTTATTTTGTTAAAATACCGATCGGATGATTTAAGCCCTTTCCAACTTCCCTTTACACTTTTGTATTAATTTCTATTACTTCACCCGGGCTCTGTGGAGGGTTTAGCATTTGTTAGTATGCATACCCACACCACATTATTTATGTACCACGTTATAACTAGGAGTCTGTAATATAATGGTTGACTTAGGGTGACACAGTTGTCTGCAACAATTATTTTCCTTTATTGTTGTAGTTTAGAAAAGGCCTTAACATTTCTCTTTTAGATTGTTTGACTTTTCTTTATCTAAATGTCTTTATTTTAGCTACTGTTAAAAAAGAATGAAATGTTACACTAAACTTAGAACAACTATTCCAGAAAATCGGTATGTTAAAACTTAAAAGTGTTATAAGTCACCAACTTGAAGGTTTGATTTCACACTAACTCAACACTTAAATGTGCTTGTTTTTTGCAACTCGCCACTCGAATTAGTGAATCCCCCAGGCATGTAAGATGTACACTGTAAAAAACCATGAAATGTTACACCAAAAGTGACTTGAGTTTTAGGACTACTGTTCTAGAAAATCGATGTATTTGAGTGCTTTAAACCATACATCGTGTTATGTATCACCTAGGTGTGGTTTCACACGAACTTCACACTTCATAGTGTTGTTTTTTTTTGCAAATAGCTACTCGAATTAGTGTCACCTCCGTCAGGCTCCGTGTAAGACGTACACTGTAAAAAAAGATTTAATTTTTCAGCAAAACTTACATCATATTTAGGAAACTATTCCAATAATCAGCGTGGTTGATGGTTTTATACCATAAATCGTGAATCACCTAAGTGTGATTCCACCACAACTTCAAAACTTAAATGTATGGATTAGGTGCAACTGACTTCTCGAATTAGTGTTACATACCAATGCAAGGCACAACAAACTTTCCCTTTACGATTCAGAAAAAATCCACGACATAAGATCCATTCCAGAAAATCGATGTAATACCATGAACAGTGCATGATGTGAACCTTTTTTGTAATCAAAGTAGAGTAATGTTTCACTAAATCGTGTAGTATTTTCACTGTAGGACGCGACCATATGATTTTGAGTTCGAGGGCAAGTTTAGTTTGAACAGAATTATGTTCTAGTCATTCTGTGTCTTACGCTTGATTTGAATAATTTTGTTCAAAGATATTTTCTGTCGAGATTATTTAACATATTTGTTGTTTTCCACAAGATGGTAATATTGCTAAACTGCTACCAATCCATCTTAGTAGTTTGAATTGGTTTGTTCCGTAGCCATGTTTGCGTTGTGATAGATGGACACAGTGCGGGCGTTATAAACGTTGTTTAACTTTGTTAACTTTGCGTAGGTTCGAATATCGCTGGGTGAAGTTCACAAATTTGCTCACGCAAATTTGCAGACTTTACATTAAGGGGTTAACCATCTGACGAAATATTTATATAAAGAATCCATTAAACTTGTTAAACATTTGTATTTACAATTACGTTTTTCACGTGCAATGATGAAATTTACAGTACTTACAGAAAGCATACATTTAGATTTATATATATAATAGTTCTCATAATCAATTAAGAACGCAATAATTCCTTATGACTAGCTAGTTTTCAAATTGAATAAACAAGATGATTATCCCGTCACACCAAACTCGTTCTCACTACGTATATGTTCGCACTGCATTCTGAAAAAATGTAGACGAACGGGCTCAAACTGTGAAGGAGCAACTGTTTAAGGTCTGTGCATTACGAACTTCATGGACGGGTTTGATCGGGAATGGTGCTCAAGAACTTTGAGCCTGCTCAAAATTTTCTGGAGACTATCCCATCCTGCAATTAGACATGGTGGCAACGTACCTCAAACGAGATAGACGTACTAAGATAGGAATTGCCGTACACAGAACGTACTAAACATGTGCTATGACTTACTGTGGTCGGGTGTCATATCCTTGCAGCTGGAAAAGGGGAGGGAGGGGGACTGAGAGTTTCTTCAGTGAGCCTTGCTATTGAGGGGAAAAATAAATACATATTAGTAACGAACTGGTTTAAACGGACTTAAGACGGGCTTGGACTGTTTGGAGACGGTTTCTCCTTCCGATTAACGGACAATTTTATAGAATCTGAACTGAATATAAACTAAATGCAGACATGGTTAAGACCAATTGGACGTATCGAGAACTGTTTAAGAACTAACAAGGATCGCATTATAGACATTTTCCAGCTTAAGCTTTACGTTCTAGCCAGACAATAATCCGTTAAACGATTTATTTCAGGACTAGTTTGGTGTTACTGAAGCTTTATCCGGTCCTTTTTTTGTGTACAATTTTAATACAAATTAGCTTTATAGATCCCCTTTCATAATTACATTCGCTACGGCAAGTAGATCACTCTCACAAGACATAAACCGAGTTGGTTGACGGTAACTGATACTGCTTACTGTTGGTAAACCGAGTTGGTTGACCGTAACTGATACTGCTTACTGTTGGTAAACCGAGTTGGTTGACGGTAACTGATACTGCTTACTGTTGTTTCTTTCCGTTGTGTACATATTCGTTCATTGTCAGAAACTATCTAACAATTGCCCTTTGTACATATATTTTCACATGCAAATTAAAAAACAACCTTTTTATTCATCAATTAAAACGTTTAGCTCTATGATGTAAACATCAAGTATAACATAGAAACAGTAGTGATAATAAAACATTGAAAGATTTATACAAGGGTATTTCTATATAATCATCTGTTGTACAAATTGTAATTTTTAATGCAATATTTATTATTAAAACACTAATGATTTATAATTAGAAAAACTATATGTTTTGATTTAATTCAACTAATAAATTTTAAAAAATAGTTCGAAATTTATTTTTAATAACTAGCGCTTTCACACAAAGCGTAAATTTTATAGAATGCAATGCGTTTACATTAAATCCTTGAGAATTCATTTATGATATATGCATGAAGTTATCATACCAATGAATTAAAAAAAAAATGACTGCTATAGTCCAAGTGTATATTTTCAAACTGACAAGATTCTAATATGGAAGGCTATTTTGTATTTCAATACATTCACATGATCACATACGTCATCCTTTTGGATCTCTCTTAAGCAAATAGTAAAGGAGTAGCATTAAGATAACTTTGCTTTTTTATACGATTACTTTTCCTCACATTTGCAGTCAAACAAGTGAATATAAATTACTTTCAAGAGTTCAAGATAGAAGTTCTTTTAAAGTTTACACTAGCAGCTATTCTCAATTTTATATTATATAGAATGGGAGATTGGGAATTGTATATCACAGACTTTCAATTTTTTACAATGACTTGAAATTTGGTATACATATAACTTACTTGTTAACAGCTAACTTATGTTAAAGCAGTTAAAACGTCTTTCATAAAATTAGATTTCACCTCCCCTAACTGAGACTAAGTGTCAGAGCGGTCTGTGCCAAAAAGCAAGCTTGTCTTCATAACCAATAAGATGTACTGCTTATTCATATCTACCTTAATACACAAAACGACAAATTAAGGGTTGATGTGAATCAATAACAATTGTTGATATACTAAGGCAAACGTCATATGATAATTAAAGATATAAAACTACGTCTTGGTTATTTTGTGTCCAGAAGTCTCGCGTCTAGCTAATTGACCGATTGAACCGTCTTCACCCTTGCTCTGAAATAGAAGAGAAATTCTGCAAAATATAATTATTCACACAAAAATTTAAAATATTATTCTAAAATTAAATAAGATCTATTATATAAAAGATATAAGAAGAGTACATAAACTGAAATTAATCGTTTTCATTTATCTTTACATTTGGGTCTATGTCACTCGTGGTTGACGTTTCGTGACTATCACCATCCCAGTATTCAGCACTTTTGTGTTGACACGAATTATCATTGATTTGTTCTTTTTATGTAAATCAACTGTTTACAAAACGTGGAATTATTCGAAACACTAAGGTCTTTCTTCACCAGATTCACCAGACATACATTGTTTTAGCCGTACTTGGCACAACTTTCCCGAATTTTTGGATTTGATTCTCTTAAATTCTTATTTGCTTTCGCCTTTCAGCATTACTGTTTTGATTCGAGCACCACTGATTAGCCTTATGTAAACGAATCACGCGTCTAGCGTGCCAGATTATAAGCCTGATATCTTTGAGAATGTTTTCAATAAATAAGTCTGATTTTTTCACAGATATACCATAAAAGGCGTCAATAAAACAGACAAGTCTAAACTTCTTAGAGCGTATTTTTCATCATATAAATAAAACATGACAGATGGTTGATCAAATGTGTTTCTAAAGATATACCCAGCAATTAAATATACATGGATATGCAAATACAAGTTTTGTACATGTGATTCCTGTATTGCTGGGGACTTATGGTATTAACATACCTTGCTCGTTTCTGATACACAAGGATGGCAACACAAACCAGTGCAACTGCAAGAAAAGTTCCAATCACAGGTCCAGCTACCCAAGCCATACTCATTCTTTTGTCAACTTTGACACAACCTGAACAGAAATATAAAGAAGCGATAAAACTAAAAACGAAATCCATCTTGCTTTGAATTATTCTGAGTCTTAAATTGTTGAAATCTTTTAATTTTGTCAGTTACATTCAAGACGAAGAAAAGCAGACGATTTCCAATTGATAAAGAGGACATTTTGTCTCCGAAAACGATTTCAACTGTTGAAACTAAGAAGTTCGTCGGATCAAAATAGGCATAGCATTTATTCACTGCTTTCAATCTCAAAAGAATTTAATCCTTAAATGTTTTTTGTTGTTGAAAACATCATCCAATAGCAGAATAAAGACTGTAGCCTTAAGCAGATATTTTGATTTCAAGTTGATTTTCGGGGGGAAATAGGATAAAACATGTACAGTACCTGTTACCGAAGATGGTATTGACCATACATATGGATATTGTGGATTACAAACGCTACAGAAATCAACAGCTTTCTGCTCTCCATCTGAATAACACTTTCCATCAATAAAACAAGTCTTTTCCTAGAAAAAAAGTAGAATTTGCTTTGAAACACACACGCACATAAATAGTAGATGATAATTTCTGTACACTTAAAAATACTTTGTGTATTGCGTTTGATGTCCTTGTTTAATTCCTACGAGAAGGTAACACCTCCCGAAACGAAAGCTGATTTTTATCAGCTGTATTTAGAGGAGGAGATAAGGGGTCTGCCCAATGCTAGGCGGTGTTGTCGTAGAAGTATGAAGTGAAACGTACAGGTTCCAGCCCCGGCCGGGGAGGAAGTAAAGAATCAGATCAACTCTAACATTGTTGGATTGATTTTCTAGGCACTTTATATATATATATATATATATATATATATATATATATAAATCTATATAAAAAAGAGACCTACAATATATCAAATATGTTCCGGATCGTCTACAATAGGCGATACTGCATAGATAAGGTAACAAATCTTAAGACATAAATCTATATATTTAAATAATTTGTGTGTTTAATTAAACGTGAAGCTACACCATATTTGTGAAAAAAAAGTACCACATCTACTACGATATAAATTAGTTGTTATGAATCAAAGCGTGGGAAAAGCCACATTATATAATTTGAGAAAGGGATGATCTGTTCCGACACAATCCTGAAAGTCTATACGGTCTATGATTTGTTGTGATGTGTCGGGTTATCGCATTGTGAAAAATCATGTAGAATTATTGTTCCTCATTTTTTCCAAACTGAAATATACTTAAATGTACTATTCGGTTGACAGATTGTTATCATTGTGTACTGAGATAACAAAACAATCCGCAATCCTTACTTGCCCTCTTATGTTCATTTGATCAATGTCATATCAATAATTGTTTAAAATAAGCCATTTTACTATGATAGTTGTAACAGAACATTCTACAAAAGAGGCGCAACATAACTTTGTGTGACGATCGTATATCATTCGTAGTGTACAACCGTTCATGCACTGGTAGTAAAAGAGGGAGGGGAGGGGGTGGTCAGTGGCTTCATATACAGATCAACAGTTATCACTGGTCTGTCAACACAAAGCGTGTGAGTTCGAATGCCGTTTCTGCAAATTAAGGAACGTTCAACTCCTAATTGCTTAGGGTTGCTAGTTTTCCTGCCAAATATCGGTGTTTCTCTGCGGGTATTGCGGTTTCCTCCCTCAATCAATAAGAACTGGTCGCCATGATACGGTCAAGAGTTCTTACAGTATCATTCAACACCAACAATCAACCAATAAAACATTTGTAAATGGGTACACCATCTACTAACATACTTTTGACGTGGCTCGGTATTTATACATCCCGCCGTTGTGTTATTGTGCTAAGGTCATTTTTTGTATTGTCTGTCATTTTTGCTTATGTACTTTGTCTATAGAGTGTCTATATGCCATTTTGTTTTTCTTTGTTGAAATACTTATTTGTTTTTATAGTGATTAAGATTATAACACAATGATGACTGCTGTACCCCTTTTTTTGACATTTTTGCCTACTATGTCTGTTTGTTTTGCTCACACATTGTTGTCAATATAACGGAATTCTATGCGACTGTCGTACAAGTGAGAGGTTGGGTTAGCTATAAAACCAGGTTTAATCCACCATTTTCTACATAAAGAAATGCCTGTACCAAGTCAGGAATATGACAGTTGTTTTCCATTCGTTTGATGTGTTTGAGCTTTTGATTTTGCCATTTGATAAAGGCCTTTCCGTTTTGAATTTTCCTTGGAGTTCGGTATAGTTGTCATTTTACTTTTTGAACCATTTTAGTTGTCTTCTTTTGTTTAAACAGAAATCAATACACCACTAAATGTTTGGCATTCTCAATACTAATTCATTTATTAGATCAATAAGTACATGTATAACCCTTCAAATATAAATAATCATACAATATACCTTACCTTTAGTTCGAATTGCGGTAGGTTTGAATGCGTTTTTGAACGTTGACATTTCGAATCAAATATGAATAACTCTAGTTCATCTCCAAAATGTTCCATATCGTAACTTATTCGCATGGAAAACAACTCGACAAACTTGTCCGAATTAATGGAAGCGTCACGTTTATGTCTGGTATTGCTTTCGATAGTCAGCGGACAGTGCACCTCCATTATAGTCTCTAGTCTTGCAATTGCTATCCAGGAAGAAGACAATACTTTCATACCCTTGTTTGATAACTGTAAGAATATATATATACAATAAAAGCCAGAAGAGTAATGCAGATTTAAAGTTTAAATTATATGACAACATAAAGACAATAAATGTATATTTCAGAGCGACTTTTGGTTATTTTTTACATGCATTTGTACACTCAGGTATGTCTTATACAAATGTATAGAACTTATAATAAATTTGTAACGCTCACTTGACAATGTTTGTAAAATAAAACGATGTGAAATAATTGCTTATGAGACATAGATTCATAGTAGAACATAGATCGACCATACTTTAACAACCACTGATTACTGGTCGGCCTTCAATAATAAACTAAACCTCAACAGTAGGGTAAGCCAGAAAAGCAATATTTAATTATGAGTAGTATTACACTTAATTATGTAGCTCAATCTTTTAGTAAAAGTATTATACGAAATTATTTTATCCGGTGAAACCATATCGAAACTTATACTTGCTTAAATACAAATAGATACCAACTATCAACTTAACAGCTGTATCTTCCGGATTTGTTTTGGTAAAGCTGTTGCTCATATGTGAATATTATTTACAAGATCTCAAAATAAGGAATTTTGGTGTTTATGCAGTTTTGCATTAATTTCAAGAAGTTCCCAGGCTTAATGCAAATATTCAAGACAAAATTCAGAAATATAAACACTGATCTATGCCAGACTTATATCTTAATATGATCATCTGAAGGATGTAATTTTGTAAATTTGTAGATTTATGTTACTTTGATTCTCAAATTGAACGGGGCCTAACATGTGTGCCTTATATTACCTTCTTCTTTGAAGATTTGTAAATTCTCTATTTAAAATTTTAAAAAATGGATAATATATGTAATAATTGACAAAACATTCATAATTTTTAATTGATTTTTTTGTTGACTGTCATTAGCTATTTGCCAATGCTAGTTATACCATAAGACCATCGGACATATTTGTCAAAGAGGTCTCTTTAAGAATAATGTCAGGCAAGTTCGGCCTTGTGTATCACTAGAGATGTTTCAACTTAATGACAGGAATGCAAAAGTGAAAACAAAAACATAAGAGAGGGATTGTTGATGCAACTCAATGACAAAAATAACCAAAATACATTTAAAAGACAACATTCAGTCTTACATGTGTCTATACAATATGCCAAGCTCTAAATCGCCTCAAGTGTTTATATATTAAGTGCCAGTAACTTCCAAACTCATATCCATTACATTTACTCAAACTCCAAAATTGGATTTGTTACACACTTATAAGTATATCAGACTGATTGTGCAGTGAACTGTCAAACCTTAATTTGGTAAATAACCCCAATAGTTGATATCATAACAACATGTGTACTAAGTTTCAAATTGATATGACCTCAACTTCATGGTTGACTGAATATTTTAACCTGAAAATGTATTAATTTCACACTTTGACATTTCCATGCTCAGTGAACCGTGAAATCGGGGTCAACACTGTTATTTGACATATACTATTTTAAGGTTACTTAATAGTACACATCAAGTTGTTTAGACCATAGCATTTATGTAAATTACCTTCACTTAAAACTTCAATCTTACACGGGACGAATGGATGGACGAACAAACGAATGGACAGACGCACAGACAGAACAAACATAATGCCCACTACCATTTCCCTTTTCAACTTATACTGTATATCTCGTAGCTCATTCTGCTGTTTTAGAACAAAAACAATCAAAGAAATGCAATTTAAACCCAATTCTCCAAACAATGTATAACATTCATGGAGATATGACATATGGCAACTACTGACGAGGTTCGGGACTTGGGATAGACATATGTAAGTTTGGCTCGTTTAAAGTACTAATAGTTCTCTGAGATCCCAACCTTTCCCTCTTACTCTCAATCAGTAAATCGACAAAATCATACATTAAAAACTTAGAAAAAACAGAGATACAAAAAAAGCACTTACATCTTAACTCCAGAATAAACTAGAAAATAGATAAAGGAAGATGTGGTGTGAGTGCCAATGAGACAACTCTCCATCCAAATAACAATTTATAAAAGTAAACCATTATAGGTCAATGTACGGCCTTCAACACGGAGCCTTGGCTCACACCGAACAACAAGCTATAAAGGGCCCCAAAAGTACTAGTGTAAAACCATTCAAACGGTAAAACCAACGGTCTAGTCTATATAAAAAACGAGAAACGAGAAACACGTATAAATTACATAAACAAACGACAACTACTGTACATCAGATTCCTGACTTAGAACAGGTGCAAACATTTGCAGCGGATTAAACGTTTTAATGGTACCAAACCTTCTCCCTTTTCTGAAACAATAGTATAACATCACAACATAGAAAACACACGATAAAACATCAATTGGAAGGCTTAACTCAATCAAAACGTAAATTAACACACTATGAACGAATAAATTGGATCTGTGATACCTGAAAGTAAATACATAGTTAATAAAATATTAGGGACAAACATTCAAGGCCAAAAAGCAAACAAACAAGTCCAAATAAAGCCATGGCAAGACACCATCGCGAAATATTTAACCCTTAGAAAATAATAACTTTTGAAAAAACCGGTTTTCATAATATATACAGGTAAATGAAAAATAGAAAAGCTCATTAAACGGGACTTATACCACCACATCCTGGATTAATACATGAGTAATCTATGATAGTGACTGAAATACACAGAATCAGAGAGTTTGATACTATTATTTTTTACTTTTCTTAGCGTCTTTTTTTATATTGTCTCAGTGTACATCCTACATGCATGCATATTTGCATATCAGGATCAAACTATACACTAAGCTTCATATAGATGTAAGGAACCGTTTGTGATGAGTTGCGATGACAATGCAAGAGCAGGTCTACATTTCTCTTGAAAAAAATGCACTGGAATACTCTAAGCATATGCACATTTTCATTAGGATCTAACAATGTACCAACTTTCATTAAACCTATGATATATATATACGAGTTGCGATGACAAGGTAGGTTCTGAACAGGGCCAACAATTTCTAAGCTGAAAGAGGATTGTCTCTAGGAAAACTCAAATAATTCAAACTACCTACTAATGTGCACAAGTTCGGTGCTGACAAGGTCCAAATTTTCGTCCCAGATGCACATCTGCATTTATAGGATATAACAATATGCTAAGTTTCATGTGTGTACTATATACCATGTAGCAGGAGTTGCGATGACAAGGGCGGCTGTACAAAGGGGTCCACGTTTTTAAGGTAGCATGGCCAAAATTCTGCATAAACATTAAAAGTTCTTCACGTGATGATCTTTGCATGTCAAGATCAATTTTTCTGCCAAGTTTGGTGTGAATCTTACAATGGATAAATACTTGGATTAGGACAGACACACTGATTCCTATTTATCTCTCCTGAATGCTTGTTTGCAGAGATATAATACTGATAAAATAAAATAAAATATATAGTATAATAGCAATGAATGCTCGCGGTTCTGAAAGCAAGCTCAAAGTACGAAACCTGTTGATAAGAAATCATACAGTGCTACATTTAATCTCGGTTGCAACAACATCATAAATATGACAGGGAGTCATGATTATGTACAATGCTAAAGGAAACTACACAGGAAAAATATATTTTTTATTGAATCAATCTTTTACTATACCATACCGAATCAATATTTATTTATTACTGAAATACGAGAAACAGTGATTGAACAACAACAGTTTAACTGTATGACCAACGAAGTGAATTTATATGCCATGAGTTGAAAAGTTCATTTCGGCAATCCCGTATGATTTATTTTTGCGTACTAGTACCTGGAACGTATTAATAAATTTAAAAGTATTTTGAATAGTTACGTGATATTTTTGAATACTACAGGACAAGTTAGGACTGCTTCCAACGTCCTCTCCTAAAACAAAGGCTGTATTACATTCGATTTCACTAAGATCACAAAACCCATCTCCACGTACTCCAAACATCACAGGAGGTGTTGTTTTATCGACTGAGCAATCTGATGCAATATAACCATTATCGCAGTCACATGTACCTATAAATTCAATTATCGCTGCTTTATTTTCCAACTGAAATATGCATGCAATTAAAAAGACGTGGTATATTGTCAACGGATAAAGATGTTAACAATAACATGTTACCGTACGACATAATAAACAATTCTCGAAATTTGTAACGCATATATATAGATTTATAGAGAATATCATGATGAGTTTTTTAGATATATTTTATAAATATTATTTTTATAAAGAGAAACACGTGAAGCATTACGAAAAAGTGCCAATTTGGAGAAGGCTTGCGTAATTGGACCACTGAACGTTTTTTCTTCAATTTAACCTTTGTCTTACCATTAGAGACTTATTTTGAATATTTATCATTGTATCTTTTCCTAATTCTATCCTTAATATCTTCTCGAGGCGGCTATTTGTCTATAAAATATGTATCGTATGAATACAATACTATGATAAGTGTGCTACGACTGATAAATTTCATTCAAAACAGAAGAATTACTAATTAATGTATTGCAATTGTCTTTCAGAATATGTCAAGTCGAGACTCTGTTCAATGAGTGATTTTCAATATAAAATTTCCTCTTTTCTGTGAAGAATTAAAAAACGATGCATGAATGTATTAAAAGAAGATGTTTGTATAATCTAGCTTATTACCACTTTCACCATCAGTTTAGAAAAGAGTTTGGAGTCTCGAAATATTTATTCTCAAAACGAACTTACCGTTAACACAAGCACCGTTTCCACTGCATTCTGGAAGACCAGGGCAGAGTATTTCCCGAACAGCTTCTGCAATTGTCATTCCGCCACCTTCCGGTTCCTCACTCAGAGTGCTGTTGTCAATGAGCTCCCCAAAACAATTTGATTTGAAGCTTTCCATTGTTGCTTTAGTCCACGATAATGAATTCGACAACTGAAATTGAAATAGTATTTTCTGGTGCAAAAAGGACAAATTCGCATTGCCTGTTATACATGTATCTTATATTGATCTCATTTAAGTGAAAAAACGAGAGAGAGAGATTTATTATTATTTGTGGGATACCAATTGTGGTGGACTTCTAGTGTACAGATGAACCGCAAATTTAAATGTTGAACGATGTACAATTTTTCTCTGGGTATGTATGCATACTGTTTTTTTCAAACCACTAAATCAAATATCCACGAAAATAAAAGAATCCACAGTTACTAAAGTGACTCAGGCTCCTATTGGATTCTGATTTGAAATTTGAAGTGAAAACAGTAACCAATTTATTATTTGTCCAGGTAGGTTTTTCGAACAACAGTATTTTAAACATATTCAACCGCATACTTCTCATTATAAAAATGGCAGTGAGATTATTAGCTTGCACATAATTCAGTCAAATTATTCAAATTTCTATTTGTAATTATTTATGCTTTTTTCTAAATATTATTTTAGACTTGGAATTTAATTTCAAGATTTTAATCCATTGCTTTTTTCATTAATTCTGCTTTCATCATTTCAAATACAAACTTCCTTTCACCCCTATAGTTTATTTGGAATATGCATAAAAATTAACAGCATCATCAACAACAAAATACTCTTGTTTCGTTTTTTGTTTTGGCTTAAGATCGTACTGGTATACGTAACTCATATAACCTAAGATTTTAATGCCTTGCGAAAAAAATGGTGTAGCTATTTTTCTCTATAAATAAGTAACTTGCAGTTTATTTCTTCTGTACATTGTCAATTAATTCAACAGTTTAGTAGATGACATATTAACTCGATTGTGAAATCACCGAATGAGAAGCATCACCGAACTTCCCGCCGAATTTGTTATAACCATGATTAACATCAGCCTCTAGTGGAAAATAATCTCCTCAACCTTCCATAGCACCTGAGATCACCCTCATATTATTGGTTTTGCGTTGCTCAGTCTTTTTTTATGAAGTATTTTGTGGATTCGACTGTCTTTTCCATTGCGATGTCAGTGTCCAGTCGACTTATGAGTTTGACTGGCCTTGGTTAATCCGTTTTGTTTTTCTTTTAATAGTTATTAAATGGTGTTTTGTTCTTTTATGAAAGGCAATTATTCGGAGTGTGTCCTCCTTCATAGTTAACACCTGCTTTATGTTACAAATAACAAACATACGTGATCTTTTCACTGAAAAAAAATGCAGATATTTGGCTATTTGTTGATTCAAGCGTCACCTGTGAGTCTTATGTAGACGAAACGAACCTCTGGTGTACAAAACTGTAATCCTTGTATTTATAATTAGTTATTTAAATCAACTCGTTCGAGGAAAACAAAATGAACGCATTTATTGAAAGCCATCAAGAAACTGTTAATTGTCAGAAATTATTGAATACACGGGATATGGAAGGGTGTAATTTGCAGATTTTACCATTTTTATACACAAACTGGATCAATTTGTTGCATCTGTGTATCTAATGTTATTGTTTCGTGACATCAACGAATTCGAGAATATTCTCATATAGACAGCCTTAGAATCCAAAAGTGCATACAAAATGCATTTGTTAATAAAGAAGGAAAGAAAGCTTATTCCTGTAAGAACAGATATGCTTATATTTAAACAATCTGTACAAAGAGACCTTACGA
Source organism: Mytilus coruscus (assembly GCA_017311375.1). Taxonomy (NCBI): domain Eukaryota; kingdom Metazoa; phylum Mollusca; class Bivalvia; order Mytilida; family Mytilidae; genus Mytilus; species Mytilus coruscus. The sequence goes on from CM029607.1 coordinate 64,950,892, forward strand.
CTTTCAAGAAAGACTATTTACCGGGTTTGTACTAACATGAGCAACACGACGGGTGCCACATGTGGAGCAGGATCTGCTTACCCTTCTGGAGCACCCGAGATCACCCCCAGTTTTTGGTGGGGTTCGTGTTGCTTAGTCTTTAGTTTTCTATGTTGTGTTTTGTGTACTATTGTTTGTCTGTTTGTCTTTTCTTTTCTAGCCATGGCGTTGTCAGTTTATTTTCGATGTATGAGTTTGAATGTCCCTCTGGTATCTTTCACCCCTCTTTTTCAATTTGAGCCATGTTTGTCCTGAACATTTGACAATTTTGTCATTAGGTTTTATAGATTGTTATAACATAAAGAAAGCAGACATTTACCAAAAAGTTAATATGAGTGAAATTCTATTCCATTTTAATTATATTTTATTTGGTACAAAACCTGAATGTCGAGGGCACATGCTTCCAATGACGATTCACTTTGGACATTAGGAACTTGGCTACAAGCCTTAAATACAGACGATGCTCCTAGAGTTAGATGACAGTACTTTTCCGCCTCACTTGCAGTCATAGTAATATTATCGTGTTGTTCATTTGAAACCTAAAACAAATCATGCATTATATTGGAAAATAACAATCATGAGATTCAAACCTTCGAATGTTTTGAATTGATTACTCAACAACAGCCGTAAGATTGATAGCACGATACAATTTAGAATATAACTAAGCAAACATGTTATTTTTCAGGACAACTTAAAACATTCAAATAAGTTTCCAGGATTCAGGTTGATGTTATTGATTAAGTGTTGCTCAAACGAGTACATGTTATAAAATGTCCCTTCATTTTCGAATTTCTGCTGAAGGTAGTTAAGTAGGAACACTGCTTGGACCTTTAACAAGATAATCATTTATATATTAAGATGTACAGGCATGATTCTAAAGCGTTCTGAAACCGGCAAGTAGTTGAACTTCTAAATAAGTGATTGTGAAAAACCAGGAGGCAATTGATGAAATTGCATTAAGAAAAAGAAACCGAAAATACTCAGATTAGGTGTTGTGTTTTCATTTTTATATTTAGTAGCCATATAGACAGGAATTCAATGTAATCTGTATTTCAATGTATCAAACGTTCTTCGACACTTATTGTTGTCTGGATGTATTACAATTCTGTCCTCAACTTTGTTTTCAACTGCCAGCTAATGATTAAAATAAAAAGACTGATGTCAGATATAAAAACTATATTCAAAATATTGTTCGTCCGAACTAGACTGATTTCTTTTACCGTTATACATTAAAATTGTTCCATGGTGTAATCAGCAGTTTCGATAAACATCGCTTGTTATTTTTGATTTAATACACAGAGAAATCAAAATTAAATAGAAAAGTAATAAGAAAAAATAAATGTTCACATTGATAATAAGAAAAACAGCAAAAGACAGTATTTCATTCAAATTCAAATCTATTCAGAATAGGTAAGTATTTTGTACCCAAGATGTACTTATGAGACTTTTAAAAATGACACAAAAACTAGAAGACCGACCAGGAATTTGTCTTTTTGTCAGTTGCCCAAAAATCGTCGTATTGCTACATATACAAAAATCATGGCGTCATGAAAAGCACTAGCTTACCGCTAAAATGACTTGAGACTTTTTTAGAAAGAATTAAGAAGAAAACTCTTACAATCCGTCTAATAAAGATACACTTACAATAGAACGTTTACGACGATGTCTTCGAAGACTATTCCATGGATACTCAATTGAACGTTTTTTTCTCAATGGTTTTTCATGGCAGGTTTTGGACCCTATAGAGTCATAATGCTTATTCCGTTCGCAAGGTACAGAAAAAGAAGGTGAACAATCAAATTCCTCAGCCTCTTTTGTGTCAGGTGGACATGTACAGTAATTGTCGTCGTTGTTCCACAATTTAATGGTTTTATTATCTGCAGTCAAGGAAAACAAATTTTCATTTTGCGTTCCAATCTTGTCATCAATTCTGAAATATACCCCAAATTTGCATTAATTGTGTTAAATGTGAAAACTTGTAGTCATTTATTACTTTATTAGACATAGTTTTTATAAAACAATCTTGCAGTAGGCAAATATAAAAGACTTGATTACTTATCTTAATTTAAGGTTAATCATTGATGACTAATATCCTTCAGAAAGGTTAAATTAACAAAGACAACAAATTTGGCACAACTAGGGATTTTAATTTAAGATAAGATGTTTGAACATATGAGCTAAATAAGTAAGGCTTATACAATATCAGCAATTAAATAAAACAAATATCGACATACATAAATTATACATATATCATATAGTTTCACAAACAAATTAATCAAAGATCTAAAATGTATATTTTAAAGCGAAGAATAGTTGCAAACTCTTGGTATGTATATTTATATTAAATAGAAAAAAATCAATATTGAAGATATTACCTCCATGATTTTGTGAAATCTTTAGGATATAAAGCTGTATAATACTGATTATTGCATTCATCTTTAGTTCCAGAGACGGTGCTCGGTGCATTGTTCCGTAGTTTAAAATCGTCTGTGCAAGTATCACTAAGAAACCCACAAAGCCCTCTTGTGTTTCTTGTATCATGCAGTGATGCTTTGATATCGACATTGAAGTACTTAATTGATGCAGTTATGTCAACTCGTGTGCCAGTTGGAAAAAATATCTGTAACGATATAACATTTCAATCATTAGCAAAATTATAATAATATATGGAAAGTTTAGTTTGAATGTGTAGAATAATTACAAAGGTAGAGAGAACATCATTCGTTTAATTTTTAACAAGGGAGTGAAGACACCAATAAAAGTTATAAAACAGACAAATCAATAAAAAAACAAATATCAAACTCAACAAAGCAAACAACTTATAGTTGCTAACGCCTACGTATTTTGGACATTGGTCGATAGTTGTGTCAATGTCAATCATACCAAATCTCCTTATTTTTATAAGCATTACAGAACATAGTAAAACAAATAAGCTACCAATCAACAAAATCATTCTACTGATCAACCATCGATCCCAGCAAGTACAGAAACTCACAAAAAATATATAACAAAAATAAAAATATCAGTAGTTACATTAGTTACATTAGTTTGAAAATATATTATCACAAGAGATTTAACTATCATGATCTGACCTAATGTGCAGCTATGCATTCTGAAACTAAAAATCCAAATTGCATTCACTAAAAAGAAACTGATAAAACCCTGAATAGCAAGTTTTATTGTAACAAAAGGTTCAAATAATTTTACAGTAAATGAAAGTGACTTTAATTGTACGGAGCATTTTGTTTTAAATCAGAGGAGAATATGTTCATTTTCCAAATTGCAATCAGTAACAAAAACAACTTTGTTATACTGCAGTCGCATTTGCTTTTTAACAGTCAATGGACCGGTACCATTACCAAGATTGCTATTAGCTGTTGATAAGAATAGGTTTTCATGCGATAGGTCTTGAGATAAACTATAGTCCTTAGTAAAAGAGAGGCGAAAGATACCAGAGGGACATTCAAACTCATAAGTCGAAAATAAACTGACAACGCCAAGGCTAAAAAAGAAAAAGACAAACAGACAAACAGACAAACAATAGTACACAAAACACAACATAGAAAACCAAAGACTGAGAAACACGAACCCCACCAAAAACTGAGGTTGATCTCAGGTGCTCCGGAAGGGGAAGCAGATCCTGCTCCACATGTGGCATTCTTTATGTTACTCATGTTAGTACAAACCCGGTAATAAGTCCAGTTCGGTAGGTCACATTCGGGAATAGGGGATGGGAATGTAGTTACGACATTAGGAACATATCCGCTATCATCTGTGAAACGGATATTCCATAACGGTCAACCAACTCGTGATGGCGTCCTTAAAACTTACGAAAGGATGATTTCAACTTCACCACTTGGAACTCTTGGTTTAATAGCTTCCTTGTGAGCAGCAACCCTCTATCAAGGAAATCATGATAGGAAATACAAGCCCTGGAATATCGTATCAACTAGGAGATATATACTCCAGTAAAGAACGAATGTTTTGGCATTAATGTTTAAACGAATTTTGAATAAAGATTATTTACAAAATGGTTCGATTAAATATATAGTCTATTGTCACTATCGCTTCCATACCTTTTGGCAACCTTCATGCGATTGTATTATCAAAGATTTTAAAAGGACTGAATTTAATGACACAGCTGAAATAAAACGTTTCCAAATCAAATGCCTTTGTGAATACTTGAAAAATAGGCCTCAAATTACGTTGCAAAAAAAAACATTGTTCAAAATACATGTATAGCAATCGAAAATCAAATTCATTGTTTGATATACAGGACCTGCAAGGAATTGTATATCGGACAGATATATTATGACTTTTCCTTTTGTTAACAAATCTGTTCTCATAGCAAACAGATTATGTATCTGAGAGTAAAAATACACGATCTGAAAGAACGTTTGGATACACGCAGTAGAGGAATTTAAAGTATTTCCGTCTTGCTAAATGAACGACTTCAATACAATCGAATAGAAATTAATTATGTTTGAAAGACAATATAAAGCAAATGTCGATTCTGTAATATTTGTTTTGGTTGGTAAATTATGGCCTTCCTAGTCCTTTGTTGTATAAATACAAATTAAAACACGCCACCCTATGGATTGCATCCGTTGATCTCTGGTGGATATTTTTATCATTGGCAATACTTCAACATCTGCTTAAGTTTATATAGATAAGGATGAAAATGGCAAAATTAACTGTTTTGATCAGCCCTTCACTCTGATGAAGGTACATATAGCAAGTAAGTTGAGTTTAGAAAGATGAAAAGAAATCGCTGTTTGTGTGTTGATGTATTTATATACTTTATAGATACAATTGATTTACAATTTATGAAATGGATCTATAATAACATAAAATATACGTGAACAAATGCAAATGATTCTCGAAATTCCGTACACAAAATGTGGTTTAAAATGATATGCTATTACAGTAAACAATTCCTTTTAATGATATTCAAATATATGGGGGTCATCAGATTCGTTTTGGTGTAAATCTTTAATTGATAATACCTCTATCTTCTGTTGTATGTAATGTTAACGGCATCTAGCATGTCTTGCATAGTTAATAGGTGATTGCACGTTCGTATTGTTAAAATTGTGAAGGTTTAAGCGCGACTGTAAAAAACAAAAAATTAGTAGACGGATAATGGATAGACTCTAGATAAAAACAGAAGCTAACACTAGGGTATTGGATCAGTAAAATTCATGTATAAATATCTGCATTATATAATGGATAAATGGTAAAAATCAAATTGATAGAACGCCATATCTTGTTCTACTCATCAAACGAAAATGTAAAAGTCAATAAGACAAAATCAAAATAATAATGTTACTCTGACCAGTGAAAGTATGTCTCTTACAATGAGCAACAACTACCTTCTTAAACAATGCATTGCAGGGAACTGTCTCGTTGAAAAATCTTAGTTGACGATGCAATTGTCCTTATTTAAAACGACATGCCGTTATGCGTATCCATTGTTGACTTTTTTATAAGGAAGTGCTAAATTTTCATGTTTCTCTTAAAATATAAAATATAAGTAAGTCTTAATTGTCAAATATTCAATATGCAAATGTTATATTCCCTTGTGTTTTGTTGACACATTAGATGTCTAACTATCTACAGAAAAATAATAATTGACCATCTTTTTTGATTTGTTCCCTAAGAAGCGTGCCTAACATCAATATCTTTAAAAAATAAAAATATGATAGGAACTCACTTACACGTTCTATAGAAAACAATTATTGACCATCTTTTTATTTTTTCTCTAGGAATGCGTGCCTAACAGCGATATCGTTGAAAGAATGAAACATGATAGGAACTCACTTACACTGTACTGTCTGTCATTTTTCTTTTGACGACGAACATCTAAAATTTTATCATGACAAGTCCTATATTCAAACAAATGTTTATCACCATCATCATCACATTTATCGGCTATGAAGACATCACCACCAGCTCTAACAGCAACACCACAGTTACAAAAATTTACTTGGTGAGGAGGATGGCAGCTCTTTAGTTTAATTTGAACCTGAAATTTAATCGTAGAGGTAAAACTTGCTGCTTATGGCCTAAAGACCACTTATTTCAATTTGATAAGGGATATCTTAACTAAAACATGTCTGATAAATGTATGATGACCACATGTTGCTTTTATAGACTTCTATATACATATACATATATTACGATATATCAACAGTACAGATGAAAGAAATGTTAGAACTATATCATATATCATTTTACAAGAAAAATTGTATATTCCTAAACAATATAGTAGCACTTTCAAAAACTAAGTATTTGATATGGGAAATGTTTTGAAATAATCAATTGTTTTAATTTTTTTTTTCTTTTTTTTTTAATATCTCATTTCTCTATCTTATATTTTTCAAATATCTGTTTTCTCATCATTACCATGTAGTTATATATTTAAAATAAATATTTATCCTCTTGTACACGCATGGTAGAATCAATTTGCTGTGGTTGTACGCAGGTGAACATTGAAGATAATGAGATTCACTATCTTTTTTAAACTAGTATGTGCTCATTTTCTCTCAGATTTGATCTAATTTACGTACAAGTACATTTAAAACTAGATATCGGTAATTGTATGCATCAGGCAGGTGTTATCATGACTTTTGTCTGAGGAACATATTTATTTGGAATTGAAATGAAGGTTAAAACTACAAAATTATTCACCAGATGTAACTGCAATTTATCCTTTGCAACAAATTTTTTAAAGATAATTAAATAAAACTTCCTTCTTTTCCTCAAGCTTTTCACTTAGATTTTTGGAACTGGTAGAGCAGTTTTATTTTGATTTATGTCTAATTGAAGTGTTACACTGTCGTAATGTCACCTAATTCCGCGTCTATTTTTAATTGTAACAAGTGCTTAATATGTTACATATGTTAAACTGTTTGGTACTCAGTAGACATACATCACATAGTCATTATTATAATGAAAGACATAGCTAAATTTTTGAATACCTATGTTTTTCTAATATATTTGAAATGATGGTCCAATATAATTGTTTACTATTACAATATTCCGTCAATAAAATAAAACACAATACAAAGAAACACAAATGGAAGAAAGATGTAAAACAAGAAAAGATTGGTAAAATAGTACACTTTACCTGCATCTGTCTGTTTTGGTCCTTATGTTCGTATAATATATATACTCCCTTTTCTTGATGTTCATATTTCCTAAATAAAAATAAATCTGGAAATTCTAACATACTTCAAAATGTATATAAATTCAATAAATAATATGATCACATCAGCATAAAACATCAAATTGTGCATGTGAAATACTAATGACACTGGCCTGTTGATAGTAACACTGCTGTATGGCACAGTTAATAAATGGAAAATAGCTGTTTTAGCACCCAACTCTTTAAATCTCGGGGCCAATACAACTAAAATTGTTTACACACTAGGGCTTATTCATACACAGCCAATTAATAACACTATGATATATACAACAAAGTGTTGTTAAAACCTTAACTTACAAATAGGAACCTATTTTAAGTAAAGGAACGCAAAGTTAAAGAATAATGATAGCTTCTTTTCGTTCTTCTTGAGAAGCTCCTTTATAAAGTCTGTATCATTTGAATAAAGAAAAAAGTCGGCAAGAAGAGGGGCACAATTAGTTCCCATAGGAATGCCGATCATTTGTTAAAAAACGTCCTCAACACGTTACAAATACATGTATGTTGTCAATAAAAAGATCAAGCATCTTTTAGAGAATCTGTTTGTCTAAATCAGGGTATGATTTATCCCTTCCTTAAACAAGTTATTCGTATCTACGTTACCCATTCCTTTTGATGAAACAAAGTTTCACTAGTACTTTCAGTCTGTCTAAAGATTTATAATGGTGTATATTAGTGCAAAGGCAGAGAATTCAAATGTTTTAGACTATTGCAAGAGGATAGAGACTTAAATGGTATGTACTCTTACAGATCTTTCGAATTTTACATTCAAACCGCCCATGGAAAGGACAGTTTATCTAAAGCCCGACTTTGATTGCTGATAACATTTGTGTTAACACTTTGGACAGAGGTTTCGTAGAGCACTTGGCAGACCCAACAATATAACGTAATTTGTAATTACGACAATTATGAATGTTTTTATTGGTGTTTTTGTTAGATATATTTGTATATAAAACCTTCTACAATGCCATATATAAGTATGCAGTATCGAAAGGATGTAGGATAATGAGTTCTCATTACTGTAAATATATAGCAATATATATTTAGTTATGTTTTAATTTTTCAAAAACAAATAATCGATATTAGTACCATTAAAAACAATATTTAGAGATTTTACTACTGTGTTAGATTGATAACCTTTAAAAATAAGTTTTTTCAAAGGATCAATAAGCAAACTTTTAATGTTTCGAAACAATAAGGATTTTCTACCCCTGGAATAGATTACAATGTACTTTAGTTTTATTTGGCAAAACCTTGCGGAATTTTCGGTCCTCGTAGCTCTTCGACTTTCGTACTTTATTTGGCCTTTTTAACTTATTGCATTCGAGTGTCACTGATGAGTCTCTTGTCGACGAAATACGGGTCTGGTGTTCAAAATTTTAATCCTGGTATACTAATGTATAATAGATAATTATGGGAATAAGATATGATAGGAACAGACTAATCTGTAAAGTAAGGAGACTTTTGTTTAATTGATATATATATATATATATATATATATATATATATATATATTGCCTAAATAGATGGCACTGCGAACAGATCGTTTTTCCGTTACATCTTTCCCAATGCCAACTGTTTTGTAATGTCTTTGATTGACAATATACAACACGATAGCTGTTAGTTTGTATTGGTTTGAGTGTGTATCTGTAACAGTAGTTCCTGAACATAAGTTGTACATAGAATAAAGTTTTGAAAGGGATAGTGAATATAGCATTGTGCAGATGTGATGAATACCCAATGGCTCCTGTATAAATGGCAGAAGGTCATCAATGTAATCATCTAGTACAATCTTCTTTGCACACATCTGCCTATCTCAATTTCTTATAGTAGATATTAGAAGTCTGATGTGAACTGGATTTTAATTAGTATTACCCACATTTTTAATTTCTCCTACTAGAGAATGGAAGTCTTATTTGTACTAGGATTTCCGTTTGTACTGTTGTACTGTTGTAGCACATACTGTAACATAAATACAGGCATGCAGCTTTCCAGTTGATTATCTAACGCTGATATAAACATTTGCCTCTTATCGTATATAGCTTTAGCGTGCAAAGAGATGTAATCGATTTGCTTAGAATTGTATGACTTCAAAGATTGTTAAATCGATTTATTGTAAAATTATTTCCATAGAAAGATTAGTTTGCGACGTCCAATGATCAATATTACAATAATGTTAAGAACAGTCCCGAATAATAAACTTAATCTTTCCTGTACCGTTTTGTTTTTGTTGGGTTTATTTAACAATCATGTTTTAATGTAAGAAGTTGGTGGATCCAAAAGTTTTCTCCTGTCCTTGTCGCCTCACTATCCCAATCAGTATTCACGTTCATGATTTTGAGAGTGACGTTTGCGAATAAATGCTTCCTTGGACGGAGAAGTTTTTTAAGAGAACATATTTTGTTAGTTTTGTATTATGATTGATGGATATTCAGCCGAATGTTAAAAGTTTTCCTTTTCTCCCCACGTAATGAATACCACGGGTGTCACATGTTAATACAAATATATTGAGCTCTCGATTTTACAATTAGTTTTCAATTAATTGGTATATCTTTGTTTTGTGAATGTGTTAGTGAAAGAACTGCTGGTATTGGCAGCTTTCTAACATAAAAATTCATTTCGTCCATTTCTAGCATCCAGAAGGTGGTTGCGTCGATTTGTTCTGTTATTCACATGAAGCTGATGTCATATAGCTTTTTATGATGAATACAAAGAAGTTTTTTTCTTTTTTTTTTTTTTGCCATGGCATATTTTGTTTTAGACAGATGGATTTGAATATCCTTTTGGTATCTTTTGCATCTCTTTTGGTGACTACGTGTACGCATCTATCCCGTCGAACTTGAAATAAAGGATACATTAGATACAGTTTAGTCTTCCTCATATCTTGAATCACATCTAGAAATTGACAATGAGGGTCGGTTGAGAACAAAACTATACCACAAAAAGATGATTTCAGCTTCCCAGTTGTATAATTCCTATTTCTATGAAGCAACATTCCAGCTGCGCCTGCATATGAAGTATATATCACCCAGTTGATACGATATTCCAAAGCTTCCCCCCCATTTGCGATCATGATTTCCTTGATAGAGGGTTGTTGCTCACAAGGAAGATATTCAACCAAGAGTTTCAAGTGGTAAAGTTGAATTCGTTTCCTTCGAAAATTTTACGGATGCCATCACGAGTTGGTTGACCGTTATGGAATGTCTGTTTCAAAGATGACGACGGATATGTTCCAATTATCGTAACTACAATTTCGTCCTCTTTTCCTAGAAGGCGACCTACCGAAGTAGACTTATCACCAGGTTTGTACTTGCATGATCAATATGACGGGTGCCAAATGTTGAGGAGGATCTGCTCAACCTTCCGGACTCCCTACGATCATCCCCAGTTTTTGTTGGGTTTGTGTTCTTAGTCTTTAGTTTTTTTATGTTGTGTTTTGTATATTGTTGTTTGTCTTTTGATTGTCTTTTGTTTTTGCCATGTCATTGTCATTTTGTTTTTGCAATGGCTTACAAGTTTGAATATCCCTTTTGGTATGCTTCGCCACTTATTGTCACTTATTTATCAAAGATGTTGATTTGGTCTTCTTAAAGTAGTGACTAATGGTAATTTTAAATTGGGACCATTCTCTATAGTTACCCTATGCTTTTGAAGAATGGAAGACACGTTTCAGCATAATATAAGAATTTCATGTAGGTTCTTGCTTACTATCTTTGTGCTTGAGCATTTTTTTTTTTGTAGTCAATAATTCGTTTTGCTTCTTCATGGGCTGTATAGATCTTTGCTTTTGTATCCTGAAGCAACTACATGATAAATTAGTTGTCCAAATCTGGAATTTTGTTCATTTCAAGTTGACCATATTCTGATAATTCTCATTGTCTGATTGAAATAATTACCACGAGAGCATCGTTTTGATGACACCGTACTATTATTTGGAGTTATATGTCTCATGGGTATATCAAAACTAGCAAATAACATACATTCTTGTATCAAATATACTCAAGTCCTTTTAAAATATTACAATTCACGATAACCTTCCTTGATATTACCAGCTCTCTAACAGAGGGTCTGCTACTCTTAGCCTACTGATACCAAAAAGGCTGTCATCACCCCCATTGCACAATCTTCTTATCAGATGTGTTAATTTATTCTTGCTCTAAGTATGCATGAAATATTTGCCATGTCACAAGTAACTCTTGATATAATAGAAAGTAAATATTGAGAAAAAAGGTTCATAGAGCATTTGGCATACCGGTACTTATGTACTTTGGTACCCAATAGAGTGAACGAAAAACTCAGGTTTTCGTCTACTATTAAAATTCCCAAGATCGATAAAACAGAGCTTTGATTGTTCCCATTATGTTTGCAATGCAACATTTTACCTTCCGTCAAACGTTTTCATGTGTGGGTCGTTATGTGATTCGCAGACCTTTCCAATCCAGTCATCGGGTGCTTCATTTACGTTGACCTTCAAAAGATAAGAATAGCTGTTAAGTCATATAACTTATAAACCATACATGTACAATTTAATAGACCTACGTGGAGTTTTGCCTTGACTTGATATCCAAAATAAATGACACAGAAAAATTAATTCATTGATATTTTTTTTAGTTTTTGAAGGTCACGATCGGTTAACTTCTGCACCAAAACCTGAAAACAAATTAGCAGCCAAAGTAGAAATCAGTTTGAAAGGGCTTAAATCGTCAAATTGACCCCTAGCACAAAACCTACTAACAAAGTTCCGATCTTAGAGTACTCGTTGTTTCTTAAAGCTATTTCAAAGCCCATTTAAACTTAAAACAAATCGTTTTTCCCATACTTAAGTATCAATCAGTGCAATCAGTACACATCGAAAGAATTAAGTGAAAAGACATTATAGACATTCTGAGAAAAGAATATCCTTAGCTTGTGCAATGCCAAAATATTAGTATCAGCAGGATGTAGAACCATAAGTATTCATAACTGTATAGCAATACATATTTAGTTATGCTTTAATTTTTAAAACAAAATAAATGTAAGAAGCAATGAAGACAATATTAACAGAATTTACTATTACTGGAATCAAATCAGTTCGAAAGTCAAATCGGTTATGAAGTTGAAGGGAATTGACAACTAAAAAATAAAAGTCTAAAAAGTTGAGGAAAATCTGTCTGTGGTCATCTCTTCCTGAAAAACTTACGTTCTTGAACGATCATATTTTTATGAGCTGTTAATTTACAAAAAATGAACGTATAATGATATTTCATGTCAAGAGTGCTGCCTACTTGGCTGATTATACCCATTTGAACGATACGTCTACTAACACTGGTGTAGAAAACATTTATACAAGATACCAGGCTTATCACTGGGGACGCCACATGCTCACCTAGACTTAATTTATTGTTTTAATAATAGACACAGGTGATATGAGTTGGCAAATAACAGTTTTCAGATAATATGATATGTATTAGATATAGTTTCTGCATATTCAAGTGGCGTAAGCCACGAAGATATGAGACAACTAAATTTAATTTTGATAACAGCACGTTAGTGAATTGATGTAATTGTAATAATTTTGTCACGGACCTCATAGATTTTCACAATCTCTTCTTTTTATGGCTTTCTGACAAAAAATAACAAAGTTTACTGTAAATAGATACATCTGTTTTATTATAGCCGTTCTTTTTCATATGATCAACCTCTTTCAAAACATGTTTAATTTGTCCAAATAATAATTTAAATAAAAATTCCGAGCTCATTCGTTAATTTGTTTATGTATTAATAAAATTGAGAATGGAAATGGGGAATGTGTCAAAGAGACAACAACCCGACCACAGAACAGACAACAACAGAAGGTCACCAATAGGTCTTCAATGCAGCGAGAAATTCCCGCACCCGGAGGCGTCCTTAAGCTGGCCCTAAACAAATATATATACTAGTTCAGTGATAATGGACGTCATACTAAACTCCAAATTATACACAAGAAACTAAAAGTAAAATTATACAAGACTAACAAAGGCCAGAGGCTCCTGACTTGGGACAGGCGCAAAATGCGGCGGGGTTAAACATGTTTATGAGATCTCAACCTCCCCTATACCTTTAGCCAATGTAGAAAAGTAAACGCATAACAATACGCACATTAAAAGTCAGTTAAAGAGAAGTCCGAGTCCGATGTCAGAAGAAGTAACAAAAGAAAATAAACAAAATGACAATAATACATAAATAACAACAGACTACTAGCAGTTAACTGACATGCCAGCTCCAGACCTCAATTAAACTGATTGAAAGATTATGTCTTCATCATATTTATTTCAGGCACAATCCCTCCCGTTAGGGGTTTAGTATCATACCATCATAAAATATATGAGAAGAGCATAACCCGTGTCATGCCAACAACTGGTTTTAAATAAATGTGTTTAGTTCCGATGCAAAGACCCTATAAGTGAATCAATATTAAAGCCAAAATATGCAATCTTTAATGACCTGACAACAGTATCGTAACTATATCCCTTCTTAATAAGTCTATTTAAAGGTTTTGTTAGCTTCTGAGGTGAATACTGACATTTTGTGCTTTAAAAGAATATTACCATAAAATATTGGATGTGAAATACCTGAACGTATAAGAAGTCTGCATGTTGAGCTATATTTACGACTGATGTCCTTGTACCGATGATAAAATTTAGTAAATGTTTTGACTATTTTGTGATATCGAAAACCCTGGTGTAATAATTTTCAGTAATACATAAATTTCTTTCGTTAAAATCTGAAACGTTGTTACATACACGAGCGAATCGTACAAGTTGAGATATATAAACACCGTAAGATGGTGACAAGGAACGTCACCATCTAAAATGGATAATTAACGATAGGAAATGAAAAATCATCTCTTTAATCATAAATTTTGTATTAAGCTTTCCGTTAATGATATAGATATCAAGATCGAGGAAAGGGCAGTGGTCATTGTTAGTATTAGCTTTATTTAAAGTAAGTTCAACAGAATAAATTTCTTTAGTATACATACTGAAGTCGTCATTATTGAGAGCCAATATATCATCCAAATATCTAAAAGTATTATTAAATTTGTGTATAAGATGTTGTTTCGATGGGTCTTTGCTGATTTAGTCATAAATTGTAACTTATAGCAATACAAAAACAGGTCCGCAATAAGTGGTGCACAGTTAGTCCCCATTGGAATTCCGATAACCTGACTATATACGGAATCTCCAAAGCGAACAAAAATATTATCTAGTAAAAATTCAAGGGCAGATATAGTATCAAAGCATGTCCAATTGACATAGTTCTTTTGTTTATTGCTACTAAAAAATGACCTAAAAGAGTTAGAACATATGTATTCACATTCTGACTTTTAAATGCCCATTTAATTAGGTGTGTGAATTTTTCTTAATGAGAATGTGTGGCAATGTGGTAGACAGGGTAGAAAAATCAAAACTTTGAACAGATTCAAAATCACCAATATAAGCATGCAATTTATCAAGTACTTCCAACGAGTTTTGACACTCCAAAAGTAATTAATTCCACTATTTTCAAAGGCCTTATTTGAACAATTTATTATCAGGTTTTGATTGTACCAAGTGAACTGGTAAGAAGAATAGACAATTTAGTAGTGGAACAATGGCTTGAAGACGAAATAAATCTATATTTGTAAGGTGTTTTATGTAGCTTCGGAAGCCAGTACATAGTTGGGACTTTCATTGTATTTGGTTCTGCTTGTAAAGAGGTAGCTAAAAGTGTATGTTTGTTACATATGTCGTTTTCTGAAAATGGAGTCAGTTGGAATGTTGGTGAATTGGTGATTTCTTTTTTCAGAACCTCAATGTAAAATTTACGTCAAACAATAATGATATTATTAGCAGCTTTATCGGCAGGGACAAGAACAAATTCCTACTTACAATGAATTATAATGATGCGACCTACCTTTATACTTGGTAACGCATGGTTATTCCATATATGACTCTCATCAGCATGAACTCTTAAATTCAGAATGTAATTATTGTATTTTGATGTATATTTTCCTATTCCCCTGTATCGTATTTTGATGGACTGGGTGTCATTCCAGTTGTCGTTTTGAATCTCGTGTCTGCAAAACCTCGAATTAACAGACAGTTTTCCTCTACACGATTTATCTGTATTATCGGGTGCATACATTTCTACTCTAAGTACACATTTATGTGCCTGTCCTGGTCTTGTCAGGCAACCAAACGGCACTGTAAATCTGAACTTAATGTACTCCTCTTGGTTTTTTGCTATAGTTAATACAGTTGACGTTATCTACAATAGAAATGAATCTTTTTAAAACTATGAATTATTTTCGTTTATTTTCTTTTAATTCCAATCACGTTTCCTATTTTTGTAACGTTTATTCTTCCAATAACATTTTTCATTTGTAGTGCATATTTACTAGTTAGTATAAGTATTAGATTCACATTGAGGGCGTTAGCCCGAATGTGTGTATCTAATTTACACCAAGAAATTATTGTCAATGCAGTATGATAGTTTTCAATAATTTAGGTGGAGGGTCTTTCAGCGATTTGATCAGATGTTATTGAAAAGCAGGATAAATGCAGGGCATCCAATTTCATTTAGCAACATCTACTGCATTGACTATGTTATATTTAGTTTAACTCATATCCTATCAATTTAAAGAAATATCTTATTAAGTATATAGGATATCTTATTTACTTCAAATCAGATAAGATATATCGTAAATAAAGAATACAAGATATAATATATACTTTATAATTTATCTTATTAACTTGATAAGATGTCGATGAATAAGATATTTTTAAACTGAATGAAAATAAAAACGGCTTGCCATAATATTCTGTTTTCCCATAGGATAAAAGCATACGGAATCCTCATTTATACTCAATTATATTCATCCCAGGAAAATCATGAGAGAGTCATATAAAATTTGAAACAGCTAACATGTACCTAAATATAGTAATTTGGAATGTTTTAAGTTAAGGGAAGTAAACATAATATGTTTTTATTCGATGACTGAATTACTATCGAACCATCAACGCTTTCAATTTCGGAGACGACAATTATACGTTTCTGCCATTAAAATATTGCAGATGCAGCTGCATACTTGCTGAAAAATGGTATGATGCATAGACTGTTTTATTTAATCTTCGCGATTTATGATTTTTAGCAATATTTAATCTGCATAATCAAAACTATAAGAAAATATTTTTCAAAAAAATAAATAAATAAAAAGTAAAAGTGTTACCTAGCAAATGGAAAAAAGGCACCAAAAAATTGGAAAAAAGGCATTACCAAATGAAAAAAAAAAAAAACAAAACAAAACATAAAATATGGTATTATTTAAATCACTAGTATAAACGATCTTAAAAAGTTAACAAACTGCCATAGCAAATATATATTGAGCATAAAACAAGAAGCAGTTAAATATCATGAGCAAATACTAGAATATTGGAGATAGATCAAAAAGTCATGAGATCAAATATTGTTGACTTTTAATATCAGTTGGGGGGTTAATACATTAGTATACCAACCTCATCAAAAGCCATTAGTTTTATAAAATCGAATCCTTTTATAGCCGACTACACGGTATGCGTTTTGCTAATTGTGTAAGGCCTCACGGTGATCTATAGTTGATTAAATACACGTCATTTGGACTCTGGTGCACAGTTGTCTCATTACAAACCATAAGGCATATTCTTATTTTATATTGTCGTGCGTGGAGTTTTTTTTAGTTTTATTGTGTCTTCCTTAAAAAACATTTCCTAAGCATGGATTTTTAACGACAATACCATACTAATATGTTTGTTATATACTGATTCAAGGTTATTCTGGGAAAGTCTTTCTTTGTGTTTTTGTTTTGGTGAAATTTAATAGAAATTCATAATTATAGTCTGGCTTCTTATCTCAACGACAAATTCCAGCATGAATCTGTATATAGAAATTACTAGAATAAACTAGGATATGTATTTTAGTAGAAATTAAATACTTAAGAACGTGCAGAGATCATTTAATCATAGACATCTTACCGAAATACCAGCAAAGAAATCACTACTCTTTGCAGATGGTCCAGGTCTTCCTTTAATGTTATTTTTTGCTCTAACAACACAATTTATCTAAAAAAATAATGTAAACAAATACTATCCTTTTTTTTCAAATGCTTTGATTAGAATGAAGTACACGTATCGATATCATTATTATCTGAGTGTAAATAGGGTGTACGGAATTTTAACACCATACACCCCTGATTAAACCAAGATAACGAATCTATTTCTTATGAAGCGTTTCTTTATTAATTGATACACGGGCAAATCTTTTAGTCGCCATCTTAGCAGACGTTAATGAATAATGTTACGTACTTTTACTGACAACACAAGCAGATACAACGGATTAAAACAAATAATATGAAAAAGAATATATTACACTGTATTACACATATTATTGTCAAATGTCATGGAAATTAATGTAAATGTATTATTTCATATTGCTATTCGTAGTTAAAAATTACTTTTTTATAATATATTTTATGACTCAATAAGTATCCTTTTAGATAAGGTTCTAAATTTATAGAAAATTTTATGGTTATTGGTGATCTTAACTATGATTTTATGGTAAAAAAAAATCACAAGTGTTGGAGGATATATGTGATATTTTTGATCTGTCAAATATAGTGAAAAAACCTACATGTTATATGAAAGGGTATGAACCATAACTTATAGATTTTATCCTTACAAATAGAACAACTCTTTGTTTCAAAACACTGAATTTTAACACTGGTGTAAAAAGTAAAATAACAAAAAAAAAACGAACTCCAAGGAAAATTCAAATCGGAAAGTCCCTTATCAAATGGCAAAATCAAAAGCTCAAAGACATCAAACGAATGGAAAACAACCGTCATATTTCTGACTTGGTACAGGCATTTCCTTATGTAGAAAATGGTGGATTAAACCTGGTTTTATAGCTAGCTTAACCTCTCACTTGTACGACAGTCGCCTAAAATTCCACTATATTGACAACAATTTAAGTGATTGTCATCATATGATATCTACTTTTATAAAAGGTTATACACCTAATTGTGTATACAACAAGACACAATAAAGAAGTTTTAAAACTTTTGATGTTGAAAAGTATATTAATGATCTTGATAATATTTTTTTTACCTGATTCAGATGAATGTATAGATGATATAAACTTAGTATATAATGAGTTTGAAACTAAAGTCTCTAATGTGATAAATTGTCAGGCACCGGTAAAGTACAGATATCCTCGAAACAATTCATTACCATATATGAACAGAGAACTGAGAAAAGCTATTTTCACAAACAAATGTTGAGATCAAAATTTGAAAAATACAAAACAAACAAATCTTGGGAAGCATATAGAAAACAAAGAAATCTAGTAACAAAATTAAAAAGAAAATCGGTGAATATTTATATTCAAGAAAGGTGTGCTGGAGGACAAAAATAAAACACTTTTATCATACAGGTAAACCATTTCTCTCTAAAAAGTCTACTTACAGCCAACAACAAATTGTACTAGTGGAAGAAAATAAAATTTTAAACAACACTAAAGATGTTTGTGACAACTTTAATACTTTTTTTTGTAAAAGTTGCCAATGATATAGGCAAAGGTAGTATTTTTGAAGAAAAAACACACCCTAGTATTTTGAAAAATAAAGCTTACATACAACATAATATTTAAACCTATACATGTTGACATTGTAGACAAACTGGTGAAAAAGATTAAGGTAGTTCAGGGGTATAGAAAAAGAATGACAGAATTTTCTTATACTTTGCCAAAATGAAGATTTTACTATGCTTTTTTCAAAAAAATAATAAAAAGTATGGGTCACCGCGATATTTTTCAAGGTACGAGTCATTCAAAATTGCCAAAATTTGCTTAGATTGTTAAGACAGAATTTTGAAATAAAATATGAGAAGATAGGTTTTATAATATATTTTAAGAAAATGGAAAGACAAAATGGTGTCACCGAACTCTTTTTCTTGCTACAAGTAAAAAATGAAAATTTCCCTATATGTCCAGTACAAATTTTGTACTAAAAGAGGTATCTCCTTGAATGGCTTATTTGAAAATTGATTCTGAAAACACAAATATTTGGTATTTACCTTAATATAAAAAAGATACCTCTGAACTACCTACAGAAGTAGATCAGATATCATCTAAACTATTGCGAGCTTGTGTACCAGTACTTAACAAACATATTGTTTTACATTGTCATTTCGGGACCTTTTATAGGTGACTATGCGGTATGGGCTTTGCTCATTGTTGAAGGCCGTACGGTGACCTATAGTTGTTAATTTCTGTGTCATTTTGGTCTCTTGTGGACAGTTGTCTCATTGGCAATCATACCACATCTTCTTTTTTATATATAACAACACTTATAAATAATACAATAGAATCAAGTGAATTTCCAAACAGACTTAAAGAAGCTGAAGTCGTACCACTACACTAAAAGAACGATCCACTTGATAAAAAGAACTACAAGCCTGTGAGCATTTACCTACAATTTCAAAAGTATATGAAATGGTTATGTCGGACCAGTTAACTGAATTTTTTGAAAATATATTTCATGCTTTTTCATGTGCATTTAGAAAAGGTCATGGATGTCAGACAACTTTACTGAGACTCCCTGAAGATTAGAAAACAGCTCTGGATAAATATATGTATGTGGTAGAAATACTTATGGGTCTTTCAAAAGCTTTTGACTGTCTACCACATGACATTCTTGTAAGTAAATTATCTGCCTATGGTCTTTCTTCCAAAATCAGTGAAATTACTTCAAAATTATCTTACAGACCGTAGGCAACAAATCAAACTTCAGGGAGTACTCAGCAGTTGGGCTGACACCCAGAAAGGGGTACCCCAAGGTTCAATCCTCGGACCTCTATTATTGAATATTTTTATAAATGAAATATTCTATTTTATTGAACATGGAACCCTATATAACTATGCTGACGATAATACTCTGTCATATGCTGACAACGATTTTAAAAATTTATTGTGTATACTTGAAAGAAAAAGTGCTGTTTTAATTGATTGGTTTAACTTTAAACTGTATGCAGGCAAATCCTGATAAATTCCAAGCCATTGCAGTTATAAATAAAACATTTGCAAAGAAGCCTGTTTTTAATATACAGTCAGCTAAAATATCATGCGATGAGATTGTCAAACTTTTAGGTATTGATATTGATTATCAACTTAATTTTAATCACCACATTAAAAATATTTGTCGTAAAGCATCTCAACAACTGAATGTTTTAAAGCGCATTAGTTGCTATCTTACTAAATTAAATAAATTGACCATTTTTCACATATTTATTTTATCTAATTCTAATTTTTGACCTTTGGCATGGCATTTTTGCAACAACAAAAATACTACTTAACTAGAAAAAAAATCAGGAAAGGGCTTTACGATTTATATATGAAGACTATGTTAGTTTGTATGATGAATTCCTTGTACTAGCAAAGGTTCTATCACTGAAAATTAGAAGTATGCGTAACATGGCTATAGAATGTTTTAAAATTTATATAAATTGTCACCACCATGTTTACATGATTTAGTTGTACTGAAAGATTGTAAATATAATTTTAGATATTCTAATATTGTAGATATACCTAGGGTTCGAACATCAACCTATGGTAAGAACTCTTTTAAATATACAGCTGCTGTTTTATGGAATGATCTACCTGATGATTTTAGAACAATTGCTAATTTCAGTCAGTTTAGAAATATTTTAAAGTTATGGAATGGAAATGACTGTAAGTGCACAGTTTGTGCAGATTATTAATTAATATACTATGTATAATTTTTTATCATTTAGATCATATCCTATTTTTAATGTTTTATGCTATGCATTTTACCAGCTTTCTAATCATGGTTAGTTTACATTTTATTTGCTTTTAGCTTTAATATCTAGCTTATCATGCTTATAATCTGCTTATTACCACCAAGCTTAAATTATAGTGCTTCATTTTGTGTTATGTAACTTATTGCATGCGTATTATGTATTGAATTGTTATGTCTTGTATGTCGGTTAAAAGCTCATTAGAGCTTATGTTATGACCTTGTTTGTATATTATGCCGACTCTACATAAAGCTCTCACAAATCAGGGAAAATATTTAAGCTTTGGTGGAAGTGATAAAAGCTCACGATGTGCATACTCAGACATGTCCTAGGACAGTCATTAATCCATCCTTAATCATGCCCTACGATATGTCTTAGTACAGATCCTAGGACAACTTCGGTAAACAGGCCCCAGGCTAAAGATAAAGTTCTACATATTTTTAAACAAAGCAGACATTGTTCAGGTATAAACAAAGGAGCCAAATTCGTAGGGTTTTCCCAATATGTCTAAAATTGATGATTATTTTTTTTCATTTAATAAAACAGTGTTTCAGTATTAATTAGTATTTGCCTTATTCATAACTGTCGAGATTGTTTCATTGTTTTGCGTTCGTTAAAAAATGCTTCAAATAACTACGTGTTATACGAGTTTCTTCCCTTTCACAGGTAACACAGTAGTTCTTACATTATAAAACAAAAATTTCTTTTTTAATTTTAAATAGAGGGTTTGCAAAAGTATTATAATTGTTAAACATAACAAACTCACTGTAACGTCTAATTTTTTAAGGTCTTTTTCTGTAAGAATTAGATTTGACAAATGTGTTTTACTTTTCGTAATTGTCAGAATCGACTCGCCATTAACAACCCAGGTTACTTGGTAAAACGGACTATTAAGGCTTGAAGAGTCTCCAAAATAACAAACAAAGCCAATAATCTGCCTTGGAGGTGCATCTAATTCATCTGGAATCAAATCTGATTGTACTACAACATTTTGTAGCGTCTCCTTTGGGGGTGTGTCTACAAAAGATATATATTGTAATAATTTGATGTATAATAGATAGACAGATGGATGGATGGATAAATAGATAGATGAAGTGATGGAAAGATTGATGGATATACGGATGGAGAGAGAGAGAGAGAGAGAGAGAGAGATTACAATTCTATGTGTGAAGGATAAACTGTTTTGTTGTCGTTAACCCCTTTTTTTTCATGTCATTCTTTTAATTAAGAAAAGATTAAAGAGGAACGAAAGAACAGCAAATGAACAAACTATATTATATTGGTACTCAAGACGAAAATATCTTTAAAAATGATCGCAGTTACTTTTAATAAGCAAGGACACTATCCTTTGAGGGTACAAAATAATATGTGGTATATAAAAAATGGATTATTTGAATAGAATGTTTAGTTCAAAAATCAGCTGGTATTGTTTGAAAAATCTATTGAGTGAGGTTAAGATTTGAAAAAGTGAATTTTTATTTTGCCTTTTCCGCGAAATTGAGTGATGGATACATGTATGGAAATGCTGATATCCTTCCTTGTATCCGGTATCCGTTCTTGTTACATTGTTAACACCTAAATCTACAATTTCTACTTGAATTGGATTTCAATAAGAATGAAGAGAAAATACTATGTGTACAAGGTTCACATTGGTATTTTCACAGATGGATTTGAAAATCAGGATAGATCGTTTAAAAGCTATGTCAAAAGGAAAAATCAACAGTGTCGTTGACAACATGATTTCTAAAAGCATACAAATATGTTTTATTTTGCTAACCCACATACAATTGACTATCGAACATACATACAAAGGACGATTTTTCCTGATACCTGTAATTACCATATTTCAAGTTTGGTTAAAATTGATATATTCATCTGTTTCATGGATTAATGTGTAGCGAAGTATATATTTCAGACAAAAAACCTCCACTAGCAATGTCTTACATTCGACTTTAACCATGTCGCTTGTGCTATATTATTCATTATTTTCACAAAATCTTAACTTTTTCACCTTTCGTCAGTCATACGGGTTTATCACATTTGCAAATCAAAGTTTCTAAAATCGATTAACACAAATTTTATATAAAGACAGTACTTACAGAGCTTGTAAAAAATAATCGCATTCAGAAATGCCTTTCAAGAGATGCATCTTCGAAACATAACTTTGTAAAATACTATACATTGAAAGTGTTTCATGTACAAATGTACATGAATAGTACTAAGCGGTTTTACCGGGCTTTAATTCATTTTCGAAATCAATATACAAACACTATATATTGTTCCATTTAACAATATTTCTTTGTGAACTATTTTGTGTTTTCAGCTATACATTTTCGGAACTCATTCTTGATATTAAATGACAATAATATTTATATTTATCATAATTATGTTATTATTTACCACTTGAGTATTACATTACCTGCAATGCCGGTGCCTGAAAACATAAATATTGTTATTAGCAGTTGTAATAAAGTAAATTCGTAGCAAAAACTCAAAGTTTAATGAAAAACAAAATTATAATTCAAATTATTTTGTACATCTAAGCATCTTGTAAATCATAAGAAATAAATAAAAGACGTCAACTGTAAAAACATTATTATTATTTTGATAATATCTTGTAGTATATCTTCATTTCAAAATACAGCTAAAGATGTTTGTAGAAAGTTTAAAAAATACATGCACAAAAACACTTGATTCATTAACCTTTTGCATGTCTGCTGTAATGTTAAAATTCTTTAAATGTGGCATATTGAACCAGATGGGACTGTGTTGATGGTTTTAAACTAATGGTATAGTGTATTCCTTTGTCTAAAGGTCTTCTTTGCATCACAGGTCAGAATAAATATTCCATGATTTACGAGTGAATATCAAAACTTTTTTGTGATATATTCAAAAATTAATGGTATAAGAGGGTGGTTTAACATTAATGGTGTACTCTGAGGGTCTTGTCATACAATAAAGAATATATATATATATATATACCGGATCGTCATCAAGTTTGTGACCTGATTGTCTGAAATGCTGGGAAACTGGGAGAAGTGGCTTCTTAGAGATATCACTCCTATGGCCATTGAGGCGTTTGTGGAAAGGCTGCTTTGACTCATCAACATATTGGAGGCCACAAACCGAACATTCCAGTATGTAAATAACGTTCATACTTTTGCAAGTAACATTGCAAAATATCTTATAGCTATTTTCGGTTGCCTTACTGTGAAATGTTGATGAATGCTGCATCTGTAGGTAGCATTTACAGCGTTTTTCCTCACACGAACGACATTCTCCAGAAGTACTTCTATTATCAGACACTTCAGCCCGCACTAGCAGGTTCCGCAGACTGTTGGGTTGCCTAAAAGCTATCATGGGAGGCTCAGAAAATCTTGGATAGTTTGGAATTCTTTTAACTGTTCATTTCAACTGCTCACGAATGACATTAAAGCTGTTTTTGAGGATGGGTGGTAAGTGAGAACACATGGAGTACTTTTATTTTCTTTTATCTTTGTATTCTAAAGTTTACTCCTAGGAATTGATTCCGCTTTCTGAAACCTTTTTGATACTTCTGTGTTTGTATCCCTTCTCTTCAAGCGGATTTCAAGTTGACGTAGTTGTTTTTGTTTGTTTCTGTGTTGGAACATATTCGCTTGACTCTTAGTGCCTGACTGTACGGGATGCTCTTAGTCAGATGAGGAGGATGGCAACTTTTAGGGGACAGATATTGATGAGTGTCAGTAGGTTTGGAATATAGATCTGTGGATATGATGCCATCTGTGAGCGAGCTGGAAGTATCGAGGAGGCGATTTTGGATTTAGATTTATCATGAGTAAATTTGATACTTGGATGTATGTTGCTGGTATGAGTGATGAAAGTATCTAAATCCTCGTCACTTTTATTCCATTTCATATCCACATCATCTATAAACCTAAACCAGGAAAGCGGTTTTCGATGGAAGATTCAATGAGTTGTTTTCTAGTTTGCCCATGAATATGTTGGCATATAATGGATCCATTTGGTGCCCATAGCAGCTCCATTAATTTGCAAATAATAATCTTCATCAAAAGTGAAGTTGTTTTCTTTAGTACCAGCGTGAGCATTTTGACCAGGCATTCAGTAGGTGGATGTTTCACTGGTCTGGAATTCAAACTTCTTTACATGCATCAATGCCATCTGCATGTGGAAAATTTGTGTAGAGGAGGTGACATCCATAGAAACAAGTGTCGTGTCGGAGGAAGTGGATTTAAGGCCTGCATTTTCTAAGATAACCGATAATACCATCTTATATTAGTATCGTTGTGCACATTTTAGACTGATATAATTTTTCCTTATCTGCACAGTATCGTCTATTCTGTTGGTCCTTTTATAGACTTATATATATATATATATATGATTTAGGGGTGGAAATATGAATATGAGCAGATTTATTTATGTTTAATTATTAATTATAAATGTCTTATCAAAATAAATAAATAAATGCATGGCTTGAGGTAAACATTTTTTTTTATGGAAGGGCGGGGCATAAGACAACAGTAATTTACCAATGTTCAAATATCATAGATCGAATAGTAAAACAAAATAAGATAACAAACAAAAATGAGTGAATCAATAGGAGCGGGACCAAGTGCTAATCTGGGTACTTTTGTTTGGGAGGTTGGTGTCTAATGAAAGAATTGGAACAATAGTTCCATCTATTAAAACCACAGCATGAGCACCAAAAATTAGCTCAGATATTTATCTACTGCCTTTCTTATATTAAACTTTAAACTAAGCTAAACTAAATTAAAATAAAGTTAGCGTCTCCTGCTATGCATCCATCATCTGCCATGCGAATCCAAATCCAGCCAAAATGTCACAATCGGAGGTAGGTCACAATTGGTAAAATTACAGATTAGACAACTACTCTGGTATCTGAAGACTGCCAAACACATGATCGCTAGTGAAATGAAACATAGACATATAGTATCAGTCTACAAATTCGTGATGATAGCGGTAAAAGTGATGTAGGGACGACTTCAGTCGTTCTTCCTGATAACTGTGTAGGAGCAGTTTTTGAAAGGTGAACCCTATTAATGAAATCCATATATGTGAACAATTGTATTTGAACGAGAAATATGTTGATGTTACCGCAGATAAATACATGAAATAGAAATAAGAAGATGTGGTATGAGTGCCAATGAGACAACTCTCCATCCAAGTCACAATGTGTAAAAGTAAATAATTATAGGTCAAAGTATGGCCTTCAACACGGAGCCTTGAGAAATGACTAGTGTAAAGCAATTTAAACAGGAAAACTAACGATCTAATCTATATAAAACGAGAAACGAGTAACACTTATAAACCACATCAACAAACGACAACCACTGAACAACAGGCTCCTGACTTAGGACAGGTGCATACAAATGCAGCGGGTTTTAACGTTTTAACAGGCGCCAACCTTCACCCTAACCTGAAACAGTTATGTAACATTACAACATAAAAGACACATTATAAAATATCAATTGAAATGGCTTAACTCAATCAAGATCAAGATCAAGATTGCTTTTGTGCGTACCTGCATTTCACATTACACAAACTGCTTGATAACGACATTAGATAATGACAATTTACTTAGAAACTCAACATATACTCCCACGACACAGAGGAAATACGTAACAATCGTAGGTCTTTTGGAATTTTAACAGAAGATGAAGAACTGGATATCAAAATTTCATAAGTCTGCTTTCAAACACCGTTATATTTCTGGGATTTTAAAGTGTCTTATGAAACCTCTTTTATAACGCTTTACATCAATTTGATCATCATGTTTAGCCATGGCGGCCATGTTGTAACAAGAAACGTAAATTATATGATAAATGCAAATCATTTCGAATCATGCAATCCAAGATTTGTTGAAATGGTCCAATGGTTTCAAAGGGATTTTTTTTAAAGTACGACCAAGACGTCCAACGACGGACGCCAAGTGATGATAAAATAAAGCTCACATGATCCAACGGGCAGGGTGAGCTAAAAGGCCAAAATCGTTCTTAGAAAGGGAGTTTTAAATAGTATCGATATGTGGTCAACCGCCTTCACTTGATTGAATTAAATTATCAAATATTTGGTTTATCGGAGAGGTACCGTGGTCTGATTCATAGCTAGACGCCAGTCCGTAACATGTATGTGTAAATATATTCATTCTAGGCAGCCTAAATATAGGGTTTTGTGAAAATTGATTATACATTAAATTTCTTTAATTTTATAAGAGACTGAAAACGTAAAGCTTGACTTTGTACAGGTATAATTTCCGGTATGCTTTTTATAAATTTGTAGTATGCACTTTTAGATATTTATTGGTAAATACTTTACAGGTCTAAGTCTTAACATAACATAAGTACCAGTGACTTAATTATATAAAATGGATTGGAACATACCAAAGCAATAAGCCTGTGCACATTTCGTTGTTGGTTTGAGAAAATATACGGAAAATTTACTACATTTATGTACTCTCACAGGATATGATTCTATGCATTCTTTAGTCTTTGAATCAACAACACAACCTCTACCACTTGTTTCCTCGTTTGTCTTCTGTGGCAATGTTCCTAAATCAATACATATACACTGAATTCCATTTTCCTAAATATGTAGAATACTAGACAAGAAACATATATGTATGCTAATCCACTTTCTCCATGATGCCTTGCTATCGATTATTACTATTTTGAATATTTTAATATGGTTAGTGCGACGGAGGTCATTGGTAGAAAAGGAGCTGATAGCCTAATTTTTATTCCCTTTCAGATGTAATAGGACTTCATATTGATAACTTTTAATGCAATTTCCTTACATTATCATATTAATAATATTAGGTTGTATACATACATGTATGCATTGTTTCGTGTTAGTATTTAATTCCTCTCGTTTGTGAATTGAGTCTACATTTTATATTTTACATATATCTTCTTTTTAATGTAAGTGTATTGCATTCACATTTCACTTGAAATACAAGATATCATATAATCCGATAGGAATGTTATAAATACATCTTGAGATTGACATTGTGGAAGGTTTAGTTTGTGATCTAAATTCTACGGCAACAGAGATGACTTTAACTTTCCCATTCGAGGACTATCCAATTTTTGTGAAGAAACATGCCAGCAGCACCTGCGTTCAGATAATTTCTTCCCAGTTGGTACGATATTCCAGTTTTATTATTAGATGGTTGCGTCTTGCAAAGACGTTATAGAACGAAAAATCATTAATGTTGAAAAAAGTTATCAATTCAAAATAGTTTAAACCGCATTAATGGTCTGGATAACAAATTGTGAAATATTTTGATCAAAGATTAACTAAGAAATGTTCAAGTTGTCTTAGCCTCAATCCCGGTCGTCTTTCCTTGTTTAAAAGAGACAATCAAATGCAACTTAGTACCGATTTAGGGTGGAAATATGAATATGAGCAGATTTTTCATATGGAAGGGCGGGGCATGACCCTCAGGGTCAAACCCCTAAATCATTGTAAAGGTCGGGCAAAGTGCTGAAATAAGACAACAGTAATTTACCAATGTTCAAATATCATAAATCGAATAGTAAAAACAAAATAAGATAACAAACAAAAATTGAGTGAATCCAATAGGAGCGGGACCAGGTGCTAATCTGGGTACTTTCTGTTTGGGAGGTTGGTGTCTAATGAAAGAATTGGAACAATAGTTCCATCTTTTAAAAAACCACAGCATGAACACCAAAAAATTAGCTCAGATATTTATCTACTGCCTTTCTTATATTAAACTTTAAACTAAGCTAAACTAAATTAAAATAAGGTTAGCGTCTCCTGCTATGCATCCATCATCTGCCATGCGAATCCAAATCCAGCCAAAATGTCACAATCGGAGGTAGGTCACAATTGGTAAAATTACAGATTAGACAACTACTCTGGTAACTGAAGACTGCCAAACACATGATCGGTAGTGAAATAAAACATAGACATATAGTATCAGTCTACAAATTCGTGATGGTAGCGGTAAAAGTGATGTAGGGACGACTTCAGTCGTTCTTCCTGATAACTAAGTAGGAGCAGTTTTTTTGAAAGGTGAACCCCTATTGATGAAATCCATATAGTGAACATTTGTATTTGAACGAGAAATATGTTGATGTTACCGCAGTTAAATACATGAAATAGAAATAAGAAGATGTGGTATGAGTGCCAATGAGACAACTCTCTATCCAAGTCACAATGTGTAAAAAGTAAACAATTATAGGTCAAAGTACGGCCTTCAACACGGAGCCTTGGCTCACACCGAACAGCAAGCTATAAAGGGCCCCGAAATGACTAGTGTAAAGCAATTTAAACAGGAAAACCAACGATCTAATCTATATAAAAACGAGAAACGAGTAACACTTATGAGCCACATCAACAAACGACAACCACTGAACAACAGGCTCCTGACTTAGGACAGGTGCATACAAATGCAGCGGGTTAAACGTTTTAACAGGCGCCAACCTTCACCCTAACCTGAAACAGTAGTGTAACATTACAACATAAAAAGGCACATTATAAAATATCAATTGAAATGGCTTTACTCGATCAAGATCAAGATCAAGATTTCTTTTGTGCGTACCTGCATTTCACATTACACAAACTGCTTGATAACGACATTAGATAATGACAATTTACTTGGAAACTCACGACACAGAGGAAATACGTAACAATCGTAGGTCTTTTTGGAATTTTAACAGAAGATGAAGAACTGGATACCAAAATTTCATAAGTCTGCTTTCAAACACCGTTATATTTCTGGGATTTTAAAGTGTCTTATGAAACCTCTTTTATAACGCTTAACGTCAATTTGATCATCATGTTTAGCCAAGGCGGCCATGTTGGAACAAAAAACTTAAATTATATGATAAATGCAAATCATTTCGAATCATGCAATCCAAGATTTGTTGAAATGGTCCAATGGTTTCAAAGGGGATTTTTGAAAAAAAAAGTACGACGAAGACCAAGACGTCCAACGACGGACGCCAAGTGATGATAAAATAAAGCTCACATGATCCAACGGGCAGGGTGAGTTAAAAGCCCAAAATCGTTCTTAGAAAGGGAAAACATTGAGTTTTTAAATAGTATCGATATGTGGTCAACCGACTTCACTTGATGGAATTAAATTATCAAATATTTGGTTTATCGGAGAGGTACCGTGGTCTGATTCATAGCTAGACGCCAGTCAGTAACATGTATGTGTAAATATATTCATTCTAGGCGACCTAAATATAGGGTTTTGTGAAAATTGATTATACATTAAATTTCTTTAATTTTATAAGAGACTGAAAACGTAAAGCTTGACTTTCTACAGGTATAATTTCCGGTATGCTTTTTTATAAATTTGTAGTATGCACTTTTAGATATTTATTGGTAAATACTTTACAGGTCTAAGTCTTAACATAACATAAGTATCAGTGACTTAATTATATAAAATGGATTGGAACATACCAAAGCAATAAGCCTGAGCACATTTCGTTGTTGGTTTGAGAAAATATACGGAAAATTTACTACATTTATGTACTCTCACAGGATATGATTCTATGCATTCTTTAGTCTTTGAATCAACAACACAACCTCTACCACTTGTTTCCTCGTTTGTCTTCTGTGGCAATGTTCCTAAATCAATACATATACACTGAATTCCATTTTCCTAAATATGTAGAATATTAGACAAGAAACATATATGTATGCTAATCCACTTTCTCCATGATGCCTTGCTATCGATTATTACTATTTTGAATATTTTAATATGGTTAGTGCGACGGAGGTCATTGGTAGAAAAGGAGCTGATAGCCTAATTTTTGATTCCCTTTCAGATGTAATAGGACTTCATATTGATAACTTTTAATGCAATTTCCCTTACATTATCATATTAATAATATTAGGTTGTATACATACATGTATGCATTGTTTCGTGTTAGTATTTAATTCCTCTCGTTTGTGAATTGAGTCTACATTTTTATATTTTACATATATCTTCTTTTTTTTAATGTAAGTGTATTGCATTCACATTTCACTTGAAATACAAGATATCATATAATCCGATAGGAATGTTATAAATACATCTTGAGATTGACATTGTGGAAGGTTTAATTTGTGATCTAAATTCTACGGCAACAGAGATGACTTTAACTTTCCCATTCGAGGACTATCCAATTTTTGTGAAGAAACATGCCAGCAGCACCTGCGTTCAGATAACTTCTTCCAAGTTGGTACGATATTCCAGTTTTATTATTAGATGGTTGCGTCTTGCAAAGACGTTATAGAATAAAAAATTATTAATGTTGAAAAAAGTTATCAATTCAAAATAGTTTC
Source organism: Mytilus coruscus (assembly GCA_017311375.1). NCBI lineage: Eukaryota > Metazoa > Mollusca > Bivalvia > Mytilida > Mytilidae > Mytilus > Mytilus coruscus. The sequence continues at coordinate 64,982,302 of CM029607.1, forward strand.
AACCGCATTAATGGTCTGGATAACTAATTGTGAAATATTTTAATCAAAGATTAACTAAGAAATGTTCAAGTTGTCTTAGCCTCAATCCCGGTCGTCTTTCCTTGTTTAAAAAGAGACAATCAAATGCAACTTAGTACCGGGTGGGATTAGGAACTCCTAATCCTTTCCGGTTTCAGAAACTTATCATGCCAAGGTTTGTTTGCATGGTTCGTATAAGTCAATGTTTTGTGGACTGTGTACTGTTTTTCACGTGTTTTATTTGCTTTTGGTTATGACGTTTTTGCATTCTTCAACCTTATTAATTGCCCATTTGGTGTCTTCTCAGTTTTCATATACCGAGATGCATTTAATCGTTGACTTGATTTTGTAATAATGCATGAAGAAGATAACATTCATTTAAAATTTTTCCAGATATTTTTTTTTACTACAAAATACTTTCTAATTTCAAACAATTGACGAAACAAAGAGATCAAAATGCACATATAATGCATCAGAATATTATAATATCTTGAATTTTTGTACTCTGATTACCTTATCATTCCCTAATAGCTGAAATTAATGGCATACTTGTAAGTTAATGTCAACTTATTTAGAGCATTATTGTGATTTTACAATGCAAAGCTAATAAGAACATAAATATGTTGATATACATAGATATATATAAACAACATACCGTTGAACCAAATGGGGAACGTTGTACCACAGTCGTATAATGAAGGCGGCGACGTGGGCATATCAACTTCTGCAAGAAACCATTCGCCTCCATCATTATGTAAGTACATATCACATATGTCATTTTCATCACTACCAGTTATATAAGATGTATAACGTCTATCCATATCACCGAGTCTCTTATAATCCTTGCATGGGTCGCCTTTGGAGAATGGAAAAGTCATCATAACCACTGTTATAATAGAAATTTAAAAAAAAATACCAATGATTAAGTCATGAAAGTGAAATTTTAAAATTACCACGTATTAGCAAATAAAAAATCGACAGAAGGCAATTAAAAAACAAATTTAAGAAAGGTCAAACAAAATCGTGATTATTTTTAGGGTCAAAAGACAGTTTTTATTTTTATTTCATCAATATTTATTAGTTTTATTTTATCTTTCACATTAGGATTCTTTTATTTGGGTTTTATTTTTATTAGTAAAATGATACAAATTGCGACCTAACGGAGAAAAGGTTCGTGAAAAAAGGTTCCGTTCTGAGGATCACAAATAACGGACTGTAAAACGAAAATTTAACAACAGACAGTTAAAAGATATTTATTTGATCAAGAAGGGTATTTCATCTCTTTGAAAATTTTACCGATGCCATCACCAGTTGGTTTACCGTTATGGAATATCTGTTTCTCAAATGACGACGGATATGTTCCAGGCGTCGTAACCAAAATCCCATCCTCCTTTTCCCCGAATGTGACCTACCGAATTAGACTTATCACCGGTTTTGTACCTACATGACCAACACGATAGGTGCCACATGTGGAGCAAGATCTGCTTACCCTTCTGGAGCACCTGGGATCGCCCCCGGTTTTTGGTGGGTTCGTGTTTCTCAGTCTTTAGTTTCTATGTTGTATTGTGTTAACTGTTAGATGTCTTTTGGTCCTTTTCCTATTTTTGCCATGGCTTTGTCAGTTTATTTTCGACTTATGAGTTTGAATGTCCCTTTTGTATTTTTCACCTCAAATCTCCTAGATTAAACTGACACGATACCATGAATTCTAAAATATATTTGTACTCTCTCTAATGAATTAAATTGTTTCATGTAAAAGTCCATTGATACCCTCGATTTTACTGTCACATCCACCGATACTGTACATAGCGAGAGTTAAACATAAATTGATGCTCTAAATGTAAAATGATCTGAGAGTTGCACATACCCTGTTGCATGTTACTACACATGTTGGCGTTATATACTTGTTTGTTGTTTTGTTGTATATTTGTAAGTCAAGTTAATGTTCTAGATCCACACTTTCTTAATTTTATAGTATTGTATAGTATAATTACTTTCCAAACATAACTATCATATAATTACATATCGGTCAGCACTGAGTAAACACATCAGTGAACAGATCTAGAGCTATTCATACTCATTTCGTATAATATGTAGATAAATGACTGGTATAATATGTAGATAAATGACTGGTATAATATGTAGGTAAATGACTGGTATAATATGTAGATAAATGACTGGTATAATATGTAGATAAATGACTGGTATAATATGTAGATAAATGACTGGTGGTTTATTAAGGCGACAGTAGTTTACCAATGTTTAAATCTCGTAAATCGCTTAGGAATAGACTGGGATCCCGCTATGTATAATCCCTTGTTCTATACATATTGATATATGAAATATGTAATATGCACATTTATCTAGACTGGAGAACCAGTCTAGCTTAGGAAAAGACAAATAAAGGTAACAAACAGAAACTGGTGCAATCATAAGAACCCCAAAAGGAGCAAGGCTGGGTGCATCGACAGGGAAAGCGTCTCCTGCTATGCATGCATTGCCCACAATACGAACTCACACTAAGTAAAAATGTCACGTTCAGGAATAGCGAACAGTCTGTAAAATAACAGATCGGGCGATTTTGCTGGTATCTAAAGATCTCAGACCACGGAATGTTATTTTCAGCATACAAAAAGTAATGTGAAAACGAATTGAGTATAACTCAGATTAAGAAAAGATATGCCCATACTATACTGATCCGGATTTTGATTCCATATATTATTTTGTCTCCACTGCGAAAAGTATTTAAGGAAGTTTGCTGCTCAGTTTCAAAATAAATAACCTTCCATAAAACTAGTATATATTGATAGGGGATTAATTGGGGAACCAAAAAAGCAAAAAAAATATAGGGGTCAATCTGCTTGTTTTCGAGATATTAGCCATTGGAATTTTGGCGGGAAAATGTTCTCTCTTGATTTTTCATAGCTTTATCATTGACCATTTAAAGTTCTCAAAAACTATTAAAAAATAAATAAGATTTTATAAGACTTTTACAAATGGCTTATAATTATATATGTAAAAGATTTATAAAAAGAAAAATGGGGGTCCATGGGCAAAATATTTTAAGGCATTCAAATGGATAAAACCAGAGGATTTCGAAAATCTGACAAAAATTCCAAAACTTGGCAAGCAAACATCCTTAAGATTTATAAAATATTTAAGCTAAACAAATCTTAAAAACATCATATGGCAACCAATTGCAATCAAAACTATATTTTATTTAGTAATGATTTCAAGATGGCGTGTATATTGTCGAAACTAGTAGTCCCGCCCCGTGATGCGAAACAACAATAACAAAAAGAGCAGTTAGATGACAAAAACAGACGAAATCAAACAAAAACAGGACAGGTCTCTACCGATGACATCAAAAGTTTGTCTTAAAATACATGTTTTCTAGTTTATTCTTCATGTATAGACGGGTTTTTCCAATTATCTGCCTTAGTTTGTGACGTGAATCCTAGGCGTCGTCGTAGTAGCGATCCGCCATTACAACCGTGAAAAAAATGAAAACAAGATATACATTTATTTCCCAGACCGCATATAATTAACGTAAACACAAGAATGTGAAGCGTACTTGACCTCGGATAATTTAAGGAATAAGTAATAAAGTGATTAGATAAGGAATGGACATTAAAATTATAAGTGTATTGCAGGCCAGGTGTCGTGTCCTTAAAATATAACTCACGGTACAAGTATTTGATACGTTACACCCGGGACATAACTTGATATACGAATACTAATCACAGGTTACATATCGATTAGAATCATTTGGTAATCATTATATTGATTATTATAAAACATGCATAAATAAAAATAAATTGTCTTGCCGGTTCGAATGTGATATATCAGAAAAACCAGGTGCAATTTTATTAAACTCATAGAAATTTCTGTGGTCAGACCTATAATGAGGCAGTCCTAAAATTCAACAATCCTCTAATCCGACAGTCCTATAATTTGACAGCCCGTTTTCTCCAGCGCGCGGTTACTTACATCTTCTGAAAAAAATATACCTATAGACATGTACTGTTTGATGATAAACTTTTTTTCGCTTGTGGTTCGACTCACGTATACTGCTCAAAATTGAGTGACGTTTTCGTATCACTATTGTCTCCGCATGAATTGCACTATATACTATCAGTGCGTCGGGCCAATTGTGACATATGTAGAGTTAACTTTGCGATTTAATTGGTACAAAGAAGTTTTGAACTTTCACGGCCCCTGTTATATAATTATTAGGTGTTCGATTTCAATTTCTTTTGCAGAAAAATTACTAGACATAAAACTACTAGTATGCATAGTATAACATCATGCTCCGGCCCGCCCCCACCACCCCAAAACAGAGGTCTCGTATATTTTCATCCTGAATCTGTATTAGACTCCTTTATAAGTCTCCGATGTATATAATACAATGAAATACAGTATTACAGTATTACATTAGGGATGTATATTGGACCATCGGACTACTGAACTTTCGGAATTTCGGGTTGTCGGCTTATGGCTACGCTTCCGTAGGTTCTAGTAAACTATTTGATTACCGAGACCTTTGAAAAATCCTTTCTAATGTGTAAAATTTTATGATTCATGCACAGAATAATCGACTGAGGAAAGTTCAAATCAAGTTTCAACAGAAAATACTGTATACGTCGTATAAAGACAGCAAAGTGAATACTAGTATATACTTTAAGTACACATGCCTTCATATATGGACCATTAAGACGAGGTTTATAGAGAAGTGCCCTTAATAGTAAGTTTTGTTGGGATTTGGCTATGGATGCAGCTGTTTGTAAAACCTGTACGTTTTTCAGCAAGAACTGGCATCCAGAAATAAAATAGTTTACAAGCTTTACTTTTCGAAATATGGAAGCCGCATCCCAAATAACCAAACATCAAACTAAGTGTTAACCTCATCAGTACGATCGAGCAACAGCTGATCAGCAATAAATGTGCAGGAATGGATTTAAGGGGTGCCCGGGCCCCCTTATGAAGCTTATTTCATGGCTAATCCATACTTTTCACCGCTTCCACTACAAATTGTGTCTTGTTTGGGGACCCCCCTTTAAAAAATCCTGGATCCGCATCATCTGATGTGTAGATCTTCTATACAAACAGAGGCAGATGCACTGTAGTCATCAGATTAATTTTCATAGATAATTTAAGTTTTTTTACAGTCGTTTGACGATGTGTCAACATTCGTCTGCTAGTGTAAATTTACTTTTTATAACACGTTTTATTAAAAAAAAAAAAAAAAAACGGATTGCATGCAGTCGGCACAACTTGTATAATTCACATATTTTATTTATTGATTTTTCCACATCTGAAATTTTCTACGATTATTGCACAAGAAATGCCTCCACCATTTTTCTAACTTTCGGCAGTATCTATAGTGAAATAAATAAGAAAATGAAGAAAATACAAATGTAAACAGAAAATCGATATGTTTTGATCAATACACGCGCGTTATTTTTCACGGTTGTAATGGCGGATCGGTCACGTGAGAGGTTAATTGATGCGTCCATGTTTTCTAGGTCACTTATAGATAAGCCCGTCTATTAGCATAACATAAGAAAATGACTTCGTGCGATATTTTCAAAATAATTAACAACGTTAACGTTTCCGTTGAATATAAATCTTAGGTCTGGAATTTTAAAATTCATGAAAAGCACAACGTCTTTGTTCTTCAAGATTGAAGGATTACATGCAATATTACAATGAATCAAAATCGCTGCTTTGAACAAATAGATAAGGCATTTAAATCATGACCAAGCACATTTTGCAGTTGTGATCCGTCATCACTTGAAATACTTAAGGACGTGCCATCTGTCAAAAAATACTATCAACGGCATCCGATTCTCAGCAATGTCATGTAATTAAAGAATTAACAAAATAAGGTCATAATACTGATCCCATGAAAGACCAAGTAGAACAATAAACAGAGAAAGGTTGATAATTCATTGCCCAAAAAAAATGTATTTCTTGTGATACAAGTTGTTTGAAACCTTTTACGTTTATTTCCATTAAATACATAATATTTAGTCAATGCTATATTCCATGATGCCAAACCTTGTTAAAACCGTTAAAAAAATCACTGAAGACAAAAAAAGTTACTGTTTTTTCCTGAATGATTTAAGAATACAGATATACATTTCTTCTAATTGATTAAAGAATAGTAAAAATAAGGGGATTTTTCGTAAGAGAACTTCAAGGTTGAGTACATGCTTGTAATCCAACACAACATAGAAAGGCTTAGTTGGCAATGACTCATCGCCCTAATACATACAAATAGAACTTACATTTGCAATTTTCCAAGCTGGTAGATATTTCCATTGGCTTGGCAATTATAATATTATTGGAAAAACTGGTATAGACATACAGAAAATGTATAAAGCAAACAAAGATTAACATGACAACATCAAAAAGCTAGCAGAAATCGGCAGTAGACTTTTTGTAGGAGTTATTGCCTTTTGATAACGGTTTTTGTACCAATTTTATGACTTTTACAGAAACTATAGTAAACATGGAGAAAAGCTCACATAGCCATTTAAGCTAGGTGAGATAAAAATAATCATTAACCGGTCAAGATCTACAAATAAGTCAACATGACCGATATACAACTTACAGGAGTTATTGACATCGATAACCACTTTCATTCAACTCTTTACAGAAACTAGCAGATATAGAGAAACTGTTGAACGGTTTAAATCCAAATATTGTCTACGAATAAGACAACATGGCGAAATTATCAGTTAATCCTTATAAGAGTTACCCTTGAATTTCGATTTTATTTAATCGAATTTTGTTTGACAGCCCGTTTTCTCCAGCGCGGTTACTTACATCTTCTGAAAAAATATACCTATAGACATGTACTGTTTGATGATAAACTTTTTTTCGCTTGTGGTTCGACTCAAGTATACTGCTCAAAATTGAGTGACGTTTTCGTATCACTTTTGTCTCCGCATGAATTGCACTATATAATATCAGTGCGTCGGGCCAATTGTGACATATGTAGAGTTAACTTTGCGATTTAATTGGTACAAAGAAGTTTTGAACTTTCACGGCCCCTGTTATATAATTATTAGGTGTTCGATTTCAATTTCTTTTGCAGAAAATTACTAGACATAAAACTACTAGTATGCATAGTATAACATCATGCTCCGGCCCGCCCCACCACCCCAAAACAGAGGTCTCGTATATTTTCATCCTGAATCTGTATTAGACTCCTTTATAAGTCTCCGATGTATATAATACAATGAAATACAGTATTACAGTATTACATTAGGGATGTATATTGGACCATCGGACTACTGAACTTTCGGAATTTCGGGTTGTCGGCTTATGGCTACGCTTCCGTAGGTTCTAGTAAGCTATTTGATTACCGAGACCTTTGAAAATCCTTTCTAATGTGTAAAATTTTATGATTCATGCACAGAATAATCGACTGAGGAAAGTTCAAATCAAGTTTCAACAGAAAATACTGTATACGTCGTATAAAGACAGCAAAGTGAATACTAGTATATACTTTAAGTACACATGCCTTCATATATGGACCATTAAGACGAGGTTTATAGAGAAGTGCCCTTAATAGTAAGTTTTGTTGGGATTTGGCTATGGATGCAGCTGTTTGTAAAACCTGTACGTTTTTCAGCAAGAACTGGCATCCAGAAATAAAATAGTTTACAAGCTTTACTTTTCGAAATATGGAAGCGCCATCCCAAATAACCAAAATCAAACTAAGTGTTAACCTCATCAGTACGATCGAGCAACAGCTGATCTGCAATAAATGTGCAGGAATGGATTTAAGGGGTGCCCGGGCCCCCTTATGAAGCTTATTTCATGGCTAATCCATACTTTTCACCGCTTCCACTACAAATTGTGTCTTGTTTGGGGACCCCCCCCCCCTTTTCAAAAAAATCCTGGATCCGCATCATCTGATGTGTAGATCTTCTATACAAACAGAGGCAGATGCACTGTAGTCATCAGATTAATTTTCATAGATAATTTAAGTTTTTTTACAGTCGTTTGACGATGTGTCAACATTCGTCTGCTAGTGTAAATTTACTTTTTATAACACGTTTTATTAAAAAAAAAAACGGATTGCATGCAGTCGGCACAACTTGTATAATTCACATATTTTATTTATTGATTTTTCCACATCTGAAATTTTCTACGATTATTGCACAAGAAATGCCTCCACCATTTTTTCTAACTTTCGGCAGTATCTATAGTGAAATAAATAAGAAAATGAAGAAAATACAAATGTAAACAGAAAATCGATATGTTTTGATCAATACACGCGCGTTATTTTTCACGGTTGTAATGGCGGATCGGTCACGTGAGAGGTTAATTGATGCGTCCATGTTTTCTAGGTCACTTATAGATAAACCCGTCTATTAGCATAACATAAGAAAAATGACTTCGTGCGATATTTTCAAAATAATTAACAACGTTAACGTTTCCGTTGAATATAAATCTTAGGTCTGGAATTTTAAAATTCATGAAAAGCACAACGTCTTTGTTCTTCAAGATTGAAGGATTACATGCAATATTACAATGAATCAAAATCGCTGCTTTGAACAAATAGATAAGGCATTTAAATCATGACCAAGCACATTTTGCAGTTGTGATCCGTCATCACTTGAAATACTTAAGGACGTGCCATCTGTCAAAAAATACTATCAACGGCATCCGATTCTCAGCAATGTCATGTATATAAAGAATTAACAAAATAAGGTCATAATACTGATCCCATGAAAGACCAAGTAGAACAATAAACAGAGAAAGGTTGATAATTCATTGCCAAAAAAAAATGTATTTCTTGTGATACAAGTTGTTTGAAACCTTTTACGTTTATTTCCATAAAATACATAATATTTAGTCAATGCTATATTCCATGATGCCAAACCTTGTTAAAACCGTTAAAAAATCACTGAAGACAAAACAAAGTTACTGTTTTTCCTGAATGATTTAAGAATACAGATATACATTTCTTCTAATTGATTAAAGAATAGTAAAAATAAGGGATTTTTCGTAAGAGAACTTCAAGGTTGAGTACATGCTTGTAATCCAACACAACATAGAAAGGCTTAGTTGGCAATGACTCATCGCCCTAATACATACAAATAGAACTTACATTTGCAATTTTCCAAGCTGGTAGATATTTCCATTGGCTTGGCAATTATAATATTATTGGAGAAACTAGTATAGACATACAGAAAATGTATAAAGCAAACAAAGATTAACATGACAACATCAAAAAGCTAGCAGAAATCGGCAGTAGACTTTTTGTAGGTGTTATTACCTTTTGATAACGGTTTTTGTACCAACTTTATGACTTTTACAGAAACTATAGTAAACATGGAGAAAAGCTCACATAGCCATTTAAGCTAGGTGAGATAAAAATAATCATTAACCGGTCAAGATCTACAAATAAGTCAACATGACCGATATACAACTTACAGGAGTTATTGACATCGATAACCACTTTCATTCAACTCTTTTACAGAAACTAGCAGATATAGAGAAACTGTTGAACGGTTTAAATCCAAATATTGTCTACGAATAAGACAACATGGCGAAATTATCAGTTAATCCTTATAAGAGTTACCCCTTGAATTTCGATTTTATTTAATCGAATTTTGTAGAAAAAAAAATCAAAACAAAACAAATGAAGGCTTTTAAAATCCTAAATCATGGGCAAAATACGATCAACAAAAAATACAAATGACGAAAATTGTCAGTTGACTCCTTAGCAGTTCAAAGGTGATTGCCGAACTATTTCAGTGTTTTACCTCTTAGGTGCAAAACCTTGAACAGTATATCTAACATCCATAGAAATTCTTCAGAAATGCCTGTACCAAGTCAGGAATATGACAGTTGTTTTCCATTTGTTTGATGTGTTTGAGCTTTTGATTTTACGAATCAGAACAGTTGAAGAGCTATATGACTCAGAAAGGACATAAAAATAACAGCCAAATCCTTCGTAGGTCAACTTTGACCGAGGGAGTTGAAAACATAGTTTCTTAATATTTATAAATTTATAAATTTATAAATGGACAATTAAAAACAAGATTTAGCCCACGCAGTTCCCATTCAACACACATATTGGTATTGTATATTTCGATTTTATGAAAATATGCCGCCAGATTTAGGTCTTTTGTATTTCTTTAGTTTTTCCTATGAAATTTTTTCTTTGAATATTCCCTGTTTTTTCTGCTGTCTGTCTGCATTTTAGTAAATTAGATTTATTTTTGTCCTCCTTGTCGACTTGCAAAACCGATCACGTTTACGCTTTTGTTCCCTAGTTCATCAATAAACAAAGATTATTATTTTTGTTTAAATTAGAATTATTTAGATAGATGTATTACACATTATTGCGGATCCTTGACCGTTTTTTTTGTGCAAATATAGGAAATATGATTAGCGCAATTTTAGAAATTTTATGTTTATATTGCAAACATGATACTGTCTATCATCTATAATGTTTATAAAAATAACTCTCAATGCAATAAATAAGATTCTGAAATATGGTTATATTTTATATTTGAAATAAGTTAAGATCGACAAAAAATTACAAGTGTTTTTTTTACACTCAAAATAAATACTTTGTACTCACTGATAAAAAGCATGCAATGGCCTATGATAGCCATTTTTATTGTTCAGGAAAATTAATAATTACTGTAGATTTTTTAGATTTTAATAAAATTGATCTTTGATTTCATTGGTTTGAGATAAGAAAATGGATGTACTATTTTGACTAGCGACTTAATCCTACTGATATCTTGTATGACTTAAATATACAATGCATTGTCTTCATATTAACTGTTAAATACATATGCATTGGATTCTTCTTTCAGCCCTTAAGAATCACGTTTTATCATTCAGTCATGATTAAAACTCTTTTTAAATTCCGTAGTCTCAAGTGATGTCAAAATAATACCAAGTTTCATTCTAGTTTGATGACAGCGGAAAACAAAGTTATCCGTTCAAATCATACAAAAACGAAGAATTGATAACAGATAGCATAATGTATATTGCTGAAATGGTAAATTTCAAATATAATAAAGCATCTAACATTATGATTGATTTATAAATTAAAAACATGTATTAGACATATGTTATATATTTTTTTCCTGCCCTCTCGGAACTTACATTACTTGGACATAATGGAAAAGAGGCAACAGTAGTTTTCCTATGTTCAAATCTAAAAATCCACCAAGAAGTTACGAATCAAAGTAAAGGCCAAAAGCTAAGGGACTTGCATTAAAAGGAGTTTGGCAGGATTCGTTGACAGTACTAGCGTAAGCTATGCATGCATCACCCATACGAATCCATACAGTACAAAAGTTAAACCGGCAATGGGATACAATTGGCAAATTACTATATCAGATGACTAGTCTAGTTTTTTTTTAAATATCTAAGACCACTTAAACGTGTCGCTATAATACGTACATCGCCTTTTGCATATATTTCTTTTAGAAATAATAGGTTTCTGTTTTGACGCCAGTCGTGTGTGTTTTGTCTACATAAGACTCGTCAGTGATGTTCGAATCAAAACAGTTTAAAGGTCATAACAAGTAAGTTGGTAAGTTGCTAAAAATATTCGATAACAACCAGCTATACCAAGATTCCTTTCTTATAGGAAGCTGTTTAATATTTCGTCCTCCTTGAGTTTTACCTGCCTTTATCAGGAACATAACTAAACATTTCTGTAGTGGCATATCACATTTTTATCAAGGGGCTATAGTGTTTTTATAAGACATTCTTTACTTAATGCAACTACTTTTAAGAACAACTGGTCTACGAATTTATTATGGTTCCTCGATTTTAATCTTATTTAAATCTTGAAGGACTATGTTTTTATCTTCTAAAGGGGATATACTCTTACCAAAATTACTTTAATTACTTTATTTTTAACAAAAAATTTTATTAGATATAATTCGTAAGGGCATGCTATACTACATATCGTAGCCCTCTGTGTCAAATTTATAACTTTATGTATATTGAGATGAGTTTCAATTAAAGATTGGATACTAGAATACTGTTATTTTTTTATCTATTAAGTTCAAAATATACAAAATTTGGTGATAATTCGGATTTTGATGAAATTGAAACTTTCCATGAACATCGAAACAAAATTGTTAATCATTTGTACCTTCATAGATACGGTGAATTAGAAATGTGTAAAATATGTCTTTAAATGTATATAATGTACATAATAAGCGGTGAAAAATATGTTTTTTCACTTGAAATTGTGTTTTTCTCCAAAATCCATCCTCAGACGTTTGGAAAATCATGACATTTTATTGAATAATTGAAAGATTTTTTTATTATTATTCACATTATTTATAGTCGAAGGCCGATTAAAAGTTTGAAACATTATATAGGCATATGTCTAGAAATGTTGTTAAAATATTGTTTAACCTTGGACTTCGCAAATTCGTTTTGTGAAATTCCTTTTTCAGTTATACCAGAAAACATATGTAAATGCTATTTAGACTTCAGTTTAAAAGAAATAAATGTATTTGTGCAACTTAGATAGCTATTAAAAAAAAACTATTGTACTTATAAACATATTTAAATAAGCTAGTATTAATTTACCTTGCTGTAAATTCGATGAATAATAGAAATTTGTTCAGTCATTAATTTCAGTAATTAAATATACTGCGATGCTGATATTTTAGTCTAAGAGTATAGTTACATATATTTATGATTTCGTTTGATTTCAGGTAGTTGCACGACAGACTATGTCAGAGGAGAACCTACTTCCGTACACACAAACACATTGTTTAAATAGAAAATGAAAGGATATGGAGTAAATGTACATGGGACAAAATCGCACACAATACATAGAAAACATAGAAAATTATCAATGAACAGGGCTTTTATTCCTGTTCTTCATCTTGACAGTTGATGCAGGGTCTTCAACAATGAACAAATCATTCATACCCTACAACAAGGTCAAGACGGCCCCTAGCGTCGACTTGAGCGGTACTATTGATAAAAATAAAGTAATTTTGAAAGACATCGATCGCCGCTAAAATATGCCTTGAAGTTACACATGTCGGGAGCGGTCAATGAATAACATATTTTATAATTACGGGCGAGGTTAGAATCTGAAATAGATTTGCTCCGAGCAATAGCCAAAACAGATGTATAGCAATTGTATTGTTCGGCATGAAGTATTTGGATAGTTTTGACTATTAAAAAGATATTTCCGTTCACAGATTTGTAAATAATTTCAGTAAATGTTGTCTTGAAGACTTTGGTAGTAAATGATATATAGGAAAACTTCATTTGTATATTTTGTCACACACTATCATTATGTAATATTACAATAAAAATCATTTGTGGCAACATCATTTGGTTTCACTTGATCATCACTTTGGTTTACATACTGTTTCATGTACTTTTTGCTCAATGCTTCAGCTCATAAATATCTTAATAAGAAAATAGAAAGTTAACTTTCAGATGAATACTATAAAAGTTTCAACGATAAAAGAAGCTAAGTGTAATTTTGATATCTTCTATTCTATGTTAAAGAACTTCAATTAACGCATGTTAGCAAGGTTGAATGTATAAGGTAATGAAAATGTGGAGCAACGTAAAACATCAGATAAAAATGGAAGAAACTTAACAAGTATCTACATGAAAAAAATATCTGTTATAGGGAGAATAGAGAATCAATATTTCACTTATCCATTATAACTATGATATGCATCATAGGCTTCCTGGTAAATCAGGAATTTGTTACAATAACAATATTACCTCCCATCAAGAAAAAATAATATTATTTAATTCAAAATTAAACAGAATCTTTACTTTTCTAAATTTATATTGTTTGCTTAGGATAACAATATGTTATCATCTCTAATCCCCATTGAAAAAATCAAGTTAATTCTTTTAGAATGTTTTGATCTCACAGAAAGCAACAATGTCGATCTTCAACCCCTTCAAACGAATGATAGATTACCAGACCCATACACTGCAACCAGGAAGATTAGACAATAAAATTCCTATTGGAATAAAAAGGGAAATAACCCTCAAGGTTCTTCCAGTGAAGAGACGTTTCTGTTTTATAAATAACATATTTCAATGTTTTACCCCGTCTTCAAAACCCAAAGTCAATGCTCTCTCTCTCTCTCTCTCTCTCTCTCTCTCTCTCTCTCTCTCTCTCTCTCTCTCTTTTTATATATAAACATCTCTCTCTCTCTTTATATATATGTTGGACTCAGATCGACGTCCGGTCTCTTATCGACGTCCGTTCCTCAAATCGACGTCCAAATCTGAAGTCACATTCTCAAATTAGTGTCCAATATTTTTAACCTCTAATTGACGTCCAATGTAACATCATGCATTGCCAAAAACAACGTCCGATCGATTGAAGTCTTCTCTAATCGATGTCTGATATTAATAAATATAATAAATTACTGCACGTATACATGTACATGTATAAGACTTTGATTGATGTTGGCATATTCAAATACGAAATAAAAGATGAATTTTGTTCTGTTTTGTAGGGTTCTAATAGCATCTCAATTTCCAAACAGTTAAAGACTTTCCATTGAGATTTGTTCAATCTCAAATAGGTGACAGATGTATTGATATTCATTCGCATAAGGTCGATTTCTATCCGACTCAGCATTATTGTTATTAGATTGATCTTTATTTATACCTGTATCGTTTTGTCTTTTTGTAATTCTGCATAAAGAAACGAATTGTTTTCTTTTTTTTTGAAAATATAAGGACAAACAAATATGAAAAAATGACAATAAGACAACCACCGACATGACGGCTCAAAATGTGTCGGCATTTAGATCTTTGCTTATTCCCTTTTCTCTTCAAAACATATCCTTCCTTAGATACTGTGTCTTGTTTGTTGAAGCCTTCAACGACATCATTTTTTGTGAAAGAATAATTTTTTTATGGATATTTTTGAGTAATTCTCAGTATCAGGGTTATATTGTTTACAATGCAATTATTCCTAATTATAAAAAAAGATATGCATGTATTAACAAAACCATTTTTAGTTTATAAATTCAATAGCTAGTTATATTTTTTATCTGAATAACACTTTTCTGCATGCAAACGTTGACTTCTCAAAAGTTGACAGGGGGCGTCAGGGAAGATTAGTTTTATAGCAAAATGTGTATCCTGGTTCATGGTACTACGTTTCAGGTATTAGCTGGTAGATGTGTAACATACTGAATATTGCGATCGGGAACCAGTATACTAAATGTGTAACTCTCTTTAAATAAAATATTATTATTATTTAATAAAGTTATGGCGTAATTGCAGCAAGTCCATAAAACGGACGTCGATTAGAGAAGCCAACAATTGGACGTCGATTTGAGAATCAGAAAATTGGCCGTCGATTTGGAATGTTATTTTATTATGACGTCAGATTTGGACGTCGATTTGAGGAACGGACGTCGATTAGAGGCCGGACGTCGATCTGAGTCTTACATATATACATAAAGTAGACTATAAAAAAGACCAACCAGCAAATTCAATATGTACCGGAATGTCTAGAATAGGCATTATTGCGATATTAAACTCTTAACATTTGCGCAATGATACAAATAGTGATAATCATGAGTGGACTTAGCAGCGTGATATAGGCAAAAGGAAGGACGATAAACACAATTTTAAGATGTTGAATGAGAGGGATATAAAACTCATCAAATATATTAGGCTTATGATTTTGTATGCCAGACGCGCGTTTTGTCTACATAAGACTCAGCAATAGTTCTTGAATCAAAACAGTTGGAAGGCCAAAGAAAAAGGAGACCATTGAAAACCAAAATATGCAAAGTTTATTTCTAAATATGGGTATGTTTGTGAAAGGAAAAACCTTAGTATGTCGAATGATTTAAAAATTTTATAAACAGTTAATTTAGTGAAAAGTTGACGTATTTTAGTTATTGCATGTCAGTACAGTGGAGCTGACTACTGGCCAGTAGTTTTAAAAACTGATTATAGATACCAGGCTTATAAATTGTATCACCAGAAATCTGATAAGTCAATGAGACATCAACCAAGCAATACATGTACAAAAATCAACTAAACTAAGGGATGAACTTAAGATCGAGTCAACTTACTACGACATATAACATGATAATTCTCGAAAAGTAAAATCGTGCAATACATATAGGTTCTTTTTTTTAATCGCCTCTGTATTCCTATACATGGGAAAATACTGGACATCAGTAGGAGATGTCAATGGTTTTTACCCGACTGGATCAATGAAAACATTTAACATTTGCATTATCTGTTTCTTCGTAACGGGTGTTCA
Organism: Mytilus coruscus; assembly: GCA_017311375.1. NCBI lineage: Eukaryota > Metazoa > Mollusca > Bivalvia > Mytilida > Mytilidae > Mytilus > Mytilus coruscus. The sequence goes on from CM029607.1 coordinate 64,998,608, forward strand.
GCATGGTGCTCTCCAAACACGAGGCATGGCCCATTTCCGACAGAACATGGCTGCTTATTTAAAATTTCAGCACAGCAAAACGGACATCACTTTTTAGCATGAGTTTCAATATTGGTTGCAAGAAGTCAATGTGACCATAAGTGTACCCACAGCCTAGCAGTCTAGAATTTGCTGATAGACATTAACCAAAATTATCAAATTAAACTTCCCATATATTGATGATGATTTAAATGTTACATTTTAGGATGTTTTAATTTTGTTTCTTGTTAAATTCATAGTTCTTACTTGGCTATTTTTCTGTCGAAAGCCCCATTAGTTGTTCCTTCAGAGATTTTTTTTTCAGAATTCGTTGGTTGCTTTTAGATATATATTTTTTTTTCGTTTATTGGTTAACATAAATCAGGTCGTTGAAAACATTTGAATTGTTTTACATTTAACATGTCGGATCCTTTTATAGCTTACTATACATTATGAGTCTTGTTCATTGTTGACGTCCGTATTCTTCTATAGAAAGAACATCCCTGACTATTTTTTAATATAAGAACTATTTCCGAAAATCTCTCAATCTATACTTCAACATACAATATCACAGTTCCATATGTCTATTTTGAGACTGTAATAAAGTTATGTCGTTTCTCAAACTTATTATAGATGCGAAGAGGGCAAGGATCACACATTTACAAGAGTTTAGCAAATTCTGAGTGTTTATTTACAAAATGAATAAGAAGAACATTTTTATCAACACCAAATTTCTATCAGAAAAAACGATGAATGTGTTGTCTTTTACCGGCAAAGCAATCCTTCTGGTTGAGAATGTCGTTAAATGCATAATAAAAATAAAACAGCTAAAATTAGCAAGGTTGGTTAAAAGTTGTCTTCAACGGCAACGTAAAATGCTTTATTACATTTTGATTATATGACAACCTTTTTATAGTTCGTTCTTATGTTGTACTGTTATATCACTGTCCCAGGTTAGGGGAGGGTTGGGATCCCGCTAACATGTTTAACCCCGCCACATTATGTATGTATGTGCCTGTCCCAAGTCAGGAGCCTGTAGTTCAGTGGTTGTCGTTTGTTTATGTGTTACATATTTGTTTTCGTTCATTTTTGTACATAAATAAGGCCGTTAGTTTTCTCGTTTGAATTGTTTTACATTGTCATTTCAGGGGCCTTTTATAGCTGACTATGCGGTATGGGCTTTGCTCATTGTCGAAGGCCGTACGGTGACCTATAGTTGTTAATTTCTGTGTCATTTTGGTCTCTTGTGGACAGTTGTCTCATTGGCAATCATACCACATCTTCTTTTTTATATTTAACATTATTCAAAAATTATTGTAGACTTTTATTTAGGCTCGTTGATGCTGAAATCCCACTAGGTTTCAAAATCTTTCGGAAATAGAAAACAAGAGGGAAATAATTTCAGTAGAAATCATCCAATCCTATATGATAACTTGATTACATCGCTCTGATTTCACTTTTTATCTATTAAAAAATATTAATATGGGTCATTGTTAGTCGCCAGAGTACTTTAAAATGGTTATACTATCAATGCAACCTGGATATGTTGGGAATTTTACTTAAAACATTTAAATTATTGGTATTGGGAATGATGTTTTTGTTTAATAAAGACTCAAGTAAAACATATTTATAGCTCTTATCTTATCAGTACAAGCTATGTGAAATCGATAAAAAAAAAAGGTTAGATTTTTACGGCATTGGATTTCAGTTATGGCAAGCTCCGGTTTATTGTACTTTTGGATGCAGATGATGTGTTTATATTTCGTACAAAACCTAGGTATGTCATGTCAATTTCGTTTTCGTTTTCGATGAAAGCGATACTATTATTATTTATAAAAATTACAAATGTATTGAGGTATATTTTCTTCAATGCTCTTCAACTTCGTACTTTATTTAGCCTTTTTAACTTTTTTGAATCGAGCGTTGCTGATGAGTCTTTTGTAGACGAAACGCGCGTCTGGCGCAAATACAAGATTTCAATCCTGGTATCTATGATGAGTTTATTTTCGATATTTGATGCTTCTCATGATAATTAAATGGTGTTTTTTTTACATTTTTACGCTGATTTTTAAACTAACGAAAAGTTTTGGTTTTTTAAAAAACTGTGATGCTTTTGATATTGCATTGAAAATCTGCACGCTGAATATTGTATGATTGTACTTTACTTTCGTACGATTATTTAGCACCCCACTCTCCCCCATAAACCCCAAAAAAGAGGATAAGGAAAATTTCCGCTAATGTGTTTGTTTTGCAAGATTTTATTGGAACTTATTAACCGATCTTTTTTTATCATTTCATAACAACTGCTCTCCTTTTTCTCACGCATGCATCAAAATATCATATATTATAGTTTTTACTTTCCTTTATTTGAAAATCAATTTTCATGAAGTGAATCAAGGTCAATTCAGTACGGGTTCTTGGTGTAGGAGATTTAAGCGAAATATTTAAAAAAAAAAAAAAAAACTTTTGGCGAAAAAATACCTGGTTGAATAATACTCACCATAATAGAACCGTTGACATTAATTAATTTTGGTTATTCAACTTTGGCCAGAATTTTCATGTAATTCAAAGCGGGAAAATAATGATACAGAGTAGTTCCAAGCCCATTATAATAATCAATTTCATAGTTGTCAGCAAGACATATACGTTTTTTCTCGATACCGTCGTCAAATTATAAACAACATAAATTAAAATAAGAAGTATCGATGAATCTGCATCTTTATATAGACAAAACTAAGAAAAGATGAGGAACAGTTCTAATCGTATTTTAGCAACAGTAATGTAACTTTGGTATAATCAAGCGCCCAGTATGATGTAAATTTTGACTTGTAACATTTTAGAGTTTTAATGCTGTATTTTATTATTTATTATTCTGCCTTGAATCAATTTTTGAAATGAGCATTGAAAGTTTCTCTTTTCGTTAAAATGGGTTAAAAATCTGGCGCTAAAATGGGTTATACTATGGCGCTAACACGTCCGATTTATTTCTCGCTAAAATGTCCTCCATCAACCTGCTTTAGGCAGCAAATGATTGTTCATTTAATTTAATATGTTCATTTATTTATAATTGTATGTATGCTAACTATTTTTGTTTTATTTATTCTTTCTGTGATGGCAACATTCCGATTCCTGTTCCATATATTACAATATGATAAATGTTATTGTATACATCTCAGCCCTAAGTATGAAGTGAAATTGTATTTAGAAAAATGACGTTACGCTATTATATACTTGACACGCTTTTGAAATACGACAAAATATACACGACAAAAGTATTTAATGAAATGATGAGTTGTTTGATTAAAATTGACAACACTTTATTGAGTCTCTTCTAGTAAGATATGTATTTTTTTCTTCAAAATTTAGGTAAATTATTGCTTTACCATTTACAGATATGAAACGCAATACGATTTATGAAAATGAACATTTTGTTTCATATTTGAAAATTTTAACATTTACATTTGAATCTATGTATTAACTAATTTTACTAACAGCTTCATGAACACATATGTTTCCAATTAAAATACACTTTTATATTTTTCTATACCTCTTAATGTCACTGATGTTAATAAATGTCCTCGGTGTTCTTTGAAGATCTATCAGTACCATTCACATTGATGAAAGTAATGCAATCGTGTATTTATAAATATTCCTTTTCTATTGGCAGTTGTATAACAATTATCAAACACATAAGATCCATATACTAGTAACATCTACATTATAATTTGTGAACATATAATGTTGAAGTCTGTACATACCTTTCGAACATTTTATTTGTTTTCCAGTTTTTAATAAGTGCAGCTCAAAAGGAGATAATTCTAGTTTTTATATCTACAACAATTGGATGGCGACCTAGTTTGCCATATACCATAAAGTTGGGTGTAGATGTATTCATGTTTAAATGGCTTTTGCAGAATTTACATCAATACAGTATTGAAATAAGCCAGTCTTTCCGAAATGTAAAGGTTTAGTGCCTGCTCTCACATATGCTTCATGATTTTTCCGTTCGAACATCTTCGTTTTGTTATTACATAAAACATAAATTTAGGTTTACCTCGCAGGACTGTTTCTTTTGGTTTTATGTTGTGTTGTGTTGTTTTATTTTGTTTGTTGTGTGTTTGTTTTTTTGTATTTGTTTTTATTTTGTGTTTTTGTGTTGTTTGTTTTTTTTTTTTTTTTTTTTTTTTTTTTTTTTTTTTTCTTGTACACACCAGCTAAATGTGGTAAATATGACAATATAAAAGCAAATCAATATAATAAAAACAGTAAATAGAAATAGCAAACATATCGTTTTACTGGACTTAAATATTTAAAGAATTAAGCAAAGTGCATATAAAAGAAAGAAAATATATATGAAATACTTGACATGAACATAGTTGGCTTGTTATCAAATCTGTTTTTTTTAGCTGCTGACCCCTGCAATAGTTATGAATGGTTACCATACTCGGAATACAGAGGAACCATGTGTCCCTCTCAACCATACAGAGATATATGTGATAGATATATAAAACCGAATTGGTTTAGAGTCAAAGGAGATGCCGAAATTGTTACAGAGCAGGTCAACACATACCATTGTGCCACGACATTTCCAATATGGATGAGAGGTGACATATTTTTCTTAATATGTATTTTATTATCCATTCATGTATTGCTACGAAACTGTTTTCCAGTAGGTAGATGAAAAGGATTTTGCAACATACAATGTAACACTATTTAAACATGTATATAGTAAACATTTATAATCTAAATGCTCGTCTTCTTTAATATTTATGTGTATTTATAATACGCTTAGAAAACAACTCCATGGACTGATTTGGCCTTTTTCATTGCATCTTTAGTGCTATGTTATTTCAAGGGTTGTTACCAAAGACAAGAACAGAAACGAATGCAACAGTATGCATTAACAAAGGCATGTCTAATGGAGGTTGTGATGAAGATTTCAGCATCAAAGTGAAGAAATGTACGAATTATTTTGTTTATTACTTACAGCCTTCAGAGTCATGTGAAGCGGGTTACTGTTTCGGTAAGCAAATACACACAAATATTACATGGTATAACACCACTAAATATTTATTTAAGACGCATTTATTGTGTACATGTACGTTTATTTTGGGGAAACGTGAAGAAAAGGCGACAATAAAACAACATAATAATCTAACAAAAGCACTCCTCTGTATAACATACATGTGTTTTCTTCGATCCATACATATAAGACGGCGGCTTCTCTTATTTATTTCTTATCTAGACAAATGATCATAGCTTACGTTAGTGCAATATTTTGATATTTCGTAATCTCAAGCCATAATGGTACAAAATGTATAATAGGCAACAATTACATGATATATTTACCAAAATTACACTTTATGTCGTACTTTTATCTCCGACAGTTCGACAGACAGGACAGGAGTGTTTAGGGAGGCGATGGTGGAAAACTCAGTTTCACCATTCTTAACTGAGTATATGTTTGTAGAACCAACACACAACGTAATTCCCTCTATTTAACTTATATAATCTATGTTAACACATTGAATCAAATAAATTGAATGATTCCCATTATTGCAGGTTAATAACAATTTTTAGCTGATCATTTTGCATAACCTCAAATTTCAAAAGTGCTCATCAGAAGGCAATCATTTTTATAAAATGATGATGTGAATTCTACATAGCTTTTTTTAATTTTCTAATTTTCTAATTGCCACTAATTACACACAATGGTTACATATACTTATTTTCTTAAGAAAACTAGAAGTTGACACTCACATTACAAATTACAACTACATGTACACGTGGGCAATTATTATTTACAAATTACATTAATGTTGTTACATTGTATTCCTCCTTATTTCCTTGCTTTGGTATTTTTTTTTTTTTTTTTTTTTTTATAACTATCATATACTGGACTGACATTTTAATCCATTTATATCTTTTCTTAGGCACGAACAGATCATGTGCTGCATTCGGTAAGCATAATTCAAATTAAAAGTTGCAACCAAATATTATTTTTCATTCCTTCTAAAGTATTGTTCAATATGAAATAAAGTGTCTTGCGCATGATAATTAATATTCGTTTGAATTATTAACAAAGTTTCCATATAATTAGATTGTTGGTGAATAATGGAAACATATTTATTTTAGTGCAAAAACGAAACTGCTAGAACAGTGCCATTGTTAAGAAATTTCCTTTCGATTGATTTGTACTGTAGCATACACCATCCAATCGCTAAAAAATCAACACTATCTATATCTTTCTTCAATGGAGCCTCTGTTAAAATTTATAGTAGAGAAAACACAAGTCAACCTTTTTGTAACATTGCCGTAACACTCTACATTTTTTAGAACCATGTGACTTTTATTATCATGACAAGATAAATCTAGAGGATTTTGAAGGAAATCGTATATGCAGTATAAAATCTGGTTGGTACAAGCTGCAACATCAAGCTCAATTGGAAACACAATGTCGTCAATCATCCAACGTATGGATAAATGGTAAGTAAATAATTACACAATTTCATAAATATAGATACCTGGCAATTGATGAAACATATGCAATTATAAAATTTCGACTTTCCTCTATTGGACTGTAAACTATTATATTTTGTAAGTATTTGATTTTTTAATACTTTCCCTTACTGGTTAATTACACAAATAAAATCATCATCAAGGGAAACTCACAGAAAACTTGATCACTACTTGGTTCTTTTTATCCATCATCAGGCAAACTATTTGATATTAGTATTCTCTTTATTGTTTATATGTAGGTACAAACATAGATTCTGGTGGAATTGTCGACATTCAGCTGTGTTTCCGAAATGGAACTGCTTGTTGTGATCAGTTCTTGAATGCTCAAGTCAAGAATTGTTCTGGTTCACTGGTTTTCAACATTTCCACAGAAACTAATTGCATTTGCAGTGGAGGATATGGTAGTTAGTATATATGTTTATGCTATTTATAATGTAGGTCTGGAGCTTGAAATTAGGATAATATATTTTTTAAAGTTCTAATACATTTCTTGCATAATGTGAGGACAATTAAACCCCGCCACATTCTTTATGCGGCTACTCTGAGTCGGGAACCAGTAACACAAGTGGTTTTAATGGTCAGTGTACCTTTGCACTACCTATTTAATTTTTTCATCTGAAAGACTTTGGGGATTCCTATGGGATGGCATGGACATGAATTACGTCAAATCTGCACACTAAAGTACATATTTTTATCCTCGTCTCCTCCTAAATCCTTTGTAATGTAAATGAAATTTTTTTTGGAATCTTTATCATATAATCATGATAATGTGATTGTGCTCCTCCTGTTCTATATTTGAAGTAATTATTATTGTAGGGATTTCCTTTATCAAATCTTTGATTTTACAATGGGGGTTTGGGGGTACCATTAATATATATTACGAGCTTTGCTCGGAGTATTCTTATAAGAAAACATACAGTGAACATTACAAAACGAGATCCTTTGGATATTCACATTATTCTTATTATCTATTTTTCTACAGTCAAAGAAAGCAATTGAATTAATTTCGAAGATGTGTGTTTTAAAACTGTGTCATTCAAGATTTTATTCTGAAAATTTCAAATTTAAATATTAAATAGATTTATCTTATTTAGTTTGTCTATAAATAAAACAAATCTGTTATATTTTTAGAAATAGATTTACCTGTGATAATATAAACGTCACAAAAAATACGTCACTTTTTGTGACGTTGATCCATTCATGTGACGCGCAGTTTATATTTCGTTTGTGGTGTCCTGGTGTACTGTCGTAAATTCATTAGAGGTGTCCGTTGTTATTCTGCGGTTTACATGTTGTAATGTACGATTATATTATTTATTTATGTATTTCTCTGTGCTGAGTGTTCTTGTGTATGTTTGTACTATATTCCTGTGACGTAGTGTTGTCATTTTAGCGTTATTTTTAACATTGCCATATAAGCTGGAGGTTTGGCTAGCCACAACACAAGGTTCAACCCACTATTTTTCTTAAAATTTCCTGTACTAAGTTAGGAATATGGCAGTTGTTATCAGATAGTCAATTTCTATTTATGTTGGCGTTTGCTTTTGTTGTGGTTCAGTATTTCTGTTGTTTCGTTGTTTTCCTCTTATAGTTGATGTGTTTCCCTCATTTTAAGATTGTTACCCGGATTTTTTTTTTGCTTAATCGAATTATGACTATTGAGCAGCGGTATACTACTATTGCCTTTATTTATCAGTGTTGTTACTTTTAAGAAAATTATAATACCGCCTGCTTCTTGTCATTTAACAATGTCCTCTATATTAGAATAATAAAATTGTATTGGGTGGTTTTTTTTCTCTCTCTCTTTCTGTCATATGTTGCGAAAATCATACTAGCTGTAGGTAAAACCTCACAGTTACAACGAAATTGGAATCCAAAGAATGCTGGATCAACACAACAAAAGTTTTAGTTTGGTGTATTGACATTCAAACAGTCGGTGTTCCAATATCATTAATTATACGACTTTTCTGGTCGATTTCGTTTTGTACTCTTATGAACATTGATTAAATGATTTATTCGTGGCAATTTTCATTTGTGGTGGATGCTCGCAAAGTACCACCGACCTTCGGTAGGGAAACTGACAATGCTATTTAATAAAGATTGGAGTTTAGCGCATCTACCACGTGCGGGATTCGAAATCTCAAACTCCGTGTTGACGGGCTAGTGATACAGTAGTTCGTCTTTTAGACCACAGAGGCCCCTTAAGAAGAAAAATGAATACAAATCCTTCTTTATGTAAAGATGGAAACCATCTAACATAGTTGTTCTACTATTTCAATTGCATAATTTATACATTGATGATGTCATTATCACTCAGTAATGCTTTTTTACAGTGAGGACACAAATCTCATATATCTTTAAAAACTATTACTGGGATAACCAAGTCATATTAATATTTTTTATTCAAATTGAATCTACTGGACCACAGAAAAATGATTTATTAACTAACTCGAATAACTCAATTTTCCTGGTCACAGAGTATGACGTATACGTGTCCACGTTTGAAATTATGAATAGGATAGTGTTCTCATTAATTGATAAGGGCGATAACCAAAATCTGAAATTTGTTCAATGTCAGTTTCAATTATACTGACCCAATTGTGCCTCAAATCTTTGATTTTACAATGGGGTTTGGGGTACCATTAATATATATTACGAGCTTTGCTCGAGTATTCTTATAAGAAAACATACAGTGAACATTACAAAACAGGATCCTTTGGATATTCACATTATTCTTATTATCTATTTTTCTACAGCCAAAGAAAGCAATTGAATTAATTTCGAAGATGTGTGTTTTAAAACTGTGTCATTCAAGATTTTATTCTGAAAATTTCAAATTTAAATATTAAATAGATTTATCTTATTTAGTTTGTCTATAAATAAAACAAATCTGTTATATTTTTAGAGATAGATTTACCTGTGATAATATAAACGTCACAAAAAATACGTCACTTTTTGTGACGTTGATCCATTCATGTGACGCGCAGTTTATATTTCGTTTGTGGTGTCCTGGTGTACTGTCGTAAATTCATTAGAGGTGTCCGTTGTTATTCTGCGGTTTACATGATGTAATGTACGATTATATTATTTATTTATGTATTTCTCTGTGCTGAGTGTTCTTGTGTATGTTTGTACTGTATTCCTGTGACGTAGTGTTGTCATTTTAGCGTTATTTTTAACATTGCCATATAAGCTGGAGGTTTGGCTAGCCACAACACAAGGTTCAACCCACTATTTTTTCTTAAAATTTCCTGTACCAAGTTAGGAATATGGCAGTTGTTATCAGATAGTCCATTTCTATTTATGTTGGCGTTTGCTTTTGTTGTGGTTCAGTATTTCTGTTGTTTCGTTGTTTTCCTCTTATAGTTGATGTGTTTCCCTCATTTTAAGATTGTTACCCGGATTTTTTTTTTGCTTAATCGAATTATGACTATTGAGCAGCGGTATACTACTATTGCCTTTATTTATCAGTGTTGTTACTTTTAAGAAAATTATAATACCGCCTGCTTCTTGTCATTTAACAATGTCCTCTATATTAGAATAATAAAATTGTACTGGTGTTTTTTTCTCTCTCTTTCTGTCATATGTTGCGAAAATCATACTAGCTGTAGGTAAAACCTCACAGTTACAACGAAATTGGAATCCAAAGAATGCTGGATCAACACAACAAAAGTTTAAGTTTGGTGTATTGACATTCAAACAGGCGGTGTTCCAATATCATTAATTATACGACTTTTCTGGTCGATTTCTTTTGTACTCTTATGAACATTGATTAAATGATTTATTCGTGGCAATTTTCATTGGTAGTGGATGCTCGCAAAGTACCACCGACCTTCGGTAGGAAACTGACAATGCTATTTAATAAAGATTGGAGTTTAGCGCATCTACCACGTGCGGGATTCGAAATCACAAACTTCGTGTTGACAGGCTAGTGATACAGTAGTTCGTCTTTTAGATCACAGAGGCCCTTAAGAAGAAAAATGAATACAAATCCTTCTTTATGTAAAGATGGAAACCATCTAACATAGTGTTCTACTATTTCAATTGCATAATTTATACATTGATGATGTTATTATCACTCAGTAATGCTTTTTACAGTGAGGACACAAATCTCATATATCTTTAAAACTATTACTGGGATAACCAAGTCATATTAATATTTTTATTCAAATCGAATCTACTGGACCACAGAAAATGATTTATTAACTAACTCGAATAACTCAATTTTCCTGGTCACAGAGTATGACGTATACGTGTCCACGTTTGAAATTATGAATAGGATAGTGTTCTCATTAATTGATAACGGGCGATAACCAAAATCTGAAATTTGTTCAATGTCAGTTTCAATTATACTGACCCAATTGTGCCCTATGGTGGCCGGTTAGGCCATTTCGCGTTTTCGCGTTTTCGCGTTTTCGCCTTTCATATTCTATAGGGGAAAACGCGAAACGCGAAATCGAAAACGCGAAACGCGAAGTCGAAAACGCGAAAACGCGAAAGAGTCGAAAACGCGAAAACGCGAAGTCGAAAACGCGAAATCGATTTCGCGTTTTCGACTTCGCGTTTCGCGTATTCGACTCGCGTTTCGCGTTTTCGACTCGCGTTTTCGCGTTTTCGACTTCGCGATTCGCGTTTTCGACTTCGCCTTTTCGCATTTCGCGTTTTCGACTTCGCGATTTCGCGATTTCGCGTTTCGCGTTTTCTTGATTTCGCGTTTTCGCGTTTTCGCGTTTTCGCGATTTCGCGTTTCGCGATTTCGCGTTTTCGCGTTTTCGCGTTTTCGCGATTTCGCGTTTCGCGTTTTCGCGTTTTCGCGTTTTCGCGATTTCGCGTTTCGCGTTTTCGCGTTTTCGCGATTTCGCGTTTTCGCCTTTTCGCGTTTTACGATATACATGTTATTATAGCATAACATTTTAAATATAATTGGAGACAAGACTACAAAGTATAAGTCATTCAAATGATTGTCATATAAATTTCATATCTGTGACGTATTTTAAATATTTTCATAAATAAATGAAATTAATGATTATTATCGCCATGGTTACTTAAAATACATAATCATTCATTTAATGCTCTTGTTGTGAATCTAAAATTTTAATATTTAAATTAGCTTGTGTGAAAAAGTTTAAAATTTAATACATTGTGGAGATAAGATTTTGTCAAATAAAACTTGGGACGGTTTCATGAAGCTATCTTAAGACCTGTTATAAGATACTAGAATATCTTATGACATGTCTTATGATCCTCTTAGGACTATCCAAGACCTCGCCTCAAAACTGTCGTAGGTTGATCTTAGCAAAGATATCCTAAACCTGTCGCATGTTCTTTTAATTTTAAACAAAAGTAACCTGGATTTATGGAAAATTCATGTAAATGTAGACTGTGTTTCCATATATTACTAAACGCATTGATTAATATTTCAAATTTTCAAAGATGGAAATTTGTTCATCTACAGGAGACACCAAGGGACAAGGGATATACTCTTGAAGCGGTAGACAATAACAACAATCCTCCCGTGTCAGAACCAGATTAACAAAACAAATAGAGAAACTGAATCTGGTCAACTAACAAATATATTTTAAAATGTCAAAATATGATTTCAAGCAAATTGTATACTCAAAGGCATTTTATACAAATGCATCTGTTTTAAATTTGTTCAGTAATAATAATAATAATGATAATAATAATAATAATAATAATAATAATAATAATAATAATGATAATATCTTTATTTAAAGAGAGTAATTCATTTGGATTAAACCAATTTTAAATAAGGCTCTCTAAATACAATATCAACTACATGACTAAAACATAATAAATCTACTAATATACACATGTAAACAATAGATGTATATAAACAAAATATAATTACAACAACAAAAAGTGTACTGTCGTAAATTCATTAGAGGTGTCCGTTGTTATTCTGCGGTTTACATGTTGTAATGTACGATTATATTATTTATTTATGTATTTCTCTGTGCTGAGTGTTCTTGTGTATGTTTGTACTGTATTCCTGTGACGTAGTGTTGTCATTTTAGCGTTATTTTAACATTGCCATATAAGCTGGAGGTTTGGCTAGCCACAACACAAGGTTCAACCCACTATTTTTCTTAAAATTTCCTGTACTAAGTTAGGAATATGGCAGTTGTTATCAGATAGTCAATTTCTATTTATGTTGGCGTTTGCTTTTGTTGTGGTTCAGTATTTCTGTTGTTTCGTTGTTTTCCTCTTATAGTTGATGTGTTTCCCTCATTTTAAGATTGTTACCCGGATTTTTTTTTGCTTAATCGAATTATGACTATTGAGCAGCGGTATACTACTATTGCCTTTATTTATCAGTGTTGTTACTTTTAAGAAAATTATAATACCGCCTGCTTCTTGTCATTTAACAATGTCCTCTATATTAGAATAATAAAATTGTATTGGGTGTTTTTTCTCTCTCTTTCTGTCATATGTTGCGAAAATCATACTAGCTGTAGGTAAAACCTCACAGTTACAACGAAATTGGAATCCAAAGAATGCTGGATCAACACAACAAAAGTTTTAGTTTGGTGTATTGACATTCAAACAGGCGGTGTTCCAATATCATTAATTATACGACTTTTCTGGTCGATTTCTTTTTGTACTCTTATGAACATTGATTAAATGATTTATTCGTGGCAATTTTCATTGGCAGTGGATGCTCGCAAAGTACCACCGACCTTCGGTAGGGAAACTGACAATGCTATTTAATAAAGATTGGAGTTTAGCGCATCTACCACGTGCGGGATTCGAAATCACAAACTTCGTGTTGACAGGCTAGTGATACAGTAGTTCGTCTTTTAGATCACAGAGGCCCCTTAAGAAGAAAAATGAATACAAATCCTTCTTTATGTAAAGATGGAAACCATCTAACATAGTGTTCTACTATTTCAATTGCATAATTTATACATTGATGATGTTATTATCACTCAGTAATGCTTTTTTACAGTGAGGACACAAATCTCATATATCTTTAAAAACTATTACTGGGATAACCAAGTCATATTAATATTTTTTATTCAAATCGAATCTACTGGACCACAGAAAAATGATTTATTAACTAACTCGAATAACTCAATTTTCCTGGTCACAGAGTATGACGTATACGTGTCCACGTTTGAAATTATGAATAGGATAGTGTTCTCATTAATTGATAACGGGCGATAACCAAAATCTGAAATTTGTTCAATGTCAGTTTCAATTATACTGACCCAATTGTGCCCTGTGGTAAGTTCCGAAGTTTCAAGCATTCTTAGCTTTCATGTCTTAAGTTCAAATAAAGGGACAGTCTTTCAGGGAAAAAAACTGATTCTGGCTTTTACTGAAAAAATCTTTAATTACTTTTAGGACTTCAACTGTTCAAAGTGTGCAAGTACAGATAATAGGAACATCTGATTGAGAGATAAAAAAAATATGTCTTCTTATTACAATCGTAAATAATATTTTCATTAATCAACAGTGGTCCCCTGTCATACAGTTTTCATTTTAAACTAAATTAACATGAATATTATTCATATTCTAAAAGTTACAGCTATATGAAAGAACTAGTTTTTTTAAATATAAATTACTTTCTGCTTAATTCTTCTTGACCGCTTGCTGAAATGGTGGTTTGAATTTATTTTAGTCAGTCTTATACAAATTCTATCATTTGTGTAACGTGTGTATAACTAATACTGTTTATTTGGATATATCATATATACATCAATACTTGTTCCACAATACATGTACAAAGACCATTAAAATAACTTTTTACCATACACTTTCATATCAACATGCCTTTGTTATATTGTTATGTTAAAAAGTATTAAACTATAACTCTTTACTATATTAGTCTTCAGAAATATCTAAATTTGAAAACTATTGTTGGTAATGCAATTCAAGTATTTTCATGGTAAGCTTAACATCATAGATTTTAAAAGGCATTCGCTAGGTTTTTTTTCTTTCAGATAAAGCTGGACATAACGTTGTGATGGAAGACCGCTTATTCAAAACAATTCTTACGTACATTTTGTGTTATTGTGTCATCCTTTCAACGTTGTAGGTATGGCGTTTGCGCCAATAGGCGTCGTGTATAAATTAATATCAGTGTCATCAAAGTAAGTTACTGACTTTCAAAGATTTGTTTGTTATAGATTCAATGTATTTAAATTATGAATACTATTTCAATTTCATTGACCAGTCTAATAATATCAAATAATTGGCTTGTCTAATTTCTTTTATTCATATTACAGATTTGTATATTTGTAGAGTGAAATTACCTGAATATTTTATGAATTTTTTTAAACATTAATCAAGACTTAGTCAAAATGAGTATGTGAGGAAAACTGTTGAATTAGAGAATAAAAATTTCACAAGTCCTCATTTACAGCGCATAAGATAATTGTACATTAGAGACGAGATAATTTTGGAGTGTTTGTCTGACATTACAAGAAAATACCACTAACAGTAAATGAACCTTGTCATAATGTTTGCAAATAGTAACACAAAGGAAAAAGTAAATTGCAGTCGTAGATATGCAATTAGTTTTCGTTTAATTGTAATCCGGAGCTTTTGTGCATTTAATCACGACCTTGGAAAATCCTTTATTTAGAAGAAACACACTCAATACGCTTCAATACGCAAGCCCTTTACAATTCATATAGTTCCTGATTTCATAATTAGAATTGTGTTGTTTGAGAGAGAGAGAGAGAGAGAGAGAGAGAGAGAGAGAGAGAGAGAGAGAGAGTTTTGTTTTATTTACATTTGAGTGGATTCGTATGTTCCTGAAATTTTATTTATTACATTATGCGTGATGATACTTTAGTTAATTGTTTTAAATGTTAAATCTAATGTGTTAAAGAAAAGAAAATTAGATAATTGAAAAGATAGTATGTTCATAGTGTTTGGCTTTGTTTACTACTTGACAACAACCTACAACCAATAATAAAGAAACCAACAGGACACCATGTGGTCCTCGACAATGCATGTGGCTAGCTTTTAGCTGAAATGAGTCTACACATTACAATTATAGTAGTGGATCCTATATCCGAAACAAAGGGTAGGATTCAACTTGAACCAACAAAAAAGGGAAAAAACCAATTAAGTAATAAAAGCTACTAGCCACTGTGGTAAGTTCCGAAGTTTCAAGCATTCTTAGCTTTCATGTCTTAAGTTCAAATAAAGGGACAGTCTTTCAGGGAAAAAACTGATTCTGGCTTTTACTGAAAAATCTTTAATTACTTTTAGGACTTCAACTGTTCAAAGTGTGCAAGTACAGATAATAGGAACATCTGATTGAGAGATAAAAAAAATATGTCTTCTTATTACAATCGTAAATAATATTTTCATTAATCAACAGTGGTCCCCTGTCATACAGTTTTCATTTTAAACTAAATTAACATGAATATTATTCATATTCTAAAAGTTACAGCTATATGAAAGAACTAGTTTTTTCAAATATAAATTACTTTCTGCTTAATTCTTCTTGACCGTTTGTTGAAATGGTGGTTTGAATTTATTTTAGTCCGTCTTATACAAATTCTATCATTTGTGTAACGTGTGTATAACTAATACTGTTTATTTGGATATATCATATATACATCAATACTTGTTCCACAATACATGTACAAAGACCATTAAAATAACTTTTACCATACACTTTCATATCAACATGCCTTTGTTATATTGTTATGTTAAAAGTATTAAACTATAACTCTTTACTATATTAGTCTTCAGAAATATCTAAATTTGAAAACTATTGTTGGTAATGCAATTCAAGTATTTTCATGGTAAGCTTAACATCATAGATTTTAAAAGGCATTCGCTAGGTTTTTTCTTTCAGATAAAGCTGGACATAACGTTGTGATGGAAGACCGCTTATTCAAAACAATTCTTACGTACATTTTGTGTTATTGTGTCATCCTTTCAACGTTGTAGATATGGCGTTTGCGCCAATAGGCGTCGTGTATAAATTAATATCAGTGTCATCAAAGTAAGTTACTGACTTTCAAAGATTTGTTTGTTGTAGATTCAATGTATTTAAATTATGAATACTATTTCAATTTCATTGACCAGTCTAATAATATCAAATAATTGGCTTGTCTAATTTCTTTTATTCATATTACAGATTTGTATATTTGTAGAGTGAAATTACCAGAATATTTTATGAATTTATTTAAACATTAATCAAGACTTTGTCAAACTGAAGATGTGAGGAAAACTGTTGAATTAGAGAATAAAAACTTCACAAGTCCTCATTTACAGCGCATACGATAATTGTACATTAGAGACGAGATAATTTTGGAATGTTTGTCTGACATTACAAGAAAATACCACTAACAGTAAATGAACCTTGTCATAATGTTTGCAAATAGTAACACAAAGGAAAAAGTAAATTGCAGTCGTAGATATGCAATTAGTTTTCGTTTAATTGTAATCCGGAGCTTTTGTGCATTTAATCACGACCTTGGAAAATCCTTTATTTAGAAGAAACACACTCAATACGCTTCAATACGCAAGCCCTTTACAATTCATATAGTTCCTGATTTCATAATTAGAATTGTGTTGTTTGAGAGAGAGAGAGAGAGAGAGAGAGAGAGAGAGAGAGAGAGAGAGAGAGAGATTTTGTTTTATTTACATTTGAGTGGATTCGTATGTTCCTGAAATTTTATTTATTACATTATGTGTGATGATACTTTAGTTAATTGTTTTAAATGTTAAATCTAATGTGTTAAAGAAAAGAAAATTAGATAATTGAAAAAGATAGTATGTTCATAGTGTTTGGCTTTGTTTACTACTTGACAACAACCTACAACCAATAATAAAGAAACCAACAGGACACCATGTGGTCCTCGACAATGCATGTGGCTAGCTTTTAGCTGAAATGAGTCTACACATTACAATTATAGTAGTGGATCCTATATCCGAAACAAAGGGTAGGATTCAACTTGAACCAACAAAAAAAAAGGAAAAAAAACCCAATTAAGTAATAAAAGCTACTAGCCAAATTCCTTATATGATACTTACACATGAACTTATGGCGGATTTCAACAGTTTCGGAAGCACTTACTCTCTTTTTGTTACTTGAGTCGGTAGAAAGAAAAACATAGGACTAAATATTCACAATAAAATCGAACGATGAAAACAATAGCACAGAAGTGCACAAAAACACAGTACATGGAACAATAGCATTATAAACGAATAAAAGTGTATGCAGGTACAAATGTTCCTCATAGATATTGTATGTTGATAATAGAAATCATGCAGACAAATAATGAATAAAAACAGATGTTAAGTAGTTGTCAATGAGACAGCAACCCAATGAAAGGAATAACCAAAAGACAACTTGTGGTTAACATACAGTCTTGTGCTTGATTTTCATATGATGTAGACATAATATTTCGATCAGTTTAATTGAGGTCTGGAGCTGGCATGTCAGTAACTGCTAGTTGTCCTTTGTTAATTTTTGAATCATTGTCATTTTGCTTAGTTTCTTCTGTTACCTATTCTGACATCGGACTCGGACTTCTTTTAAACTGAGTTTTACTGTGCGTATTGCTGTGTGTTTGTTTATTCTACATATTGGCTAGATGTATAGGGGGAGGGTTGAGATCTCACAAAACATGTTTAACCCCGCCGCATTTTTGAGCCTGTTCCAAGTCAGGAGCCTCTGGCCTTTGTTAGTCTTGTATTTTTTTTAAATTTTAGTTCATTTATATGTTTCGGAGTTTAGTCTGACGTCCATTTTCAGTGAACTAGTACACATTTTTGTTTAGGGACTCCGGGTGCGGGATTTTCGCGCTGTGTTGAAGACCCATTGGTGGCTTTGGGCTGTTTTCTGCTCTTTGGTCGGGTTGTTGTCTCTTTGACACATTCCCCATTTCCATTCTCAATTCTATTTAACAATAAACAGGTGACTATACAATAGAACAATCTCCAAGTCGTGTCCAGTCTAAAGAAATTTCAATTGAACTTTGGTGGATACATGTAGTTGTCGCATTGGCATCATACCAATATCAATTTGTTAAAATTCGAAAAGGCTTTTACGGAAAAATGTTCAGAATTAAGAAAATATCTATATAGGTGTGATAAAAAGATATGTTATAAGTCGATGATACCGTCTATAAACGACAAAAAAAACCAATATCACTAGTATGGTCTGTGGCTAGCCGTTCTCGTCAAAACTATGCTGAAACAATTTTACCAAAATATTACACACTGAGATTAAACAAACACTGAGATGAAATAACTTAAACACAAACATTAAGAAGAACAAATTACATACGGTCATGTACCTCCAACCCTCCTTTTTCAAAAACAGATTGATAATGTGCGGGGAACGAGAATAGCTCGGCTGAAAAATGGGCAATACGGGAACTGGGATTGTAAAAGGAAAAATGGGCTGAAGAAAAAAGAGTTTGGGAAGGGACGGATGGAGGAAGACTCAATATTTATCAAAATAGAGTTTCTTATCCTCCGTGATTCCACTTTTATCGACGAATTTCATGCACCAATGTTTCATAGATGCAAATTTTGTTTGAAAGTTTGGTTTACATATAGCAAAATTTAATTTAAAAAAGGTGTCTGATGAAGATAAATCTGTCTATTTCAATACATAAAAGTAAACTCTATTGTTTAAAGCGATACTGTTTAACAGGAAAATGTCTATCTATGTATCGACAGACTGATACGTGATTGCTGGTAAGGTAGTTCGCCTTAGGATCATTTTCTTTTCAAAACTGTATCATAGTTTTTAAATTCAACCTTAACCGAATTCTAGTACCTAAAAATAATATACACGAATGGCTTGTTCATAAAATGGAAATCTTAAAGATATCACCCTTTAACAACTGTTGATCTTTTGTCTTAAGCTTCATTTAATGATAATGCAGGAGAACAACGAGTTCACAAGTAAGAGTAATAAATCGCGATATAAAATTAGGAGATGTGGTCTGATTGAACAATTCAAATGATAAAAGCAACAGCCTGATTTTTGTACAAAACAAAAACAAATATGAGATACAGTACCGAACGACAACCACTGCATTACAGACTCCTGGCATGGGAGAGGTACATACAGAATAAGGCTGGGTTAATCATTGTTACGGGACAGCCCTCTCCCAAACCTGGGACAGTTGTGTAACAGCACATCATAAGAACAAAATATTAAAATCAGTTGAAAAGGGATTGAACAATCAGATCTATCGAAACCAACAACTAACAAAAACACTAAAGACATAAAGTACCGATCTGAGAGTACTGCAGTTACTGAAAGCTAGTTTAACCCCTAATAACAACTAACAAAAATAATATATCCAAGACAAAATGCCCTTAGACAAAGAACTGTTTTGAGGTACTAACGGTAATATATTAAATATTTTATTACAAATGCGTATTTCAATATGATAAAGCGAATAATATAATAAAAAAACTGTTCGTTCCTTGATATTTACAATCATTTAAATAAAAGTTATCGGCATAACACAATTAATGTAACATGAGAAAATACAATGAAAAAGGTTTTACTGAAATGAATGTATCTGCTGTTTGACTTTTACGAAGATTTTCGTTTTGCATTAATTTTCAATATATAGAAAACTAAGAAGCTTAATGTAGATGAACTTCCTTAATGTAACACCAATATTTACATTCAACAGTGAATTGCGTTCTTTTACACAAAACTAGATTTTCCAGGCGATTTTGAAGGTTTATCATCAATTGGGGAGCCATCAGCATCAAATTTGGCCGGTTCTCTCAGGTCGACATCTTCAGTAAAACTTGACGGTCGTTTTTCATAGCTTGGTGTTCGGTCATAATCATTTCGCCTCGAGTATGGCCTATAAGATTCATCTTCTGCATACTGTCCCTCATCGCTGCGATCACTGTATCGCCTATTTTCATCATTGTACCTATCGCCGTGCCTATCGTAGTCTTGATTTCTTCTTTTGTCATTATCGGAATATCTTGTGTCACCATTATAGCTATATCTTCTATCATACTGATCGTCGTACCTATCATCGTATCTTTCATCGTAATTTTCATCGTACCTATCGTCGTATTTTTCATCGCGCCTATCATCGTATCTGTCATCCCGCCTATCATCGTATCTTTCATCGTGCCTGTTATCGTATCTGTCATCGTGCCTATCGTCGTATTTTTCATCGTATGGTGGTTGACGTCGTGCGTAACCATCATCTTCATATCTCCTTTTTTCTTCGTCATAATAGTTATCTTGATTTTCCTCTGCATATCTGTCATCGTCGTCCCGATATCCTCTGTTATAATCCTTTACGTAGGCATCATCATGGTGTCTGTCATCCGGGTAATCTCTGTCACTGTAAGTATAATTGTCGTATCCTTTGTTCAATGAACCTGAACTCTTATGGACAATGTCTTGTCTACTGTAAAATAATTTGACAGTTCATCTTAGCTTCTGGAATAATTTGTCCAGAACCCAGATCTACTCTAAACTTAGCTTGGACAACTCTAAACTTAGCATGTGCAAAAGTTAATATACATCAAATTAATGCGATTATTTTAAGTTTTTCGTAGCAAGTAACCTCTACACAAAATGTTTCATATAATTATCAAAATTTAAAGTTATATCTAAAATTTTGGACTTTAGCCTACTTGCACACAGTGAATAGTCCCAACAACAGTAAGTTCGTTAAATTTGTATAATATATCATCGGAATTTTGGGTCGTCAATGCTCTTCAACTTCGTACTTTATTTGTCCTTTTTGAACTTTTCTTATTCGAGCGTCACTGATGAGTCTTTTGTAGACGAAACGCGCGTCTGGCGTACAAAATTTTAATCTTGGTATCTATGATGAATTTATATATAGCACAGTTAGGTGTATGATATAACAAATTTTATATGGGCTTAATTGCAGTTTATTGACAATTTGGTCTTATCATTAAACTAATATGTAAGGCTTATATCATATTAGGGATATGACCGCAAGTTTCATTACCTATC
This sequence comes from Mytilus coruscus, assembly GCA_017311375.1. Taxonomy (NCBI): domain Eukaryota; kingdom Metazoa; phylum Mollusca; class Bivalvia; order Mytilida; family Mytilidae; genus Mytilus; species Mytilus coruscus. The sequence goes on from CM029607.1 coordinate 65,020,122, forward strand.
ATTTGTTTCTCTGCGCAATGAATTTATTGTTTATAATTTACGATATTTCAATGCTATAGGTTCATGAAGAACGAATTTCAAAAATATACAATTTTAAATTCTAAATATATTTATACAGTTACCTATCACTTCCAGTAGCCTCATATTGAACTCGTTTTCTTGGAGGAGCTGAAAGAAAAAGATAAATGCTTTCCCATTTAAAAAACATTAAAATTTAAAATAGTCGGGATATCTCAACTCACTTTCTCGCATTTGTCAGACGCCTTTTTAAACATAAAGTTACTAAAACTTGATTATTTTTTTAGTATTTTCCAAAGTTGACCTTGTAAAATACTGTTTCAAATAAAGTTATGTCTTCATTGTATTCAAATCAATTTTTATGACTAATGCGTTATTCTGACATGAAACTTTCTGTTGGGATTGTCAAACATTGTTATTTTCTGGCATTTCATTGTCCTTAAGTTATCTTTTAATGAAAGATTTAGCACTCAGTGTTTTGCATTTATTAGTAAGGTTTCATAAATTATTTTTGGAATTATTGTTTATTAAGAAACTTCCACTAGACGTTAAGCAACCAACAATCAATCATTATTAAGAAACTAACATTAAGGTTTAAACTCCGCGGGCAAAATTGAGATTTGTTGAGTTTGGCTATTTTGTTTTTTGGCCCCTTTTTGTCATATTGCTCCTCGCGTATTAAGGTATCTATACATCCTTGTCTTTCAAATTATTTATGTCGCTGATGAAGGAAATCCATAACATTCAGACGTACTAAACTTAAGTTATAAAGAGTTTTTTTTTTTGTATTTTGTTCTTTCTTTAACATAGAATTAATGTCCAAATAGGCACAACCACAGATCTAGACTTACATTTTAACACATACCTGTATTTATTGATAATGTAATCTGAAAACATACCTGTATATTGTTTTCGCTTAGGTTCTTGGTGTGATTTATACATCATCACAATAGAAGTCGATAATGCGATGAGAATAAGAACAGACAAAATAAGACCAATGAACCAAGCAAAATTATTGCCTAAACTGTAAGCAGCAGCTGAAAAGATAATTACACAATTTACATACTTATAACTCGTCAGTAGTTAATGTATGTCATATCTTAATGTTTTTCGTAATTTGGAGAATTGGCTGTTTATGGAAGACAGGTGATAATTTTTGTATTTTGCCCTCTAGATGTCTTTTCTATATTTGTGTCGTTCGATTGCTGTCTCATTGCCGTATACACAATATCTCTTTATATTCATATTATATAAGAATCAAAATGGGAAGTTAAATATATATCATGTATACCATTGATTGTTGTTTCCGTAGTGTCAAATGACAAGTGTTTCGTGCATATTCAGATCAATTTGCCACTGGACGTTAAACAACCAACAATCAATCAATCATGCACATTCAGAAAAAAACATTTACTTGAAAAAAATAATGTGAAGTATCTGTACGTTGCGAAACAATCTTTCTATTTTACAATTTTTGGGAATGGGGTACTCACTTTTCCTATATTCTCGATGATGACAAAAGAGTAAAAAGCAGTTTCTTAGAAAAACTGTATTTGAGTTTAAAAAATAAGAGATTGTAAATGTGCGTGTGACCTAATACGATATATACAGTATGGGGCGAGTGGTTTTTGACAAAAAAATAAGTGTGAGAGACGCCGACTTTCTCACTGTAAATAATTGAATTTCTGTTTATAATGTTGCGTTAAAATAGTGATATCAAGTCTTAATTCCCCATAATAAGATAGTCGGTAAGATAAATTCGTTTACATACCCTATATATTTTAGATGTAAGGCTGCCCTAGAAATTTGAAATTTGAAGAAAAAAAAGCTTTTAGGATGGAATAAAAAGGCTCAAATCTGTTTTTCACATGATTTCATGACGTTTTAGAAAAAAACAATTCGAACAATAACCGGAGAGTATCACACGCGATAATATAATCATGTGTGATTTATCTAAAACGTTCTGCCTTAATGCACACATAATTGGGAAATCAGTTTTATACGTATTTTTTTTAGAATTGTTTCATCCGTCAGTTTAAGATATTCTAGGTTTGCATAGATACCATTGTAATGGCATTATCAAAACAATTAAGAAAATACTGGATTTGACCCTTAGTTAAATATTTAAAGTGATACAAACTTACAAATTCCCGTAGTCCGAATAACTTCAATATCACCCTTTGATGTTTTACCGCCATTGGTGACAGCCAGACGGACTTCGTATGATGTTCCATGGTGCAGTTTGTTCACACCTATCCAGCTTTTTGAAAATTGCTGCGCAGACTGTTGCCAGTCAGATGTACCTGTATAATATATTTCGTCATCACAAGAGTAATCAAAGTTAGTTATATACATTTCACCTTATTCCAAAACTTCTAATTTATTTGGCTAAATACATTTAGTGTAGTCTAATGGGTGTTAGGTTCATCAAAAATAGCACAGGTTAAAACAAGTTGCTTTCTTTAAAAAAGAAAAGCAATACGTGAACCTAAGACCGCTGACTGCCGGGTCACCAAAAGATTGTTGCTGAATATTTGTTTGCTTTTGAATTGAAATAATTGACTGTGAATAGAATAAGACAATGATAATGTTAAAACAATTTTATTAAAAATATGCAATTGTGTGTACAATCACAAGTCAACTGAAAGTGTATATATACAGCTACTATTTGAATATCAATTTTAAAACTCGACTATTTTATTTATTACTTGGGAATGTATATCATTTTTTCCCGATGGTTACCCTTTTGCAAATTCCAATTATAACAAACCGGGTGTCCTACGCAAATTGCACAAACCAATCGCAATATAAATTTAAGCACTCAGTTTGCTTTTTACTCTGGATGCATTTATTTTATCTATCATATCCTTATATTTTGTTTCCTCCATTGATGCCTTCATATTCTATATATAAGTATATAGAGACTTATTTTGGTCTCATAAAACATCTCAAATGTTAAGGATTTCCTGATTTTACTTAAATCAATTCAAATATTCTACAGGGAAACTTGGTTTTGAAAAATATCTTATTTTCAGAAGTTTTATGAATACCTGAAATTACATTCAAAAGAACCAATTTATATAAAAAGATATGTAGATATAAAAAGATACTAGGATTAAAATGATGTACGCCAGACGCGAGTTAAGTCTACAAAAAATCATCAGTGACGCTTGAATGAAAAAAGATAAAAAGGTCAAATAGAGTATAAAGTTAAGTAATATATTCCTTGGGTAGAAAATCCTTAACTAAGCATTTCGAAAATGTCAAAGTTTATAACAGGACAGTGACTCAAAAAAGAAAACAAAAGAGAAACAGGTAGAGGTCAAAATACCGTTAGTACTGATGACAGTGCTTGAATGTCACATGACAAGTACTTACTGCCGTGTCCTAAATTTAGATAAGAAAAGCGAAAACTCGCATTCGCGAGTGAAATCAATATTGATGCATGCACGCGGTATTTTAGCACACGAAATAGTAAATAGAAAGCATACGCACTGACACTCAGGATAAGAATAGACATTTGCGTCATCACATATATTAATCTAATAGTTGAATTCGGATGTCAAACTACCTAACTCAAGTGTTTTGACACCGGATTCATTGACATTTTATCCGGATTTTTTGTGAACGCAAACCGATAGTGTGCGTGTGAACAGGGTGATGTATAATGTGAATGAATCAAGACGTGTTGGATAGCTGGTCAACACAATGAATATAATTTTCAAAACCGTATCATAGTACAAATATTTAGATGCTATAAGGTTGAACTATTAAAACAAACGAACAAAAATAGAAATGAAATTTTATAATAAACATACGTTCCTGTCAGTAAACTTTTTCCGAAAATTTAGAAGATAATATCTATAATCACAAACGTCAACCATTTACGGATGGACATTTTATTTGTCAAATGAATCTCTTTTTAAAGTCTCACATTCCACTATATACAAAATATAAGCAAAGACTTATAAACCCATACTAAAACAGTATAAAATAATTGAAATTATGAAAGTAATTAGATTTTGTTATGATTATTATAAATTATTATTACATTTTTTTGTGAGATGCAAGGATTTAAAATCCTTGTGAATTGAGAACGTGCAAGGATTTTTTCATTTACGACCGTTTAAAATTTAGATATTTAGCTAACTTTTGGTACGCATCCCTGATCATTGGTGCTGATAAGTTACATATAATTTTCATAAATGTAATGACTGTTCAAATGCACGCGTATATATTACAATTAATTATATTCTATTAAGAATAAATTCAGTCTCAGGTTAAACTTAACAATGAATATTTTCTTCGTTTGATAGTATCTTTTAATGAAGTTAGATATTTTTTTTACGAAAAATTCATTTTGGTTGATTATCTTTCTGCTTTCCGACCACCGTGTTTCCGAAAGTAGATAAATATTTTTAACAGAAATTTCGTTTTCTTAATTTTCTTCATGCTTTCCGACATTTTCTCATTCTATGATTTAAATACAAATTATCAAATGATGACAATGATAAAAGTTCAGAAATTATCAGTTTATTCTGGGTCATAAGGTATCAATAAACTATTCAAAGGTTTATTGTAACAATGCACAGCAGCACGCTGTATCAAATACTACACACACAACGAGTAGAGGGACCGTCTCAAAGAATTAATTATATAATTGCGTTATCATTATACTTGATATTTAATAAACATTCACATTATTAAAAAACACATATGTTTTGTCTGAAGGCAAATAGTTTCTAACATATAAATGATTTTTTTAATGCAACCTAGTCTTTATTGTTTTACTTTCCAATCTACAATTGATCTTTGATTGTTAAAATATACAATGCCACGTGGTAGCCTATCCATAGAGCGACCGCATCAAAAAATATCATAAAAATAACTATACCTGTACAAATGATCGAAAAATTTCGAGACGTTCCGAAAATCTTGATTCCGAGGATATCGAGTGGCCAATAGACACTTCCAAAACTCGCCAATATATAAGCGTGAACCCCTCAGGGGATTCACGCAAAAATACATACGAGAAGATTTCTATGCAAACAACATGTGTTTATGGGACAACTTCAACAGAAACGCCAACAAATATAGAATGTTAGAACAAATATGGAATAAAAAATTCTAAACGGTAGTGAAATGATGTTTAGTAAAAGTTAAAAAACAGGTACAAAACAGGAAAATAAACATGTTTAACATGATATGTAGATAAACGGAACTGATTACTACGTTCCCTGTGATATATGATTTTGCATTCATATAGAGACGTAAACAACTATGGTAATTGAGATATATTAAACATGTAAGGTACTTGGTAGATGTTATATAACGGTGTAAATGCCAATCTGTAATACCCCATACTAGTAACAATAAATAGTCAAAATAAAGTACGAAATTATAGGGCATTGATCATGCACATTTCGTATCCAGTTTCAGTTATTGCACGTCCTTACAAGAGTAATACAAATAAAAAAGTGGAGACAATCTTTAAGAAAGCCACGTATTTACATACAATATATTTACAGTTACGAATCAAAATATTTGAAATGCTAAATTCTCTTCATGTATGATACCTGTCAAGAAATAAAAACACATATTCATACTTAAATATGTACCTCAAACATCTATAAATGAAAATAATAACTCACCTTTTATACGATATTCTACAAAAGCAACAGTACCATATTTCTTATTCATTACCATCGTCCATGTAAGGTTGAAGAATGTTGAATTAACATTTTTGACGAAGAATGATGGAACATCTGAAATCAGGAAACCAAATAAAATTATTTGTATATTTTGAATAACAGTTAACATTAGCTGTTTATTTGTCTTTCTGTGTTCCATTTTGAAATATAATTAATTTAAAGTTAATGTAGGGTTTAAAACAATCAGAAAAATCACAACGTCACAAATCATCAAGATGATACACACACAGTATTCAACAAAATTATTATATCCTATACTATTGACTACTATAATATACTTTTAATTATTTTACATGAATGGATTGTTTGTTTTGTCTTTATGTAACAAATGTAACATACCCATTGCTGTGCTCTTTGCCGTTGTTATTTCAATGAAGGACTGTTCACCACGGCCATTTTCTGTTCTTGCCCACATATAAACTCTATATTTTTTATTAGATGTCAACCCATTTAATACACATTTTGTTACACGTGGATCTATGATTTGTGGATCCATTTCTTGCATCTGTCCCAATTCAAGTCCTTTGACTGTATAATAATAAAGAATTATAGTATAATGATGAACATTACGTTTTAAGCCTATTTCACAGACCTCGACAATTTTTGTGATTGAAATTCATTTATATCTTTTGATTTCCATATTGTGGCTAGTGTTGAAGATATTCCTGAATATTTAAAAGTTGTATGCCATTCATTCACGGGATACACTTTTTAATGTTGATCTAATTTCCTGTTTTCCTCAATTTGTCGGTTTTTGTCGTATATTATAATTTTAGATACACAGTCTAATAAAAGAAAATTTTTTCCATACCAGTGCATTACGTCAATGTTGCTTGAAATTCGTAAGTATAATTTTGATGAAAACTTCCAATCATAGCAAACAAATCAATTGCTCTCGAAAGCCCTTCGCCGCACAGAGTAAATCGCCATACACTAATGGGTGTAGCAGTAGGCGAACAACACAGGTGATAGGTGCTTGCTTGTTTGGTGAAATTCTACTCTTTTTTTTTAATTTTTAATTACAAAATTGATTGCATCTATCTCCTATATTTTCTTTACTTATCTGTTGGCTTGTTTCGGTGTTACTAACTAAATATGGTCTCGTATGTCAAACTTTTTTTTCAGCAACAAGTAGGTCAGAGAAATTAAACATTTTAGTATCAGTTACTTGCAAATAAGAAATATGAGATACTATTGCCTTACCTGTCTGAAATCCTACGTCATATCCTTTCAAATAGCTATTTGTTAGATCTTCGTCAGGGATTGGTGAATTCAAAAGCTCTGGTCTTTCCCATGTAAGTTCTATGAAATTGCTTGCTATAAGAACTGGATGTAAATTTTCCACTGGTCCTGGTACTAAAATTGTACATTTATATATAATATGCAATTATTAAAATATATTTGCCAATGCTGGCCTAAATGCATGCTGTACCCTTAAAAATAAAGGCGTTTTAAGTCAAAACTTATTCATCAGCTAATCGCCAGTAACATAAATTAAAGTATAATGAAGTTATACTACTTTCACTTTAATATGTAAATTAACAACTTTATTGTACATTTATTTTCTATCTATTAGCATCTCACGTTCTGTCCCAAATAACACAAATTAGTGAAAGACAAAATGAAAACACCTGTAAAATCATACAAATCAAAAAGTGTCAACAAATGAAAAATAACAACCATTTGATGTGTTCTTTGAAGAACTACAGAAGAAAATGCTGACTGGTTAAAGGGATGTTGTTATTGCCGAGTCATTTATAAACATATTATCGGCTATCATAATGGACATTGCATTTGTTAAGGCAAAGACAAAACAATTGCAAGACATTTTCATTATATGCCATAATGACTGTCTGTAAAACGCTACCTTTTCGAATGATTATGGATCTCCAATAAAATGGATCACTAGTAAAAGAGTCAAAATACATCCACCTCGTTGGCCTAAGCTGCATTATTAAGACCTTCTGTCTTGATATATTTCCAAAAAAGGGAATAACTCTTACCTCCTGATTTTGTGACAAATGACACTATTGGACTTGGCCCACTGACGTAATAAGTATTCATCACACAGATCTGAGCTTCCATAATAGTAAATGGTAAAGGTTTCTCACGGTATAAGTATATTCAACGGTTGATCTCTTTTTCATCGACCCATAACGTGGTTTCATATCCTTTTCCAAAATTTCATCTTCTCTAAAAGTTATTCTCTTCATACCTTTTACCCAAAACTGAATCTGAATTATTTAAAATTTCAAAAGTTATTAATATAGTGTAAAATTTAAAGCCTATAATTGATATATTATTTAATTTATAACCTTTTAATCAATATAGTGAACAATTTATAATTTTTGATTAATATAGTGAGCAACTGATAGCCTTCTGATCAATATAGAAAACAATTTATAGCCTTTTGATTAATATAGTGAACAATTCATAGCATAACAGTTATTATTATCATTGCTTCCTTTTATTTCACTACGCACACAGGTTGTCTAATTCATTCACCATATCAACTACTAGGCCTTACCTCCTTATGAACGGATAAATAAAAATAATGATCTACATTTCAAGGATATAATCAATCCCTGATCATCTGATTGATGTGTTCCTTTCTTCTTTTGCAAAATCATCAAAACGTTTGTGACAGTCGGACAGCGGTATTGTATTTCTGGTCTATGGTATATTACATAATGTTTTTCCTATGGTTAAGAGATTTAAGATTTTTAAATAATTTGTACTCCATTTTAAAATTTTTATATTGGTTAACCTTCTTGTTAAATTAATTGTATTAAAGGGTGATATTGATAAGGTAATCGTTTTTGCTCCACGTTTTCGAAAAAAAAGTATTATTGATATATATGTAAACTCATTATAGATACCAGGATTGAAACTTTGTATTTGCGCCAGACGCGCGTTTCAGCTACAAAAGACTCATCAGTGACGCTCGAATCAAAACAAGTTTAAGAGGCCAAATAAACTACGAAGTTGAAGAGCATTGAGGACCAAAAATTCCTAAAAGTTTTGCCAAATACAGCTAAGGTAATCTATTCCTGAGGTAGAAAAGCCTTAGTATTTCAAACATTCAAAGTTTTGTAAACAGTTAATTGATAATTATGACCATATCAATGATAATTCATGTCAACACAGAAGTGCTGACTACATTATATCTATTTTGCGTATTTTTCCTTTGATCGTTTTTGTGATAATTTATACATGCTACTCGCTTGAGATAAAAAAAAATATCGTCAGAAACTAAGGGCGTACGTGCCGTTGTCAACGTTAACATCAAAGATATCAAATGCAAAACAGCAATTAACAGATTATCAATGGTCTTTCAAACACGTGGATGTCTCTCGGCCACATCTCATCGAAGTCGCCCTGAGATAAGATTGTAGCTGGGAAACACCTTCTCGTTTGAATAATCATCGATAATCGTTATGTATTCTTCAGATTTATTATGTCAGAAAACAGAATTTTGTTTTAATTTTGTGTCACATGTCGCTTTAGTAAGGCTGCAAAATTCGTTCGTTTTTTGTTTTGGTTTTTTAACTGAAAACTGTAACATTGATACATTAAATATTTTGTCTTTGATATTTGGATTTTAGCGACAGACTTAAGTGTTATTCTACAACAAGTGTTGTCTAAATATTGAAGAGAAAACACCAAAGGAGCAATCAAAACCGTAGGTTGGAAAAATTCACTATAAGACGAACAAACAAGCAACAGTCAATTAACAAACAATAGATCAATTCAAAGGAACGATAGTTTACAGATGTTCAAGACTCGTATACCATGAAGAATGGACAAAGCAAGATATAAGAAACCTTAGAGAATTCCTTGAATCCAAAACGGAGCGATACCGTATGCATACACAGTCTAATTGCCTTTTGCTATTTGTGCATCCCCGCCATACAAATCTAAACTCAGACAAATAAAATGTCACAATAGGGATATGATACAATCGGTAACTGTACAGATGACTTTTCTGGTATATCAAAAATCTACAATGTAAGATCACCAAAACAGGCCTCTTGTCAGACACATCGAATGGGTCAATTGATTTGTAATTGAGATCGTAAATCTTGTGTACTATCAATTTCATCATTGCGAACCCCACCAAAAATTAGATTGAGCCCAGATTAACAGTGTATTAAGGAGTTCTTGATCCACGTTTTTCACCTGTCGTGTAATTCATTACAAATTATACTCCTGTGATATATCACATTCGGTAATACCACAATCGTGATGGTATTATGTCTTCAACGAGTTGAACATTATCCTTAGTCTTGTATGACAAAGATATTTCATAACGGTCAGTCAAGTCTTAAAGGCGTCCGTAGACAAAGATTTTGTTGTCAGTACAATATTATTTGGAATATCGGCGTGCCAAAAATATAAAATGGTTATTTTTCTTGCGTAACAGTTAACACTTCTGCACTGAATTGTCCCATTCTTTTATTAATTAAATTTCTATAATTTTGGAAAAACAATTAAAAAAGAAGCTATTTGTTTTTTTTTTTTTTTTTTTTTTTTTCATTTTAGAGGTCAAATACTGGCTTTTATCATCCCCTTTCTTGTATTATTTATACATTATTAGTATAACATAAATAAATACCTTGAATCCTCTAAATTTTCCATGAAGCTGAGCATTATTATTCATGTCCCAGCTCCAATAGAATGTGGCGGAATTTTCTGCAAGATCAGCATTATCAACTACAAAAGTGTCTATCTTCATACTTGGTCCCGGTTCTGACATGAGAAAAAAATAAAATAGATAAAACTTGTTAAGATTAGATGGATAGATACGATGCTCATTCGATACTTGTATTTCTGTCCTGGGTCACAAGTTATTGCGTGAATTAAGTACTTGGATACTTTGATTCAAGTTAACTTGAAATCCTCTCTATTTCATGATTTAGAAATATGTTGCAATACCAACTAAGAGAGTCTTCTACCAGTAATGACCGATTAATACGACTGTTTTCAGGCACATAAACTCAAACTGAAACTGAATCAATTTAAAAATTTGAAAAAAAGGGAAGGGGGTCTTTGTTCAAATTGAATAGTATGTTACAATCAGTTATTCACAATAGAAAATTTTAGAGATTCTGAATCGTTTCAAATGTTCTTTTCTGGTATAGGTTCTTTATTTATAAATGTGTTTAATGTCTTGTCAATTGTTTAATCCATTGCAGAGTTTTTTTGTCCTGAGAATTTGCAGTCTTGGAGCTATCATTTTGATAATACATGGAGGTATGTCCAGTGCACGATGTAGTGACGATATTGCCGATATTGTCAACTTCGTTCATGATTTTATACCTGCTCGTAACATTGTCTACATAGTCCCCTTTTCTGCCTACATCGTTGACATCGCCGACATCGTGATGTTGACAACATTGTGACGACATCGTCTACATCGTCCCCCTTTCCTGTCTACATCGTTGACATCGCCGACATCGTGATGTTGACAACATCGTGACGACATCGTCTACATCGTCCCCCTTTCCTGTCTACATCGTTGACATCGCCCAAATCGTGATGTTGACAACATCGTGACGACATCGTCTACATCGTCCCCCTTTCCTGTCTACATCGTTGACATCGCCCAAATCGTGATGTTGACAACATCGTGACGACATCGTCTACGATGTCGGCAATGCCAACCATGTAGAGACAAGAAGTTTATCAATTTCAATTTCAAATAATGTATTTATATTACGCCTGTCGCGATGTTCTTGATAGTAGAACTTATTTGGACAGTTTTTTAATGTTTTCAAATCTCCTACTCCTCCTCCTCCTCCTCCTCCTCCTCCTCCTCCTCCTCCTCATCATCATCATCATCATCATCATATTTGATATTTGAAATGTTGACATTATAGATTACGTTGTAAAACAGTGTTTTGACATTGTCTTTTTCGCGATGACTGCAATGCCAGCCATGCAGAAACAAAATGATGAAAGGATATCGACAAAGTTTTACAACACCATGTCGACATCGTTGTATTTAAAATTAACAATGTAAACACGAGTAATGTGTTAGCGATATCGGCAATGTCAACTGTATATATATATATGTAGACAAGAGTATGAAACGATATCAACAACGATGTACACTATCGTGTTGACATTGTCTACTTCGCGATATCGTCAATGTCAACGATGTAGACAAAAGTATGAAACGATATCGACAACGTTGTACAATATCGTGTCAACATTGTCTACCTCGCGATATCGTCAATGTCAACGATGTAGACAGGAGTATGAAACGATATCGACAACGTTGTACAACATCGTGTCGACATTGTCTACTTCGCGATATCGTCAATGTCAACGATGTAGACAAGAGTATGAAACGATATTGACAATGTTGTACAATATCGTGTCAACATTGTCTACTTCGCGATATCGTCAATGTCAACAATGTAGACAAGAGTATGAAACGATATCGACAACTTTGTACAATATTGTGTCGACATTGTCTACTTTGCGATGTCAACAATATCGGTACTACTTTGTACACTGGACATGAATGAATACATGAACGAAGTCAGACCATGATGCTTCCTGTTTTGTCACTTTAGGGAAACATATTTTCTGAATTATCACTCGAATCAAAACAGGTGCAAAGCCATATCAAATATAACGAAGTTGTAGAACATTACCAATCGTGAATTATCGATTGTTACTGTTCTACAACTTCGTTATATTTGATTTGGCTTTCCACCTGTTTTGATTCGAGTGAAGTTCTTAACGCTCATTTGGAGTACAAAATAATAAGTCTGGTGTCTGTGATGACTCTTTAAAGCAAGGGATCCGGGTTTTTTGGTTTTTTTTTTGCGTTCTTCGATCTTTAGATACCAATACAGTCGTCTGATCTGTAATTTTATGTCCATTTTCCCGATTGTATCACCACTATTTTCTACACAAGGAAATGCTTGTACCAAGCCAGAAATATAATAGTTGTAATCCATTCGTTTGATGTGTTTGAGCTTTTTATTTTGCCATTTGATTAGGACTAATATCTAGAAATTGACTATGAGGGTCTGTTGAAAACAAAACTTTACGACAAAAGAGATGATTTCAGCTTCCCAATTGTGACCTTTTCATTTTAAACCAAATGTTCCAAATGGTGAAGTTGAAATCATCACTTCGTAAATTTTACGAACGCAATCACGAGTTATGGAATATCCGTTATACCTGTACCAAGTCAGGAATATGACAGTAGTTGTCCATTCATTTGATGTGTTTGTGCTTTTGATTTTGCCATTTGATTAGGGACACTCCGTTTTGAATTTTCCTCGGAGTTCAGTATTTTTGTGATTTAACTTTTACCCTGTCGACACACCCGGTCTAGCTCCTTTCGGGGTTCATACGTTTCCCTCTGATTTCGTTTATTAGATATAAGAAGATGTGGTATGAGTGCCAATAAGACAACTCTCCATCCAAGTCAAAATTTATAAAAATTACTGTGTAAAACCATTCAAACGGGAAAACCAACGGTCTTATCTATATAAAAAACGAAAAACGAGAAACACTTATGAACCACATCAATAAACGACAACTACTGAACATCGGATTCCTGACTTAGGACAGGTGCAAACAATTGCAGCGGGATTAAACGTGTTAATGGTACCAAACCTTTACCCTTCTCTGAAACAATAGTGATACATAACAACATAGAAAGACACACTTTAAAATATCAATTGAAATGGCTTAACTCAATCAAAAGACATATTAACACCAGTGAACATACACTGAACAAATAAATTTGATATATGATACAATGTAAATACAAAATAAATAAACTAAGGGAAGAATAATTGAAGTAACATGTTATACCGCTGTGAAATGTTAAACAATTTAAGAAAAACAATATGCTTGAACAAAAATATCAGCCATTTGCAATTACTTTAAACACCGGTAAATGAAAATATATTTGTTGTTAGGTATACTTGTACAGTACAAATGGAGAAAGAAAATATTTTTTCAAAATAAATAATTTTGATGTTTATAGTACGAAGAAGTGAAAATTTATAGTAATACCAAACACTTATCAAAGCTGGTATATAGACCAGGTATAACCCTGAAAAAGTAAATATTAAATAACAAAAAAACATTACAATTAGTATCAACAGTTTAAATAAACAAGAAAGTACGATTTGAGAGTACTTGCAGTTACTGACAGCTAGTTAAAAGCCAAAAACAATTAATAATAAAAAATCAGAGACTAAAATCAACTAAAACACATCCCAAGGATTTAGTATTTTAACGTCATGGACAGTCAAAGAAGACATGACTTGTGCAATGCCAAAAATAAATATATCGACAGGCAGTAGGATAGTTAGGAGTTAACCTCTTTATAGATCAAAATGAACGTGGGTGTATCTTTATACTTTCCGTTTGAAAAGAATACAAATTTAGTTATGTTTTAGTTTGCTGATAACAAAATCGATATTAGTGCCAATGTAAACTATATTCAAAGATTTAATTACAACATTGGTAAGATAACCTTTACTTACTGTCTAATAAGTTTGTTTAAAGGTTCGATGAGTTTACACGGATCACATAGTGATTTCCGCGCTTTAAGTACAATATTACCGTAAAATTTAGGATGTGAAATACCGTTTTTAATCAGTTTTCTACAGGTACAGCCAAATTTACTAATCAAATCTTTGTATCTATGAAAGAATTTAGTAAACATTACCTTGATTCGTCTATTCTTTATCGATTTTTGAAATTTTGACACCGGTAAACTACTGTCACCTTAATTCATCCTCATATACTTTTTTGTACATTTACTTCGTTTAAGTTAGGGTTAGGGTTGGGGTAAGGGTTAGGTAGATTGCATCATTTTTCATACAAATAAACACAAAATGCAGCCAGTGTTGTTAAAGTTATTAGTACTACATACTGCTTTCTCCAGAATAAATGACTTTTGGTATTAGGCGCGCTGTACTACTTTGATGCTCGTTGGCAGCCTGTATCGACACATTATACGGTGTATATACGTCATTGGAAAGATATTCAAATCTGCTCTGTCGCCAGTTTGTTATTGTTTTAACTTCATCTACCACCACGTTTCCACGTTTCGAAATCTTGAGAACATATCTAAAGTTGCGTCCACCATGATCAATAGGGGGCATAGGCTACAATACGAAATAAAACGTCTCACGTCAAATGGCATAAGCTGCAAACATTTATTGGATTTGCTATTTTTGAAAGTGTTTAAAACCGCATTATCATAAACTATCATGACTTAACAGCATCCAACACTTGTTTTTTTTTCTTAATTCTGCCTGTTTTTTTACAAAAGGTAAAATCAACGTAGAGTGATGGTTATCGGAAAACTGTCAGTGGGGTCAAATATCAAAACTTTGTTCATTATTATTGAATTAATTATATAATATTATATAAGCTTTAATTTCGTTCTTGAATATGGTGCTACAAAGTTTATTCTATTTGACTTTGGATAAATAAAAATACATGTATAAACCACCAATGATATGTTATATGAATATTTGTTGTTTTACTATTACACGTATTACATCTTTCCAAATGCTTCACGAATACCCTCCAAAGGAACACAGAACTACAATGTTAGAATTAGTACTGATGTATGTGTACATAGTTTTGAAATGTCATTTAATTTCTTAGTGTCTTGACTGCCTAATTCTTTGATTTACTACTATGTATTATTTGTTTGCTAAGACTTCTGCGAATCGGTGGGAATTTCTGAATATAACATATTTACAAGATTTTCGAATATTCTAAAAGTTACTATAAAGTATATCTTATTCAAAATCAAACGTACCGTCCATTCGATGACAAGATATCCCGGTTTATCGCCGACTCCTCTTAAATTTTCGGGATTTTTATACGGCTTTGCTGTATCTGTTGTGCAAATCTCACTGTGTTTACTGGGCTCACTTATACCAATTTTATTTGTAGCCAAGAGGCGAAAGCTATAACTAACGCCCGGTCGTAATCCTAATGTAATTGTATTAGCAGATTGATTAGCCGTAGCTGCAAATACCCATCTGTCAGTCTCAACTGAAGTATTGTACTCTACAGTAAAGTACTGAATGGGAGCATTGTTGAATCCACCCTTCGTCCAGGTTATTGTAGCAGTGTTATTTATGCATCTTTTTTTGTGGACATCCTCTGGTGGCTCTGGTCTGTCTGTATTATATTAAATAGAATTTCGTTATTTGGGCGATTATCCTCATTACCGAAAATATTAACAATAAAACAATTGATACAGTGTAGAAAACAAATAAATAAATAGTTAACAATAAAAATGGTAATCCTGTCTAGAAGTTAAAAAGGCAGAGTACATAATACCATATAATAATATAACATATTGTATATTATTAAGGAGTTACTTTTATTTTTTTCTAAGGAAAAGTTAGCCTGAAAAATAATTGACAAAAGTTCCCAATCTGATATCCGAAAATTAATGATCAATGTATGCAACATAAGTTTATTCCACACACAACGACAATGTCAATTTCAGTAAAGATGATGCCCTTTTATTGAATAATTCAAAATTGGGTGACACTGTTGACTGCATCCATCCCTATGAACTAGAAATAAAGGATACGAAAGATACAGCTACATCTAGAAATTGACAATAAAGGTTGGTTGAGAACTAAACTTTACGACAAAAGAGATTTTTTGTTTGTTTTGTTGAACTTTCCGCTTCTGTGTAGCAATATCCCAGCAGTGCCTGCATACTGAGTATATATCTCCCATGAGATACAGTATTCCAAGGAAGCTATTATATAAAGGATTCCAAGTAGAAAATTTAAATGTTTTACAGACGCCATAATAGTTTGGTTGGTCGTTAGGGAATGTCTATGTGACATCTGACTACGAATATGTTCCACTTGTCGCAACCACAATCCAGTCCTTTGTTTTACGATTGTGACAAATTAGAACCGAAAACGACTTAACAATTGATTTTTACTAGCTTGAGCAACACGACATGTGCCACATGTGGAGCTGCAACTGCTTAGCCTTCTGCAGCACTTGAGTTCACCAGGGATTTTGGTGGTGTTTGTGTTGCTTATATTTTGTCTTCTATGTAATGTTTTTATTTTTATTGACGCTTGTCCGTTTCGTTGTTTTTTTTTTTTTTGTTTTTTTTGCCATGGCGTAATCTGTTTTTATCTGACTTCGAAATCCCCTATGTATCTTAAGATTCTTTCTCTTTTTCCATACATTATGCTAATGTATGAAGAATTCCATTTGAAAACCCTCGTTTTATTTTATAGTTACTGTAATATATTATTAGAGGTGCAATAGTTCATTATGCATACACTGAATAAAAAAGTGTGTTTTATTCATTGGTTAAAGTTACAAACTTGCACATTATAACCATCTAGTGTAATCGAAATATATATGTTTGATAACACTTAATACTCAGAATCGTTTTGATTCTATATCATATCTATTTTTTATGTTATTCTTATACATACCTTTAACAGTCAAAATAGCAGAGGCCTCTTGCTGATCTAATTCGTTAGTTATAACACAAGTATAAAATCCAGAATCTCTACTGATAGTACCACTTATAGTTAAAGAGTTATCTTGTACATTAGTTGTCATTCGTTGGTTGCTTTGCGTAATTTCCTTTCTATCCTTCAACCAATAAACTCGGAGTTTGCTTACTTCTTCGAAGTCTGTTGTACCAGAGCAGGTGAATTTTGCATCTGTTCCTGCGAAAACTTCTAAATCTTTCGGACTTTGTTCAATCCTTGTTGATCCTATGTAAGAATTAATGTTACTTTTACAAAAAAATAATTAAAAGTGTTTGCCAATGTTTATTGTATTAGAATACCAGGTTGCATTCTCTACGGGTGACTTGATATTGATAGGTGTCATGTCAGCTGTGCTGAATCGTGGATGTATTCACATCAAGTGGGGCATTGTAGCTTCTGTTTGGACATAGGAACCTGCGAGGTCTATGTTATTTTTCAACCAGAAGGAAGAAGATACCTATGGTAAATCAAACATCACAACCAAAGAAATACAAACAAATCATGACCAACAGATAAATACAAACAAACAAACAACAGTCCCCCAAACAGCAAAACTAAAAATTAAAGCTTCAACTACAGGAGCCACAGTGGTAAACTTCTGTCTCTATCAGACGATCTTTATTTCTTGCTTCATTAATTACCTGCGTAGTTTAAAAATCGGGATTGTTTCCCGTATACACCTGAAGTTCATGCATGTCTGTGCAGTTCATGTGTTATTATTTTTTTTCAATATACATTTAGTTTCTTGTTGTCATGTTATCATATAAGTATGTCAGTCAACTATTAACCATGCATGCAGTTACATGTAGGTTGGTTCCCTCCGTAATATATTCAGTATGCCTTCGGAATATACAACTTGGCAAATATAATGGCCGGGTACTAGTCTACCATGCAGTATACATTTTGTAAATAGGATTGATCATTGATTAAACACACAAAATCAATAAATCTGACGATTCATATATCATTTCTTTACACCGAAACGACAATGTGTAAATAACAAACGTCTGAGCAGACCTCATATATTGCCATTATAAATGTTTTCAAAGGATCCTAGTCATTTTAAGTTTGTGTTTGCTAACTAAAACTAATCATTATTTGCGTTTATTTACTTTATATATCAGCTGTATGCGCCATGCGTGTGTTTATCTTGTATCAAGATTTTGGTGGGGTTCGTGTTGCTCAGTTTTCTATGTTGTGTTTTGGTCTTTTTTCGTATTTTGCCATGGCGTTGTAAGTTTATTTTCGACTTATGAGTTTGAATGTCCGTTGTACTACTATTTTTCATATATCAACTGAATGTGTTGTGGATATATAAAAATAAGAAGATGTGGTATAATTCCCAATGAGACAACTCTCCACAAGAGACCAAATGACACAGAAATTAACAACTATAGGTCACCGTACGGCCTTCAACAATGAGCAAAACCCACACCGCATTATTATGTCTGTAAATTATACATACTTCTAACAATCATCACACCCCAGTCTGTATCAAATCCTTCATTATTCCGGGCTTCACATGTAAAATTCCCAGCATCAGACAGCACAACTTTCTAAACAATAAGAAAGGACTCAATGCAATTATATTTTACTAATATATCGTCAATTCTATTTTTTTATGTAATCAAATATAGAAAATATAAAAAAAAAGGTACAATGATTTAATAAAAGAATTCTTTTTAATTTAATAAAATCTACCTGGCCTTACTTAGTTTACAGCACTATCAGGCCGTTGGTCGTCTCTTGTTACACATTTTGTCATGCCAGGGCCTTCAATCTTACTATACGGTATGTGTTTTGTCATGCCAGGGCCTTCAATCTTACTATACGGTATGTGTTTTGTCATGCCAGGGCCTTCAATCTTACTATACGATATGTGTTTTGTCATGCCAGGGCCTTCAATCTTACTATACGGTATGTGTTTTGTCATGCCAGGGCCTTCAATCTTACTATACGGTATGTGTTTTGTCATGCCAGGGCCTTCAATCTTACTATACGGTATGTGTTTTGCCTTTTGTTAAAGGTCGTACGGTGAACATCCTTGTTTTTTGGTTTCTGGTGGATAGTTGTCTAGTTGGCAATTATAGTACATCACCTTATTTTTATCTCATTCATGAGAGCAGTTACTGTCATGACTGTCTATACTGTCGATTTCCATAGCATAGCTCGTCAGTGACTAGCTTTATCAATTTCTTAATGTTTTGTGCTCTATGGATATGGAATCTTTTATAAGTGTCTAAATTTTGCGCTATTTTTTTTTTATATATAATTATATAATAACAGACATTTGTCTGTTATTGAATGATGTGTGTTGACCCCATTACAAGAAATATTTTGGGTTTTGATTGTATATTTGGATTGCTGTCTAATTGAAATATACCCCCATCGAATATATTCATGTGTGAATATATGTAGGATACAAGATACATGTAGCTAAATAATACGATCTAATATAAGGCATAAAATATAATAACAAAAAAGAAAATATTACGAATCAGCGATTCGGCCTACCTGAATAAGTAAGTCTCCATTAGGCTGTATCTGGTACCTTCCACCAGTTATTTGTTGTGACCCTCTGAACCATGTTATGATAGGATCAGGCTTACCACTGGTCTGACAGGTCAGATGCACATCTGTATTCTCTGCCACTTTTAATTCCTTTACTGGTCCTTTGATGAACTGTGGTCTCTCCTCTACAAGACATATATGATGTTAACATAACCGGGCTCCCCAATATCACACTTTTAAGAATAAAGCTGTATATTTTCACAATATAACATCTATTAACATCAAGTATGCATAATTACGGGTTATGCTCTTCTCATATATTTTATGATGGTATGATACTAAACCCCTAACGGGAGGGATTGTGCCTGATATTCATATGATGAAGACATAATCTTTCAATCAGTTTAATTGAGGTCTGGAGCTGGCATGTCAGTTAACTGCTAGTAGTCTGTTGTTATTTATGTATTATTGTCATTTTGTTTATTTTCTTTTGTTACATCTTCTGACATCGGACTCGGACTTCTCTTTAACTGACTTTTAATGTGCGTATTGTTATGCGTTTACTTTTCTACATTGGCTAGAGGTATAGGGGAGGTTGAGATCTCATAAACATGTTTAACCCCGCCGCATTTTGCGCCTGTCCCAAGTCAGGAGCCTCTGGCCTTTGTTAGTCTTGTATTATTTTTACTTTTAGTTTCTTGTGTATAATTTGGAGTTTAGTATGACGTCCATTATCACTGAACCAGTATATATATTTGTTTAGGGGCCAGCTTAAGGACGCCTCCGGGTGCGGGAATTTCTCGCTGCATTGAAGACCTATTGGTGACCTTCTGTTGTTGTCTGTTCTGTGGTCGGGTTGTTGTCTCTTTGACACATTCCCCATTTCCATTCTCAATTTTATAAAATCTCAAGTTCGATATTACATGAATGTTAAAGCTTTAAGACACAAAAAACAAAATAAGACCATAATACAATGCAAGACTCATCGGCGGAGCTCGAATCAAAACAGTTGACAGGTCAAAATCAATAATGAAGTCAAATGGCACTGAAAACAAGAAATTCCAAAGAAAAGTGCCAAATCAGATTAAGATATTTTTGACTGATGGATACATCTTACTTATAAATTAGAAAATAATAAACGGAAGGAATATAGGAAATTAAGTCCGTGTTGAAAGATCCACATACATGTATACATGATATAAATGGTATTTAAAAAAAACAGTTAATATCATATAATGTATACCATCACGAAAATTAACAACAAAATAATAATTGAATTAAATATTTTTATATAGCACTAATTAAGACATTTTGTTATATTTTGACGGTTCTTTTGCCAAATAAAACCATTCAATGACTACCATGAAGTAATTAATGCATTACAAGTACAAATTTTGCAATAATCAATTTTACATTACTGATTGACTGTTTATCTATTCTATAATGTAATCGAAGTACTTACTTAAGACGTTGAGATAGAAGTCGGCAAACACATAACCAAAGGTATTAGAAGCATTACATTGTAGAACCATTGCATCACCAAGTCTCAAATCTATTAAAGTTATATTATTGTCATCACGTTTGATAAGTCGGCCATCTCTTATAGTGACGTGTTTTGCGTCTGTAATAAAAAGAAAAAAAGTATTGAGTAAGCGATAACGTCACCTGAGCATAAAAAGATATAAAGTGGTGATCCGTTTAATGAACTGAAATGTGAAAAAAAGGAATCTAAAGGTGTTAATGAATTCGGTATTCGAATAAAAAAAATCTTTTCATCAAATTTATAATGTACATTGTCTCTGTATTTCTGTAGATGTTATAATGTTTTATAATAAAAAAAAACAGGCAAGTTTTTAAATTGGTTCGTTTTATACCCAGATGACCACGGATCGTTCCATTTTTTCGTAGCAACAATCATGCTTCATTTACTCGTTTATTACTTCAACAATTACGACCTATCGCCGGATTTTTCTTGTCACGAGCAACACGACGGATGTCACCAGTCTCGAGCAACACGGCAGATGTCACCAGTAACGAGCAACACGGCAGATGTCACCTGTCACGAACAACACGACGGATGTCACCAGTCGCGAGCAACGCGACAGATGTCGCCAGTCACGAGCAACACGACAGATGTCACCAGTCACGAACAACACAACGGATGTCACCAGTCACGAGTAACACGACAGATGTCACCAGTCACGAGCAACACGACGGATGTCACCAGCCACGAGCAACACGACGGATATCACCAGTCACAAGCAACACGTCGGGTGTCACCAGTTGAGTAAGAACTGCTTACCCATCCAGAGCACTTTAATCCACCAAAGTTTTGTAGGGTTCGCTTTATTCAATATTTAATATTCTTTGTAGTGTTGTATTAACTATTTTTGTCTTTTAGTCTGTATGTCTTTTATTGCCATAGCCGTTGTGTTTTATGTCTCTATTTCTTGGGCTTATGGTTTATAATTGACCTCTTGGTATCGTCTTCTTTTTGTTTTGTCAAAATCGCCTCAAAACATCATTAAAATACCACATTTTCGCCCGTAGATATAAAACTTACCTTTGAATTTTACACCATTAATATACCACTGAATATCTGGAGTTGGATCTCCACCTGCTCTACATATAAACGTAGCTTTTCTCCTACGCCTCTCTCAATGTCCGTCGGTTTGCCGTCCTCCATCCAGTATGGCTTAGCTGTAAATACAGTAAGTTTAATCTAAACCGCCTTTTCAACGTCAACATAAAGTAAGCAACATTCAGAAAATCTTTCAGACAAACCCCCAATCCCAAGAAAAAAATAACAATGCAAAATACGACAATCAACAACATATAAAAACATACCTTAGGCAACACTTACTATAATAAAACATGCCTAAGGTAACACAAACTGCCACAAAACACACCAACACAAACTGCCACAAAACATACCTCAGGAAACAGAAAATATCACATAGCACAGAGCATCATAATTGTTAGTACCGTTATATCTTTTTGTTGGTTAATTCCAATACCGATTTTGTTGAACTTGAGCAGAACAAGTGTTTTTGGTTTACATGAACCCAGAGATATAGGTACATGAGGTCTTTCTATATTTTATCATCTACCGTAAATGATAAAGGTTGTTCACATCAACATTTTGTATTTTCCTCTCTCTCTCTCTCTCTCAACATATTAGTGTGCTTACATTTTACAATGACGTTTATGTTTCTCTCTCTCTCTCTCTCTCAACATATTAGTATGCTTACATTTTACAATGACGTTTATGTTTCTCTCTCTCTCTCTCTCTCTCTCTCTCTCTCTCTCTCTCTCTCTCTCTCTCTCTCTCTCTCAACATATTAGTATGCTTACATTTTACAATGACGTTTATATTTCGCTGCTGTCTTTGTCCAATGGCACTTGTCGTGTAACAAGTATAACTGCCTCTATCAGTCATTTGAAGCTTTGAAATATATAGCTGTTGTCCACCAAGTGACAGCGTTCTACGATTGTCTGGTATTGGACCGGTTTTATTTTCCCAATGGACCTCAGGTGTAGGACTATAAAACAAAACTAAATGAACCATATATTTACTTTGTAATTAAAGTAACGGTACCTATTATATTGCACCAGATGCGCATTTTGACAATTAAAGTCTCTTCAGTAATGATCGAGTCTAACATATTTGAAAGTCCAAAACTTTATACAACGTTGAAGAGCTGAAAAAACTCAAAAGGACCAGAAGTGTACCAAACCCCGACAAGGAATCAGAGCTATGCAAGTGTAAAGTAGTAGTGTATATACATATTCTTATGAGTACTTTTACAGTGGTGGCCTTACTTGTCATTAAATGCTTGTTCTATCTGCAGATATCGTATACTACTAGCATTACGTATACTTTTATAAGTGGCATCATTTTGTTTTCCAAATCGAATCAATACATTGTAATTTGCAAAGTTTCTAATTTTCGTATAGTTTATATTATGAGTTTATAGTTTATATTATGAGTTTATAGTTTATATTATATTATGAGTTTATAGTTTATATTATATTATGAGTTTATAGTTTATATTATGAGTTTATAGTTTATATTATTATGAGTTTATAGTTTATATTATGAGTTTATAGTTTATATTATGAGTTTATAGTTTATATTATGAGTTTATAGTTTATATTATTATGAGTTTATAGTTTATATTATGAGTTTATAGTTTATATTATGAGTTTATAGTTTATATTATTATGAGTTTATAGTTTATATTATTATGAGTTTATAGTTTATATTATGAGTTTATAGTTTATATTATTATGAGTTTATAGTTTATATTATGAGTTTATAGTTTATATTATGAGTTTATAGTTTATATTATTATGAGTTTATAGTTTATATTATGAGTTTATAGTTTATATTATTATGAGTTTATAGTTTATATTATGAGTTTATAGTTTATATTATGAGTTTATAGTTTATATTATGAGTTTATAGTTTATATTATTATGAGTTTATAGTTTATATTATGAGTTTATAGTTTATATTATGAGTTTATAGTTTATATTATGAGTTTATAGTTTATATTATTAGTGAGTTTATAGTTTATATTATTATATTATTATGAGTTTATAGTTTATATTATGAGTTTATAGTTTATATTATGAGTTTATAGTTTATATTATGAGTTTATAGTTTATATTATGAGTTTATAGTTTATATTATTATGAGTTTATAGTTTATATTATTATGAGTTTATAGTTTATATTTTATGAGTTTATAGTTTATATTATGAGTTTATAGTTTATATTATGAGTTTATAGTTTATATTATGAGTTTATAGTTTATATTATGAGTTTATAGTTTATATTATGAGTTTATAGTTTATATTATGAGTTTATAGTTTATATTATTATGAGTTTATAGTTTATATTATGAGTTTATAGTTTATATTATGAGTTTATAGTTTATATTATGAGTTTATAGTTTATATATTATGAGTTTATAGTTTATTATTATGAGTTTATAGTTTATATTATTATGAGTTTATAGTTTATATTATGAGTTTATAGTTTATATTATTATGAGTTTATAGTTTATATTATGAGTTTATAGTTTATATTATTATGAGTTTATAGTTTATATTATGAGTTTATAGTTTATATTATGAGTTTATAGTTTATATTATGAGTTTATAG
The DNA here is from genome assembly GCA_017311375.1 of Mytilus coruscus. Lineage (NCBI taxonomy): Eukaryota > Metazoa > Mollusca > Bivalvia > Mytilida > Mytilidae > Mytilus > Mytilus coruscus. The sequence goes on from CM029607.1 coordinate 65,045,071, forward strand.
TTTATATCATTATGAGTTTATAGTTTATATTATGAGTTTATAGTTTATATGAGTTTATAGTTTATATCATTATGAGTTTATAGTTTATATTATGAGTTTATAGTTTATATTATGAGTTTATAGTTTATATCATTATGAGTTTATAGTTTATATTATGAGTTTATAGTTTATATTATGAGTTTATAGTTTATATTATGAGTTTATAGTTTATATTATTATGAGTTTATAGTTTATATTATGAGTTTATAGTTTATATTATTATGAGTTTATAGTTTATATTATTATGAGTTTATAGTTTATATTATTATGAGTTTATAGTTTATATTATGAGTTTATAGTTTATATTATGAGTTTATAGTTTATATTATTATGAGTTTATAGTTTATATTATTATGAGTATTATAGTTTATATTATTATGAGTTTATAGTTTATATTATGAGTTTATAGTTTATATTATTATGAGTTTATAGTTTATATTATGAGTTTATAGTTTATATTATGAGTTTATAGTTTATATTATGAGTTTATAGTTTATATTATTATGAGTTTATAGTTTATATTATGAGTTTATAGTTTATATTATGAGTTTATAGTTTATATAATTATGAGTTTATAGTTTATATTATGAGTTTATAGTTTATATTATGAGTTTATAGTTTATATTATGAGTTTATAGTTTATATTATGAGTTTATAGTTTATATTATTATGAGTTTATAGTTTATATTATGAGTTTATAGTTTATATTATGAGTTTATAGTTTATATCATATGAGTTTATAGTTTATATTATGAGTTTACAGTTTATATTATGAGTTTATAGTTTATATTTATGAGTTTATAGTTTATATTATGAGTTTATAGTTTATATTATGAGTTTATAGTTTATATTATGAGTTTATAGTTTATATTATGAGTTTATAGTTTATATTATGAGTTTATAGTTTATATTATGAGTTTATAGTTTATATTATGAGTTTATAGTTTATATTATGAGTTTATAGTTTATATTATGAGTTTATAGTTTATATTATGAGTTTATAGTTTATATTATGAGTTTATAGTTTATATTATGAGTTTATAGTTTATATTATGAGTTTATAGTTTATATTATGAGTTTATAGTTTATATTATGAGATAGTTTATAGTTTATATTATGAGTTTATAGTTTATATTATGAGTTTATAGTTTATATTATGAGTTTATAGTTTATATTATGAGTTTATAGTTTATATTATTATGTTTATAGTTTATATTATGAGTTTATAGAGTTTATAGTTTATATTATTATGAGTTTATAGTTTATATTATTATGAGTTTATAGTTTATATTATTATGAGTTTATAGTTTATATTATTTTATGAGTTTATAGTTTATATTATTTATGAGTTTATAGTTTATATTATGAGTTTATAGTTTATATTATGAGTTTATAGTTTATATTATGAGTTTATAGTTTATATTATGAGTTTATAGTTTATATTATGAGTTTATAGTTTATATTATTATGAGTTTATAGAGTTTATAGTTTATATTATGAGTTTATAGTTTATATTATGAGTTTATAGTTTATATTATGAGTTTATAGTTTATATTATGAGTTTATAGTTTATATTATGAGTTTATAGTTTATATTATGAGTTTATAGTTTATATTATGAGTTTATAGTTTATATTATGAGTTTATAGTTTATATTATGAGTTTATAGTTTATATTATGAGTTTATAGTTTATATTATTTATAGAGTTTATAGTTTATATTATTATGAGTTTATAGTTTATATTATGAGTTTATAGTTTATATTATGAGTTTATAGTTTATATTATGAGTTTATAGTTTATAGTTTATATTATATTATGAGTTTATAGTTTATATTATGAGTTTATAGTTTATATTATGAGTTTATAGTTTATATTATGAGTTTATAGTTTATATTATGAGTTTATAGTTTATATTATGAGTTTATAGTTTATATTATGAGTTTATAGTTTATATTATGAGTTTATAGTTTATATTATTATGAGTTTATAGTTTATATTATGAGTTTATAGTTTATATTATGAGTTTATAGTTTATATTATGAGTTTATAGTTTATATTATGAGTTTATAGTTTATATTATGAGTTTATAGTTTATATTATGAGTTTATAGTTTATATTATTATGAGTTTATAGTTTATATTATGAGTTTATAGTTTATATTATGAGTTTATAGTTTATATTATGAGTTTATAGTTTATAGTTTATAGTTTATATTATGAGTTTATAGTTTATATTATGAGTTTATAGTTTATATTATTTTATAGTTTATATTATGAGTTTATAGTTTATATTATGAGTTTATAGTTTATATTATGAGTTTATAGTTTATATTATGAGTTTATAGTTTATATTATGAGTTTATAGTTTATATTATGAGTTTATAGTTTATATTATGAGTTTATAGTTTATATTATGAGTTTATAGTTTATATTATGAGTTTATAGTTTATATTATGAGTTTATAGTTTATATTATGAGTTTATAGTTTATATTATGAGTTTATAGTTTATATTATGAGTTTATAGTTTATATTATGAGTTTATAGTTTATATTATGAGTTTATAGTTTATATTATTATGAGTTTATAGTTTATATTATGAGTTTATAGTTTATATTATGAGTTTATAGTTTATATTATGAGTTTATAGTTTATATTATGAGTTTATAGTTTATATTATAGTTTATAGTTTATATTATGAGTTTATAGTTTATATTATGAGTTTATAGTTTATATTATGAGTTTATAGTTTATATTATGAGTTTATAGTTTATATTATGAGTTTATAGTTTATATTATGAGTTTATAGTTTATATTATGAGTTTATAGTTTATATTATGAGTTTATAGTTTATATTATGAGTTTATAGTTTATATTATGAGTTTATAGTTTATATTATGAGTTTATAGTTTATATTATGAGTTTATAGTTTATATTATGAGTTTATAGTTTATATTATGAGTTTATAGTTTATAGAGTTTATATTATGAGTTTATAGTTTATATTATGAGTTTATAGTTTATATTATGAGTTTATAGTTTATATTATGAGTTTATAGTTTATATTATGAGTTTATAGTTTATATTATGAGTTTATAGTTTATATTATGAGTTTATAGTTTATATTATGAGTTTATAGTATTATGAGTTTATGAGTTTATAGTTTATATTATGAGTTTATAGTTTATATTATGAGTTTATAGTTTATATTATGAGTTTATAGTTTATATTATGAGTTTATAGTTTATATTATGAGTTTATAGTTTATATTATGAGTTTATAGTTTATATTATGAGTTTATAGTTTATATTATGAGTTTATAGTTTATATTATGAGTTTATATATGAGTTTATAGTTATATTATGAGTTTATAGTTTATATTATGAGTTTATAGTTTATATTATGAGTTTATAGTTTATATTATGAGTTTATAGTTTATATTATGAGTTTATAGTTTATATTATGAGTTTATAGTTTATATTATAGTTTATATTATGAGTTTATAGTTTATATTATGAGTTTATAGTTTATATTATGAGTTTATAGTTTATATTATGAGTTTATAGTTTATATTATGAGTTTATAGTTTATATTATGAGTTTATAGTTTATATTATGAGTTTATAGTTTATATTATGAGTTTATAGTTTATATTATGAGTTTATAGTTTATATTATGAGTTTATAGTTTATAGTTTAGTTATAGTTTATATTATGAGTTTATAGTTTATATTATGAGTTTATAGTTTATATTATGAGTTTATAGTTTATATTATGAGTTTATAGTTTATATTATGAGTTTATAGTTTATATTATGAGTTTATAGTTTATATTATGAGTTTATAGTTTATATTATGAGTTTATAGTTTATATTATGAGTTTCCATTCTCAATTTTATAAAATCTCAAGTTCGATATTACATGAATGTTAAAGCTTTAAGACACAAAAAACAAAATAAGACCATAATACAATGCAAGACTCATCGGCGGAGCTCGAATCAAAACAGTTGACAGGTCAAAATCAATAATGAAGTCAAATGGCACTGAAAACAAGAAATTCCAAAGAAAAGTGCCAAATCAGATTAAGATATTTTTGACTGATGGATACATCTTACTTATAAATTAGAAAATAATAAACGGAAGGAATATAGGAAATTAAGTCCGTGTTGAAAGATCCACATATACATGATATAAATGGTATTTAAAAAAAAACAGTTAATATCATATAATGTATACCATTACGAAAAATTAACAACAAAATAATAATTGAATTAAATATTTTTATATAGCACTAATTAAGACATTTTGTTATATTTTGACGGTTCTTTTGCCAAATAAAACCATTCAATGACTACCATGAAGTAATTAATGCATTACAAGTACAAATTTTGCAATAATCAATTTTACATTACTGATTGACTGTTTATCTATTCTATAATGTAATCGAAGTACTTACTTAAGACGTTGAGATAGAAGTCGGCAAACACATAACCAAAGGTATTAGAAGCATTACATTGTAGAACCATTGCATCACCAAGTCTCAAATCTATTAAAGTTATATTATTGTCATCACGTTTGATAAGTCGGCCATCTCTTATAGTGACGTGTTTTGCGTCTGTAATAAAAAGAAAAAAAGTATTGAGTAAGCGATAACGTCACCTGAGCATAAAAAGATATAAAGTGGTGATCCGTTTAATGAACTGAAATGTGAAAAAAAGGAATCTAAAGGTGTTAATGAATTCGGTATTCGAATAAAAAAAATCTTTTCATCAAATTTATAATGTAAATTGTCTCTGTATTTCTGTAGATGTTATAATGTTTTATAATAAAAAAAAACAGGCAAGTTTTTAAATTGGTTCGTTTTATACCCAGATGACCACGGATCGTTCCATTTTTCGTAGCAACAATCATGCTTCATTTACTCGTTTATTACTTCAACAATTACGACCTATCGCCGGATTTTTCTTGTCACGAGCAACACGACGGATGTCACCAGTCTCGAGCAACACGGCAGATGTCACCAGTAACGAGCAACACGGCAGATGTCACCTGTCACGAACAACACGACGGATGTCACCAGTCGCGAGCAACGCGACAGATGTCGCCAGTCACGAGCAACACGACAGATGTCACCAGTCACGAACAACACAACGGATGTCACCAGTCACGAGTAACACGACAGATGTCACCAGTCACGAGCAACACGACGGATGTCACCAGCCACGAGCAACACGACGGATATCACCAGTCACAAGCAACACGTCGGGTGTCACCAGTTGAGTAAGAACTGCTTACCCATCCAGAGCACTTTAATCCACCAAAGTTTTGTAGGGTTCGCTTTATTCAATATTTAATATTCTTTGTAGTGTTGTATTAACTATTGTTGTCTTTTAGTCTGTATGTCTTTTATTGCCATAGCCGTTGTGTTTTATGTCTCTATTTCTTGGGCTTATGGTTTATAATTGACCTCTTGGTATCGTCTTCTTTTTGTTTTGTCAAAATCGCCTCAAAACATCATTAAAATACCACATTTTCGCCCGTAGATATAAAACTTACCTTTGAATTTTACACCATTAATATACCACTGAATATCTGGAGTTGGATCTCCACCTGCTCTACATATAAACGTAGCTTTTTCTCCTACGCCTCTCTCAATATCCGTCGGTTTGCCGTCCTCCATCCAGTATGGCTTAGCTGTAAATACAGTAAGTTTAATCTAAACCGCCTTTTCAACGTCAACATAAAGTAAGCAACATTCAGAAAATCTTTCAGACAAACCCCAATCCCAAGAAAAAATAACAATGCAAAATACGACAATCAACAACATATAAAACATACCTTAGGCAACACTTACTATAATAAAACATGCCTAAGGTAACACAAACTGCCACAAAACAACCAACACAAACTGCCACAAAACATACCTCAGGAAACAGAAAATATCACATAGCACAGAGCATCATAATTGTTAGTACCGTTATATCTTTTGTTGGTTAATTCCAATACCGATTTTGTTGAACTTGAGCAGAACAAGTTTTGGTTTACATGAACCCAGAGTATAGGTATATATATTATGAGTTTATAGTTTATATTATGAGTTTATAGTTTATATTATGAGTTTATAGTTTATATATGAGTTTTAGTTTATATTATGAGTTTATAGTTTATATTATGAGTTTATAGTTTATATTATGAGTTTATAGTTTATATAATTATGAGTTTATAGTTTATATTATGAGTTTATAGTTTATATTATTTTATAGTTTATATTATGAGTTTATAGTTTATATATGAGTTTATAGTTTTATTTATGAGTTTATAGTTTATATTATGAGTTTATAGTTTATATTATGAGTTTATAGTTTATATCATTATGAGTTTATAGTTTATATTATGAGTTTAAGTTTATATTATGAGTTTATAGTTTATATCATTATGAGTTTATGTTTATATTATGAGTTTATAGTTTATATTATGAGTTTATAGTTTATATTAGAGTTTATAGTTTATATTATTGAGTTTATAGTTATATTATGAGTTTATAGTTTATATTATGAGTTTATAGTTTATATTATGAGTTTATAGTTTATATTATTAGAGTTTATAGTTTATATTATGAGTTTATAGTTTATATTATTATGAGTTTATAGTTTATATTATGAGTTTATAGTTTATATTATGAGTTTATAGTTTATATTATGAGTTTATAGTTTATATTATGATTTATAGTTTATATTATTATGAGTTTATAGTTTATATTATGAGTTTATAGTTTATATTATGAGTTTATAGTTTATATTATGAGTTTATAGTTTATATTATGAGTTTATAGTTTATATTATGAGTTTATAGTTTATATTATGAGTTTATAGTTTATATTTATGAGTTTATAGTTTATATTATTATGAGTTTATAGTTTATATTATGAGTTTATAGTTTATATTATGAGTTTATAGTTTATATTATTATGAGTTTATAGTTTATATTATTGAGTTTATAGTTTATATTATGAGTTTATAGTTTATATTATGAGTTTATAGTTTATATTATGAGTTTATAGTTTATATTATGAGTTTATAGTTTATATTATTGAGTTTATAGTTTATATTATGAGTTTATAGTTTATATTATGAGTTTATAATTTATATTATGAGTTTATAGTTTATATTATGAGTTTATAGTTTATATTATTATGAGTTTATAGTTTATATTATGAGTTTATAGTTTATATTATGAGTTTATGTCACCTGAGCATAAAAAGATATAAAGTGGTGATCCGTTTAATGAACTGAAATGTGAAAAAAGGAATCTAAAGGTGTTAATGAATTCGGTATTCGAATAAAAAATCTTTTCATCAAATTTATAATGTAAATTGTCTCTGTATTTCTGTAGATGTTATAATGTTTTATAATAAAAAAAACAGGCAAGTTTTAAATTGGTTCGTTTTATACCCAGATGACCACGGATCGTTCCATTTTTTCGTAGCAACAATCATGCTTCATTTACTCGTTTATTACTTCAACAATTACGACCTATCGCCGGATTTTTCTTGTCACGAGCAACACGACGGATGTCACCAGTCTCGAGCAACACGGCAGATGTCACCAGTAACGAGCAACACGGCAGATGTCACCTGTCACGAACAACACGACGGATGTCACCAGTCGCGAGCAACGCGACAGATGTCGCCAGTCACGAGCAACACGACAGATGTCACCAGTCACGAACAACACAACGGATGTCACCAGTCACGAGTAACACGACAGATGTCACCAGTCACGAGCAACACGACGGATGTCACCAGCCACGAGCAACACGACGGATATCACCAGTCACAAGCAACACGTCGGGTGTCACCAGTTGAGTAAGAACTGCTTACCCATCCAGAGCACTTTAATCCACCAAAGTTTTGTAGGGTTCGCTTTATTCAATATTTAATATTCTTTGTAGTGTTGTATTAACTATTGTTGTCTTTTAGTCTGTATGTCTTTTATTGCCATAGCCGTTGTGTTTTATGTCTCTATTTCTTGGGCTTATGGTTTATAATTGACCTCTTGGTATCGTCTTCTTTTTGTTTTGTCAAAATCGCCTCAAAACATCATTAAAATACCACATTTTCGCCCGTAGATATAAAACTTACCTTTGAATTTTACACCATTAATATACCACTGAATATCTGGAGTTGGATCTCCACCTGCTCTACATATAAACGTAGCTTTTTCTCCTACGCCTCTCTCAATATCCGTCGGTTTGCCGTCCTCCATCCAGTATGGCTTAGCTGTAAATACAGTAAGTTTAATCTAAACCGCCTTTTCAACGTCAACATAAAGTAAGCAACATTCAGAAAATCTTTCAGACAAACCCCCAATCCCAAGAAAAAAATAACAATGCAAAATACGACAATCAACAACATATAAAAACATACCTTAGGCAACACTTACTATAATAAAACATGCCTAAGGTAACACAAACTGCCACAAAACATACCAACACAAACTGCCACAAAACATACCTCAGGAAACAGAAAATATCACATAGCACAGAGCATCATAATTGTTAGTACCGTTATATCTTTTTGTTGGTTAATTCCAATACCGATTTTGTTGAACTTGAGCAGAACAAGTGTTTTTGGTTTACATGAACCCAGAGATATAGGTACATGAGGTCTTTCTATATTTTATCATCTACCGTAAATGATAAAGGTTGTTCACATCAACATTTTGTATTTTCCTCTCTCTCTCTCTCTCTCAACATATTAGTGGCTTACATTTTACAATGACGTTTATGTTTCTCTCTCTCTCTCTCTCAACATATTAGTATGCTTACATTTTACAATGACGTTTATGTTTCTCTCTCCTCTCTCTCTCTCTCTCTCTCTCTCTCTCTCTCTCTCTCTCTCGTTTATATTATGAGTTTATAGTTTATATTATGAGTTTATAGTTTATATTATGAGTTTATAGTTTATATTATGAGTTTATAGTTTATATTATTATGAGTTTATAGTTTATATTATTATGAGTTTATAGTTTATATTATGAGTTTATAGTTTATATTATGAGTTTATAGTTTATATTATGAGTTTATAGTTTATATTATGAGTTTATAGTTTATATTATTATGAGTTTATAGTTTATATTATGAGTTTATAGTTTATATTATTTATAGTTTATATTTTATTTATAGTTTATATTATGAGTTTATAGTTTATATTATGAGTTTATAGTTTATATTATGAGTTTATAGTTTATATTATGAGTTTATAGTTTATATTATGAGTTTATAGTTTATATTATGAGTTTATAGTTTATATTATGAGTTTATAGTTTATATTATGAGTTTATAGTTTATATTATGAGTTTATAGTTTATATTATTATGAGTTTATAGTTTATATTATGAGTTTATAGTTTATATTATGAGTTTATAGTTTATATTATGAGTTTATAGTTTATATTATGAGTTTATATTATTATGAGTTTATAGTTATTATGAGTTTATAGTTTATATTATGAGTTTATAGTTTATATTATTATGAGTTTATAGTTTATATTATGAGTTTATAGTTTATATTATTATGAGTTTATAGTTTATATTATGAGTTTATAGAGTTTATAGTTTATATTATGAGTTTATAGAGTTTATAGTTTATATTATGAGTTTATAGTTTATATTATTATGAGTTTATAGTTTATATTATGAGTTTATAGTTTATATTATTATGAGTTTATAGTTTATATTATGAGTTTATAGTTTATATTATGAGAGTTTATAGTTTATATTATATTATGAGTTTATAGTTTATATTATGAGTTTATAGTTTATATTATGAGTTTATAGTTTATATTATTATGAGTTTATAGTTTATATTATGAGTTTATAGTTTATATTATGAGTTTATAGTTTATATTATGAGTTTATAGTTTATATTATGAGTTTATAGTTTATATTATGAGTTTATAGTTTATATTATGAGTTTATAGTTTATATTATGAGTATATAGAGTTTATAGTTTAGTTTATATTATGAGTTTATAGTTTATATTATGAGTTTATAGTTTATATTATGAGTTTATAGTTTATATTATTATGAGTTTATAGTTTATATTATGAGTTTATAGTTTATATTATGAGTTTATAGTTTATATTATGAGTTTATAGTTTATATTATTATGAGTTTATAGTTTATATTATGAGTTTATAGTTTATATTATGAGTTTATAGTTTATATTATTATGAGTTTATAGTTTATATTATGAGTTTATAGTTTATATTATGAGTTTATAGTTTATATTATGAGTTTATAGTTTATATTATTATGAGTTTATAGTTTATATTATTATGAGTTTATAGTTTATATTATGAGTTTATAGTTTATATTATGAGTTTATAGTTTATATTATTATGAGTTTATAGTTTATATTATGAGTTTATAGTTTATATTATGAGTTTATAGTTTATATTATGAGTTTATAGTTTATATTATGAGTTTATAGTTTAGAGTTTATAGTTTATATTATGAGTTTATAGAGTTTATAGTTTATATTATGAGTTTATAGTTTATATTATGAGTTTATAGCTTATATTATGAGTTTATAGATATTATGAGTTTATAGTTTATATTATGAGTTTATAGTTTATATTATGAGTTTATAGTTTATATTATGAGTTTATAGCTTATATTATGAGTTTATAGTTTATATTATGAGTTTATAGTTTATATTATGAGTTTATAGTTTATATTATGAGTTTATAGTTTATATTATGAGTTTATAGTTTATATTATGAGTTTATAGTTTATATTATGAGTTTATAGTTATATTATGAGTTTATAGCTTATATTATGAGTTTATAGTTTATATTATGAGTTTATAGTTTATATTATGAGTTTATAGTTTATATTATGAGTTTATAGTTTATATTATTATGAGTTTATAGTTTATATTATGAGTTAATAGTTTATATTATGAGTTTATAGCTTATATTATGAGTTTATAGTTTATATTATGAGTTTATAGTTTATATTATGAGTTTATAGTTTATATTATGAGTTTATAGTTTATATTATGAGTTTATAGTTTATATTATTATGAGTTTATAGTTTATATTATGAGTTTATAGTTTATATTATGAGTTTATAGTTTATATTATTATGAGTTTATAGTTTATATTATGAGTTTATAGTTTATATTATGAGTTTATAGTTTATATTATGAGTTTATAGTTTATATTATGAGTTTATAGTTTATATTATTATGAGTTTATAGTTTATATTATGAGTTTATAGTTTATATTATGAGTTTATAGTTTATATTATGAGTTTATAGTTTATATTATTATGAAATTATAGTTTATATTATGAGTTTATAGTTTATATTATGAGTTTATAGTCTATATTATGAGTTTATAGTTTATATTATTATGAGTTTATAGTTTATATTATGAGTTTATAGTTTATATGATGAGTTTATAGTTTATATTATGAGTTTATAGTTTATATTATTATGAGTTTATAGTTTATATTATGAGTTTATAGTTTATATTATGAGTTTATAGTTTATATAATGAGTTTATAGTTTATATTATGAGTTTATAGTTTATATTATTATGAGTTTATAGTTTATATTATGAGTTTATAGTTTATATTATGAGTTTATGGTTTATATTATGAGTTTATAGTTTATATTATGAGTTTATAGTTTATATTATGAGTTTATAGTTTATATTATGAGTTTATAGCTGATATTATGAGTTTATAGTTTATATTATGAGTTTATAGTTTATATTATGAGTTTATAGTTTATATTTTGAGTTTATAGTTTATATTATGAGTTTATAGTTTATATTATGAGTTTATAGTTTATATTATTATGAGTTTATAGTTTATATTATGAGTTTATAGTTTATATTATGAGTTTATGGTTTATATTATGAGTTTAGAACATCGACAAACTACTGTAACTTCTAATATAAAAGTGGATGTTAGATATTGTACATATGTATAACCTTTTTACATATTTTGACCTTTCTATTTTCATGGAAAAAACTGAACTTTAACAACCAACGTACTTTCCTCCAAATATGCACTTAATTCTCAGTTCTTGTCCAATTATTCCGAAGATTTCATGAGGTGTCGACCATAAATAATGTGGAGCTACGTTATCGCTGGTTCCTGAAAGTATCAAAAAAGTAAAAGGAAATTCTGTATAAATGTGAAAACTCTATAACTAATATTGATGCTTATCTTTGAACAACCAATTATGTTATTTACTGTTTTATTCAAAGTTTTTTTTTCATTACTGCGGTTATAGAAAGGAATTTTTATTTATTTACGGTATATTTCTGCCAATAAGCTATTAAAACAATTAAAAGTCTAATCATTAGTGATCTGAAATAAGATTGAAAGACTGTGTCTAAAGGAAACGACAAATATCTTGACAGAACAAAATTTAGGTAAAGCGTCTAAAAAAAAGATGAATCTGTGATGATTACTTTACAGCATTCAGACGCAGATCGAGGAACTCCTATGACAATTGGCACATTATTGTTGTCATAAGGTTAAAACACGTATTTCTTTGGAAACCTATTACTATTATAGATCTTTAAAAGAGAGGCGAAACATACCAAAGGGGCATTCAAACTCATAAATCGAAAACAAACTGACAACACCATGGCTAAAAAGAAAAAGACCAACAGACAAACAGACAAACAATAGTACAAAAAACACAACATAGAAAACTAAAGACTGAGCAACACGAGTCCTTTTTTTTTTGCAACTGACTAGCCACAACTGCCAGTTGCTTGAATAACGTCTCCCAGTAAAAATTCGACTCTGCTACAAGTATCTCTATAAAAATTCGAATAGCCAAATTATAACCACCTAATTGATAGCATATACACAATAATACGTCTAAGTAACACAATAATATTGTATATGCATATGGTTGCATGTTACTCACCACTGTTGCTAGTTGGTGCGATAATGTATCCATGTGAGAACGTATTCTTCCTCATTTTCAGATTTTGGGCCATGCATACATAAGGTTTGCCGTCTTGGTGGTCTTCCTTTTTAACATTTGTTATATATAATCGGCCTGAAAAGGTTTTAGATTTTTTTCTAATATAATGACAGAAATAGTAAACATACGAATAAAATTAGTTTCAAAAGATATTTTTGAGTAGGGTATCGAAGTTCACACCCGATAAGGTGATTCCTATGCACCAATATTTTTTGGCAAATGACTTTCAAATAAACATAAAATCCCCACTTCAAAAAACAATATAATGAGTCTTGCATGCACTTTTATATTTGAAAAGAACTATGGAGAAAATATATATACAACAAGCATTCTGAGAGTATTGCATGGCAATACATAGTCCCCTACCGGTTCAAAATTCATTGTAATGGCACGAAATTCTAACTTGATCTATAACTTGTCATGGTGTATTAACTACATAAAAATATCAAGTCAATATCTTCAATCATGACGAAAAAAAACTGTTTTTTATGTCCAAAGACCATTATTCTGCACAAAATCATCAGACCAGAAGAAAATTCCAACTTGATTTGTGACTTGTCATGATAAAACTATATACTAATTTTCAAATCAATACCTTCAAGAATGACAAAAAAAAATGTGGAAAACTGATTATTTTAGTGAATTTACACATGGCCTGGGCGATGATATTCGTTAATTTTATCCCTCGCTAACACTCAGGATAAATTTGGATATTATTGGCCATGCAAGGCCATGTGTAAATTTCAAAAAATCTATTGCTTCCATGAATTATTTTTTAAATGAAATATATCCTTTATCAAAAATAGATTATTATCCAAATAAAAGAATTCACTTCATCCAAAAAAAAAAAAATTAATATTTAGCATTCAGAAAATAAGTTTTATACAGAATCAATAGAAAATGAAAGGATATGGAGTAAATGTACATGGGACAAAATCGCACACAATACATAGAAAACATAGAAAATTATCAATGAACAGGGCTTTTATTCCTGTTCTTCATCTTGACAGTTGATGTAGGGTCTTCAATAATGAACAAATCATTCATACCAAACAAACCTACCACTAAATTCTTCAATCAATTTACCAAAGAAAATGGAACAAATCCAAAATGTCATTTATTTTTGATAAAAATATTTTTTAAAAATCTTTTAAAAAATGAGTTATTTCCCTTTGAACAGAAATCTAGTAATTGATAAGTATTTTTTCAAAAATTTAATTCTAGGGAAAGGGCTTTAACTGAACAAGGAGAAAAGCTAAAATCGTGAAAATTGAACTTGACCTGTAACTTGTCATGATAAAACAATACACCAAATATCAAATCAATATCTTCAAGCATGAACAAAAAAAGTCTGGAAAATTGATTTGCCGGACTGACAGATGGACAGACAGACAGACAGACGGACAGACAGACAGACGGATGGAGTGCAAAACTAAAGTCCCCTTCGACTTCGTCGGTAGGGGACTAAAAATCAAGTAACCGCTCATTTGATAAAATTGATTTTGAGATTTTAATGATGAACATCAAAATTCCTTTTACAATATTAATTCCGGACTATATTTCACGTTTTGATGTAAATCACAATGGTTGCAGCCTTAATGACCCCCAAAACCGTGCACATTTTACAATGTTTGAATATTTTGTACAACTATTCTGTTGATTATCAAGTATGGTATTCTCACCTTCTAAATCCTGAGTGATTCTTCTATCCAAATTTATAGCCGACGTGGCCTGAGTTCTCGGATCCCGGATATGCCACGAGATTATGGCTTTCGGTATACTGGTTGGTGGTGTACAACGTAATGTTACAGAATGACCAGGAATTACAGTGATAGTCTCATCCTTCCCATAGGGGAAGTCCTCCAGCATAGCTTGGCGGAAGTTAATGTTAATTGATGTTGATACTCCTAAATGATTGTAAGCTTTACACTGGAATATTCCTTCATCTTTCGGTCTTGGTTTATTCATTACAATGGTCCCAGAGTCTTGTAGCAAAACCATTCTGTTATCGTTACCACTCGTATCAAAAGGTCTCTCGTTTCTTGTCCAATTGTATCTAAGTAAACATAATTATTTGTTATCTTATAGATATACTGTGAACATAAAAAAGAGGTGGAGGATACCAATCAGAGAGATAAAGCTCATAAGTCGACGAGAGACGATAAAAATCATGGCAAAAAACGAAAAATGACGAAATCACAAACAACAGTGTATATCTGTTTTGATAAGATACGTTAAACAAGTACCAGTCTTGAGAAGAAATGTCCTTCACCTAACGGCTCGGAATAAGACAAATACTAGTCAATAATACGTATTGAACACATCTATTAAACAATTACTAGTCGTGAGCAGAGAGGGTAAACAGAGATATTCTTGTGTGTATAACCAGGAGGTGTTGAAATATGAACAAAATTCATCTGATGAAATAAAATATATGAAACATACACAAAATATTCAACCATCAGAATCCAGGATACTTATTACGGTATAAAAATGTAAAAAATACTGTGAATAGAAGTTAAGATTGAAAATTTTGAAAATATCCCTGGTGTGGGCCCGGCATTTGCAATATAGATATAATAGCACAATCGCGAATAACCCTACAATTCAACAGATCAAACTGTTGCATCCTCAAATTTCAATGTTGTATAGTAGATTAGTTTGCTTTACAAATTAAGTAATATATGTATTATATATCACTAATTATAAAGTTTTCCCTGTTACGATTTTAAACACATTATATGGAGGGAAAACTACAGTGCGTCGATACAGATAACGTACTATTAAAACAAATGAATCCTATCTACAACAGTGACATGTGTTGATCTATTGGAATTATAGGTAAGGTGCTGCTGATAATAGTTGATGATACTCTAGTGGCACACGACATATTGTATAAGACGATAAGTCGTATTCGGTGTTTGCAATTAACTGTCAGAAAACAAGATCAATGGAACATATCCGAAACTGTCAGAAAACCTAAGTTCAATGAAACAAATCCGCGTCAGAAAATCTAAGACCAATGTAACATATCCGTTACTATCAGTATACCTAAGATCTCAATAGAACATATTCGTAACTGGCAGAAAACCTAAGATCAATGGAACATATCCGTAACTGGCAAAGAACCTAAGATCAATGAAGCATAGAACATATCAGAAACCTTTAGTATACCTAAGGTCAATGAAGCATAGAACATATCAGAAACCTTTAGTATACCTAAGGTCAATGAAATCAGAAGGTTACAATAAGTATACATCAGGTCAGTGGTATCTTTTGGTATAACAAAGGTCAGTGGATTCAAATGTCAACTGTTTATGTGTCAAAAATCAGCTTATTATTGTATGCAGATATAAATACCAAATGTTGAAATTTCTATGATCATTGGATTCATTATGTTATTGTCAGAACATCAGAGATAAGTAGATGCAGTGGATAACTATCAGTATGCATAAAATCAATGGTTACTATCAGTATGCATATCAATGGTTACTATCAGTATGCATATTTATGGATAACTGTCAGTATGCAGAAGATCAATGGGTAACTGTCAGTATGACTAAGATCAATGGGTAACTGTCAGTATGCATAAGATCAATGGGTAACTGTCAGTATGACTAAGATCAAGGGATAACTGTCTATATGCATAAGATCAATGGGTAACTGTCAGTATGCATAAAATCAATGGGTAACTGTCAGTATGCATAAGATCAATGGGTAACTATCAGTATGCATAAGATCAATGAGTAGCTATCAATATGCATAAGATCAATGGGTAACTGTCAGTATGCCTAAGATCAATGAGTAACTGTCAATATGCATGAAATCAATGGCTAAAGGTCAGTATGCATAAGATCAATGGGTAAAGGTCAGTAGGCATAAGATCAATGGGTAACTATTAATATGCCTTAAATTATTGGCTTCAGTGAGGAAAAATTCCTCAGGTAAATGTCAGTGTGTTAGTCGATTCAGAAGGTATTTATTGTTAGTGTATCAATGGTGATTCAACAGGTATCTTTCAGTGAATCTATGTATTCGGTGACCATCTGTCGGTATTTCTTAGATCATCAGAAATAGTTTGTTGCTATCGATTTACCAACATATAGTTGTTTACTTCGGTAATAATATTTCCGAGGTCAATTATCTCGGTGGGTTACTGTATATTTTTCAGTTGTTTCAGCAGATAAGTGGTAAAAAAGATATATTTTTTATCTGAGAAAAGGGGGTTTATTTATTAGTTGGAATTGTCTTTGAACTATCTTTCAATAACTGTTAGTACTCTCAGTGTCTCCGGTTGTCTTTGAACTAGCTTTTAATAACTGCTAGTACTTTTAGTGTCTTGTGTTTTTTTTTTTTTCTCTTTTGTTAGGTTTTTCGTTAGTGTTTAGTGCCGATTTGTTGTCCAGCCTTTTAAAAATGATTTTTACAGTTTGTTCTTATGTTGTGCTTTTAACCACATTTTGAGCGAGGATTGAGTACCCACACACATCAATAACCCCGCCACATTATTATGTTCCTGTCCAAAGTCAGGAGGCTGTAACTCTTAACTATCGCCTCGACATATTACAACCATCTCCTTGAGTTCGTATTCAGAAAACAAAGTTCCACCATATGTACGTTGTAACCTTACAAAAGAGAGGCGACATGAGAAGTGATAAAATTTCGGGGTTTTTTGTTACTCACTTTGGAGCAGGAACACCGTCTGATATACATTGCAGTTCCACACTTTCGTCGACCTTATAGTAAATATCTTTCTCCGGCTGTACATATATACTTGGTGGTCGGTTTGGTACTAAAACAAACAGTTAAAGAAAAAAGAAATAAGTATGTTCAAATTACCTATTTCTCAAGATATTATATTCTAAAAGTCAAATATTCTAGTTCTATAAAAATGTATTCATACAACCCTCATTTAAACACACTGGGATTTACTGACACGGTCCTAACTTTGTTCAGGTTCAAATTACCACGGTGCCCCGCGTAGATGTTGATATCGTGATTTCGATCCTCTGTTGATTCAATCAAAAGACATGAAAATTTGTATTAGCTGCTTCTCCTCTAACATTATGGCATATAGGTGTAAGAGCAAAGATTAAGAGTGGTCGGCTCACTCGGAATAAGAATTATGTGTCGGGGTTGGTCTCTACGTTTTTCTTCTAGCTGTTATATTGTGAACTTGCACATAAAAATCTGGCCGACTCAACGAGCCATTCTTGACCAAAGCAGGGTTCATATTCGTATCACATTAACATGTTCTCGTCCAGATATGCATGAACTATTTGCCACTGGAATTTAAACACCAATTCATCCACCCAATTTTATCCATCGTAAATATCTGGACGGCCGAGAGTGCCACTCTTGAGCAAATCAGGGTTCGTGTTTGTATCAGATTAACATGTTCCAGTCTTGATTTGCATGAAATATTTGCAACTGGATGTTAAGCACTAATCCATCCATATATGAGGGTGTGGATGGGGTTTAAAGAATAGAGAAAAATGGGCAAAAAATATAAAGAATAGAGAATAATGGACCAAAAAAATAAAAAATAAAGAATAAAGTATAAAGAATAGAGAAAAATGGCCTAAAAAAATTAAAGAATACAAAAATGAAGGACCCCCTTCCATACCCTCATATATCCATCGTACAGATACTTCAAATGAGAGTGACAAGGTTCTACACCGCGCCAAATCTTCTACTGTAGTAGATAGGCGAAAAAATAGATAGCACAAAGAAAATTCCACAAGCAAAGACAAAATAAGACACGAACAAATTGTTTGCAGCCAAAGAGAAAAACAATAGTTAAATAGCATTGAAAGTTATCAATAATTTAGCACACAACATTCGAGATGGGTTAGAAAATAATCAATCATTCTAGTAAATATACTACATTTGTTAGCATGGTAACATTAAATGACAACAGTATTAATGCATTAAAAGTGCATATCAGCAAATAAATTATGTAATGTCTGTTCTGTATACTCGATGCTTCTCTATTTTAAAATTTAGACAAAAAAAGCAAACAACTGAAATGCACCGAAATTACCAAAAGGCAATGTTAAAGACGAGAAGGGAATATGTAAAACTATGCGTGATGGAAATTATCCTTAAATTTTCATTTTCACTGCATATGTTTTATTATCAATATATCAACTTCCGAGACAGTCTCAATAAAACTGAGCCTCTGGTGTAATGTTTTCCTTTGATATTGACAAAAGTACCTTTTGCGTACCGATAAGAAGCCTTTTAGGGCGCTTTCATTTATCATAAAGTAAAATAAGTGCATGGGTTAAATTATGGAAAAACCCGTGCACAGGTGTTAAAAAGATAATTTGCATTTAGCAATTCATAATTCAACATTACAAAAATTGAGAATTGCCAAAGACAAAATAATAATAATAATAATAATAATAATAATAATAATAATAATAATAATACCAAAAAGTTGATTTTCAATTTCAGTTATGGTAAGTCATTCGAATATATTTTCTTGCTTGTTAGTTTACAATATACAGCTTCTCTCTAAATATTATAGTTTCGAGATAATAGTCGAAACAAAACAAAAAAAAATCCTTATTTCAGGGCAATTACTCCCATATAAGGAGTCGATTGCCAATTAAAACTGATATAAATGTTGGTGGATAAAATCCCAGGTTACGATAATTAGTATAAACTACAGTTGATATCCTAAGGAAAACTCTGGTGAACTTTGGTAACTTTAAGCCAAGTCGTTTCAAATGAGAAGATTCAAATTTAATGTATGACTGACAAAGACGGACGGACAGGCTGGACAAGGCACGACGACGACGGACACCAGCAATAAATATATAATAGCTCACACGGACCTTTTAATCCAAGTGAGGTAAAAGTGAATTTCCTTCTACAAAATAGATTTTACGTAATGATTTTGTTCTTAATATATCTTCGCTAAATCAATATCAAATAGAATTGTTTACATTACTCACAAAATGAGAGTTTCAATTTTTGAAACAGTGGACAATTTCCTTAAGGGTAGCTCGAAGTAATGTACTAAAAATCAACAAAATTGCGTATGACCGATGACAAAACATATGATACGGATAATAAGCATTGGAGTGTGTAAATGGTTTTTAGTTAAATCAAACTCGACTTAAAACAATAAAACAGCTTGACCGTTTTTTAAAAAGTAGGGAATAGAACACCCCTTTTTCTGTATGTCCTTTGGTATATTTACTTACAGGTGCGTGTTTGATTTTGTAGTTGAGCTTTGGGTATCACAGCTACAAGGACATATATCAGGAACAACATCTCCATGTTTTATCCCTTCAAAGACAGACATTGTATGAGAAGAAAATAGAAAAAAAGTAAAAGTTTGTATATATTTTGTATTAGTTAAATCAAACTCAATAATAAAATACAGACGCAAAGAAAAAATACAATTGAACCAAATGTCCAAAGATAGAAAAAAAAATCATTGGTACGACTTATTTAGAGAAATGGTTTTGTTTTCTAATGTCTATGAAAATGTTTGTGGTATTCAAGCTTTTGGTTGGAAAAGTTTACTAGATAATATCTTATTTGAGAAATTGGTTTTCTAGTAAATGCAGTTTCCGTTATCAGTCTTCTGTGTGAATCAATCTAGCACACAGTTTTGGTAAAACTTAAAATAATTGTAATTATTAAAGAATTTATGTAAATAAGTCAAAATTGGTTCCGGTTTGTTCAGTCTTTAGTTTTCTGTGTTGTGTTTTTGTAGACTGTTGTTTATCTTTTCTTAGTTTTCTGTCGTTTTTCTATTGCCATGCCGTTGAGAGTTTGTCTTTGACTTATGAGTTCAAAATTCCTTTGGTATCTACAGCCTCTCTTTTACTTAGGCAGGACTTTTAATATACGATTGTTTTAACAAGGTACCGGAAGTAAGACAATTCGACATGATATATTTAAAAAAAATACTTTAATATGTGTTCTTGTCTTTCAATGCTATTTTTCGGTCTACATACAATAATGTCTTTTTTCATCTGAAAACGTCGTAACTGCCATATTATAGACCTTATATCTTAATTCCTTTCTAAGATGTTTTATCCTACCTGACCAAATACTCTTCAAGTCGCCATTTTCAAATTTTGATCAACAAATTCGTCATCGTGAAGATAACGCCAATGTTCAGATAAGCTGATAAATACACATTCAATATGATACTAGCGTTTCTCTTAGTGATATAAATATTTCTGACTGTATTTCGAATTTTATACACGAACCAATCATTTGCTATTATCATAATTTATCTTTTTCCAATAAGATGTAGAAAAGTGTCCCATAAAACTTATGATTTCTTCATCTTTGTTGGCATCTTATCTCATATGTATAAATATCAATTTCTAGTATGTGATATCAAAGAAGTTAACTTTTGTTGTCAATTTCTAGTATGTGATATCAAAGAAGTTAACTTTTGTTGTCAATTTCTAGTATGTGATATCAAAGAAGTTAACTTTTGTTGTCAATGTATTACATATGTTAGTCTTTAAAAAGGAAGAAGCCTGGCCTGCGAAAGAAAAGTAAATAATAGATATGAATAATTACACAAAATACAACCGTTAATATCTACCCTAAAATCAGTGGCGGATCCAGGGTGGGGTGGGGTTCCGGGGATTGGAACCCCCCTTTTTTTGACGATCAATGCATTTGAATGGGGACATATAGTTGGAACCCCCCCGTATTCTTGGTTAGGACCCCCCCTTCCCCTTTTTAAAAATGGCTGGATCCGCCCCTGTATTTTGAAGCGTTTTTAATATTTATAAAAAGATCGATACGTAACGTATGAAATATCGAAAAAAAAAAATCTTCAAATAGTTGCAGGATGATTAACAACATAGTATGTCCTTGATAATTGTCATAAAAAAAATAAACACTTTTATGCAACAATTTTTTTTTATCATATTGAAATGAATCAAAAATAAAAATTTTGAAAAATTAATCTTTTTTAAGGCGCTTAGTCCAAAACTTCTTTAAATTATTTGATGACACAGCACAACAGGAAAGATGAACTTTCACAATTCCATGATCAGCTGAAAATTCGATATTTCGGTCGAAACCAATATTTAACGGTTCACATAATTATGAACACATGTACTATGTTTTGAGTTTATGTGACCACAACTTCGTTTGACTTACCTTAAATCAAAACTTTAACCTGATAATCTGGGTCAAAACTCTAATTTGAGAATCAACATATGTACTAAGTTTTAAGATGATCTTCGTAGTAAACTAAAATCTTTAACTCAATACAAAACGGACGATTGGACAAACAGACGAACTAGCGGACGGATGCAAACATCGGTTAACATAATTCATTATACTGTCGTAGGCGGGGCATGAACAGTATGATTTCTATGCGTATGCAGCAGATTGACTTCTGAAATTAAATTCATCATCGTGTACACGCCGGGCACTGATGACTCTATGCCGTTGCGTGCGTGGGATCTAATACCTATTTACAACCAAATCAAATATATATAAATATATAAATCATAGCATTTTTGTTTTGTTTTTGTACAACACATTTTAGTTAAAACTATATACAGTGGGGTTCAAATATGAAGACGTTTGTCGATTACATACATAGGGATCTGCTCTCGGAAACTGTCAAAAGTAGTACATTTTACGGCAGCTCTGACAGATTGGAGGTTCCATTGTAACATTGTTTTGGGGTAAAATGAATATTCATATGGTGTATGATTTTGAAGAAAACAATTATGCAGTATTCTTATTCGTCTTTTCTATAGAGTTTTCCAGTAGAGTGTTTGGACATTTCAGTAACTGAACTGGTATTATATCTGTGGTTGGTCTGACCTAGCTGCTCTGCGCTAGACCATCTCAAGTTGGTGTGTTTGTGATTTGTTACAGTGCATGGGTCCAAGAGCCAAACAAGTTTAGGTTCTGTGTGGCTGATGCTGTTATGGATCTGTTATGTTTTTTCCATATAAAGTCTGTTTCTATTGTCACGCCAAGATATTATTTGAAAGTTCCTCTCTACAGTATATATTGGTGAAGGATATAGTCAAATTTTATTGTTTTTTAGTTGTCATCTGATCAAGTAACTGGCCACTTGTCTGGGTGGAAGGACACGAACCAGTCCTCCCATTTTCCTGCTGGGTTAGTAATTCCCCTCCAATAAAGACATCTTACTTTAGGAAGAGACATTTCATACTCTGTAAAAACTCCTCTAATTAAAACAAATATTTCTGAAACTGACTTCATCAATATTATTTATCTTTTTTTATTGACAACATATTGGTTAGGTTTGGCGGACATTCAGCATTTCTGTAGAACATATACTATGCTCTTCTCTTCGTTTGTACCATTATTCATATGATTCAGACTTTATACAAGGATTCCCGGAAAGGACGGAAAGAAGACAGCATTATCCCTTAACTTTCAGATTCCGCTACATGTATATAGTCCTCTTACAGAATAATTCATATTTTGGTGATATGCAACGTTGATCACAAAATAACCATTTTATAATACAAAATTAATGATACAACATATAGTTCTGCTTTATATCTTAACTAGTATCTAGAAATTGACAGTAAGGGAGCGATCATTTGATTTTTTGGGGTGTAACTCGGCCTGGTATATAAGAACTGAAAATAAATAACTTTGCACAAGACAGGATGAAAATGAATATTCTGCAACATAAAATGCAGGATTTACAGATGTGTACAAAATTGAAAATAAATTTCTGCGCGGCACAGCAGCATAGAAAAATAATCATGCGTAGTAACAGATGAAATAAATGGTCAATCAAGAAATAATCCCCCTGCACCCACCCCAAAAATCAAATGGTCGTCCCCGTAACAAATTTTCAATTTGTGAAATTTCAGATTTTGAGGCAACATCAATTCCAGCTTGGACACAGCACTTTCAATTGGAGTGTTGCTGCTCTATACAAGGAAGATAATGTACCAACACTTCTTATTATTAATTTCACGAATGCCATCATGGTTGACCATTTTAGAATATTTGTATAAATATAGGCACAATTGTTTATTGGTGTTTCTGTCGTTCTTCCTTATAACTCTGTTGATGCAGTTTTTGTGCAAGAAGCATATCCCTGCTAATGAAGTCGGTATAGCATGACCTTGTGATGCACGTTCCAATATATGTATAACAGATGACTATACTGACATATTCCACTCGTTGCAACCAAGTCCTGTCCCGTTTTCTTCTCTATGACATCATCAAAATTTAATGCGAAGTACCCCCAGATTTGCCAAGAACAACACAATCAGAGCTAGTGTTACACATTTTGGTGGGGTTCATGTTCCATGATCTTTTGTTTTTATAAGGAGTGTTTGATGACTGGCTGCTGCTTATTTGTTCCTCCATCTCTTTTGGGTATTGGGCAGCGTCTTTCACCTGAGATCACCCTGGGTTTTTGGTGGGGTTCGTGTTGCTCGGTCTAGGTTTCTATGTTGTGTTTTGTGAACTGTTGTCTTTTTGTTGTTTTTCGTTGTTTTGCCATGGCATTGTCAGTTTGTCCTCGACTTATGAGTTTAAATATCCATTTTATGTCTTCTGCCTATCTCTTTCACGAACTTGTGATTTTCATTGCCTCCTTGATATTTTCTTTCAAAAGACTCAAGTTGCATGCTATACTGATAAGGGTGGAACAAATTGCTCACAACCATGTTGTTAAATGTTTAAGCCTAGTTTATTAAATGTTGTATTTTGAAATGAAATCAGTTTTCAATAGAAACAATCAAACTTAAAAATTTTGTAGCAATACACAATTATGAAAATATTCAAAATTTTAATCTATTCAGTGACTTGTGTTTTCCATATAGATGCTAAATGATTTTCTGATTACCTGAACTAACAAGCAAGTACCTGTTCTCTTTTAATGTAAAATTATTCAGAAAGAAGATGTTCAGGTAACCATATAGTTCTGTTGCCACATGATATAAATACACAGCACATAACACTATATTTGATGATAACTGAATGCTCTGTGCTAACAAATAACATGATATTGGTCTATGAATTCAATATGTTTTACAGGATATCATAATATCTTACAGGAGTACAAGTCTCAGCATAAATTTGATAAAATATGATGAAAAATGAGGGATAGATAATGGGAAATTTATTAATTTTAGTAATGAGACACAACTACTTGAAGGAAAACATGGCAGAATGGACATTCTACAGCTTCCTGTTTTATAATAATATCTATACCACACATGGTCATATCATTTGTTGAACAGTCTTTTGGTAGATCCTTGAGAAGTCTTGAGATTGACCTACAATCCCCAGAATCAGTCTTTCATCAAATTTCTTAACACCTCTATGGCCTGTGGGGCCTCTTTTTATGAACGTTTTCACTGGCCTGGGCACTAGGGCTTGTGGTTAATTGCGAAAATTGTAGGGTTTTGTGACAAACATATAGATCATTTTTATTTTTTATTACAGAATTGAACATGAACCATTTGACAACAGTCCAATATTAATAATTCAATATATTCATAATGATCAGCTATTAATACAATGAAAAAAAGAGATTCAAATAGTAATCAAATATTAATTAAATTCATTTTTCAAACATTATTTCTAACAAATGTAGCTGTATATATATATCTATATATCAACAAGGTACTAAAAATCTTCTTTAATAAAAATAAAAAGCGTTTTGAAAACTACACAATAAATCAAATTAACAATAGTTTTGTAATTGGATGAAATGAGAAATCTCTTTGAACTGAATATCTCTTGATATACCTCAATCATGTTGTTCAGTCTTCTAATTAGTCATACTTTAAAAGCTTGTATATAAAAAAAAAACGTGTATGAAAATTTAAGATAAAACTATGAACCTTTGGTTTAAATCTTATAAATTTGGTGGTTTAATTTCCCGTTTACAACTTATAACCCGTATAAAAAACTATTTAGTTACAAAAGGCCAAAAGGTTTAAAGAATTTGTGAAAGAATTTATCTTAATACTAAAAATATTTTCTGTATGTAAGAAATATAGCAAAACATGAAATCATATACAAAAGGAGGGTTTAGAAAAATAGAAAAAAAAAAAAGAAATGAAAAATTGAATGCATTGGTTAAATAGAACTGGTTTGTAATATATGATTTTTGACATCAAAAGAAAGTGACTTCAAAGATACCAACAGAATTCTTTCAAAAAATTACTAAAAAAACCCTTGACAAACATATAATTAAATGGAACTGAAGTTGTGTGAGTATTCATTAGCATAATCCTTTTCCTTAATAAAAAGTCTGTTAATAAACCTCATCCCTATTTTTCATATTGCAACACATGACCCTCAATTTTGCCACAGATGCCTGAGACATTTCCTCTTTTGAAGTCAAAATTTTACAGTACATCTGTGATATCCTTAGATACTGAACAAATAACAATAAGGTGTATTACCTAAAAGTGTAACACATTCTCCTGGTAAGGTGAAATCTATAAAGTAATAACAAAATCTGATCACATTATCTAGAGTGATGTAAAGATCACATGATTAAATACAATCACATGCATTTTCTATTTATAATTAATTAACTGCTTATACACAGGTTAAGAAACACAAGAAATGCTTATTAAAAAAATGGATTAAAATTGAAAATGCATTACTTGATCATATTTCAATTCAAAATTTAAACCACGATTGATGTTTTAAGTTGATTCGAACTGTTACAAACAGAAAGGCCTATAAATACAGAAATAGTGTAATATTAAAAGTTAACGGTTAATTCATCAATTCGTTAACATATCATCATATTCACAAAATTCATATTTGATACAGTTTTATTAACAAAAACAATTAATTTACAAACAAAATGATACAATAACATCTTACAAACGAAATAATTACAATATTCAAGTACCTATTTGTAAATCTATGACAATATTTTAAATGTTATTTAGATATAATCATATTTAAATAACAATGAACATTGATTTTAATTCATAAATTAAATAAGAATATTTACCAATAAAGCAATTTACAAAATATATATTTAACATCCAAGGAAGACATCAACTTTGTCTGTATAATGTTCCAAAACTATTCTCTTACACTTATATACCAATAGCTGGACAAGGTCAACATCTTACTGGCATCATAGTACCTTTTTTACTAGTTTGTAGCAATTAAAGAGCTTGCTATATTTTTAAAAACATTTGTCTATTGATGAAGACCAAATATTGACATCTAGAAGACTTTCATTTTCATTATTGTTTTTTTTTGGTGTTATTGGGTTGCTGTCTCACTGATACACAAATCATATTTCTTTTGTTCTTTATACCAATGGGCACTCTCAGGCTGATTTGCAAATGGTCTTGTGTATCAATTACATGTAAGTCCTAGAAAAATTACTGGTAGGTCCTGATAATAAATAACATGTAGGCTGATTCTTTTGTTTGGTACAAGTAATTTGGAGGATTATGCTTGCAAAAAATTTGAATTTACAAGAAAAGTTTGGAAACTAGAAAATGGCTAATACACTAGAAATAACATTTATATTTTCCTGCACTACTGTTGAACCAGAAATAATGTAAAATTCTGTTCATTTTTGTTTAAAGATTTTTAAAGTCATAGTTGACCGAATAAGGTATGTAAATAAAAGAATTTCTTTTCTGAACTTTTTGTTTGTTATCTCCTTATAAAAAATAAAATACCCCAACTGTCACAAATGATGTATTATTTAGTCAATCTTATCCAAACAAAATACTTTTGATCAATTTTATGATCTTCATCAAAGGATAAGACATGAAGCTTTCATAGATCAGTAATGTGTACTGATTAGTGCACTTAATGTTTAAAAACACTTGGAATGTTAGCTAGATTCTGGACAATATTTCAGAGTCTGATGTTCGATATCCTTTTTAAACTATATCCAATGACTAAATTCAGCAATATTCCAACAGAACAAGCAGCAACTTGGAATACAAGCTAGATTTTGGACAATATTTGGGAGCATGATGTTAAATATTCTTTTTAACCTTAACCGGTGATTAATTCAGCGATATTCTAACAGAATGAGAAGCAACCTACATCTCATTTCTATAGTTTTCTTTCAAATATATATTTAATAACCTAAATTATAACAAAAATATATGAGGAAGATGACAATTCAGGGATATTACAGAAGTTCTGCTTACATCTTTTATATCATTCATTGGAAGTTGCTTTTTAAAAAAAACATCATTTTATAAATGTGCAGCTAACAATAACATTTGTATGGCACCAAAATTACCAAGAGGTAGCATTACTTGTAACAAATCGTTGTTTATACATAACATCTATTACAAGCTTATTATATCTGTAACATAATTTCTATTTACAGATTAAAAGAAATATATTTTATTCAAAACAAAAAGCAAAACTATATAATATTTATTTAGCACTGAGATTTACAAAATTTATTACTTGCAAAATCTATAATAAAATTGTACATAGGGATAATTTTTTCAAAGCTTTTGACCCATGTATAGAGAATGAAAGACTGTTTCAAGAAAATGCATCAAAGAGCAAGTCACATATCAAATGCAATGCATGATATCTTTTTAAAACTTAATAAATATTTTAATTATCTAAGATATTTGGGAATAGTTTCTTGTGCCTTGTTAATGAGTGATCATTATACATTATATAGGACTAAAAATGAAAAGATGAACAATATGTTATATCACACTGATGTACAGTTATTTAGGACATTTATAAGCAGCTGTATCTTATTTCCAAATCTTGAAATGGCAAGGGAGATAATTCTCTTAAAAGAAATTAATGGTATCTATTTTCTATTACCAGGTCTCTGACTTAATTCTTAAATAAATGTTTCTTGCTTTCCTTAAATTTTAAGGTTATTTTCAGTCTACTTTTTTATGTATTTTGTATACTATAGCTACACACTGACACTCTTTTACCTTGGAAAGTTACATGTAGATTGTTCACAAACTGTGTTGTCTACACATTTTTATTATTGAAACTGACTAATCTGTGAATTTTACAAATAGAGTCAATTGCTTACATTTTGCAGCATTCTTAAGTTATACAAATCTTAACATGACCTTAAGACACCAGGCCAAATTTCAAAGATACCAACAGAATTCTTTCAAAAATTACTAAAAACCCTTGACAAACATATAATTAAATGGAACTGAAGTTGTGTGAGTATTCATTAGCATAATCCTTTTCCTTAATAAAAGTCTGTTAATAAACCTCATCCCTATTTTTCATATTGCAACACATGACCCTCAATTTTGCCACAGATGCCTGAGACATTTCCTCTTTTGAAGTCAAAATTTTACAGTACATCTGTGATATCCTTAGATACTGAACAAATAACAATAAGGTGTATTACCTAAAAGTGTAACACATTCTCCTGGTAAGGTGAAATCTATAAAGTAATAACAAAATCTGATCACATTATCTAGAGTGATGTAAAGATCACATGATTAAATACAATCACATGCATTTTCTATTTATAATTAATTAACTGCTTATACACAGGTTAAGAAACACAAGAAATGCTTATTAAAAAAAAAATGGATTAAAATTGAAAAATGCATTACTTGATCATATTTCAATTCAAAAATTTAAACCACGATTGATGTTTTAAGTTGATTCGAACTGTTACAAACAGAAAGGCCTATAAATACAGAAATAGTGTAATATTAAAAAGTTAACGGTTAATTCATCAATTCGTTAACATATCATCATATTCACAAAATTCATATTTGATACAGTTTTATTAACAAAAACAATTAATTTACAAACAAAATGATACAATAACATCTTACAAACGAAATAATTACAATATTCAAGTACCTATTTGTAAATCTATGACAATATTTTAAATGTTATTTAGATATAATCATATTTAAATAACAATGAACATTGATTTTAATTCATAAATTAAATAAGAATATTTACCAATAAAGCAATTTACAAAAATATATATTTAACATCCAAGGAAGACATCAACTTTGTCTGTATAATGTTCCAAAACTATTCTCTTACACTTATATACCAATAGCTGGACAAGGTCAACATCTTACTGGCATCATAGTACCTTTTTTACTAGTTTGTAGCAATTAAAGAGCTTGCTATATTTTTAAAAACATTTGTCTATTGATGAAGACCAAATATTGACATCTAGAAGACTTTCATTTTCATTATTGTTTTTTTTTGGTGTTATTGGGTTGCTGTCTCACTGATACACAAATCATATTTCTTTTGTTCTTTATACCAATGGGCACTCTCAGGCTGATTTGCAAATGGTCTTGTGTATCAATTACATGTAAGTCCTAGAAAAATTACTGGTAGGTCCTGATAATAAATAACATGTAGGCTGATTCTTTTGTTTGGTACAAGTAATTTGGAGGATTATGCTTGCAAAAATTTGAATTTACAAGAAAAGTTTGGAAACTAGAAAATGGCTAATACACTAGAAATAACATTTATATTTTCCTGCACTACTGTTGAACCAGAAATAATGTAAAATTCTGTTCATTTTGTTTAAAGATTTTAAAGTCATAGTTGACCGAATAAGGTATGTAAATAAAAGAATTTCTTTTCTGAACTTTTGTTTGTTATCTCCTTATAAAAATAAAATACCCCAACTGTCACAAATGATGTATTATTTAGTCAATCTTATCCAAACAAAATACTTTTGATCAATTTTATGATCTTCATCAAAGGATAAGACATGAAGCTTTCATAGATCAGTAATGTGTACTGATTAGTGCATTAATGTTTAAAAACACTTGGAATGTTAGCTAGATTCTGGACAATATTTCAGAGTCTGATGTTCGATATCCTTTTTAAACTATATCCAATGACTAAATTCAGCAATATTCCAACAGAACAAGCAGCAACTTGGAATACAAGCTAGATTTTGGACAATATTTGGGAGCATGATGTTAAATATTCTTTTTAACCTTAACCGGTGATTAATTCAGCGATATTCTAACAGAATGAGAAGCAACCTACATCTCATTTCTATAGTTTTCTTTCAAATATATATTTAATAACCTAAATTATAACAAAAATATATGAGGAAGATGACAATTCAGGGATATTACAGAAGTTCTGCTTACATCTTTTATATCATTCATTGGAAGTTGCTTTTTAAAAAAAACATCATTTTATAAATGTGCAGCTAACAATAACATTTGTATGGCACCAAAATTACCAAGAGGTAGCATTACTTGTAACAAATCGTTGTTTATACATAACATCTATTACAAGCTTATTATATCTGTAACATAATTTCTATTTACAGATTAAAAGAAATATATTTTATTCAAAACAAAAGCAAAACTATATAATATTTATTTAGCACTGAGATTTACAAAATTTATTACTTGCAAAATCTATAATAAAATTGTACATAGGGATAATTTTTCAAAGCTTTTGACCCATGTATAGAGAATGAAAGACTGTTTCAAGAAAATGCATCAAAGAGCAAGTCACATATCAAATGCAATGCATGATATCTTTTAAAACTTAATAAATATTTTAATTATCTAAGATATTTGGGAATAGTTTCTTGTGCCTTGTTAATGAGTGATCATTATACATTATATAGGACTAAAATGAAAAGATGAACAATATGTTATATCACACTGATGTACAGTTATTTAGGACATTTATAAGCAGCTGTATCTTATTTCCAAATCTTGAAATGGCAAGGAGATAATTCTCTTAAAAGAAATTAATGGTATCTATTTTCTATTACCAGGTCTCTGACTTAATTCTTAAATAAATGTTTCTTGCTTTCCTTAAATTTTAAGGTTATTTTCAGTCTACTTTTTTATGTATTTTGTATACTATAGCTACACACTGACACTCTTTTACCTTGGAAAGTTACATGTAGATTGTTCACAAACTGTGTTGTCTACACATTTTTATTATTGAAACTGACTAATCTGTGAATTTTACAAATAGAGTCAATTGCTTACATTTTGCAGCATTCTTAAGTTATACAAATCTTAACATGACCTTAAGACACCAGGCCAAATGTCACTGTTCTGATTAAATGATCATAATCAATTACAATATTACTAAAAATACTGACAACAGCAATAGAGCCCTAATAATAAATATGTGTGAAGTTTGACTTCTGTTTTGGCAAAGTTAATACAATGGCACCTTTCATGTTTTGTTTGTCTTTAAAGGAGTAATGTTTTGATAAATTTGTCTGTTATCTTCAGGCAACCTACAATAGATATATACATTCTTAAACACAAAGCATAAATTTCTATTAGATAATAAATATTGCTTAACTAAAAATACATTGTTTATCAAATCAGAAAGGACCTGTCTGGTCAAGTGAAAGAGACATTGTTTATCAAATCAGAAAGGACCTGTCTGGTCAAGTGAAAGAGACATTGTTTATCAAATCAGAAAGGACCTGTCTGGTCAAGTGAAAGAGACATTGTTTATCAAATCAGAAAGGACCTGTCTGGTCAAGTGAAAGAGACATTGTTTATCAAATCAGAAAGGACCTGTCTGGTCAAGTGAAAGAGACATTGTTTATCAAATCAGAAAGGACCTGTCTGGTCAAGTGAAAGAGACATTGTTTATCAAATCAGAAAGGACCTGTCTGGTCAAGTGAAAGAGACATTGTTTATCAAATCAGAAAGGACCTGTCTGGTCAAGTGAAAGAGACATTGTTTATCAAATCAGAAAGGACCTGTCTGGTCAAGTGAAAGAGACATTGTTTATCCAATCAGAAAGGACCTGTCTGGTCAAGTGAAAGAGACATTGTTTATCAAATCAGAAAGGACCTGTCTGGTCAAGTGAAAGAGAATGTAAAGTCTTTATAAGTAGCTATTTAAAATAACATTCACTATTTTTTTCCAATCTAAACAAAAAAATAATTTTGAATCTTATTACTTAGGCAGTCAATGTTTTTTTTTTAACATGGTGTATTGATATAACATAAAAATAATGATATGAATAATCACTTATATACATAAGAGGAAATAGCATATGTCATTGGCTTCATAATTAAGGCCTAAATTAAAACATTATATATAACGTTTTAAAAAAATCAGGAAAACATTTCCTTGGTCAAGCTTTAAGTGATTTCTAAATGGTATCATTATCATTGTAAACAAAGGAACACCTTCTATTTTGAGGTAATGATTTTTTGTAGCACAGTATTTTTCAATAAAATTTTAATAATCAACATTAAAAGATAGAGTTCTGCTCTTGGATGAATGGTTCCTATTTCTGATTTTTTCATAATTGAATTGAATCAAGATTTTGATAATAACATGTCTTTGAAAATTTAATGGGAATAAGACAACAAAAACATTATTTAGGCTACATGAACAATTGGTATATTTGTCCCCCTTAAAAAAAGTGCAGTCCTCAAATGTTCACTACCCAGTGATGCCATTTTAATACTTTCTTACACCCTAATTCTTACTTTGGTAAGTCTTTCTTTCTTTCTTCCTTGAGTTTGCTGGCTGTGGCGGTACGATGGGCCTTGATGTTGGTCTTGCTACAGACTCAACTGTGTATTTTATGTTTGTGTATTCTCTTCCTACACTTTGCTGAAAATAAATTAAAACACTATCTGAATATAAAGCTCTCTTATCAAATATTCATGTAAAGTCACTGACAGTGGTGAAAAGCAATCTTTATAGTGTTAAATTTTCTGGTTTGAATTGTTTTACAATATTATGTCTGGCCTTTTATAGTTACTTTGTGGTATGAGTTTTGCTCATTGTTGAAGGCCTCACAGTGACCTATAGTTGTTAACTTCTATGTCATTTTGTTTCTGGTGGAAAGTTGTCTCATTGGCAAACATACCACATCTTCTCATTTTTATATCTAGTATTTTCCTTTGACATATTTTACTGTATATGATGTTGTGTGCCTTTTCTTAGCCAAATAAGTTAGGGCTATTCCATTCAAACATACATGGTACCCAGGGAAGGCACATTCAAAATAGGTTAACCACCTAAAGAGGCAAACTAAGAATTTCAATTACATTTCCACTGTATTTGAATCCAATCCATAGTAGAGATTTGAAAGTGCCTTCCCTGGGTCCCATGTAAGTTTTAATGGAACAGCCCTAATACTTTAAAAAGATGGAGGTTAAGGATTGCAAATATCTAGGTGAAACCTACCACACGTTCATGTGTCTGTCCCATATCAGAATCATGGTCATTGGTTGTCATATCTAAATGTTTATTTCTCTTATTTGGAGAATTGGATGTTGCTGGCCTCTGCTACATTTATTCACATCTTTTTAGAATCGGGCAATTACAGCATGAAATATTGTATAGACACTTGTCTTTTGTTATTGACAGTATGCATTTTTGTTATTTATGTCTCTGGATTGCTGTCTCATTGACATATACTACATATCAACTTTTATTCATATTTATACATTATGAGGTGATAAATGTTTTTGCATTTATTCTGGTTATACCAAATGATATAACTTTTTTTAGGTCTCTATATATGAACCATTTAGTTACTCTATCATCAAGGTTTTGCACTTTTCTTACATATAACATACTGATATTCTGAATATTTTAAGGATGTTTGCTACTCTGTTTCAAAATAACAAGCTTTTTAAAAGACTATTATAAATTGAAAGTATAAGAATAAAGGAACTAAAAAAGCAGAAAAAATTGAAGGGTCCGTGTGCTTGTTTTTGAGACATAAGCCGTTGAAAATTTGGCGGGAAGTGATTCTCTCTAGATTTTTCATACATTTAACATTGACAACTTTTTTCTTTCAAAAACTACAAAAAAATAACAAGGCTTTTTAAATTATATGCTATAAAATTATGAAAAGAAAAGTAGGGTTTGGGCAAAATTTTTAATGGCACTACATGGATAAAACCAGAGGATTCGAATATCTGGCAAAATTCAAAACAAGAGAAGCAAACATCCTTAAAAGCTAAAAATAATCATGGGATATTAAATTTTGTTTGTTTCTAGTATTAATATTATTCACCAACTTTGACAAATTTTAGCCCCAACAGAAAATTAACCTTTAAAAACATTACTTCCTCAAACTGGAAACCTTAAAATTATCACCAAGAAATCAATTTGAAATAAAAGCACACAATTGAATCGTAACCCACAAAATTTGATGTTTTCAAGATTAGATTTATTCCCTGAAGTAAATCCGTCCATCCCTAAACAATTGTTATTTAGAGTTAATGAATCTAATAGTATGTTAGTTACTAATTGAAAACATGTTCAGTATTATTTTATTAGTCAGATTAGCTGGATTGGAAATGAAAACAAATAATTGCAAGCAGAAAATGATATACTATCCAGAACTCTCAGCCACTATGACTCTTTTTTGTTAAATTTTCAGAATTTTGAACTTATGAAAAATAAGAATATGTGTCCATACATAGGACACCATGTACTGCTCAAGCTACCCCAATTCCATATGCATGTACAGTGAATTGTGAAATCTAGAAAACCTTAATTCAACTTTTATCTTTAAAAGTTCACATCATAATGAACATGTGAAGTCAGTTTCAATTTGATGTGACCAAAATTTCATTGTAAACTACCTTGGAACAAAAAATGATATGGGATAGACAAACAGGTGAAAGACAAATGCAAAGACAGAAAAACATAATGCTCCCTCACTATCAGTGAATTCCAAGTAATCAAAGAAAACAGTGCAAGAACATATTAACAAATACATTCAGAGATTTCTTTACTTCTGCATAGGGAACTAAGCAAAAATTTAATTGCACAAAGAAGTCAAGACGGCCTTTTTATTTTATTTGATGCTGTTATGAAAGGATTTCTATAATTTTACAAACCATTTCCTATGTAAAAGCAAAAAATATACAAAATGTAAATATAATATTTGTGAAAATACAAATAACATTTGTCTTAAAGTATTGTTTCACAGAAATGTCATTTAAAATATTTTGCATGAAGTTAATAATGATTCAAAAGCAACTGAAGATAAATAAAAAAAAAAAACAACCATCACAAATTCTGTTTATGGTATTCTGTATATCCTGTGACTGCTGACTATCTGTGTTAAAGTGTAATGTTGACTGCCAATAAGCTAAGTCCATTTTATCAGTAAAATACAGAAAAATGGATAAAACAGTCCATATTTTGCTAAGGTAATGAAGAATAATCATGTTTAATTTTTGTAAAATTCTATGAAGGTTTGGCAGCGTTAATTGATGTCTGAATTTTTTTTAACCTTACTGTATCTTAATGTAAACTGCAAAAATAACTTAGTCCAATTATCAGTAAAATTCAGAAAAAATGGATAAAAAAATCTATAATTTGGTCAGGTTATGAAGAATCATGTTTATGTTTTGTAAAATTCAATGAAGGTTTGAAAGTTATTAAAGTCTGGAAAAACTTTTAATTTTGACTGTATCTAAATGTAAGTTGCAAAAAAAACATTAGTCCATTTATCAGTAAAATATGGAAAAAATGAAGAAATAAAATTTTGCTCTGGATACTGTCTTTTGATCCTGAAAAAGCTTCTGTCCCAAGTTTCATACAATTCCATCAAGGTTTGACAAAGTTATTGATGTTAAATATCATAAACTGAACCTAAATGTCATCGCCACCAAAGCTGACAGAATGTAGGATCGCTATGTCTCATTATCATTACAAAATACAGCAACATTTCCTTGGTCAAGCTTTAAGTGATTTCTAAATGGTATCATTATCATTGTAAACAAAGGAACACCTTCTATTTTGAGGTAATGATTTTTTGTAGCACAGTATTTTTCAATAAAATTTTAATAATCAACATTAAAAGATAGAGTTCTGCTCTTGGATGAATGGTTCCTATTTCTGATTTTTTCATAATTGAATTGAATCAAGATTTTGATAATAACATGTCTTTGAAAATTTAATGGGAATAAGACAACAAAAACATTATTTAGGCTACATGAACAATTGGTATATTTGTCCCCCTTAAAAAAAGTGCAGTCCTCAAATGTTCACTACCCAGTGATGCCATTTTAATACTTTCTTACACCCTAATTCTTACTTTGGTAAGTCTTTCTTTTCTTTCTTCCTTGAGTTTGCTGGCTGTGGCGGTACGATGGGCCTTGATGTTGGTCTTGCTACAGACTCAACTGTGTATTTTATGTTTGTGTATTCTCTTCCTACACTTTGCTGAAAATAAATTAAAACACTATCTGAATATAAAGCTCTCTTATCAAATATTCATGTAAAGTCACTGACAGTGGTGAAAAGCAATCTTTATAGTGTTAAATTTTCTGGTTTGAATTGTTTTACAATATTATGTCTGGCCTTTTATAGTTACTTTGTGGTATGAGTTTTGCTCATTGTTGAAGGCCTCACAGTGACCTATAGTTGTTAACTTCTATGTCATTTTGTTTCTGGTGGAAAGTTGTCTCATTGGCAAACATACCACATCTTCTCATTTTTATATCTAGTATTTTCCTTTGACATATTTTACTGTATATGATGTTGTGTGCCTTTTCTTAGCCAAATAAGTTAGGGCTATTCCATTCAAACATACATGGTACCCAGGGAAGGCACATTCAAAATAGGTTAACCACCTAAAGAGGCAAACTAAGAATTTCAATTACATTTCCACTGTATTTGAATCCAATCCATAGTAGAGATTTGAAAGTGCCTTCCTGGGTCCCATGTAAGTTTTAATGGAACAGCCCTAATACTTTAAAAGATGGAGGTTAAGGATTGCAAATATCTAGGTGAAACCTACCACACGTTCATGTGTCTGTCCCATATCAGAATCATGGTCATTGGTTGTCATATCTAAATGTTTATTTCTCTTATTTGGAGAATTGGATGTTGCTGGCCTCTGCTACATTTATTCACATCTTTTTAGAATCGGGCAATTACAGCATGAAATATTGTATAGACACTTGTCTTTTGTTATTGACAGTATGCATTTTTGTTATTTATGTCTCTGGATTGCTGTCTCATTGACATATACTACATATCAACTTTTATTCATATTTATACATTATGAGGTGATAAATGTTTTTGCATTTATTCTGGTTATACCAAATGATATAACTTTTTTTAGGTCTCTATATATGAACCATTTAGTTACTCTATCATCAAGGTTTTGCACTTTTCTTACATATAACATACTGATATTCTGAATATTTTAAGGATGTTTGCTACTCTGTTTCAAAATAACAAGCTTTTAAAAGACTATTATAAATTGAAAGTATAAGAATAAAGGAACTAAAAAGCAGAAAAATTGAAGGGTCCGTGTGCTTGTTTTTGAGACATAAGCCGTTGAAAATTTGGCGGGAAGTGATTCTCTCTAGATTTTTCATACATTTAACATTGACAACTTTTTTCTTTCAAAAACTACAAAAAAATAACAAGGCTTTTTAAATTATATGCTATAAAATTATGAAAAGAAAAGTAGGGGTTTGCGGGCAAAATTTTTAATGGCACTACATGGATAAAACCAGAGGATTCCGAATATCTGGCAAAAATTCAAAAACAAGAGAAGCAAACATCCTTAAAAGCTAAAAATAATCATGGGATATTAAATTTTGTTTGTTTCTAGTATTAATATTATTCACCAACTTTGACAAATTTTAGCCCCAACAGAAAATTAACCTTTAAAAAACATTACTTCCTCAAACTGGAAACCTTAAAATTATCACCAAGAAATCAATTTGAAATAAAAGCACACAATTGAATCGTAACCCCACAAAATTTGATGTTTTCAAGATTAGATTTATTCCCCTGAAGTAAATCCGTCCATCCCTAAACAATTGTTATTTAGAGTTAATGAATCTAATAGTATGTTAGTTACTAATTGAAAACATGTTCAGTATTATTTTATTAGTCAGATTAGCTGGATTGGAAATGAAAACAAATAATTGCAAGCAGAAAATGATATACTATCCAGAACTCTCAGCCACTATGACTCTTTTTTTTGTTAAATTTTCAGAATTTTGAACTATGAAAAAATAAGAATATGTGTCCATACATAGGACACCATGTACTGCTCAAGCTACCCCAATTCCATATGCATGTACAGTGAATTGTGAAATCTAGAAAACCTTAATTCAACTTTTATCTTTAAAAGTTCACATCATAATGAACATGTGAAGTCAGTTTCAATTTGATGTGACCAAAATTTCATTGTAAACTACCTTGGAACAAAAAATGATATGGGATAGACAAACAGGTGAAAGACAAATGCAAAGACAGAAAACATAATGCTCCTCACTATCAGTGAATTCCAAGTAATCAAAGAAAACAGTGCAAGAACATATTAACAAATACATTCAGAGATTTCTTTACTTCTGCATAGGGAACTAAGCAAAATTTAATTGCACAAAGAAGTCAAGACGGCCTTTTATTTTATTTGATGCTGTTATGAAAGGATTTCTATAATTTTACAAACCATTTCCTATGTAAAAGCAAAAATATACAAAATGTAAATATAATATTTGTGAAAATACAAATAACATTTGTCTTAAAGTATTGTTTCACAGAAATGTCATTTAAAATATTTTGCATGAAGTTAATAATGATTCAAAAGCAACTGAAGATAAATAAAAAAAACAACCATCACAAATTCTGTTTATGGTATTCTGTATATCCTGTGACTGCTGACTATCTGTGTTAAAGTGTAATGTTGACTGCCAATAAGCTAAGTCCATTTTATCAGTAAAATACAGAAAAATGGATAAAACAGTCCATATTTTGCTAAGGTAATGAAGAATAATCATGTTTAATTTTTGTAAAATTCTATGAAGGTTTGGCAGCGTTAATTGATGTCTGAATTTTTTTTAACCTTACTGTATCTTAATGTAAACTGCAAAAATAACTTAGTCCAATTATCAGTAAAATTCAGAAAAAATGGATAAAAAAATCTATAATTTGGTCAGGTTATGAAGAATCATGTTTATGTTTTGTAAAATTCAATGAAGGTTTGAAAGTTATTAAAGTCTGGAAAAACTTTTAATTTTGACTGTATCTAAATGTAAGTTGCAAAAAAAACATTAGTCCATTTATCAGTAAAATATGGAAAAAATGAAGAAATAAAATTTTGCTCTGGATACTGTCTTTTGATCCTGAAAAAGCTTCTGTCCCAAGTTTCATACAATTCCATCAAGGTTTGACAAAGTTATTGATGTTAAATATCATAAACTGAACCTAAATGTCATCGCCACCAAAGCTGACAGAATGTAGGATCGCTATGTCTCATTATCATTACAAAATACAGCAGGCTTGACAAAAATGGTTCTTTTTTTATAGAGACAGTCATTGTTGATAATAAAATTGTTTACATTTAGCCAGTTGGACATTGCAAATTGTAAAACTACTTGTTTTTAAATCGCTAGTTAATATTAATTATAAAATGATTTAATTTAGGCAGCTAGTAATGTAGATTTTCAATTGATTTTTTATTAGGCAATTGATTTTTTCATATTTAACAAACCTCTTCTGCTCGTTTTCTCTGTTTTTCTGTTTCTAAGTAATGAAGCACAGCCATATATACAAATTTATACTGAGCTTCAGTTTGCACCATACCAGATCTCTGAGATCGTACCATTTGTATTGTTTTCTGTATATCTATTTCACACTCCAATCCTGTTTAAAATATGTAAGCATTGCTTTTAGATACTTTATAGTTTTGCAAATATAAAAATCAACAAGCGAATCTGTGAGATACTGCTCACTTATGATACCCCCGCCTCGCTAAAAGTATAAGGTAAACAGGAAGTTGTTGAGTGATAAATCTGAAAACGCATCAAACGGTATAGCTGACTCATATAAACCCTGAAACCAAATTTCAGAAATCCTTGTAATGCAACGAAAAATATTCATGGGATGGATGGACAGACTGACAGATGGACTAACGGATGGACGGATGGATGAAAGGACGGACAGACCGACAGAGGTAAAACAGTCTACTCCCCCACTTTTTTAAATCGGGGGTATAATTAATTATTAAACCAATCACATGTAAGCATACACTTTTCTCAAGTTATTCAGTTCTATTTTACATGGCTACCAAATTAAAATTGTACTACAACATTGGCTTGAAAGGAAGACTTCCTGTATCATCTTTTCATAAGTTATATTTTACTATAACATTGGTTTGAAAGGAAGACTTCCTGTATCATCTTTTCATAAGTTATATTTCTAAGTTGGTTAAGTGCACTCACAAATAATGATAAATTTTATAAATTTTCAAATTCTTTTTTATTTTAGTATTGAGTCTGATTGAGCAAAAATACCATCAATATTCTTAAGTCTTGCCGCTTTTCCTTTTGTTTCTATAAATTTTGCTAAAAATCCATTTATTGATTATTTTGAAAGAGGAAAAGTTTCATTTCATTTATTGTGTTATAGTTATCTCCCTTTCATTAATCAATTTTCTAGAGCAGTCTTGAAATTGGATACAAGTAGAAATTACTACCTATAAATCTAAGTAGGTTTTTTTGAACTGTGGATAAAAAACAAATGGCCCATAGTTATTCTGTCTGATTTGACACTAATAATCTCAGTTGATAATATTTTTTTACATTTTCAGAAAATAAGGTTCAAACTTCATTGGTATCTATCAATGTTTGACTTCCTTACGAAGGAATATCCATCCATGCAGCCATCAACTGTTTCAACTACTGTATGTCTATAGTAAATATAGAAGTCAATAGCAGATAACCTGAAATATCTTAATTATGTTGATCTGTAAATTGTGTGTATTACTTACCAAATAGTTTGATTTGATTGAGTATAATATCTATCACAATAAATGTTCCAGTTCTGCCAATACCAGCACTGAAATACAAAAAAGTTCAAATGAATAAAGTTTTCCTTCTCAAACAACTATGGGAAATAAAAATGAAACAGAGAGGCACTCTTTTTTAATATTTTCCACAAAATTTAATTAATTATACATTTTTATAAATTCTGATGGCTATACTGAGGTAGAAAATTTCTGATTAAGCCAACAAAATAAACGAAGAAATAAAAATATGTGTTCTTTACATTTCTTGCAAAAGAATGCGCTTTGAGTAGGTGGTATTCTTTATTTATTTGGTTCACCAGCCATAAAATACATGGTATGTTTTTAGCCAGTCCTGTTCTAGTATTAAATATATCATTTTAATGGAAGTTTGCCTGAGGTCAACAAACAAAATGGTAATGATTAATGCAGTTCTGATTTCTATAGAACATCTTTGTAATTATCTATAGCAGTTACATGATATGATGGTAAAAAGCTTATTCTAATGCAATTATTTTGTATCAATGGTTTTGATTGGATGACAATAAGCGTAAAATTCTCTATCTCCATGTCTGTAACTAAGGAAGCTGACATTTTGAATTCTGGAATGTACTGACATGTAATTTCTCCAATGAAACGCCAAAAAACTCACATTTTGCACCTAGAAATCTTTTTTTAATCAAATTTTATTATATTTTGAGGCGGACAAGAAGCAGAAAACGCCCAGTGTTTATGTTTAACGCCGGAAGCATACCTATGATGTCACCTAGTTTAAGCGCCAAAGAAGATAACATCATTTTGCGGAATTTTCGTTTAATGAAAATTTTACAATGAAATAATAACCAAAGTTGAATGATTTGTTTATGTTGCATTAGAATCGAGATAACTGTATTGTATTTGAAGCTTTGCAGACGTCCATCTGTAGTTTTACTGTCACAAATATCCGTTTACCTGTCTCTGCTACACGTCGCCAGGTAAACTCAATTTGCGACAGTAAAACTACCGATGGACGTACGCAAAGCTTCAAATACAATACAGTTATCTCTTAATTAAAACGTTTGGGTCAGAACTCAACACAGGGAAAGTGACTAGTTTAGCCTGTTTTGAGGTGTCACACAGACAAAAGGATAACAGTTCTAATTACTAACTTACCTACAATGAACAACAACGGGGCCAGCCTCCTTTATTGAATCTTGTTTTGTATTGACTATATTTAGAAAGTTGAGTACACTTCCTGGATCTCCTGGTACACCATAATCAGGCCAAGGTAGAAAGTGATAGTGATATATACAACGAGGAGCACTCTCTAATTGCTGTAAAAGATCAATGGGTATTGTAAGGCAACAGCAGTTTACTGATGATTAAATCTCATAAATTGATTAATAAGATACAAATCAAGGTGACTTACAAAAGAAAATGAGGGAATCTCATGAACTCCAAATAAGAGCCAGGCAGGTAGTGACGTTGTTCCTTTGCTTTTTGTGTTTTTTTGCTCTGCGTGTACTGATTTTGTGTCATGGATGGATACTCCATATCTTTTCTTTCCTATTAGAGTAAGCATCACCTGCTTTGAATTTATATATGAAGCAATTGCTATTAATGTTTGAAAAGCTTTTCACTGTGGTTTGACTTCTTTCTTCCTTTTATGTCAACTTACTTATGTAATATGTGTG
Source organism: Mytilus coruscus (assembly GCA_017311375.1). Classification (NCBI taxonomy): domain Eukaryota; kingdom Metazoa; phylum Mollusca; class Bivalvia; order Mytilida; family Mytilidae; genus Mytilus; species Mytilus coruscus. The sequence goes on from CM029607.1 coordinate 65,088,516, forward strand.
GGTGTTTAACTGTGAATTAACATAACTAGCAAAATATTTACCTGGCAATCTGCCATTAAACAGAGTTTTTGGTGTTGACTTGATTCTTTGCCAAAAATTTATTTATTTATATCTTAACACTTTCACTACTGATTTAATTTTATCCGCGGGTTTCTGTGGCCGAAGAAAATTTGCACGCTCAGATTCCCCAGCCTGAATTAATTTCGTGACCAGTGCTTCAAGAAAAGTTGCAACTTGAAAAACATGCTGTAACTCGAGAACGCAGGCACAGATCGCCAAAACAACTGATACAGAAGTTCAAAAGATTGCTCTGTAAAAGATTTTCCTAGTCTTTTAAAATTAAAACTAAGAATAATGTCTTTACAATGCTTGAACGTTTGATTTTGTTACCTTGTTAGCTCAATATTGCCAAAATGTTGAAATGTGAGATGTACTTGTTTACGTGAAAAATGTGTTTAAAACGGATAATATTCAGCAAATCGTTATAACCTAGTCTTCTTATAAATCTTATCAATCGTTTTTGTCATTTAAATATCGTTTATAGCAAATCCGAAGCTTTTTATCGCTCATAAGTTGACCGTTTGACTTTTCGTTTCCAACCACCATTAGTATTGATGAAAAGACAACTCTGTAGATCTACGAACGACTACTCGTTTTCAAAGTGCCATGATATATACGGATACCACAAATACGTTGTTAATTGTAAACGCTGATAAGAGTGTAGTTAAACAAATTAGATATGATTTTTTTCTTTTTCCCTGGTATAGATTGCAATACTTCGCGAAAAAAAAAAACTCGGCAAAAAAAAAAAAAAAACTCTGCTAAAAAAATATTTTCAATGCTTGGTTCAATCAGTCCATGTTGCCTATTTTAGAAGAATATAGCTGGTCATGATTATCTTTTATAAATAGATAAATTATCAGGATCAACCATTATATACAAGTGTATTTGTAGTTTTTCTGTCAAAGGTTGGGTCTTTATGCAACAGCTTTGTTCATGGATTTTCTGTTTGTGTATTTTTCAAAGTTTTAAAAATCACTGAGTATTAAAATTTTTTAAATAACCATTTTCATTATGAAGATACTTTAATTATCACATATATGCATTGTAATCATGTGAAGAATATTCACTTACAAAATGAATTTCTACACTCATTAATAATTGTGTACACATATGTTTAATCCTTTCTTCAGTGCAGTTTCATTTCACAAAACTTTAGATTCTGATAAAAAAAAAATTAAGCAATGTCTTCCCATTTATAAACAGTATTACAATTAACTTAAAGAATTTGATAACTAAATTTTGAACTTTCAACAATAAAATTTAAATAAACAACAAGAGCAAAATACAGCAGACGTGACACCTCCTTTTATTGTTCCAGTTTGTAGGCATGTGTCTGAACTAATCTCTGGTCTGGGGCAAGTAAAGGCCTTCCCCTGCATACCCCAGCACAATGTCTATTTATCAGTCCTTTTACCAGCAAACAAGAAAACTGAAGAAATGTCAGGTTGGATGAATGGTAAATAATATGTAGGCATTAAATTTAACCATCCCAAGTAAACTGAAACAGACTTTTTGGAGCCATTGCAAGGTTTTCTAAAGATAACAATAATACTGGATGTATTGGTCAGCTTTGTAAAAGCCACCAATATTTGGTCAACAATGGCAAAGGGGTAGTTAAACCTCTTATCTTGCGAACTGGCCAACATTTACTATACATTTAACTGGACCAGTACTTTCATTATATATACATGCAGTTAACAAGATTGATACATTTTTTTGTCCTTCCATGACAGAGCTAATGAAACAACAGGTTTAATATTACAGAAAGGATCAACATTTTGTTCACTTTATCATTCAAGGTCCATTTACATGGTCAGAGAAATGAAGGTACCATAAAATATGGGTATACCAGTCTCTGATTATTGTACAAGAAAATATTGGGGTGACCATTATTGGATCTGTTTAAACCAATACAACTTAGTAGATGGTATGCAACTTATTCTCATTTCGTATGCAAGACCAAGAAATGCTTTCATTTCAGAATTATAATGTAGTTCCAAGGCATTTTGTTGTCATTTGGCCTTTGCTGAATGTTGTAGTAAATATAAAAATAAGGAGATGTGGTATGATTGCCAATAAGACAACTATCCACCAAAGTTCAAATAAAGTGGATGTAAGCAATTATAGGCAACCATATGGCCTTCATCAATGAGAAAAACCCATACCATAAAGTCAGCTATAAAAATATGAAACAATTCAATTAAGAAAACTAACTGCCTATATATATATATATATATATATACTAACTCAGTTTATTGTTTTCTGTTTAGTATTAAATTTATAATTGAGATCCATTTATTACATCGGTGATCCGTTTATTTGGCAATCGCCAATGGCAGTCAGTGTGCTGTATTTAGACCCCTCTAACAAGAAATTTGTTTTGCATGCACATGTATAAAAACTGCGGTTTTTATCCAACGCAATCATAGGTTTGAACGTTGTTTTCAATTTAGACTTGTTTATATTTTTTCGTTTGGGCTTGTATTATATTTGCCTTCGGGTTTATATGATCCATTCATCCTATTTTGACTCCTCAAAATTCAAGAGTCAATCCTAAATTGAGGTAAATTGTATGGCTTTCCAAATACTGTTTTGGATTCCTAACATCACTGAAGAGACATTAATTGTCAAAATCTGGATATGGTGTACAAAAACCTTTGCACCTTTTGTTTGCGGTATACCATCTTTTCCGCAAGTTTATTGTTTTCTGTTTAGTATTAAATTTATAATTAAGATCCATTTATTACATCGGTGATCCGTTTATTTGGCAATCGCCAATGGCAGTCAGCAGGGTTTAAGAACATTTGTTGTTTGACCTGTTAGTCAAATGCATTTTGTTAAAATATACTTTTTCACTTTTTTGGTCTTTTGGAAAATGTTGTTTGTGCTGTATTTAGACCCCTCTAACAAGAAATTTGTTTTGCATGCACACGTATGAAAATTGCGGCTTTATCCAACACAAGCATAGGTTTGAACGTTGTTTTCAATTTAGGCTTGTATATACTAACTGCCTATATGTATATAATCCCTGCCAGGGAAGAACAAAAATTTGCTTTCGCAAATTTACAGATCTAACATTGTTGGGCTGATGACGAATTATATATATATAGCTAATTTATAACAAAACAAGTAACCAAAAACAAAAATTACAGACATGAACCAACGACAACCAGTTAACTACATGCTCCGGACTTAATTGGAACAGGCACATAAAGAATGTGGCAGGGTTTAGCATGTTTGTTTACTTTTACTAATTGTGACTTGGATGGAGGGTTGTCTCATTGGAACTCATACTACATCTTATATCTATTGTGAGCGCTCAACCCTTCCCCCTTGACTGGGATGGTGGTATTACAGCACGACATAAGAACAAACTATAAAAATCAGTCAAAAGCATAGTTATCAGTTTTGTTGATTTAGTATGCATTCATGAAAAGGATTGTCCATATAAAGTTGCCAGAAATCTAAAACCTCCTTTTCAGCACCCATGGCCATGACATGACTTGGCCCAGTATTACCACAAGGGCAAATATATGTGGTAAACCCCTTTCAACAATATTAACTAAACTCATCGTGCCATCCATCACCACCATCTCCTCACTCCTGATTAATATTAACCTCCTGCTCCCCTTCGCATCCTTATTATTTCATATTTGACTCATCATAGCCCTCACTGTCATCTATCCCCTGCCCATTCTGACCAATTCTTAACCTTTCCTCAGCAGCTAAGACCTCTTGTTCGAAATTAATTACATAGCCATTTTTACACTGCAATACTAGCAGACGAAATTTCACTCCCCAACTGTACATTCTCGGCCCTATCCGCTTGTATCACGCTTCAGTCAATCAAAGTGTATGTGTCACCCGAGAACCAGCTTATCCAAGCCATATCTCTGTTCCCTCGAAATCGAGAATTTTTTTTCTAGCAAAGCCATGAAAGCGAAAAACTTACTTGTCTTGTTCCGATTTGTGGGGAAAATTTAAGGTTTTAAAAGATCGCTATCATAATTCTGTAAGATAGATTGAACCATTTATTTTTATTATATATCTTAAACTACCTAAAAATTATAAAGGGCTTCATCAAAACACAGAAAACAGCTGTACTTCCACTCCTTGTTATCGAGAGGAGCCATTTTGAAACCCCACATGACCTTAGAACGTGTTTCCGGTTCTAATTTTAGAAAATAAAATTTTCCGATTTGATTTATTTATCTTCACGATGTTATTAAAGCTGTTGGAGAACTGAAATAATATCTTCAGATATTGTAGATTTTAATTGAAATGTTAATTTTAAGTGTTAAGAACGGTAAATAGCGTAAACTCGTGGCTTTTATTGGAGTAAATTTTTGTATCCTGAAGGATACATTCGCCCTGCGCATCGTGTATCTTTCAGGATACATCCGCCGTGAGCATTGTGTATCCTCAAGGATACACTCGCCGCGAAAGGGTTAATTCATTATGTTAATGGTGTGCAGGACAATCATTATTCTGTGTAGGATTAAAACTGAATAACTAAAAATACATTAAGTTTAGATAGATTGATTGATTGTTGGTTGCTTAACATTTAATAAGATCTTTGACTTTGTTGTTTGGTATTCTGCATCTGCATCACTATTGTAAACCAACTTATGTTCACAGACGATTTACTTTTCACAACTTTTCTAGAAGAATAAAAGAACAGAGTTCCAATGTCCCCCACGTTGCACATATTTTATCTATCCAAGGTACAAGGGCAATAACTAAATAAAAACACTTTTTTTTTGTTCTTTAAAACAGTTTATAAATATCTTAAGAGAAATGAAGGCTTTAGAGCAAATGCAATGCGATTTCTGTTATAATTAATTTTTCCAAGGGGCATAACTCGATAAAAATATTTGATCAGCACTGATTTTCGAAAGTGTCCAAGACATTGCTGATATAAACCTATAATATAAATTTCATAAAAATCTGGCAAGAATTGTACACATTAGAGCACTCATCTGGCAATTTTCCATATAATTAATATTTCCAAGGGGCATAACTCTTTAAAAAAATAATTGATCGCCACTGATTTTCGAACTCGTCCAAGACATTGCTGAAATAATAATCATATGATATAAGTTTCTTAAAAATCTTGCAAGAACTGTACATGTAAGAGCGATTACAAGACTGGACATACGGTCGGTATTTCTATGTCCCCCGCAACGCATTCGCGGGGGACAAAAACAACGCCAATATATATAGTTGAGAATATTTCAAACTTGTCTTCTCTTATATGATTACATGGACAAAGTAAAAAAGTCTTCATTGGTGAGTGTATAAATCTGTTTCATTATATTAATGTCATGAGTATGAATTCCTACACAGAAGAGATAGTTCTATAAAAATATTGATAAAATATTTGATCTGGACATAATGTTTAGTGCTTTTTATTGGAATAATAAGAGATTATGGTTGTTTTTACTGACATGTAAACTCAGTCTTGGGCTCATAAACTTAACATAAAGTCCAGTTTGTGAGTGATTTAACCAAGTTTACAAATCATGAAACTCCTTCAAAATAACCTTTCATAACTATATTATCCTAAATAAATATAATTTGACCCCTCAAATGCAAAAGTGACAAAAACTTTTATAAATACTGTAAATTTAGAAATTGATGCATGCCATTTAATTTTCCTCTGGTGGGATACTTTTATCAAAAATTCAAATATGAATTTTGATTTTTGTGAAATAATCCTATCACATTTTTCAAACAAAGATTAAAAAAAAAACAGCATTTGTTAGTGATTTTATAATGATCCTGGTTACATTACCTTTCCGTCTCTACCTTCACGATACAATTCAAATTCACGATATATAAAGTCACTATCTTGTTTCTGTGATATATGTTTTAATGTCATTTTGCCATCATAAACATCCCATGACTGTGTTAAGTTGCTTTCTGGACTATCTGGTCCAGGCCAATACCGCACGGCTTTCACCTATTTGAAATATATAAATTGCATTGTAAAAAGTCAAAATCAAATTGTATCTGTATTGTGGTGAACAAGTATGGATCTCATTAAATCCTAAACATCAGAACTTCTGATTCCTAGAATAAGAATGACATGATCATTGTGGATTTTCTGAACACGTTCTATTTCCCAGGTTGTACATCCTTAACCTTTGATACATAAAGAATGGAAATATTGTCGTGCTAAGCTTACCCCCACTTTTTACTCATTTTTTTTATTGGTTTTCTAGGTTTTACATTTTAACCATGCTGTACCTGCTTCTGTACTTGTGCTCAGTGACCTATTTGCACTTTAGTTTCTTGTACATTATTACATTTTCCCGCGTTTCAAAGAATAACGGGAAACATTTGTATTAACGATGCGTATGAATTTTATAATTTAGTCACGTGCAAATTTTCACGTGCGGGAAAATATTTTGAAAGCCTTCACTTTCTACCCAACAGTCGTAGTGTCAAGTTTCTTTTTACATATTTCAGATATGTATCATTTTTAGTTCTAATTCACATATTTTGCTCATGTTTAGTTGTTATTATATATATCTCATTTTTTGTATACTGTCCAAGTATACCTCTTGAGACGGTCTTCCGAGCATTGGGTTTGGACACAGGTTTCCAACTTTTTTCCACTACATATTTAGTATTTAATGTAGTTTGACCGAGTAAACTCGTTTTAGTTGGTTGTTCCTGGCCGGCGGGATCGTGGATGATAGAGACTTTGTCATTGTTTGGTATTAAATTTTAAAATACAGCATATCAGCATTCAGTCATCATTTATAATTGTAATGATTTATTTACGTATTTATGCTTATGAATTGTATTTGTCAATTTATTAAAATCCGGTGTCCTTCAAGCTGTCTGGGTTATCGGCAATATGAATATATTGTTTTGTTTTATTTAAGCCTATGTATTTATGGGAAAGAAGTTAAGGTAATACGGTTATTTTATTATGATACATGACCTCCTACTATCAATGAAAATATCTTAATGCTGAAAAAATTTAGAGTTCAAAATTTGTAATAAATTCATTTTATTTATCTTTTGATACGTTTAGTGTCTATTCAACATTTATTATTTATTAAGTGTAATAAAAATTTACAAATATTCAACTTTCATGTTTACCTTTCCACGTTCTACTTCCTTTGTTGTCATGACAATAGTCCGACAGTTTTCCTGCCAGACCATTCTCCAGAAATCAACAACAGTATTTGGCAAAGCACCTTGAGTAGCAATATAACCTTTCTTCAGATCTAAATTATCATCTTCTGTCTGTAAATATAAATTATGCAATATTCTAAGGAACAATACACTTATCTAAACTAGAGAAATTAAACTGTGAAAAACATGATCAATTACTGATGAGAAATTTGACATTGTTTGTTATCAATATCATTTCAATTTTCAACTGTTGCATGCTTCAAATCTTCTAAAATATCTATATAAAAACAGGTATGAAATTTCAGGAAGTTCATGCTGCAAAACCACTGATACAGGTTTGTGTATGTTGTGAATTCTGGAATGAATATAACAGTTTTACAAAAATAACCCATGACTTTCAAGTCCCTAAAAAAATACCAGATCGAGTGAAAAAAATCTGTAAACATTTACTTGCCTTGGCCCTCAGGATTGTAGCTCATCATGAAGACTGATAATGTCATGAACATTACAAACAAAAACCTGAATCTGTCTCTTTTTTATTTCCATTTTAAGACAATCTTGATTTTAATTCGTTTTCATCACAAGAAAAATAAGAGTTAACACTCTGTGTATATTTGTTCATACTTTTACATTTATGTATCAAACTTTCTTATAAAGTTATCTTTGTTTTTTTATCCTTTTTTTAATATCAAAATTACATATCTACTTACCGATATTAAATTACCATTAATATAGTCTGAACCTATTACTTGTGGGTCACCATCACGCAATACAATACGGGTATGATCAACTGAAAAATACAAAATAAAAAACTATTACAAAAATTCTTGTCTCATTGCTTTGTAACAAAATTCTTGAAGCCACCAAGTTGTCAAAGACCAAAGTTGCCTTGCACAAAACTGAGGTAATATTTTGACTTTTGGTATGGAACATATACCCGATGATGGTTATCTCAAGCAGGAGCATGTTAGGTGTGCATGGAAAATAAGTCTTAATGTATTATGTTATTTTTTTGTCATACTAATGTATCAGAATATTCAGTGTTTTTTAGATTGTTTCTCTTGGAGTAAATAGATTCTGTCTTCACTTTTTGGAAACAACAGAAAAATGAACCGTTGTATAAATAGTATAGTAATTTTGATAATGTATTTTGTTTGTCTAAAGACTGTAAAAAGAATCATGAACATTCTTCAATTTCAATAAATATTTAGGGGGCGGGCCTTGGTGGCCAAAATTGTCGTAGAAGTTCATCTACAGTAATCACTAGCTCGTCAACACTTAGGTTGTGAGTTTGAATCCCACTTGTGGCAAGGGACATTCGACTTCGATCTTAATTGACTAGGATTGTCAGTTTTCCTATCGAAGGTCGGTGGTTTTCTCCTGGCACTCCGGCTTCCTCCACCAATAAAAACTGGCCACCACGAAATAGCCCAAAAGGTGGTGCTTAAAAGTGGCGTTAAAACACCAAAAATCAAATCAAATCTTAATTGACTAGAATTGCAAGTTTTCCTGCTTAAGGTCAGTGATTCTCTCCAGGTACTTCAACCATCAATAACAACTGGATGCCATGAAATAGCCATGAGTGCTAAAAGTGGCATTAAAACACCAACTATTCAAAATGTTGTCCAAATCTCATAAATATTTGGCAAGTAACAAAAATAAACCCTCACTGAGATTAGAAATATTATTTTTTACTCATTCAACCAAGAAAAATCAATAAATACATGACACTTACATGGCAAGATATTTTTGTATCTGTTTCTCGGCTTGTTTTCCGGTCGCTGACCTTCTTTACGACTGTATAGATGTCGAACTTCCATCTGTTGTAATTGCTGCAAAGATACAAGATTGTTTCCATGGTAAAGGATTATATATAAAATTCACAATCATGTGAAATATGAAGGAATTTATGCACTTTTGTTGTTTTTATTTATCAATGGAAACGACAACAGCTTTTTAACTGCATTTTCTCCTTTAAATGTTCAGTCAGTGTTGCTATACAAATTCAAAAGACTACTTATTTGGACAATACTATATATCTTTTTTGCATCTTAAATTTGAAAATCTTATCATACTACCTTTCTTTTTTAACTTTGTAACTATCAATCAAATTGTGGGTTAAAAATAGTTTTATTTGGAACATACCAAATAAGAATGGTATACAGTTAATGTAACTTATTTTTGCTTTGGGAAAACAATAGCTATCCTTGGGAAACATGTTCATGTTTGTGTTCTCATTAGAATTATTTATATATTAAATATAAATTTATGGCACCTCATTGAAATTACATTGAATGTTTATGAGCTATCATAAAGCAGTAAAATTTGGTAGATGTGAAAAAGGTACTTCTTGACGAGTTAGGACTATTCCTAAATGTTGGTGTTAGGAGGCATTTTATAGAAAATCTTAATATGATATGGCTTTATTTTGGTAGTATTAGATCTGCAAGTGATGGGGTAAAGAAAAAGAAATTCCCCCAATACCCATAGCAATATTTTCTGTGATAGCCCTAAGTATGTATATATTTATTACACAGTTATTGTATTACTGTAAATACTATTAGTATACACTGGTATCAATTAGAAAGAGGAGAATGTCTTGAGAAAATGACCATCAGTAAGCATTTCTGTAAGGATGCATCATTTACAAATGAAAGAACCTTAGTGAGCGCGCTCACATACCCCACGTCCCCACATTGTCATTGAAGAAATAAAATAAGTGTAAGAAAAAAAAATTGTATCAGAAAAAAAAATTGAATCATAATTTCCTGTCAATATGCACATCTACATAGTATGTCCTTATTATCTACACAGTTTCATGAAATTCTGTTGTGTGGTTTCAGAGGAGTTGCGATGACAAACTGTTGCAGAAGTACATTGAAGCAAATAAGTTCAAAGGGGCGTAACTCCTGGGAAAAAAAATTGAATCGTAATTTCCTGTCGATATGCACATCTACGTAGTATGTCCTTATTATCTGAAAAGGTTTCATGAAATTCTGTTGTGTGGTTTGAGAGGAGTTGCGATGACAAAAGGTTGCAGTAGTATATTGGGCAAATAAGTTCAAAGGCGTAACTCCTGGAAAAAAAAATCGTTGAATCGTAATTTCCTGTCGATATGCACATCTACGTAGTATGTCCTTATTATCTGAAAAGGTTTCATGAAATTCTGTTGTGTGGTTTGAGAGGAGTTGCGATGACAAGAAACAGGACTGAAAAGAATTGAATCGTAATTTCCTGTCGATATGCACAACTACATAGCATGTCCTTATTATCTAAAAGGTTTCGTGAAATTCTGTTGTGTGGTTTGAGAGGAGTTGCGGACGGACTGACGGACGGACGGGTCAAAAACATTATACCCTCCGCAACTCGTTGCGTGGGGTTTAATTACAAACACCAAGCACCAGTTGATGCCAATATGGGTTGAGTTAGAATTCTGATGTGTCAGACAGTCAAAACTATTCAAAGGTTATAAATTCCAAAAGTAATTTTTTTACATACAATTTTAATGTTCCATTAAATAACATCCCTCATGCCAAACAAGTTTTGATATATTAGCCCAAGTGCCTGCTTTTAAAATTTTCTCTATTTATAAGACAGCTTGCACTTTTTACACCAGGTGGTAGGCTTTGACATGTGTTTGTTGCAAGTCAGGAACCACATCATTGGTTGACTTTTGTCATTTGAAGAATTTAGCGTAGATGGCATATGTTAAATTCATTCATAACTTTTTTAAACTCAAGGCTATATAGAGCCTGATATATTGTACACACACTTTTCTATTGTCAAAGACTGCATTGTGATGATGATGATGATGATGATGATGATGATGATGGTGGCTGCCTAACGTCCAGCAGCAAATTAATATGCATATTAAGGACGAGAACATGTTAATGTAATATGAATATTAACCCTGCTTTGTACTAGATGGACAAGCTGAGCCGGATTTTTAACGTGCTAGTTCACAAGGTAACAGTCCGCAGGAAGACATGTCACCTTACCTGGACACATTATTCTGACTCCGAGCCGACCAGTCTTCGCTCTTACTCCTTAATACTGCATGCTTAGTGGAGAAGCAGCAAATACCAATTTTAAAGTCTTTGGTTTGACCCGGACATGGTTCGAACCCACAACCTCCTGCACTCAATATGTACAAGACTCTTAAGTGTTTTTAGTACATAATATATGATGTGGTTAGATGATGACATATCACAAGAAGCGAGTTACAGTTAATTTTGCCTGTTACCTCATTTTAATGAACTCTAGAAATACACCAACCTCAAATTCATCCCAAAATCCACCTTTGTTCCCTTGTTTCTTTTCCTTATCATTGTCTAGTTGTTTGACCCGAGCCTGCAGGCCTGATGCTGATATTCGTGTAGCATTGAATGGCTGGAAATAAAATTTTGATTGATATAGATGTGTATTTTCATACAAACCTCAAACTCATCCCAGAATCCTCCTTTACTTCCTTGTTTCTTGTCTTTTTCCGTTTCAAGTTGATTGACACGTGCCCCTAGACCTGACGCTGATATTCTTGTGGCATTGAATGGCTAGAAATATAAAAGAACACCGTTCCAATGTTCCCAGCCGATGCAAATATTTCATTTGTCCCAGGGTAATAATTCAAATAATTGTTTTTCGTTTTCTATTAAACTTTTTTCCTAAATATTCTACAAGAAATGTAGGTGTAAGATCATTAACAAAGTTATTTTCTATAAACACTATTTTAGAGGGGCATAACTCCTATAAATACAGTTATTCAAAGCTGATCATCAAACCTTGATGTATGCTTGAGAGCACTTGCAATGCACTTTCCATGTATAATTCATATTTCGAAGGGGCATAACTCCTTTAATAGTTAGAGGATAAGCACTGACTTTTAAACATGATATAAATTTCATAAAAATCTTGGAAGAATTGTAAGTGTGAGGGCATTAATAAGTCAGTACATACGGAAGGTTGCCCAGTTATTTCTATGTCCCCAGCTCTGCATTGTGGCTGAGGATAAATTCAAAAGTAAAGACTGAATATATTTCTTTTACTTGAGTCCACAAATTTTATTCATGGCTATATAACTACTAGAAAATCCTCAAACTGTAAGGAACATCCATTTGCATATACCTACTCTTCTATAATCTTTTTTCTGAATTTTCACAGTTGTGAACAGGATAAAAGTCTTCTACAAATGTAAAAAATTTAAAACAAACAATCAAAAAATGTTATAAATGACTAGTAAGGATTTTTTTTGCATTTCAGAATTGATAGTGTTTTGTGAAGTTAGGTTTTGTTCATAAATCAGTTTCAAATTTATTCTTTCTTGTGCAAGTCAATGTCCTCATATACCAAACCAAATTAAAGGTAAAAGTTCTTCATGGTGTAAATTCTTCAGGTACCAGCAACATTTACAGCCAGAGGGGAAGAGATTTAATACTTACTGTTTTAAGATGTACAACTGTACCCGATCGTTCTACCATAGGATTTAATACTTACTGTTTTAAGATGTACAACTGTACCCGATCGTTTTACCATAGGATTTAATACTTACTGTTTTAAGATGTACAACTGTACCCGATCGTTCTACCATAGGATTTTAATACTTACTGTTTTAAGATGTACAACTGAACCCGATCGTTTTACCATAGGATTTAATACTTACTGTTTTAAGATGTACAACTGTACCCGATCGTTCTACCATAGGATTTAATACTTACTGTTTTAAGATGTACAACTGTACCCGATCGTTCTACCATAGGATTTAATACTTACTGTTTTAAGATGTACAACTGTACCCGATCGTTCTACCATAGGATTTAATACTTACTGTTTTAAGATGTACAACTGTACCCGATCGTTCTACCATAGGATTTTAATACTTACTGTTTTAAGATGTACAACTGTACCCGATCGTTCTACCATAGGATTTAATACTTACTGTTTTAAGATGTACAACTGTACCCGATCGTTCTACCATAGGATTTTTGCGATAATGTTCTATCAAATCTGACAAACTTTTGAATTTCTCACCACCACCAACATCATAATTTTCTTCCTGTAAAAATGAGAATTAAATAAAATTAACTGTTGACACAGAAAAATGTCTCACCTGAATGCAAATATGATAGTGAAAATCAAATGTTGAAATTAAAATAGCAATTCTTTAACATGTGAAATATTCAAAATAATCAACGTCAATAAACCATGACATATTGGGCAGGGTTTAATAATCTCCATGGAAATTAGATGTGCCAATGTTTATTCAACTGCATACCAAATACAATTGACTTATCATGAATGGCTCCCCTTAAATTGGCCTAATCACAAACTTTAACAAAATATTGACACCACCATCACCAACACTGGAAATAGCACACCCAAGTCTTGCTTTTTGATTCTGTCAAGGCGAGACAAAAATACTGATCTAAAATATTCTAGGTTTTGGTTTTTTTTTGTAGATCATTGTTTATTTTATATAAGAGTGTTTAAATTAATCATTTTTATATTTTGAACAAATATTAACATATTTGATTTCAGCTATAAGATTTAATGAATATTTCTTCAGATGCCTTATAGTAGGGTTTACAAATAATATATTATACAAATGACATACTGCTTCATGAAAACAGATCATAACATGTGTAGCCTTGTCATCTGTCCTGACTGACAGAACATAATCTCCAGGTTTACTCTGGCTCTCTCTCACCAGGTAACTACCATTCTTTCCCTTTTCCATTAGCACCTTTTCTGCTTCCTTCCCAGATAAATGGCCATGAAACCACCTGTAAATTTCAAAAATTGTTTAATAAGTAGAATATATATGTTGATTACACTTCGATGTAAATGAGGGTTGTAATTAACTACTGTGGATTCTAATGAATTGGGATAACATTTTTTTGTGGATTTTGTTAGTACAGATGAACCAGTCCACAAATTTAAATGATTAATGAAGAAAAAATTGTCTGTAGGTTAATGTATGCAGACTTTTCAAAAACCACAAAATCAAATATCTATCATTGTCTATGAAAATACAGTTTTCCTTAATCCAAAAAATTAGTACCCAAGAACAAAAATTATTCCACTTCAGTTCCAATAAATTTCTAATGATCACTACTGATAATGTTACACATACAGTGACATACTCTACATGACTAAAATAATTAAACATCTATGACAAAAAGATATTTTAGCTAAGAATAAAAGGCAATAAGAGGTATATGTATGGCTCCTTTCATCAAAGACAAAACATTATTATGCATTTACCGGTAATATGCAACTATATAAGGGTAACCAGTTCAAAATATAATAAGTTTTGATAGTAGCATTACTCAAAAAGCTAGAAAAATGCAAAACATCTTCTGACAAGTCATACTGGAATCACAATTTGACACTTAAACTTTAATATTTTATCAATAATCATAACTTTACAAAATTAACATAGATTTTCAGTTGCCCTCTGGTTTTAATGTGGATTTGGCATTGTACAAACTGAGTTGGGTGTGCTGATGATGTACAAGATAATTTATAATTGTATATTGTCAGTTGATAAATTATGTAACCATGATAAACTGTACTCAACTATGACTGCAGTTCCTTCAAGCAAAGTTGACTTGAATTAGTTTTGATATTTATCTTTAGACCAGTTTAATGCACCTAAATTTTATAAAATTGGCCTTCAAATCTTTAGATCTCAAGTCTACCATTGTCTACCTTATAATCATGATAATGGTTATTCTGAAAGCATGTTTTGTGTATATCAATATCAGTACCTAACCTTAATGGGTCTTTCATGCTCTTGAACTTCATACTTTATTTGGCCTTTTTAACTTTTTTGATTTGAGTGTCAATGATGAGTCTTTTGTAGACGAAACGCCCATCTGGCGTTCAAAATTTTCGTCCTGGTACGTATGATGACTTTATTTATACCAGAGAAGCTCAGATATATCAACCCGTTCAGGGGTTTACAATTATATTGAATTTGTATGTACTAAATACACTTATAAGGGTGTAACTCATTTGGGTGTATCTTATAATTTACCATTTGATATTATAGTTAACATATGGTTAATGCAAAATTATCGCTTTCAAAACTTAAGGTTGGGGGAGTATCTTTCAGCATGATAAAAGCAGGATATTCAATTACATCTAATGTCATTATGGTGTAAGTGATCAATGATATATCACATCCTTAACAATGTCAACACGTTTACAACATGCAACTTACACGTAATAATACATGTGACCATTTGTAATGTGTCATTTTAAACATGGATCATAAAGTCCTGTTTCAATTTTACATACAAATGTACTGTTAGATTATTCTATTCTTTGTTAGCTTAATTTAATTAAATATAATTGTACTATGTTTATAGATGTATTCTTTGTCATTTCCTGAACAGACAATATTAAAACAAACGCACAGGAAATTTACATCAAGTACACTATCATATCACTTCACTTAAAATAAACTTCTTCACAAATTAGGGTCTTAATTTTAATACAGAATTGTTGACAGGAAATAAAGAGGAAATATAATATTGATAGGCCAAAGTTTGATAAATAATATCTACGTCTTTTGTTGGAACTGCTATTATTTTACACTCTAATACCTTACTTAAACAATAGAAAGGTGGGATGTATTTGCGTATTCAATTAAAATTGTACAATTTTTGCACTGAATAATTTCCATCATCCTTTGATCTGAAATTAAAATGACGCACAATTTTGTTTTGTTTTTGACGCAGTTTCAGGAAGTGATGCTGAATAATAAAATTTTACTAATAATTATACAGTGACCTTAGAATTGCATTTTTTTTGTCTCCAATATGTCCTTGTACTTAAATAGTTTAATCCATGCCCCAAACGTATTTACACTTGTACATGTATGCAAATTTGTCTGCCATTACTTTATATCACACAAGTTCCCATAAAATCTGACATCACAATTCAAAAATTTTGATGTCATAATTAAAAAGTAATTGTTAATTGACTTCAGAAGGTTATTTGGAGACAGATCTATGTTTATTTGGAGACAGAATTCAGCTAGATACCAACAGTGTAACATGTGTAAATACGTTTATTGTTTTTTTCACACCAAACCCAATCAAGAAGAAAAGCTTTATGTATATTTTTGATAGTTACCTTTCTGTTGTGGGATCTTCAGAATTTAATGGATATTTAAGTTCAATAACAACTCCATTTTTCTCCTTGAGTTGACCTTGATTTTCCATATAATATTGCACAAGTTCAGCGAGGGTGGCAAACTTTTCCCCTCCATACAAATCATAATATTCTCCATTGTTCTGGATTTTTATATGTGTTACTTCATTATTCCTTCTGAAAAATACAAATAATGTCCACTGTCAAACTATATTAGACTGAAAACAATTGGTTGATGGCTGCTTTACCTACAGCATTAAATATTACATAAATATTCAGTTGGATACCATAATGATATTACATACAGAATCTGGTTACATTATGTAACGTCTGTACACATTATCCAAGCAAATACACAGCTCAAAGCCAAAAGGGAAAGGACAGACAAGCAAAAAGTTTTCAGTCAGTCCACTAACAAAGATAGGCCAAACAGGCAAAAAGCTTTCATTAAGTCTACTAACAAGGATAGGACAAACAGGTAAAAAAAACTTTCAGTAAGTCTACTAACAAAGATAGGCCAAACAGGCAAAAAGCTTTCATTAAGTCTACTAACAAGGATAGGACAAACAGGTAAAAAAAACTTTCAGTAAGTCTACTAACAAAGATAGGCCAAACAGGCAAAAAGCTTTCATTAAGTCTACCAACAAAGATAGGACAAACAGGTAAAAAAAACTTTCAGTAAGTCTACTAACAAAGATAGGCCAAACAGGCAAAAGTTTTCATTAAGTCTACTAACAAGGATAGGACAAACAGGCAAAAACTTTCATTTAGTTTACTAACAAGGATAGAACAAACAGGCAAAAACTAGCATTAAGTCTACTAACAAAGATAGGACATTAGTTTTGATATTTATCTTTAGACCAGTTTAATGCACCTAAATTTTATAAAATTGGCCTTCAAATCTTTAGATCTCAAGTCTACCATTGTCTACCTTATAATCATGATAATGGTTATTCTGAAAGCATGTTTTGTGTATATCAATATCAGTACCTAACCTTAATGGGTCTTTCATGCTCTTGAACTTCATACTTTATTTGGCCTTTTTAACTTTTTTGATTTGAGTGTCAATGATGAGTCTTTTGTAGACGAAACGCCCATCTGGCGTTCAAAATTTTCGTCCTGGTACGTATGATGACTTTATTTATACCAGAGAAGCTCAGATATATCAACCCGTTCAGGGGTTTACAATTATATTGAATTTGTATGTACTAAATACACTTATAAGGGTGTAACTCATTTGGGTGTATCTTATAATTTACCATTTGATATTATAGTTAACATATGGTTAATGCAAAATTATCGCTTTCAAAACTTAAGGTTGGGGGAGTATCTTTCAGCATGATAAAAGCAGGATATTCAATTACATCTAATGTCATTATGGTGTAAGTGATCAATGATATATCACATCCTTAACAATGTCAACACGTTTACAACATGCAACTTACACGTAATAATACATGTGACCATTTGTAATGTGTCATTTTAAACATGGATCATAAAGTCCTGTTTCAATTTTACATACAAATGTACTGTTAGATTATTCTATTCTTTGTTAGCTTAATTTAATTAAATATAATTGTACTATGTTTATAGATGTATTCTTTGTCATTTCCTGAACAGACAATATTAAAACAAACGCACAGGAAATTTACATCAAGTACACTATCATATCACTTCACTTAAAATAAACTTCTTCACAAATTAGGGTCTTAATTTTAATACAGAATTGTTGACAGGAAATAAAGAGGAAATATAATATTGATAGGCCAAAGTTTGATAAATAATATCTACGTCTTTTGTTGGAACTGCTATTATTTTACACTCTAATACCTTACTTAAACAATAGAAAGGTGGGATGTATTTGCGTATTCAATTAAAATTGTACAATTTTGCACTGAATAATTTCCATCATCCTTTGATCTGAAATTAAAATGACGCACAATTTTGTTTTGTTTTTGACGCAGTTTCAGGAAGTGATGCTGAATAATAAAATTTTACTAATAATTATACAGTGACCTTAGAATTGCATTTTTTTTGTCTCCAATATGTCCTTGTACTTAAATAGTTTAATCCATGCCCCAAACTTATTTACACTTGTACATGTATGCAAATTTGTCTGCCATTACTTTATATCACACAAGTTCCCATAAAATCTGACATCACAATTCAAAAATTTTGATGTCATAATTAAAAAGTAATTGTTAATTGACTTCAGAAGGTTATTTGGAGACAGATCTATGTTTATTTGGAGACAGAATTCAGCTAGATACGAACAGTGTAACATGTGTAAATACGTTTATTGTTTTTTTCACACCAAACCCAATCAAAAAGAAAAGCTTTATGTATATTTTTGATAGTTACCTTTCTGTTGTGGGATCTTCAGAATTTAATGGATATTTAAGTTCAATAACAACTCCATTTTTCTCCTTGAGTTGACCTTGATTTTCCATATAATATTGCACAAGTTCAGCGAGGGTGGCAAACTTTTCCCCTCCATACAAATCATAATATTCTCCATTGTTCTGGATTTTTATATGTGTTACTTCATTATTCCTTCTGAAAAATACAAATAATGTCCACTGTCAAACTATATTAGACTGAAAACAATTGGTTGATGGCTGCTTTACCTACAGCATTAAATATTACATAAATATTCAGTTGGATACCATAATGATATTACATACAGAATCTGGTTACATTATGTAACGTCTGTACACATTATCCAAGCAAATACACAGCTCAAAGCCAAAAGGGAAAGGACAGACAAGCAAAAAGTTTTCAGTCAGTCCACTAACAAAGATAGGCCAAACAGGCAAAAAGCTTTCATTAAGTCTACTAACAAGGATAGGACAAACAGGTAAAAAAAACTTTCAGTAAGTCTACTAACAAAGATAGGCCAAACAGGCAAAAGCTTTCATTAAGTCTACCAACAAAGATAGGACAAACAGGTAAAAAAACTTTCAGTAAGTCTACTAACAAAGATAGGCCAAACAGGCAAAAAGCTTTCATTAAGTCTACCAACAAAGATAGGACAAACAGGTAAAAAAAACTTTCAGTAAGTCTACTAACAAAGATAGGCCAAACAGGCAAAAAGCTTTCATTAAGTCTACTAACAAGGATAGGACAAACAGGTAAAAAAAACTTTCAGTAAGTCTACTAACAAAGATAGGCCAAACAGGCAAAAAGCTTTCATTAAGTCTACCAACAAAGATAGGACAAACAGGTAAAAAAAACTTTCAGTAAGTCTACTAACAAAGATAGGCCAAACAGGCAAAAAGCTTTCATTAAGTCTACCAACAAAGATAGGACAAACAGGTAAAAAAAACTTTCAGTAAGTCTACTAACAAAGATAGGCCAAACAGGCAAAAAGCTTTCATTAAGTCTACCAACAAAGATAGGACAAACAGGTAAAAAAAACTTTCAGTAAGTCTACTTACAAAGATAGGCCAAACAGGCAAAAAGTTTTCATTAACTCTACTAACAAGGATAGGAAAAACAGGCAAAAAACTTTCATTTAGTTTACTAACAAGGATAGAACAAAAAGCAAAAAACTAGCATTTAGTCTACTACCAAGGATAGGACACACAGCCAAACATTATATATATATTTAGTTGCAGAACCATTGCTCTTTTGTCCTTAATATTTTTTGTCAATTTGTCTGGTTGACAATATGCAGACAAATAATCAAATAAAAGAAGAGGGTGTCTGAGGACACAATGCCCTCACTCTAGTTTTGCAATTTTCCAAGTTAAAAAGGAGCATATATAACTTTAGAATGGTAAATGACTAAATTCGAAGTCTGTCTGCGTGTTGTGGTTCTTACAATGTGTATGAGTTCCATAAAATTTGCACAAGGCAAACTAAAGTTAGAGTGTGGAAACAAATTAGGACGAACAGGCGGTCATGGGTAACACTTAATGCCTATGGCGGGGACATAAAAATATCATTTGGACCTATGAGCTATGGTTCTGCAGCTATCATATAATATGTTATAGAAAAATATCTAAATTCTAGAATTTTAAGTTGTGATGTTTTTACTATTTCAAAAGGTTTTAAGGTGGATTATTGGTATATATTTCCTCACATAGAATTTTCTTATATATATAAAAATAAGAAGATGTGGTATGACTACCAATGAGACAACTCTCCACAAGCGACCAAATGACACAGAAATTAACAACTATAGGTCACCGTATGGCCTTCAACAATGAGCAAAACCCATAGTGCATAGTCAGCTATAAAAGGCCCTTGCCAGAATGTAGATTTTTCCATGCTTTTTCCAAAAAAAAGTATGGGTCTTTTTTTTTCAAGCTACAAGTCCTGCAAAATTGCCCAAATTTGCATAGATTGTTCATGAAAAAACACTTTGATGTGAATAAAAAGAAATCTATGAGATAGAATTTTGAAATGAAATATGGGAAGATATGCTTTAAAATATGCTTTAAGAAAATAAAAAGAAAAAAAGGTGTCACCGACCTTGAATTTGTGCTACAAGTAGAAATTGAAAATTTCTCTATCAATTCCTTTATAAAAATTTTACTATTTGAGTTATCTCCCATTAAATGGTTAAGTTGACAATTTGATTCGAACAAACACAAATATTTGGTATTTGATAAATCAGTCTGAATAATGCAATAAATCACTTATTTTTCTTTATTCCAATAAACAGTCTAACCCATAAATTGCCAATCTGTCTCAAAATTTGCAGATTTAAGCAAAGAACTAGACCTATTGTGAACTGCTATTTTACAATCCAAGATGGCAGTATACAGCTAATCTACCTTAAAAAAATTTATGGCATCATATTGGTACTAACTAATCATGCTAATGTCACATTTTTGTCCATTTTTCAAGACTAGCAATAATAAATGTATGTAGAATTTTTTTAATTTAAAGTATATGAATTTAAGGAGACCATATAAATAATTATTAGTATTGACTATCTAAAGTCATGGTCTGAGCTGCATTTTACAGTCAGGGTACTACTTATTCAAGTAATTTTATTTACTTGAAGAAGTAAAAAAAAAAAACACATATAAGTAAATTTGTAGGATACTTATACAAGTGAATTTTATTTACTTGTATAGGTAAAAAAAAATTGTCTTAGTTATGTCCTTAGACATTCAAATTTTTACTTGTATAAGTAAAAGTCATCCTTTCTTCTTTTCTTGAATTCTTAAGATTTCTTTGCTCTAATAGAATTTTAAATTGTGTACCCTTTGCAGATGTCTTTACTAATCATTTAAGTGTAATTTCATGGACAATAAAATCCCATTTGTCTGTTATCTTCATAACACTGCTCATTTACAAGCCCCAAAGGAGCAATTTTGAAGGCCTTGCACAAATATACAAGATCTTTGCTCAATCAGTTTCTTTGTTGAAATAATGAGATAAAACATTGAACTTTAATAAAAAAATTGAGCAAACCTGGGAAAAATCATTAAAGGCATGATTTTACATCCCAAAACTTGAGGATTTTGTGGATTGTAAGAAAAATTTACTTATACAAGTAAATTTTGAGAAAATTAAGGAGATTATTCAAATGTTATTTATTTACTTATATGTGTATATTTTTTTTACTTCTTCAAGTAAATAAAATTAACTTGTACAAGTAGTACCCTGACTGTTTTAGATCTGTTTTTTTTACGGCAAATACAATAAAATGCTCCGCTGGGCGCAGCTTGATATGACCGCAGAGGTCGAACCCTGAACAGTTGGGGCAAGTATGGACACAACATTCAAGCTTGATACACACTGAATTTGGATTGTGATTAAATATTTGACACAGCATAGGTTTCTGACACAGAATGAATGTGGTCTAAGAACTTATAAATTTTTAACTTACCTATTCAAACCATATCATTATTATTTGCTTTTATATATAAATCAGAAATAACCAATTTAAAATGGAAAATTTTAAAGAAAAAAACAGGAAAAAAGGAAAAAATCCTCCCCAATTTTTTGAACCCCCTTATGATTCATCACCCCCAAACTCAATCCCAGCCTTCCCTTTGTGGTATGGTACCTTGCAGTAAAATTTAAGAGATCCATATACTTACACACAAGTTACTGTCCTGAAACTAGAAAAATGCTAGTTTTTTGTCCCTTTTTGGCCCCTAATACCTAAAATTTTGAGGCAATTACCCCCAAAATCAATCCCAGCCTATCCTTTGTGGTATGGTACCTTGCAGTATAATTTCAGAGAGATCCATACACTTGAACACAAGTTATTGTCTGGAAACTAGAAAAATGCTTATTTTGGCCCCTTTTTGGCCCCTTATTCCTAAACGTTTTGGGCAATTACCCCCAAACTCAATTCCAGCTTTCCCTTTGTGATATGGAACCTTGTAATACAATTTCAGAAAGATCCATACACTTACACACAAGTTATTGTCATGAAACTAGAAAAATATTTGTTTTTTGCCCCTTTTTTGGCCCCTAATTCCTAAAATTTTGAGGCAATTACCCCCAAAATCAATCCCAGCATTCCCTTTGTGATATGGAACCTTGTGATACAATGTCAGAGAGATCCATACACTAACACACAAGTTATGTCTGGAAGTTACAAAAATGCTTATTTTTGGCCCCTTATTCCTTAACTGTTGGTACCATAACCCCCAAAATCAATCCCAACCTTCCTTTTGTGGTATTGAACCTTATGGTAAAATTTCATAGAGATCCATTCACTTAAACTAAAGTTAGAGTGCGAAAACCAATGTGTCTTCGGACGACGACGACGCCAGACGACGCCACGACGCCAACGTCATACCAATATACGACCACAAAATTTTTTGCGGTCTTATAAAAACCTGAACATTTCTTTAAGAGGTAAAATTTTTATAGAAGATGGAAGTAGAGCTGCTTGATTATAATCTCCAACAGTTAGCAAAATTGAACTCTACTAGACCTGTACAAGTGCATTATCAAGAAATCAGTATAACTGTGTGACATCCCTGCAGAGTCAATAAGATACTTGGAAGAGCTTTACAAATACTGTCACTATAAACTTAAGTATTTTTTAAAAAACAATTTTTTAAGATTTCCTCAATTTGAGCAATGCTGAGTGAAGTACTGGGTGTTTTTTTTTAAATCTTTTTTAACATAAGTTCATGTCAAGTTTATTTCCCTACCTTTCATATACATATGTATAAGTCAATCTACTTCCTTCTTAAAGGGGCACTAGCTGTCAAATTCATGTTCACCGATTTGACTCAAATTCTCATATTTGATTTATACCCATGTAAAACATTTATCCCAATTATAAAAAGTCTAAAATAAACAATTTACAGGGCATGGGCTCGATAAAATGTAGCTTCATTTTGTGTGTATTTTAGTCTTGACGCCATCTAATTAATTATCGAGTTGACCTCCGATGGTCATATAAGCGATAAAAACATAAATATAGATATAAATAGAAAGTGAACTCATGCAATTTGATTTTTCTATGTCTGTTTAATTTCGTATTATAGATTAAAAATATATGGTAATCATTTTTTTTACCTGTATAAGAATGATTTTTTGTGGATCGAACTTGAGTCAATCAAATGATTTCCCTTTGTTTCACTTTCAATGTTGACATTCTTTTCCTTTAAATAATTGAACACCACAATTCATGTGTTATCCATCTCTAGCTAAGGGGTTAAATTGAAGTTCACATGAATACGGATTCAATGAGGTCGAATTATTCACTTGCAAGTATATATATCTCGTAGCTAGTGCCCCTTTAACAACAAATCTTATTCTATTTTAAGACTTTCAATTTGATACCATAATGGTTATTTATCTACAAGAATGATGTAATTGACTTTAACTAATGTTCTATCGACGAAAAGGTTAACTTTAAAAATCAGAAATTGTGTTGTTTGTTTGTGATACATTTGTTATATAAAGATTTAATTGTGTAAAATAAATTAAAGCAAATTTTTATTAAAAAAAAGTGACAACTAAAGACTCCTTCGTGTCTGTATCACTCCAGGACTTAATTACTCTAACGAAGATAATTTTGATAAATTTAGCTTAAGTTTGTTGTATTGTTTTCATTAATCCCTCCAACTTCTAAAGCCTTGTAGTTATGTCTCAAAAAATAATTTTTGACAATTGGCCAACCAAAAATCAAATGTGTCCTCTAGCATCCATGTTATTCATCCAATCAGAACCAAGCAAGGGTCATTTTTAGAAAACCTTCTATTAATAAATTTCTACAAATTTAATAGGATTTTAATGAAACTTGGTAATTTTGGAATTTACCATTTCCCACCTGTTGATAAGGTAATAAAACTACACAAGGTTAAAAAACATAAATAATGAAGCACAAATATAAAACCATTTTAAAGACCTTATTGATGCATTTTTTTTGGTATTTCAAATCTGTGATATATTTATAAAAGGATTTTTGATTGAAAGGAACTGTAGGTACATTATTGTAAATCTTATCAATGTAATTGATATCCATAATAATTCTATTATCGACTACCAGTCATTAATGTTTTATTGAGTTTTAAACCTTTTTGGGGGTAAATATAGGCAGTTTGACAATTACCTATACAGGAAGTTGATAAAATTCACTGATAAAACTTGCTTTGGTGAATTTAGGTCATATACTGATCTTTAAATTATCAATAATAAACAAAATCAAAACATATATATGTTGTTCAATTGGCTATTTCAAATATCATATCAATACTAATATTTCTTTAGTAATGATACTGACACAAAAATACTTTACATTTTTTCAAATAACTAAGTTTTCTTAAATATATTTTTTATAATTTGTTTTATTCTTACATTTATTCATAACAACCAAAACATATATCATACAAAATAGGAAGGTTTATTGTTAATTTGCATAAGCATAAAATTATTATGTCACATTATTCAAGGCAGAACCATAACTTGTCACTGCTTTATATTTATAAGCCATAAGTAAACTTTGTCAAATTTTTCTTTTAAGTGTACAAAACTAACTTCAGGAAATGATTTGTGTATACATATGCACAGTTTTTGACACATTTTTGCAATAAAAAAATGTTTTGTCACATTTCCAGACTCATATTTGTGTATACATTTCTTCTGCAACCCAAGACCTAACATGTTTTTGGTACATTTTCATACACTATCTACGTCTCTAAGGTAATTTTTTTGGGTATTTCTATGACCCTTATCACATTTCTAGTAACATCATAAGTTATCTGCACCTTGTCACTTTTCTGGGAACACAATAAACTTTTGTTGCATTTCTGCCAAATATTTGTTGAGTAGGTTTTAAAAGTGAAACTCTATCTTGGTTTGTAAGAACATGAAGAATAACCCACTATTTGTTGAGTAGGTTGTGTGAAACTCTTTCCACATTTGTAAGAATAACCACTATTTGTTGAGTAGGTTGTGTGAAACTCTTTCCACATTTGTAAGAATAACCACTATTTGTTGAGTAGGTTGTGTGAAACTCTATCTTGGATCATGGGAATAAACCCTAATAAACGGCCCTGTAAAGGTGTATTTTAAAAATTCAATTTTGATTGAGTAAATCTTATGTCTATGTATTAATTGCTAAATGTATCAATTTTGAAAATATAATAAGAATAGTTGTATACCTGCTTTATATTTATAAATACATTAGTAGCCTGAAATAGGAATAGATTTCATTTTAGTCCTTTTTTCTAGAAATTTGTCACCTTTTTCAGCCTTTTTATGTGATTTTACATGTAGCGCCATCCCTCACCCATTGAAATTTTGGAAGAAAAGTAATGAATATGGTATATAGAGAATTTTTCAGCAAAAATTTTGTGGGTGAGGAGTGGCGCCACTACTTTTTTTCCAGAAAACTGTCATAAACTTTGCCTAATTATGTAAATCAAAGAGCTGAAGAGCTCTGAGGGGAAAGACGGCCATTGTTTCTTTTTTTTTTGGGGGGGGGGGGTATCTTTTGATAGTCTTCATATAAAGAATGAAAAAAAGAACACCTAGAATATGTAGAAAGGTTGACAATATTGAAATCAATTGTTGTGTAATGTAATTTCGTTTCCTTAGTTAAGGATTCAATTTGGACCAATGGAAGAGATCTGCATCTTCAAAATCAAAACATTCGATTAAAGTTGAAAGTTAATTATCTAAAATTCAACTGAATTCTATCATTTAACAACTGCTACAATATTTTTTGAAATTTTAATTGTGTACCACTGAACTGCAGGCTAGGGCCATTTTCCTTTTTGTGACAGTACTCTAAGATTTTAATTTTTTTCTCAATAAAGTGAGGACTGAAAAATCTATTCAGTTTTAAATTTCCATTGATAAAGTTCCCAGTTACAACTCTCATCACAGGGATACAGGTACTAATTAAAACCAATATGATTGATGTAAACTGTGTGAAGCTTGTTTCCAAATCCTACATTTTGATATATTTGTAAATTTCATAAATAAATAGGTTTAAACTACAAAATGCAACATTTTTAATTATTTTTTTTTTTTACCATTACAATGATTATGTTGGTACACAAAATTTAGTTTTAATGGAAGACTATTAATCATATACTAAATGTCACATTTCAAGTGTTCTGATACATTAACTTTTATTTTAGTGGATTATTACTCATCAATTGAGGTGCTCCTGTATTGGGGAAGATTCTCAAAACAGAATTTTACAGAAAATGAAAACTGTCGTTTCTCTCCCAATCTCATGTATCCCCACGGCCATTGTTTACTGTGAAAGTTACAAGTTGACCTACAAATTAAAGCATTGCATGTTGATGTTTGAATGTTCAAATTGAACAAATACCAATTTTAAATTAGTACACGAACTCTGAGAATGATTTAAATAATCAGTAAAGGATATCCCTGCTGCTACGTAGTGTGGCATTCCAACAATGACGTCACTATAATGTAGGTTGGATATATTTAGAATATCTCGTCATTCTGATTTTTCCGGATTGTAAAAGAAACGTAAATAGTGTAAGGGAGAGCTGAAGATATGATAATTTCGCGAGAAACAGAAGGGAAATGTGTTAAAATGTGCTTAAAGTCAATCTATTCATTTGTGTGTCTCCTTCTCATCAATCTCAGTAAGATTTTTTGGGGGTGTTTTCCACACTATAAAAACAAAATGAATGACGTGAGGGGATGTCAGTCTGGTCAACCACATAGGGGATTGACGGCTTGAAGCCGTCTTTCCCAAAAATTCAGATTTTAAGACCCAAAATTAAGAGTTAGTGAACCTTAGGCAGCAACCATTTGATTTTCTGGGGGGGGCTATGGATTTTTTGGAAAAAAAAGTTTGTTTCCAGTTTTTGGAAAAAAAAATAATTTGTTTTTGACCCTGAGAAAAAAAATTTGTTTGTTTCACCCTCAGCTGCCACTATATGTAATGCTAAAATTGAAAGAAAAAAATTGTTTTCGACTTGTCGCCAATAAAATAGATTGTTTTTCGAAAAAAAAGTTTGTCCGGAAAAAAAATCCATAGCCCCCCCCCAGAAAATCAAATGGTTGCTGCCTTAGTCCTTTCATTTATTCTTTGCTTTCTAAGTTTCTTAAGGGGGTACCCAACACTTTTACTAAAATAGATTTGGCTCGTTTTATTTTAATGAAATTTTGACAAAATATTTATTTTGACCTGATGACAAAAATATGAAAATTTCAAGAAATTTGAACCACACAATTTACAGTAATAATTTCATTGGGTATATACATGTAGCAGTTTGACAAACACTAATTTTAATCATTGAGAAGCTTGATTTCCTCTTTACTAATTATATGTGATTAAAATGTTCAGCTGATTTTTAAATAGTTAACTCCCTTAGGTGTTCTGTTCCCCCTTAATATCATCAAACTGCCATCCATACATTTAATGAAATCAGAAAAAGATGAGAAAACAGATGATTTCAGCATGAAAACATTGAACATTGCATACATATAAACACAATCAATGTGAACATGGTGAGTGGTCAAATCTTATGGGACTGAGTATAACAAATACTTGTCACAACTCTGGGTACAACCTAAGCAATAAACATCATATTCTCTGGTAATGTGGAACACACTAACAATGAATGTGAACATGATGAATCCATTCTTGAGCACACTTATATATACTATATATACAGACCTGACAGATAATGTGAATCATTTGGTGTACTGCTACTGTGTCTGGCATACAGACTAATATACAAACCTGACAGATAATGTGAAATCATTTGGTGTACTTAACTACTGTGTCTGGCCTACAGACTAATATACAAACCTGACAGATAATGTGAAATCATTTGGTGTACTACTACTGTGTCTGGCCTACAGACTAATATACAAACCTGACAGATAATGTGAAATCATTTGGTGTACTTAACTACTGTGTCTGGCCTACAGACTAATATACAAACCTGACAGATAATGTGAAATCATTTGGTGTACTACTACTGTGTCTGGCCAGGAAACTCCCGTCATAACCTCGTTCCTTCAATAGTTCCTCAGCCTTTATCCCACTTATGTTAGGATGGAACCATCTGAAATAAACATAGTACTGATCAAATTTTACTTCAGTTACTAGTTTAACTTGAAAAATATATAAATGTAAATTAAAGGGGTATTAGCTATGCTAGATTTCAACAGTATACATGGTATAAGCTGAACAAAAAAAAGATTTTTTTTTATTTCAACAGGAACAGAATATTGAATAATCATTCAATGTTATCAGCTGTCAGTTTGGTTTGATTTCTAAATAAGCCCCAAAATGATACATTGTTGACTTGCATGACTTGCTAGGCAATAATTTGACATCATTAAAATTCATGTGCATGAAAAATACTTATTTCATTGCAGTTATAGTGCTCAGTCAGTTATTATAGCTGTAAAAATGAAACTAGGGATTCAATATATATATGATCAATTACATTGACTAATTGACCCAAAAAAAATCTTCTTCTTATAAACAATAATTATGTACATAAGTAAGTAATGTATGAGTGTATGTGTGTATGTAAGTAAGTAATGTATGTATGTGTGTATGTAAGTAAGTAATGTATGTGTGTATGTAAGTAAGTAATGTATGTGTGTATGTAAGTAAGAATTGTATGTGTGTATGTAAGTAAGTAATGTATGAGTGTATGTAAGTAAGTAATGTATGTGTGTATGTAAGTAAGAATTGTATGTGTGTATGTAAGTAAGAATTGTATGTGTGTATGTAAGTAAGAATTGCATGTGTGTATGAGAGACTGAGAGAAACTGAAAGTGAATGCAAGTGGTTCTCATTTCTTTTTACCTCTTTACATTGGTATTGCCTGATATTTATTTATTTATTCATAAATTCTTACCCTTTCCTTTCCGTTTTTTTTTTTTTTTCAATTACTTTCAGTGTGTTTTATTTAACTTTCTTTTTTTTTTTTCTGAGGGGGAGTTTATTAAAATCATTTAAAAATTTATTGCTGTTAAAGGAAATATTGAAAAAGGGAGGAAGAGAGAAGAAAAGAAAGAAGAAATGAAATTACTCTTGACCTACAATTTCTGTTTGATTCCTTAAAATCTAAAACTAAATAATATCACATTTCTGAAAAACTTTTAATTTTTTGTTTGTTATATTAGACATTTATGTTTGAACCATCTTATTTGTTAGCATCTAACTTTGTATTTCTTACATGTTTTTTTATACCGGTATATTATATTTAATGAATATTACTAACAACCACTAACTCCTGTATATATAAATATCATTACTAATGTTAACGAGGCCGGGATAAGGTACCGGTATTCGATGTTTTAAACTAACAAATGTACAGATTTCAATAAATATATATATATTAAAAAAAAAAAAAATTCTTCTTATATATGGGCTAAAAAAACGGCATTATATAATGTTAGTTATTTATTTTACTCATGATATGCAGTCAAACAGAAAAATTGTCTTTTATATATACAATTGCATGTGCTATTCATATCGAATTTTTTTATATTTATCTATTTATATTTTAATTATCATTGTCACATGCCTATAGGCTATCTATTCAGAGGTCATGTTGACTGTTTTAAAATTAGAAGTCCCCAATGAGAGAGTCCCAAAATGTTGATTCTTTTTACCATGTTTACTATTTCATCAATTGTTTATTGTACGGTACTATACTGAAATTTTGTAATTCTCAGATCCTTCTTGGTATGTTATAAATCAAATTTGAGAGTTGAGGTCAATTCAGTGGACACAAATTTTGCAGCTAAATGTAAATTGCCCCATTACCATATGTTTCAATAGTTTTCAGAGCTTTCATCCAGTTGATGACTGTTGCTTCTTAGTTTAATTTTTTTGTCTAAATGCAAAAATTAGTTCTACCTGAAACTCAATCTTCCCTACATAGTTTTGTATGTGAGGATTGTCTTTCATCTTTTGTAACATCCCCCAGTGTCCTACATGTATATATTTGAATGTAAATCACTTGTCAATTAATCCTACTTTCTGCTTTCAATCCAATAAAATGTCCTTACACATACATGTAGCAGTTTAAGACATTAAAAATCATAATGACCACGGAACAATAAAGTATATTACAAAGTTTAAATTTTTCACAAATAGAATGGAATTCATATTGATTACACATTTGTCAAAAAAACTTTCTAAAGTGTTATCTTCTTTTACAATCAGTGTTCATAGTGCCTTAAGTTCCAGGAAGTTCTTTTGTTTACTGTTTATTTTTGTCAAAGAATCCTTTATATACCAAGATATATATTGGACTAAATCACCTTTTTCTTATTATAGAGTTATGTAACACCTGTGTCATGTGTAGTCAATCATGTTTACTTCATTATTAACAATGGCTTTAAAACTTTTGAATATTATTTATTTACAAATTTTTATCATATATATCAAAATAAGGGGAAGTGGTTATGATATTGCCAATGAGACTACAACTACAAAAATGTATCCACCAGAGTCAAAACGAAGTGGAAACTAGCAACAAAATGTCACTGTTCAGCCCTCAACATATGCATTTCTATTTACCAATTTTACTGGTTTCCATTTAATGAAACACTTTATAATGCTAATATCCTATTGTTGATTCATGAATTAAAGATTTAAAGTCTTGAAAAAAGCTGAAAAAAGAACAGAGTTCCAATGTCCCCCGCATTGCACATATTTTATCTATCCAAGGGCAATAAGTAAAAACTATAAAACTTTTTACAAATATCTTCTGAGAACTAAAGGCTTGAGAGCAAATACAATGCAATTTCAATATAATTAATATATCCAAGGGGCATAACTCTTTTAAAAATATTTGATAGGCACTGATCTTCAAACTTGTCATATTAACCTTTGATATAAATTAAATAAAAAATCGAGCAAGGATTGTAGAAATGAGAGCGCTAACAATGCAATTTTCCATATAATTAATATTTCAAAGGGGCATAACTCTTTTAAAAATAGTTGAACAGCACTGATTTTCAAACCTGTCCTAGACATTGCTGATATAAACCTAAGTTTTATAAAAATCTTGCAAGAATTGTACATGTGAGAGCACTAACAAGTCCGGACAGAAAGAGGCTTGAGGGACGCCTGGTATTCCTATGTCCCCTGCAACTTGTCGTGTGGGGGACAAAAAGTAACCTTGGAACATGGATAAATAGTAAAGAGAGAGAGCTATAACAAGCTACATAAGTGGCCTGGTGGTGTAAGAGGGGGGCATGGACAAAGAAGGCATACGCTCCCCTTTGTTTGGAAACAAATAATTTTTTAGAATAAAATTTTTTTTGGCCTTGCTCCGTTAGCAGTACATATTCAATTTTCGGCAATTATGCCCCCTTTAAGAAATCCTCTAAAAAAACTAAAATAACATGTGCTGATCATGAGTTTCCAATACTTTACCATAGTTCTCTTCATACTTTGATGCACATTAAGGCCAACACAGTTTCCCATTATTCTTTAATATCCAGGAAACTATTGCAAGTCTAGGTAATTTTCTGTTTTACCCCTGATCAGTATTGGGGAAATGTTTCAAGTCAATATATATATATGATAAGTTCAACCTTGTTGTATTTGAATTATTAATGCAATGAACTGTAACTTCAGTCTGTGGAGAGGATGCCCCAGCTTCAATGCATAATCAGGACTTTTTTTATTTTCTAAAGGCTATTTTCAAGTTTGGCATTTATTCCTCTTTAAGCTTCAGTGAAAAAAAGGGTTTCAATACAATACGAATCAATAGACATAACTGCAAAGTAACTTTTCTCTTCATTTTGGTGATTCACTAGAAATATTCAAGCCTATATATACATTGGAAAGCGGGGTAATTAAATTAAAGCTTGTTTTCTTTTAATGGCATTGTAAGAAATCAACAATAAAAAAAACAGTCAGGGGACTCTTACATCACAGACATAATGTTCATGTGATTTTATAGACACTTGTAAACCAAGTATATATAAATTTAGATCTGAAGTGGTAGTATATATGACAGCCATCTTTGGTTTTTAATTCACCAGTAAAAATAACCAATTCAACTCCATATCTGTATCTATATATAGGCAAAAGTAGATGTGATATAGAAGTTGTCTGGACATATAGTCTCCTTTGAACAATACTTTTAAATTGTGCAAAAAAAGAAACAGAATATAGATATAGGAAGATGTGGTGTGAATGCCAATGAGACAATTCTCCATCCAAATAACAATTTATAAAAGTAAACCATTATAGGTCAATGTACGGCCTTCAACACGGAGCCTTGGCTCACACCGAACAACAAGCTATAAAGGGCCCCAAAATTACTAGTGTAAAACCATTCAAACGGGAAAACCAACGGTCTAGTCTATATAAAAAACGAGAAACGAGAAACGAGAAACACGTATAAATTACATAAACAAACGACAACTACTGTACATCAGATTCCTGACTTAGGACAGGTGCAAACATTTGCAGAAAGCTGTTTTCAATATTACTTTAATCATGTCAGGTTCTAATAGCAAATTCTTAATAAGCTAATATATATATGTTGTTTATGAAATCAGGAAAAAGATGCTGTATAAATACATGCATATTTTAACAATTTCATTCATACATGTATAAAATTAAAATTTTCATATGAATAGAAAGTAGTCAAATCGCAGTACTTATAACATGTCAAATAACAGGGAAGCAAGAATAATGAAGTCAACAGTGACATCTTCCACACACTTTTTTTTTCAAATTTAATGTAAAAAAAGATTCAAAAATACAAAATCTGTGGAAATATATGAAATTAAATACCCACTTTTTTTGTTCCACCATCCTGGCAATCTTAGATGACCTGTGTGTGGACATTTTGAGAGCAGGAAGTTATAACACTGTTTTTGAACTAGACAATTTAAACCTGGATCATTTAAATATACAGTGCTCCACTTATGAGAGGTATCAGAAAGGGAAATTTCAATCATGTACTATTTAACTTCAATATCAAAGAGCAAACATAACCTGTACACAATACACACTGTGAATGTACACCTATATGTTACATATTATACACATATATATGCATGTAACATGTGTAATGATGACTATCTGCATGAAAATAAAAAAAAGATTCTATGAATATAACTGGGTAAACAAAACATTAAATCGAAAAAAAAAAAAACACTCGTACAAAGCCAATACAACTGAGAGTCAAAAATAAAAACAACCATGTAAGAGTGAGAATGTTCTCAATACTTTGTCATTTGTCAGTACCATTATGAAGTATGATCTATTGTCACTCATTTTACTGATATTATCAATTTAGACTTTGATAATAAGTGAAGTAGGGATTTCAAATTACTCTATTTATACCTTCACATACAGGTTCACGTTCATAGAAAATTTTAACTGTAACCTCTCAAAATCGAATTCTAAATGAAATTAAATAAAGTAATTTGAATTTATCCAGATATAATATATATGCATGGGAATTTGGAAGTAATGAGTTGATTTGGTGAGTAACATTCTGCCAGGCTAAGAAATTCCTAAATGCAATTAAATAAAATAGTCTACTCAGTGCATCCTCAGGGGTTTCTGGCACGGCTGAGAATAGGCCCTCTTCCCGAGTTGTGACAGAAAACACTAACAGGAAGAGGATAAAAAACATACAACATGGTCACCATGGCCATTATAAAATTGACAACTGCACCAGGTGAGCAAGATATTTAGCACATGGTACCCCCTCCCCCCCACCTACCAAAGATAAGCTAATGCTATAAATACTAATATTTATATTTATATTTTTCCTATATCATCGATATATCATAGGGCTCATTAAAAGCAATTCAATTAACAGATACTGACAATACAATATAAGCCCTAATCCCTCTTGAGATTGTTCATAGTGTTTCAGTAATTCTACTGGGAGTATATTTATCTGTATTTATTATATAAATTAAAAAATTTGTAAGGGTTCCACAGAACCCAGTGTCTCGCCTACTTTTGCTGTTAATCGCAGGCTCAACAAAATGAGGAAAAAAATCAATAAAAATATTCCTTTAGATACTACCTTTTGATTGTAAGAAGCTTCTGTCAAAATTTGGAATAAATCCAGGATGGTTTATGAATCAAATAAATGTTTTAAAAACTTTAACTGCAGACTGTATTTAATGTTAACTGGAAGAAAAACTAAGTCCATTTATAAGTAAAATACGGATAAACAGGTACAAAATTTTAATAAAATTTCCTTCTAGATACTAGCTTTTGATCATAAACAAGCTTCAGTGTGTGAAACCTCCGCTCGCCAACTCGCCAAAGGCGAGTAAGAATCATATTAGGCGAGTCCAGATTCAATAGAACTCGCCCTTGTGGCGAGTGACCCTTCTGTGGCGACTTTGAATTAAGCCAGCCAAAAGATCGTTTACAAAAACATTTTTCCCGCAAAATCAATACTGTTATCCATGACTTCTGTTGAAACAGGAACCCAGATGATAAATATTATGTTACATGTGTTCTGATTGGCTAGATGACAGTTGTATGAAAAACTTAAACCAATCAAAACGTGTTTTATAGGTAGATAGAATTACTTTCACTTTCCTTTTGGCAATGTAATTTTAATACACGTTTTGAAGATTGAATCAAAAGTAAATTTCCTATAAACTGTAAATAAAAACTTAACTCTAATAATGGATATTAAATAGAACAGCATGAAAAAATAAGATGCTTATTAATTCAGCTTTTAAATAAAATGAAAGGAAGGAAAAGGTCACCAAAATAATCTTAACAGTGTACATTGCAGAACAGTATTTGTTATTGAAATTTTCTGATGGCACAAATATTGAAAAATGCATTAATTATGGTCAACAGTAGCAACTTTTGAATAATAAACATTTTAAAACAACTTTTCAAGATAAAGAAAATTTACAAGTCCTTGATTTATATGGTCCAGTCTTAAACCAACATTTTCTTTGGAACAAAGGTTAATATACAAACAGTTATCAAGAAAAGTTAAAACCCATAAATTGTTGCTTAAATGATGTCATTTTCAATGTGATTTCTTATTAAATCACAAATTAAATTAAATTCTTCAGTTAATCTGTTAACCCTATTTACATTATTATATATTATACTTGTAAATGTATACCCTATTTAGGGTATTATATAAATACCACTAACCCCTTTCTATTGACCAAGTACTCCTGATTGAGAAGCCACTGAACAAAATTAATAACTTTTGGGAGCCAGAGCGTATAAATACCACTAACCCTTTCTATTGACCAAGTACTCCTGATTGAGAAGCCACTGAACAAAATCAAACACTGTCAAGAGAAAGGAAATCACAGATACTTCCTCCAAAGCTTCAACCAAATATATAAGTAAACCTAGAATAAAGCTATTTCTAAAATGTTTATTACATACAATAACGTCATTTAATAAGATGGCGAGTTCAAAATTTTAGGAACTCGCCAAGCTGGCTAGTGGGATTTCAATTTGGCGAGTTGAATGAAAAGCTACTCGCCAATTTGGCAGTTCAAAAAAAGGTTTCACACACTGAGCTTCTGTCCAAGTTTGGTACAAATCCAGGATAGTTTAAGAAAGTTATTAAAATTTTAAAAACTTTAACCACAGAGTGAATGTATTGTTTCCTGGCAGAAAAACTAAGTCCATTTATAAGTAAAATACGGAAAAAATGAAATTTTTTTTTAACAAATTTACTTCTGGATAATATCTTATAATCATTAACAAGCTTCTGTCCAAGTTTGGTACAAATCCAGGATAGTTTAAGAAAGTTATTAAAATTTTAAAAACTTTAACCACAGAGTGAATGTAATGTTTCCTGGCAGAAAATCTAAGTCCATTTACAAGTAAAATACGGAAAAACAGGAATTTTATTTTTACAAAATTTACTTCTGGATACTATCTTATGATCATAAACAAGCTTCTGTCCAAGTTTGGTACAAATCCAGGATAGTTTAAGAAAGTTATCAAAATTTTAAAAACTTTAACCACAGAGTGAATGTAATGTTTCCTGGCAGAAAAACTAAGTCCATTTACAAGTAAAATACGGAAAAACAGGAATTTTATTTTTACAAAATTAACTTCTGGATACTATCTTATGATCATAAACAAGCTTCTGTCCAAGTTTTGTACAAATCCAGGATAGTTTAAGAAAGTTATTAAAATTTCAAAAACTTTAACCACAGAGTGAATATTTTTGGACACAGCCGACGATGACGCTGCCGACGGAATGTAGGATCGCTATGTCTCGCTTTTTCGACTAAAGTCGAAGGCTCGACAAAAAGTAATTTTCTTCCTGTTCCTTATCACTTATCAATATAAGGTAAACTAATGTCAAAAGCCAATTTACTTTGGGCTGTAAATAAATATTAACTGTAGATAACAAGAAATTTCACCTATACAAAATATAAATGTCAATACAAAGGGTTGTTGTAGAGGCAGGTGGTCTTTAAACATTGTTCATGTTTACACAAGACTATACATTACAAAAATCTTCCTCTTAGACATTAGCATAAATACTTGTAAATTCTATTAAAGTGTACAAAAACTCTCAATTCTTAAACTGGTTGAAGATTGGTGAGCTGTTCCCATATTCCCCATATCCCACCCTGAATTAATTTGGCATTTTCCCACAATTAGAAGAATTTTTTATGCTTAGTTCTATTTTGCATAAAAAAAAACAGTAATTTATAATGGGAGAATAACTTCCAACATTTATGAAAATCAGCAATGAGTGAATTTTGATGATACATTTTTTATCTGCAAAACTTTCCAAGAGAACGCTAGTACTATGTTGGGACTGGAAGTTGTGTCTAGCCAATTTTTTTTTTTTTGAACTTTTTTTCTTATAAGTCAATGATTGGTCCTTGCAATGATAAGTAATATTTTAATCTTCTTGTCAACAAGTGCAACCTATATTAGTCTGCTTCCCTGTTTAGGGATTACCACTTAACATCCACTTTTCTTGACCTATTTGGCTTATTAATTAATCAGGCTAACAATTTGCAAATCATTATAATAAGAATGCCCCATACACAACATTTATGATTTAAGGACAGCACTTGGCAACTTATTTTCTTTATAAATACTAAAGGCATTTCTTTGTTCCACAATGACAGCCATCTTTGATGACAGACAGGGTAACTTCCTGTACTTTTATCGTTTGTTTGTAGGTGCTTAACAGCTACCTTGGCTATTTAATGATAGTCAGGTTATTGGTGGAGGAAGCAGGAGTACCATGGGAGAACCACACCAGCCTTCAGCAGAAAAAAACTTAAGAAATCCTTTCAATTAAGAACAGAGTTGAACACAGGTTACAGAAAACTTTAGGACAATTACGGTATATAATTAAGAAGATTTATGGCAGTTAGAGAATAAGTACAAGGGATACTGAGTACTCATGGATGATTTTGTTGACACTGGGACAAAAATTTACAACCATGATTGATCATGTCACTGCTTGATCAACCAAAGTATAAAACTTTTATACCAAAACTCAGGTATACTTATTATTTCTGCAGGAAACTTCATATTAAACAACCTATATTGTTATGAGGGTCTGGATGTATGGGAACCTTTATTTCTTTATTCTTTAATCTTTTAGACCAGTTTTCTTTATTCTTTAATCTTTTAGACCAGTTTTCTCTTTTCTTTAATCTTTTAGACCAGTTTTCTCTTTTCTTTAATCTTTTAGACCAGTTTTCTTTATTCTTTAATCTTTTAGACCAGTTTTCTCTATTCTTTAATCTTTTAGACCAGTTTTCTGTATTCTTTAATCTTTTAGACCAGTTTTCTCTATTCTTTAATCTTTTAGACCAGTTTTCTCTATTCTATATATTTTAGTACCCCATTATTCTTCAACAATTGTCCAGTCTTTATTTATTCTGCACTTTTTGCCCACTTTTCTCTATTATGTAAACCCCATCCAGACTCTCTTTCAGTAATGCTTGTGAGTTGGACATATTTTAACAATTTCATACATTCTGGGTATGCTCTGAGGTAATCACTATTTCATTACATGGACAGAGTGATTGAAGAGTAATAGATACAGCAAGGTTGTTTTATTGGAAAGTAGTAATCTTAAATATACTCCGCAATGATCATTTCAGACTGCCTACCTGCAAACATGGGTACTTTTTTGTTTTTGTTGGCCCATGCAACTGTTACTACTAACATAGAAATTGGCAAAGGTGTCCGTCATGCCTTATCAATAATGTATTATTTGTGGTTTCATAAAATGCAATTTAAGGTTTTCATTTATCTAAATTATTTCTACTGTCATTGACAGTATACCCTTGATGTAAAATCTTTTTGAAATACAATAGCTCCTTAACACTTCATGTACAGTGCTTGTATTATGTCTTTTGAAAATTCAAGACAACTGCTGTATCTGGCGTAAAAATGCAGGAGATACTGTAAACATTTAGTGTTATAGCTGTGCAACTAATCTTTAGTAAAAATTGACAATTCTACTGGTTAATCAAAACATGTCTTTTAATGATACAGAGCTACACAGAATCAGTAAATATGTTCACCAATTAAATATAGAAACCCATACCTATTTCAAACACCTAAATGACTGATTAAACAGAGAAACCCAATGATAATGAGGAACACTTTACTGTTTATAAAAAGTAAGTTTTATGTGATGTGAAGTTAAAATGACTCACTTGTCTAAACAATGAAGATGAACACTTGTCTTATAAGAATTATTACAATGTCTTACCTTCTTTGTTGGATAATTCTCGATATCCTGCCTTTGGCTTCATCAGTTATCCTATCTACAACCTTGCCACTAGCTGACATGTTAACAGTGTCAACGTTTAATGAAAATGTTAAGTTTAGAGATGTTGTTTTCCAGTAATCAGGCTCATTTCCTTTGATTATCCATAAAGAGGAAACTTGCTTATAGACAAACACTTCAGGATCATTATGACTTATTTCCCCTTTTAAAAAATTGTATAAAAATGTGTACACGGAGTTTGATTGAATTGAAGATTATATGTTCAGTACGCAGATAAAGGCAAACCAGGCATGTAACATTTTATTTCCTGGTCTTTTCATGGTAAGAAAATCAGGTAACAATGTATCAATATTTGCATAGTCGTTAAATTCTCATTTTGGTTTCATTTATTTTTACAATTATAATATTGTCATTTCTTTTCATTCCTGTCCAGAATTTATACAGATATGTACATGTATCAATTGATTGTCAACCTTTCAGTTTTCCACGATTTCAAAAAATAAACTTTACTGCCTCAGACTCTATTCTTTACAAGCAATGCAGGTATATCCCATTAAATGCACATCCATGACATCTAACTAAGTTTGAACTTTAACAATAGGCAAACTGAAAGTAAGGATAGATGGAAAATAGATAAATCCTGTTACACGGATGCACATGTGGCCAATACACAACAGAATAAATTTAACACAGTCAGCATATACCAGTAAGTAATTTCAAGGTAAGTAGTATCTAAATTTATGTAGATATATAATTATGTAAGTAACAAAATCCAGGTAAGCTTTGTCAAATTGCATTAATATTAAATCCTTCAAGTTTTATCCAGATCTATTAAGTTATTAACTATAAGTTAACAATTCTAATAAAATAGACCCAAAATCTTTTTAAAATACACATTTAAACCAACATTACAGGAAGTAAATGTATATTTTACATAAGTACATTGTACAACTATATACAATCACAGTTCAATAAGCTGGGACAATATCAAACAAGCTGGGATATGAAGATTTAAATCTCTCAACTTCATGACTACATTACAATTTTACACCTCTGAATATGCAAGTCTATTATCTTCAAAGTGTAATCTTGTTACCATTACAATTGGGCAGTTTTTATTTCCCATTATTATTATGTGAGAAATGGATAAATGAGGAAACAAATACATACTTTCCATCTAACCTCCAAAAAACTGACAGATACAAGAATTCAGCAGTCAGTTTCGTCAAAATAAGCACAAAACATTGCACATGTTCTAGGCCTGTTCAGCTATTAAAAGGAAAAGAATGTCAACATTGAAAGTGAAACATTATAAGGGTAAACCATTTGGTTGACTGATTTTGATCCACAAGAAATAATTCTTACAGTCTGCACCTTCAGCCACTAGTCTGATGCCCCAGACTAGTAAAATTTTATTCGACTAGTGTAAGTATTTGCAAATATCTGTTTAGACACATAAGAAAATTGTTGGAATATTGGTCTTCAGACTATTAGTTGGAAAAGATTTTGGTGCAGATTGTTCTTATACAGGTAAAACGATGATTAACATATTTTTCTAACCTCAAATATGAAATCAAACAGACCTAGACAAATCTAATTGTATGTGCTTACTATCTATTTATATTTATACTTATGTTTATATCATGATAATGAGTTATATGACCGTCAGCATGCAGTCTTCAAAGGTCATCTTGATGATTAACAAGCATTCTGTGAGTATTGCATGGCAATGCATAGTCCCCTACCGGTTAAAAATTCAGTGTATTGGAACAAAATTCTAAATTGATCTATAACTTGTCATGGTGTAAACTATATAACAAATATAAAGTCAATATCTTCAAGCATGACGAAAAAAGGTGTTGAAAACTGATTATTTGAGTGAATTTTCTAAGTCCAAGGAACACAACTCTGCACAAAATCATCAGACTGGAACAAAATTCGAACTTGATCTGTAACTTGTCATGATAAAACTATATACCAATTTTCAAATCAATATCTTCAAGCAAAACAAAAAAAAGTGCAGAAAACTGATTATTTGAGTGAATTTTCTAAGTCCAAGGACCATAATGCTCAGTCAAATTGGTGAACATAAATTTGACAGCTAATGCCCCTTTAAGATCCTTTATATAATAAGTATATATAAACCAGTATATATCTATGTATACATCAATACAGTACAGTCAATTGAACCCATTTGCAACATCAGAAGATAAATTTCAAAGGCAGATTTTTTATCCAAACAATTTCAAAATGTTCATAAATTTTTGTGTAAACAGTTTAATCACTATGCCAGTATATGTACATACATGTAACTATTAATTTCATACAATATAAGATGAAAGTGCCAAAACTCCAGAAAACAAAATTACAAAAGTTATCAACATGATAAAGATGACCTTTGACTGATTGAAGCACTCTACTGTAGATATGCTTTTTTATTCAACATTCAATAAAAAAATAAAAGATTTCAACTTGAGTGGACATTATAAATGGTTGGCTGTCCACACTATGTGGACAGATGGAAAAAAACTAATTCTACACACAAGTGACAAATTTTGGTGTAAGCATTATATGATGAGGAAACCCCAACCCTTTTTTCCCAGTTATTGATATCAAAGTTTCATAGCACCAAAAAGACAACTCAGACAATCACAAAAATCAAACTGAACTTTCTTGAAGTAATCTTCACATTGTGTTAATATTTCATGTAAATGTAACTGGGCTTTCTTCAAGTTGTGGATCATCTGTAAATGTAAACCACGAATTTAAATGTTCAACGAAGTATAAATTATCTAAGGGCTTGAATGTAGGCTTTTGCAAAGATCACGAAATCAAATATTCACAAAAATACAATTTTTCCTCAATCCATAAAGTGAATGAATCCACAGTATTGTACATGTTGTTGTACAATGTACATGTACAATGTACATGTACATCTAAATGTATTATACTGTGTGAAGTGTAAAGTGAAACATGTTGAAAAACTTTAATTACAGACTGAACCTTAATGCTGACTTTGTGGACAGCACTGAGGACCACAAGACAATTTGCCTTACTGTATGTACTCTAAGAATTCGCTCAGCATTCCTTGAATAAGCATTGTTTAACATAAAAATTTGTAAGGGTTCCGTGGAACCCAGTGTCTCGCCTACTTTGGCAGTTAGTCGCAGGCTCAACAAAAATGGGGAAAAAATTATTTAAAATTTTCCTCTAGATACTATCTTTTGATTGTAAGAAGTTCTGTTCAAGTTTGGTAAAAATCCAAGAAGGTTTATGAATCTAATAAATGTTTTAAAAACTGTAACTGCAGACTGTACGTAATGTAAACTGGAATAAAACTAAGTCCATTTATAAGTAATATACGTAAAAACAGGAAATAAATTTTTACCAAATTTCCCTCTAGATACTAGCTTTTGATCATAAACAAGCTTCTGTCCAAGTTTGGTACAAATCCAGGATAGTTTAAGAAAGTTATTAAAATTTTGAAAGCTTTAACCACAGAATGAATGTAATGTTAACTGGCAGAAAAACTAAGTCCATTTATAAGTAAAATACGGATAAACAGGATTTTTTTTGAAACAAAATTTACTTTTGAATACTATCTTATGATCACAAACAAGCTTCTGTCCAAGTGTGGTACAAATTCAGGATAGTTTAAGAAAGTTATTAAAATTTGAAAAACCTTAACCACAGAGTGAATGTTATGTTAACTGGCAGAAAAATTAAGTCCATATATGAGTAAAATACAGATAAACAGGATTTCATTTTTTAGAAAATTTTCTTCTGGATACTATCTTATGATTATAAACAAGCTTCTGTCCA
Organism: Mytilus coruscus; assembly: GCA_017311375.1. Classification (NCBI taxonomy): domain Eukaryota; kingdom Metazoa; phylum Mollusca; class Bivalvia; order Mytilida; family Mytilidae; genus Mytilus; species Mytilus coruscus. The sequence goes on from CM029607.1 coordinate 65,131,850, forward strand.
AGTTTGGTTGAAATGCAGGATAGTTTAAGAAAGTTATTAAAATTTGAAAAACTTTAACCACAGAGTGAATATTTGTGGACGCCGCCGACAACGACGCTGACGGAATGTAGGATCGCTTTGTCTTGCTTTTGCGACAAAAGTGTCAGGCTCGACAAAAATAGGTCAAAGTCTCAAATGTTTGGGTTGCAATATTTGGGACTACAATTGTTTACAATGTAGAACTTTTCAATTACATGAAGGTTGTAAATTTTGCTGAAAGTATCTATACTATAAGTTCCCAAGTCCCGAAAACATGTGAAAAAATTATTCTAACAATTCCATAATTGCAGGTGCACAACTTTAACATGTGCATGATGTGTACAATCTTTCTGTGAAGTCTAAGGGATCTTGGTTGATGTAGAGAAGTTGAAAACTTGTACACTCTTTCATATTATAGCTGAAAATTGACTAAGTTTGGAAAATGTAAGAAATAAATGGAGAATATGTCCATGGGAAACAGAAGATGCCCCCACTTGCATATAACATTATAAAGGGGCATAACTCGAGAACGGTAAAAGTGACGCCACCCAAATTCGAACTTGATCTGTATTTTGTGGTAATAAGCATTGTGTATAAGTTTCATAACATTTGGTTGAGGCAAACTTAAGTCATGAAAGTTAGAGAACCGAAACCAATTTTGGGACATACGTACGGACAAGGGTAACACTTAATGCCCCCTCCTCCTTGACGGTGGAGGCATTCAAATTCCAGAATAGAAGATGAACAACTTCAACATATGTGCAATCTATCAGTGAAGTTTCAGGGATCTGGTTTGAAAACTGTACAAAGGAAGAGTTTGATTAAATAAAACTTGTATCCTCTTTCATCAATTTTGCAGAAAAATATATTCATTATTTCTTTCAAAAATGATTTAAACCTTTGCTTCAAGGAAGTAAATGGGCATGAAATATATATACAATTTAAATGTGTTCAAACTATAAACATGATAAAAGATGAAAGATTTAAAAGATAAGCTTGCTATGATACAAATGATATTACAGAAAAATAATTGATTTTTTCTTCCAAAAAAATAAAGTGTATAAGGATTTAACCTTTGGAATAACAATAAAGGTAACACTTATTTAGAAGGAAGTTTCTCACAGGGAAGACTGTACAAGCATGATAAGGTATACAGACACATATTTTATTGATTATTCTAAACCTATAGGATTTAAAAAGCAAGTATAACATCTACATATATCTATGTCAAAGAAGGCAATCTATATCTTTGTCATGACTCCATGATTATTAATCTATAAATCAAGGATATACACATTTAAAAAAACGGACATTTCACAAAAACAAAGAAATTTTCATAGGCTGATTTAACAAACCCAGTAGAATATATTTGTATTGTGATAAAGGAAAAGTGTGAGTGCATTGAAATCAAACTCAAGATAACATATAACTTAATACATGTCAATACAGACACAGATTTCCTTTTTTAATATCAAAATTATATATACCACTCATATATAAAGATTACAATTAAGCAACATAAAATATACTTTACTATGTAATACCACTCATATATAAAGATTACAATTAAGCAACATAAAATATACTTTACTATGTAACAGTGAACAAGTGAGGCTACCTAGGTAAGTAAAAGAAGAAAGAACTGTGTCTGAAGAAGGCCTTTGACAGTTTATTTGTTTGTCTTATATATTACAATGTGTACTGGTGCAGTTACTTTAAAACTTGATAGAAAATGCAGGAATGAGACAAAGACAAATTCTAACATTGTCTAATTTGAACTCAGCTAAAGGATTCCATATCATTTACAACATTGTGGATTCAATTATTTTCATGGGTACCAATTTTCTTGGATTGAGGAAAAATTGTATTTTCCAGGATATTTGACTTGTTAGGCCAAATTCTGCATGCACAAAATACACACCTTAACTTTAGAAAATTTGTACTTTGTCAAACATTGAAACTGGTGGTTCACTATTACCCATGAATAATAATGAAACCACAGTATCTTAAATTACATAAAATTTTACCAAACTTTCATTTACATGTAGTTAAATTTTCATTGTTCCACCTTCAGAATGCTACATGTAAATTTGTTTTATTGCCAATTTTTAATCTCCATGTATCTGCCCCCAACCCCAATTGTAGTCCTGATCTGAACAGCCATTTTCAGGTCCAAATACAACAGCCCTCCATACTGTTTCAAAACTGCCAGCCCTAACTGAACTGGGTTGACAGCAAGAAGTCTTAATTTGCAAATGCCCAAATACATGTGCCAGTTTGGTTTGTAAATGTAATATTATGAAAATGGGACAACTGTACTGTCCTTCTAAGGCTAATGAAAAAAAAATGAAAAAAAAAATAAGCAAAATTAAGTGGGGTAGAAGTATGATTGATTGATTGATGTTTAATGCAACCTTCAGCACTATTGCAATATTTCATGGCGTTGGGGTAGAAGTAATTTGGTGGCAAATAGCTATAGTCAAGGGTATAGACTAGATTGTAGTTATATACAATTCTCCTAAATGCATCCATGTACATGCAGGTAATTCAGAAACAAAAGGAAGTTTTACATGGCCACATCAACATTCACCTCTCAATGTCAAATTAAAGTTTTAATCAAAACATTGTCAGTGCTGTGATTTAGCAATTTGTTTTAGCTACGGGGTAGTCTAATATTTTCTTATCGTATTTTCAATATTTGTTTCTTTATACAAGCTCCTGTAAGACCTTTTGAGATACATTTGTAACCATCACATCTTTGGATTAGTGATTTTGGCCTAAAATGTTAACTTGTGTTTAAAAACTTTTAACAGAGAAAAAGTCAAGGGACAATCTAAAATCATCAGTTAAAAAAACAGACAACACAAAGATTGAAATGTAGGAAGTCATCATTTTCATTATTATTTCACAAAATTTAATAAAATGCTCCGCTGGGCGCAGCTTGATACGACCGCAGAGGTCGAACCCTGAACAGTTGGGGCAAGTATGGACACAACATTCAAGCTTGATACAGCTCTGAAATTGGATTGTGATTAAATATTTGACACAGCATAGGTTTCTGACACAGAATGAATGTGGTCTAAGAACTTAAAATTTTTAATTTACCTATTATGGTCCAATATCCAAAATCTAAATACATACATGGTTAGATTCAGCATATCAAAGAACCCCAAGAATTCAATTTTTTTTGTTAAAATCAAACTAAGTTTAATTTTGGACCCTTTGGACCTTAATACAGACCAATTTGAAAACGGGACCAAAAATTAAGAATCTAAATACATTAGATTCAGCATGGCAAAGAACCCCAATATTTCAATTTTTGATGAAATCAAACCATATCATTATTATTTGCTTTTATACATAAATAAAAAAAAAACAACTCATAATGGAAAATTTTAAAGAAAAAAAAAAGCAAAATAGCAAAAAATAATCCCTCCCCAAATTTTTTGAAATCCCTTATGATTCATCTACCCTAAACTCAATCCCAACCTTCCCTTTGTGGTATGGTACCTTGCAGTACAATTTCAGAGAGATCCATACACTTGAACACAAGTTATTGTCTGGAAACTAGAAAAATGCTTATTTTTGGCCCCTTATATATGGCTTATTCCTTAACGTTTAGGGCAATTACCCCCAAACTTAAACCCAGCTTTCCCTTAGTGATATATGGAACCTTGTAGTACAATTTCATAAAGATCCATACACTTACACACTAGTTATTGTCCTGAAACTAGAAAAATGCTGATTTTTTGCCCCTTTTTGGCCCCTAATTCCTAAAATTATGAGGCAATTACCCCCAAAATTATTCCCAGCCCTCCCTTTGTGGTATGGTACCTTGCAGTACAATTTCAGAGAGATCCATACACTTGAACACAAGTTATAAATTGTCTGGAAACTAGCAAAATTCTTATTTTTGGCCCCTTTTTCCTAAACGTTTTGGGCAATTACCCCCAAACTCAATTCCAGCTTTCCCTTTGTGATATGGAACCTTGTAGTACAATTTCATAAAGATCCATACACTTACATACAAGTTATTGTCATGAAACTAGAAAAATGCTTGTTTTTTGCCCCTTTTTGGGCCCCTAGTTCCGAAATTTTGAGGCAATTACCCCCAAAATCAATCCCAGCATTCCCTTTGTGATATGGAACCTTGTGGTACAATGTCAGAGAGATCCATACACTAACACACAAGTTATTGTCTGGAAGTTACAAAAATGTTTATTTTTGGCCCCTAATTCCTTAACTGTTGGTACCAAAACCAATGTGTCTTCGGACGATGACGACACCTGACGACGACAACGCCGCCAACGTCATACCAATATACGACCGCAAAAATTTTTTGCGGTCGTATAAAAATTACTAGTGTTACTTTTCCTTTTTAAAATCACCCCTTTCAATTCATTAAATTCTACAAAAAAAACTGAACTTCTTCTACGGTACTTCTGACAATCAAAGTGATTGAAATCATTGATGGAAAGACTGGAAGAGTTGCATGCATAATTTCAAATCATATTCTCAAGTATTGTGATGAATAAAAAAAACTTGATATACATGTACATGTACCAGTGACTCTTGCATTAAATTCAGAAAGAATATAATTGTTATGTTTTTCCATTGATATACCAATAACATGCTTGTCACCCTAATTTTACTTGTAAATGGTTCATAAGATGCACTGATTTTTAATATCTTCTTTTTTCAATTAAATAATTTTGATATGATTAGAAATAGAAATCTTTAAAGGACGGTGAAGTATATTTTTTTTATTGAAGTTTGACATAGTAATTTACAGAGAGAGGCATTGAAAATGCACTTTTTCAACAACAAGAATTAAATAACTAATTATATGACCGCAAAACATTTTTTGGGATCGTATAATGGTATGATGTCGTAGTCTGCGTCGTTGTCCGAAGACACATTTGGTTTCCGGACAATAACTTTAGTTTAAGTGAATGGATCTCTATGAAATTTTTTAAGAAGGTTCAATACCACAAAAGGAAGGTTGGGATTGATTTTGGGGATGATGGTCCCAACAGTTTAGGAATTAGGGGCCCAAAACAAGCATTTTTCTAGTTTCAGGATAATAACTTGTGTATAAGTATTTTGATTGCTCTGAAATTGTACCACAATGTTTAATACCACAGGTAGAAGCTTGGGATTTATTTTTGGGGTTTTGGTGCCAACATTTCAGAGATTAAGGGCCAAAAAGGGGCCAAAAACAAGCATTTTTGTAGTTTCCGGACAATAACTTGTGTGTGAGTGTATGGATCTCTCTAACATTGTACCACAAGGTTCCATATTACAAATGGAAATCTGGGATTGAGTTTGGGGGTAATTGCCCCAAACATGTAGGAATAAGGGGCCAAAAACAAGCATTTTTCTAGTTTCCAGACACTAACTTGTGTTTAAGTTAATGGATCTCTTTGAAATTGTACTACAACATGTACAAGGTTCCATACTACAAAGGCTTGGATTGAGTTTGGGGGTAATTGCTCCAAGGAGGGATTCAAAAAGTTGGGGGGGGGATTTATTTTCCAATTTTTTGAAGGGGTTCATATTTTTTTTCAAAATTTTTCAAATTTCAAATTTTTGAAAAGTTTCAAGAAGAATGAAGAAACCTTCAATTGCACAGTATTGCACAATAGACTTGTAAGATCTTTGACCACATTTTTTTGTGTCAGAAACCTATATCATGTCAAAAATTTGATCACAATCCAAATTCAGACGGTATCAAGCTTGAACATGTTGAATATTGTGTCCAAATTTGCCCCAACTGTTCAGGGTTTGACCTCTGCGGTCGTATCAGGCCGCGCTCAGTGAAGCAATTTATTTTTGTTTGAATTGGTGTTCATCACAAAGAAAAATAAATGAGGAATGTGTCCATGGGACACATATGATGCCCCCGCTTGCAAATAAAATTAAAAGGGACCTAACTCAAAAACTGTAAAAATGACGCTACCCAAATTTGTACTTGATCTGAGTTTTGTGGTAATAAGCATTGTTTATTAGTTTCATTACATTTAGCATGTTTAGTTGGGGCAAACTTAAGTTAGAAAATTGAAACGAAAAATTCAGCAATTTTTATTCGACCGCACAAAATTTTGGTATCACGTCGTCGTCGTTGTCATTGTCGTCCAAAGTCATTTGGTTTCTGGACAATAACTTTAGTAAATGTAAATAAAAATCTATGAAATTTAAACACAAGGTTTATAACCACAAAAGGAAGGTTGGGATTGATTTTGGGGGTTATGGTCTTAACAGTTTAGGAATTAGGGACCAAAAAGGGGCCCAAATAAGCATTTTCTAGTTTCCAGACAATAACTTGTGGAATGGTCATGATGGTGTATGGATCTCTCTGAAATTTAACCACAAGTTTCCATACCACAAAGGGATGGTTAGGATCGGCTTTGGAGGGTTATTGTTCAAACCGTTTAGGAATTAGGGACAAAAAAGGGGGGAAAACAAGGGTGCCCTGGTTAATGGACAATTAAAAAAAGTACAATATTATGTTTGGATTATCTCCCTTACACTGCTTTTAAATTATGTATAAAGACATGTTGTATTGTCTTTAGGTGATTAGCTGTCAATTTATTTTTAGAAGTTACTATTATTTAAATGCTGATTAAGGAATATTAATTTTAGCCATGATTATGTATGTCATTTTCTATTTTAAGACTTTTATGATGTATTTAAATGGGTAATTATGGTTGCAAACTCCATTGGAAATTTGAATTGAGATTATGACCATATCTTGAGGGAAAAAATTTTATGGGGGAAAAAGGGGGGAGGTGAAAAAAAAATTGGGGTAAAAAATTTTTTTTGGTGGGGTAAATATTTCTTCAAGATTTTAGAAATTGTCAATTTTCCAAAGAAAAATTGTGTGTCACATTTGCTAATTCTTTGTATATCGTCTGAAAACAGATTTACTAGGTATTGTGCAACAGCACAGTGTATTGCACAAAAGCAAGAAATTGAATAAAAATTCAAATCATATAACCAATTCTAAGTTCTTTGACTACAATTATTCTGTGTCAGAAACCTATTATGTGTCAAATGTTTAATTACAATCCAAATTCAAACCTGTATTAAGCGCGAATATTGTGTCCATTTTTGCCCACACTGTTCAGGGTTGGAGCTCAGCGGACGTATCCAGCTACGCTTGGCGAAGCAATTTATTCCATTTGTAACGGGCATAAATCTAGAACGGTAAAAGTGACATCACCAAAATTCAAACTTGATCTGTGTTTTGTGGTAATTAGCATTGTGTATAAGTTTCATAACATTTGGTTGAGGCAAAATAAAGTTAGAGAAGAGAAACGAAAAATTCAGCAAATTTTCCATTTGTAAAGGGGCATAACTCAAGAACGATAAAAGTGACACCACTAAAATTCAATCTTTATTTTTTGTTTTGTGATAATAAGCATTGTGTATAAGTTTCATAATATTTAGTTGAGGAAAACTAAAGTTAGAGAACGGAAACGAAAAATTCAGCAATTTTTCCATTTGTAAAGGGGCATAACGCTATAAGTACTAGTGACACTACCAAAATTCAAACTTGATCCGTCTTTTGTGGTAATAAGCATTGTGTATGTTTCATAACATTTGGTTGAGGCAAACTAATTTAAAGTTAAAGAACAGAAACAAAAAATTCAGCAATTTTTTCATTTGTAAAGGGGCATAACTCTAGAACAGTAAAAGTGACGCCACCAAAATTCGAACTCGATCTGTGTTTTGTGGTTATAAGCATTGTGTATAAGTTTCCTAACATTTAGTTGAGGAAAACTAAAGTTAGAGAACGGAAACGAAAAATTCAGCAATTTTTCCATTTGTAAAGGGGCATAACTCTATAAGTACTAGTGACGCTACCAAAATTCAAACTTGATCTGTCTTTTGTGGTAATAAGCATTGTGTATGTTTCATAACATTTGGTTGAGGCAAACTAATTTAAAGTTAAAGAACAGAAAAGAAAAATTCAGCAATTTTTTCATTTGTAAAGGGGCATAACTCTAGAACAGTAAAAGTGACGCCACCAAAATTCGAACTTGACCTGTGTTTTGTGGTTATAAGCATTGTGTATAAGTTTCCTAACATTTGGTTGAGGCAAACTAAAGTTAGAAAACGGAAACCAATTTTGGGACGTACAGACGGACAAGGGTAAAACTCAATGCCCCCTCCGCTTTGGCGGGGGCATAAAAATCGCGTTATTCAAAATTTAAATGTACAAATACCTTACATTCTTAAATAGCAGTATAATCGGAAATAAACAAATAAATTTTAATTGCAGAAAATTCCATGGTTAGAGTTATGCAATTTTGTTCATTGTTTCAAGCAAATCAATGATAACTTAAATCTGGGACATAATATATTGACTATTCTAAGAAAATTAACTTAAATATTTCACTAATATCAATAGATTATAACACTGATTTTACAAGTAAAATTGACCTTGCTTGCATTTTTTATACATACACATACATGTAATCAGTCATCTTTCACACATAATTTTATGTAGAGCAGATCAAAAGTAACAAGCATTCTGTGAGTATTGCATGGCAATACATAGTCCCCTACTGGTTAAAAATTCATTGCATTGGAACAAAATTCTAATTTGATCTATAACTTGCCATGGTGTAAACTATAACAAATATCAAGTCAATATCTTCAAGCATGACAAAAAAAAGTGTTGAAAACTGATTATTTAAGTGATTTTTTTAAGTCCAAGGACCATAACTCTGCACAAAATCATCAGACCAAAACAAACTTTGAACTTGATCTGTAACTTGTCATGATAAAACTATGTCTCAATTTTCAAATCAATATCTTCAAGAATGACAAAAAAAACACAGAAAAATTATTATTTTAGAGATTTTCCAAGTCTAAGGACCATAACTCAGCACATAATCATCAGACCGGAACAAAATTTGAACTTGATCTGTAACTTGTCATGATAAAACAATACACCATATATCAAATCAATATCTACAAGCATGAAGAAAAAAAGTGTGGAAAACTGATTTGCCGGACTGACGGATGGACAGACAGACGGACGGAGTGCAAACCTAAAGTCCCCTTCGAATTTGTCGGTAGGGGACTAATTACAGGTACACTACTAAGGTCAAGTGTATTAGTTAGGTGTAATACAGTGTGTATTTCAGTTATGTAACACAAGAGATATTAACTGTGGTCAATTAAGATTGGCATTAAAGTGGAGGTGATTCCAAATAATCCAAATAAACTATTGTTTGTAAATAATGACAGTTGTCTATCACAATTTATTGTATCAGTGCTCTTACTTGCCTAAGGAAGGAATTGAAACAATAGCATTTCAAAAAATTGTGGGAATCACATCTTGTACCAAATATTCAATAACTTACACAAGCATAATAAACTGATAAAAATACTTTCATAATTTTTATCAATTGCTTAAATTTGATATCTTACTTTTTCACATTAATTCATAAATAGTAATTTAATATAAATTTTGACTTACATAGGAACTATATCCAAGTGTTTATCTAAAATAAAGTAGCTGTTCGACAAACCTTTTACTATACTAATTTAAGGGCAAATAACATGTCAAAAGTTGGCAGTAGATGATTATCAAAGAGCTGAAAGCTCTGAGGAAAAATGACGCCACTGTCTCTAATATTGTGATATTTTTATGCAAGTCTTGATTTTCACATACCGTAATTAGTTTAACATTCCAACATGTCTCGTAAGCATATAATTGATATTCGTATATGTGTGTGTTATGTGGCTGGCTGTTTTTAAGTACAAATGTATAGGTCAAGACTACCTGAATGATCTACAGTATCCAATGACTACTGGCTGTTTTTTCTATAAATAAAAGGTCAAGACTACCAGAATGATCTACAATATCCAATGACTACTGGCTGTTCTTTTGTACTAATAAAAGGTCAAGTCTATTTGCATGATCTACAATATCCAATGACTACTGGCTGTTCTTTTGTACATATAAATAAAGACCTGAATGATCTAAAGTATTCTAAGTAATGTGATTTTGTCTTGCAATTACATTTTCTAAATCAAGAATATAGACTACTTGTATCCTTTTCAAACCAAATGATTATGAAGAGCCTGTTGTTATCAAGCTCTTATACCCACATACTCATTAAATAAGTTACTAGTGACCTAGTTATTTCTGTTACTTGAAGCAAATTATATTTCTGTAGATTTAGACAATAGTATAATATTGTTTTAGTAGTTTTATTTCACCTTGAAGATTAGACAAATAGGGATACTCCTTTGATTTTTATTTCATGTCAGTCAGGTCGCTTTATATGAAACTTGAAACCACTTCTCTGCCATATTGTTATTTCATAACAACTCTGCCCTTGACCATGTTGACCCATGTAATTGATATTCATTCTTTAACCATATATCATAGTCAGTTAGTTTTGATTTTGCACTCCCACACCACCTTTCAGGTCAAATGTCTGTCTCCATTTAAGTTAATGACATTGAACAATCATGGTATTAAACACAATTTCAATAGTGATAATGCTGTTCTAGTAGGTCACCATATATTCAACTTGGGTAGCATTCCAGTTATTGAAATTTGTGTCAGATTAGAACAATGATCTAGACCTTTAGGAATGGATCTTACAATTTAATATGGAGTCATAGTATGGGACCCCTACACGGTAACGAAAAAAAAAAGCTTGAAAGGATACAACGTCAAGTGGCAAAATCTATCACCAGAAATTACAAGTCAAGAGAGGATGGACGGGATATGTCTCTAAAATGCTTGCCTAACTGGAACTACAACAAGATCTCCAGACAAGACGAACAAGGAGTTGAAGCCAGAAGTTAATATTTATGTAAAAAGTAGTTGAGGGCTGATTCCGCTATTGAACCATACTGTCATTCTATAATATTATTGCATAAGTATTTCTGTATTGTCCTTGTTATTGGTCCATGTCTTGGTGTATTGGTCTGAGGCGGTCAAGGCCAATACTGCTGGCCGAGGACCAACAATAAGGCCAATACATAAATACATGTAATAGTATCGTTATTAATTAACTGCAGTGTTACAATATTTTTATTTCATTTCACAAGAGATAAACATTTTACCTTGAAGTGGAACTATCCAAATCTCAGTTTCTTTTTATAAGATGCAATATCTAATGATTTGGTGCCGTTTCCATGTATCTTCAGCCTTTTCTCATCTGATGAATTTTTCTTCCTTTCCAGTCACTATAAAGTGTTACAACTTTAATTTAGACACAACACATAAATAGTAATTGAAAGGTACTGCCATTGCATGTGTAATGCAAATATATTTTAAAAAAATAATGTAAGAGTTGAAATTGATACAACTATCCATAAGCCAATTGACCAAAGAACGAAGATTTGCGCAATCACAGAATGCATTTGCCTGGTTCGGGTTTAAAATAAAAGACCGTTTACAAAACATGAGAAGCGAAAGTAAACAGTAAAAATCGATTTGTACCATCGTTATGATGAAATTATGAGGTCGTCAAGAAATGAACTTTGTGATAATTTACTGTTCCCCAAACCTGAAATAATTCCATCGTCTACTTTCAAAATGCTTTTCAAATGAAATGGGACCGTCTTTAACCTAAAATATATGCCATACTGAACGTTTCAGCTTGTTTATGGTGAGTAAATAAAAACTGCGTCGTACAAACAACTGTTTACTTTCAGTTTGAGTTTATCGTGACTTACGATCTAAAAACTAGAGACGTTCGAAATCCTGTTTTGGCGGATCAGAACTCGGAAGTAGGAGAGATCGATTACGGGAGGACTGAATTATTCGGGTTAGCAGGTAAAATAGTAAATATGAAACCGAAAAGCGGTAGGCGGAGGCATAATCAACTTCCGTTAGTTCTGGTCAATGGTATCGGAAACATGCCGCTGATAGCGTCATTTTCCAAAAATGGTATAGAAAGTTTCTGCAAGTCATAAAACACATAATTAGTTTCATAATATGTCTCCAACTAAGAATTCTGCACCAGCTCAAAGTCCGGAGTTATCACATAGATCCAGCATGGTTGAATAAAAAAAAATAGTCAGAAATTGTCATTTTCAGCACAGTTCTCACAGTAATAAGTCAAAATCAGAATTTTGCCAGTTACAAAGATTAGTTACAAATCAGATAATAAAGTACATAAATATATGGTATGTACAGATTTGCAAATAATTCTAAAAATAAAATATGTCACTAATATTCTAAAAGCCATCAGACATGTCAGATGGATTAATTTTTTAAGTACATTGTAACTGTACATGTAAGTGCTCTTTATATACAAAGGGAGATAATTCAAATTTTAATTTGAGCAGTCACTTGAAGTCAACAGCTCTTTTCCTGTGGGCTAACACATAGAGAAGTTTACTGCTATGATTGATACTGTGTCATGAACAGATGAAACTTGAAACCAGGATTACGCAAATATTTTTTATTTGTGTACATGTAAATACAGCAACAAATTTCCAAAGGAAATAATAAATATAAGACCATTATAATCCATTGTAATATATTTTATCTTGCAGTTTTTTAAATGGATTTGATCCAAACATAATTTTGATGTTAATTTACAAAATATTTTAGCAAGAAATTGAGGTGAAATTGAAACAAGACATAGATAACCATGGGTAAAAATTAAAATCTTATCTAACCACACACACATTACTCAATAAGCAGCTTTCCATACCAAATGGTCTGAGGACACAGTTATCATTCTTTGATTTTCGTTGTCTACAAATATAGTCCCTAGTGTGGACAGTGTATAACTTGCAAATTTTTTTTCATACACTTTCAAAATATTTCTTTATATTTTATGCATGAAATATTAAATATGGGGATGAAATTACATGTTAAAAAAAATTTGGGTGATGAATTTTTATGTAAAGAAGTGATTTGGTCCAGTTAAAAAGGTCAAAAATTAGTATGTCTGAAGCTGTCAAACTGAATTATAGAACCCCTTAACATAGAATTGTCCATACATGTATTTTTAGTTAAAAGCTGGTAGACTTTTCTATAATTTTGATATTATTTGTCCCAAAAGTAGTACACTACATGTACACTGTAAAAATCTTTTTGAGATAGAGCAGGTGCAATCTTTTTAATTTGATTTTATTGTCTTGAAGAAATGCACTACGAAATAACTGTGTTCTCGGGCCAAATGACAAGTTAATAAATATAAAATTAATATATTAACATAGCCATGTTAGCAAAATTAATGTATTACATGTATATTATGCACTACACTTGCAAGTAAATTTATTTAGCTGTAATAAACATCTTTAATTTATTACTTTCAATGTCAGTTGAATGGTTCATATGAAATAAGCCAATAGATTTAGTTCTGCTTATTGGTTTGGATTTTTTACACTTGAACGAATCATGTGAATCCATAGAAACTGTCATGCAGTTAGCATTTGTAATTGGCATACCTTATTCTAATATTTAAAGCTTTTAGATAGAAATATTATAATTTCAATTAAATCTCATTTTACACTATAAGTAAGGCAAGGGTTTCTTATTTGTTGGTTTATAGATACTTAACCCATTTTTTTAGGATTTTCAGGATATAATTTAATATGTCATACATTGTTTATTTATGCCTATTCTACCAAATTCATAATCCCTGAAATATAAATAAAAATGTCTGTGAGTGGCATTTACCTCAAATTACATGTATATTGATCCATTATCATGATTATTGTATCATATTTAAAATAAACAGAAATGATAACACATCACCTGTTGTGTTAAATAAAATTCTTCATATAGACAATGAAACAGATCCTGAAATGTTGTTTAGGCCAAAAAAAAAATATATGTCTGTTTAAGGTTACATGCTTAAAAAAAATAGGGTAGGTAGGTTGGTATTTCCATTTTATTTTATTTTTTCATTTTATTTTTTGTGACATAATTTTGTGTCATGCTGTTTCGTCTTGTCCTGGTCCGAGTTGTTCATGGGCCGAGTTTACCTGAATTTTTAATGATTGGATTATTTCCCTTTCTTATTGGTTGGAAAAAAATGGTGGCAAAGTAGTTATTTCATCACACGTGTCGGGAATTTCTTTAAAACAGCTTTCGTATTCACGATTGTGAACATTGGGATGTATCAGACAATAAATTTATATTATTAGCAACACTAACTTCACTTTTGACACGAGTTCAGTTTATTTTTCACTTTACGACGGAAATAAAATGACTTAGGGTCGGCGTTCAAAAATAGGGACGGTCGGGTAACTGTAAACAGACATATATTTTTTTTGGCCTTATGCAAATAAGTTAACAGAACGAAAAGTTATATTGATAGCCCTTTAAAATAATTTTGTTTTCTTTTTTTGTCAAATTCAGTAAGATTTTCTCTTGAACAATTTTGAGATAAGCTATTTCATCCTCATATATAAACAGTCAGGGGTACTACTTGTACAAGTAATTTTTATTTACTTGAAGAAGTAATATTAATATACTTATATAAGTAAATTTGTAGGATACTTATACAAGTGTATTTTATTTACTTGTATAGGTAAAAAAAGAATTGGCTTAGTTTTGTCCCTTAGACCTTCAGATTTTTTACTTATATAAGTGAAAAGTCATCCTATCTTCCATATGTCTTCTTTTCTTGAATTCTTAGGACTTCTTTGCTCTATTAGAATTTTAAATTGTCTGTCCTTTGCAGATGTCTTAACTAATCATTTTAAAAGTGTAATTTCATGGACAATGACAATCTCATTTGTCTGTTATCTTCAGAACACTGCTCATTTACAAGCCCCCAAGGAGCAATTTTTGAAGGCCTTGCGCAAATACTTAAGATCTTTGCGCAATCAGTTTCTTTGTTGAATTAATGAGATGAAACATTGAACTCTAATAAAAAATTATGAGCTAACCTGGGAAAAATCATTAAAGGCATGTTTTTTCATCTCAAAACTTGAGAATTTTAGTGGGATTGTAAAAAAAATTTACTTATACAAGTGAATTTTTGAGAAAATTAAGGGGAGATTATTCAAACATTATAATTAACTTATATAAGTATATTTTTTTTACTTCTTCAAGTAAATAAAGATTACTTGTACAAGTAGTACCCCTGACTGATAAATGGACCTGTCCAAATGGAAATACTAGAGGGGTATGGTAACATTTTGACCTTAGAATCAGGATCAGGATAACAGAGGTAAATTAATTGGGGTTGTCTGATTTTATCAGTTCATTGTTGTGATCAGGAAATGTACAATGTAATCATGATACCTCATTTTTTATGATTATCATTGATTATAATTGAGTTATCATTTTAACTGAAACAAAAATCAAGAAGTGAAGAAATTTCGTTCCCAGACCTAAATACAAATGAGTGGGTGATCTTATTTGTCAAGTTTTGAAAATAATGATTCTGATCAGTAAACAGTGTGATTGAAGGCATGATATTCACAAAATTTTAAGAGATTCTGTGAGGTAAATATGTCTTCTTTAACTTATCAAAGCCTATCAGCTTCAAGTGTAGAGAATGATGCTTTCTGTGTAAAAGTCAGTGGCAAATTTTTGCAGACATTTTTTTTAAGGTGGTTGAATGAGGTAAACATGGTAAATAGGAAAGACTGAGGAATCTGTGCAGGCGGATCCAGGATTTTGGAAAGGGGCGTAGTATGAAAGTTCGCGAGCGGAGTGAGGCGAAAAATTTTGGACTTTTTGGCTAAAAACATAAAATAAGTGTAAAATACATTTTATAGTTAAAGTGTAGGGTTGGACATTTTGGTGCCGTATTCTCTCCATTAATCGTTTATTATAAAATGACTGGATGGATCCAAAGCTATGTACTAATTAATATATTTGATGTGGGATTTGTCAGTAAAAATGGACATGGAAAATTCTCGTTTGTTGTATGGTTAGTTAACATAACCTCACAGATTTCTTGTTGTAAACAAGATATACGGCTATTCAGTGAAATTTACAATACGACCAACACGAAGAAAGACAAACAAGCAATTTTATCCAAATGTTTGGTTTAAATGTTTCAACCAACAAGGGAAGTGAGGGGTTCCAAATCAAACCAAAGGCTACAAATGAGTCGGAAATGACAATGAAGTTGTGAATGACGGTCGACACATGAAGACATAGGCCACACCCAGCAGGCAGGTTGCAGTCGGGCCTGGAAAAAGTATTCAGTATATCAGTTCGGCAAAACAGACATTCCGGTCAGATATGGGATTCACATGCAACCCCCAAAAAATACGCCCGCTTTTTATTCATCATGTTCATTTAATGCTTAATAATTTTGTTGTTTTTCTCTAATAGCAAAAAGTGGACAAGATTATTGTTTTCAATCCAGATACGGCCAGAATTTTGTTTAAGGCAAAAATCAGGGTCAGAATTTTTCTCTAAAATATCTCAGACTGCCCCTCAAATCAAATAGTCCGTACCTTAGACTTTAAATCTATATCTAGAGCTTACTGGCTGGGGATCACTATTCAGCAATGTTATTAATGGGCTGGGGCGTGGGGTTAATCATGTTTTCGTAGGTAAATAATATTGCTGTGGAACTTTTTTTTCATGAGAGTGTAATAGAGTATTACTTTCTGTTGGGTGGAATTGTGAAATAGAAGTCAATACGTTCTTGCTCAATACTTTGTCGCTTTGAAGGCATCATGCTTGTCATCCTCAGCCTAAGCAATGTGTTACTGTAATTTGAATTTCAAAATGACTGAGTGACGTTTTTTCGACGTACTGGTCAACTCCACCGTAGCGAATCATATGACTTTGACATAATCAATAACATATTACAGTAAATACGAGCGAAAAATATCTTTATAAGTAAAGAATTGTCGCATTAAAATTAAATACACGGAAATGGCAAAGTTCGCGCAGTCTAGTCTAATCATTTTACAAAAAAAAAAAAAAAAAGTGCAAGCAAAGGGGCGTACGCCCTCTACGCCCCTCTGGATCCGCCACTGCTGTGGGAAGCCAAATTAAAAAAAAGAAAAACATGCAGAATCCCCAAAGGGATAAGACAGGAAATCATGCAAATCAAGTGTCAAATGTTCTTCAAATAAGAAATTTACACGCACTGTACAGGACTAAACAGAAAAAGTGCCATATTTTTGTGTATAAAGTGCGTCATTAAGACTAATTGCTATAAATGCCAGCCTTCTGGAAGCTATAATCATTTAAAGAAAATATACAGCTTGGTTTAAAATTGTTTTAGGGAACTAACTGTACCTTCTGGAGGTCATTATTTGCCCCAAAAGCAGCAATTTTTTACAGTATTCTCTCTCTCTTAATTTCTTTTTGTGTCCAGCGGAAGTGAATAAAGCCTCGCTTTGGCCCCGATCATAGTTCTCTGCACGTTTTATTGAGGTATTAAACTGCGGGAACTTTTGAAATCATTAACACCGTGTATCGTCGGTACAGCGGATATAGGTACTAAACAAGCGGTTGTGATCGATTTTTCTTCTGACACGGTATGAAAATCTTTGTTTTGTTTACATAATATCAATGTGTACTTCAATCTAAACATACTTTCAGGTATCACAGACCGAATTTATTCGTTCATAGTATGTTAATTTACGTTTTGATTGAGTTAAGCCTTCCAATTGATAGTTTATCGTGTGTTTTTCTATGTTGTGATGTTATACTATTGTTTCAGAAAAAGGGAGAAGGTTTGGTACCATTAAAACGTTTAATCCCGCTGCAAATGTTTGCACCTGTCCTAAGTCAGGAATCTGATGTACAGTAGTTGTCGTTTGTTTATGTAATTTATACGTGTTTCTCGTTTCTCGTTTTTATATAGACTAGACCGTTGGTTTTACCGTTTGAATGGTTTTACACTAGTACTTTTGGGGCCCTTTATAGCTTGTTGTTCGGTGTGAGCCAAGGCTCCGTGTTGAAGGCCGTACATTGACCTATAATGGTTTACTTTTATAAATTGTTATTTGGATGGAGAGTTGTCTCATTGGCACTCACACCACATCTTCCTATATCTGTATAATTGTTGTTTTAAGAAATGATTTGGTCGTAGGTTGGTGATTAGAGAAGTCTCATTATTTCCCAAAACAAGAACGCTTACTAAAAACGTGCAAATACTTGCCAAAGAAATTGGCGCTCGTCTCATCCGATATGATTCTATATTCATTGCAACTCTTTTTCTGATAGAAGGCCACTGTGTGTGCGTAATAAGTATAGCTGTTTCAATAACTGGCATTGAAATCTTTCATACATATGTTACTTTTCGATATTTTATTCCGAAAAGAAGCGTTGTGTACGGTGTATAGTTTTTCACGCTTCGAAGTACCTATAAAGCTATATCCGATGATACACGGTGATTAACAAAAAAAAAAAAAAAACGAAAAAGACACGGAACGAAACAAAACAAAACACAACGAAACGAAATGAAACGAAATAAATATTTTTTTTTATAATTTTAACATAAATCTCTGCCAAATGTCTTATAATACAATATGTTTGTGAAATCCAATGTTTAGATCGACCCCCACTCCCCGTGATTGAGAAATAACCTTCATTAAATGAGAGTGGCTTGAAAGATTTTGAAGCAAACTATTTCAATCCTAATATTATTGAAAATTAATAGTTTTGGGCTAAACGTTGGGAAGTTTTTTTTATCATTTCGGATTTATATGGGACATCAATAGATATGATCGTGCCACTTATAACCCCCTCCTTTTTGCCCTTCCACCCAGGAAATTTACCTTCACGTACTGCTGCACCCAAATTAAACACAGAATGAAAATAAATAATTGAATTTGACCTTGTAAAAAATCTATGATTTAACCCCAAAAATAATGAGAATTAAAGATTTTGATGCAAAAGACCCCCAAAAAAAAAAAAAAAACCGCGCCGAAATTATAATGGTCGCGGGGGCCGCCCGACTCGCCTCATAAAATAATCGGGTTTGACAATAAATTAACATATGATGTCATGAAAGCTGTTGTGTGCCAGTCGGTTTTTCGTTTTTTTTTATCATACCCTAAATTATCCGAATTTAACTTGACATAAATCCAATAAAATTTTACTTGGGCAAACATGTGACAAAAGGATATTTGCATAGAATTACAAAACACGTACCCGAAATCTGACATTCTGACAAAAAAGCTACCCGAAAACTGCTTTCAAGACAATTACAGACCCGAAAGACCAATGCCAACCCGAAATTTCTTGAAATGTACTAACAAAAATGCCCAGAATTTTCCTCACATAAACAAACTGTAGTTATCCCCTAACCCTCCCAGTTCACCCGAGAGGACAGCCATCACTCGTAACCAACGTAGGTTTACACGTCTACCATACCTATACCTGACAGCGAAAAACATTCTAAATACTGAATCATATTACGAAAATCCCACTTTTCGGACCCATATATATCAGTTCACACTGCCTTTCCCTATTTTGGTACATATAAAGACATTGAGCGGGATAATTAAGTTGAAATTGTAAAAAAAAATATTTATTTCGTTTCATTTCGTTTCGTTTTGCGCTATTTCGTTCCGTTTTGTTTTGTTCCGTTCCGTTTCTATTTCTTTTCGCACTTTACAGGCACCCAAAGAAACATGGGCGGATGCAGCCATTTTTAAAAGGGGGTTCCAACCATATGTCCCAATTCAAAAGCATTGATCGTACAAAAAGCAGTAAAACAATTTTTAAAACTCATTCTCTTATTTGCTTAGTGCATTAAAATTTGACAAGTATGCAACAAGAAATGAAACCATAATCCTACCACATTATTAATTATTTGATATACAAGTTTCCATCTAGAAAATTAATGGTTCCCAATTCCCATTTCAATTTTTATGATGATCTAATTCTTTGAATATTTTGGCGAGAAATGAAATCTATATTGTTTCGTCATTACAATCTACAAACGGAAGTGAGAAATCTGAAATCAGTCAAAACTTTAAAAATTATTTGCCGACAGCAGTTTATATTCTTTTGGGGGTTGGGCGCGTGTAGCATTTTTATGGGTAGAAAAATGAAGGGGAAACAGTGAACAATTCAAATTCATGTTATTCGATTCTACAAAAAAGCAGAAATAACTAAAAAAATGTCTCTGATGATGATAAATGATCATGTTTCATCTTCCAATATTAAGAATAAAGCAATTGTGTGCAGAAAACTTTTCATTTTCATATCAAATAAAAACAATCAACACATCAAATCGGGCTTTACTATAAAATTTTTTATTATTATTAATTAGTATTCAAAATTGGTTCACATTTAACTAACTATTTTTTTCTGTATACCCTTAACGTGCCTTTTTTGAAACAATATGATATCCATTGTCCAATCAAATCTTTTTATTTAGTAAACACATTGAATTTATGTGTCAATCTTAATTATAATGTCTGAGCAAACAACCAAACAAAGTTTGCAAGCAAGGCATTTAAACTCTTTATTAACATGCTAGGTAAATTATATTACTTACGAAAAGAGACATACTTGCGTAAAAATAAACGGAAACTAACGCTGAATATAAAATGTGAGCAGTTTAAAGAAAATTACGTGTCTCAAAACTTGTATATGCAAGTAAAAAAGAAAATACTATTCACCATTCGTTATGCTTAATAAGTCTACGGCATTTTCTCTTTACGATTTGTTAGCATTACTGTAGGATAAATAATACATTTCGGCTACAACAGGAATACTTCTATAGCTGCATCAACTCGTCGTTGCATAATATTCATTTACGCACAATGAATGTAAACTTTGTGTTGTATTTAGGACAGTGATCTTTAAATATTTTAAAGGAATTAATTGCCGGGAAGACGATACACATCTCAGTGATCAACAGTGCGTGGTTGAACTTTGAACTTGACTTCGCTCACAATATTGAATGCTAAAAATAGTGACATCAATTTTGTCCACGAGATTGTTATTTGGCGGAAATATTATAACGTAACAGTAAACTCAGGTGACCTTTCTGGATGACCGTGGAAAATTCATTCATGGTTTAAATTTGCTTTGTAATGATTGACATTTGTGTTCGTTAAGATTGAGGCTCTAGAAGGTCCTTTTACAATTGACTAACCGGAATCTAAAATATAATCCTGTTCTGAATAAACGAACACCAGCCTTTTATTTTACGTTTCTCAGTCAGCACAAAACGTAAACCTGGACATTATTTATACGTCCATGGTCAACAATATACATTAATGGTAGATGAAAACACGATGCATGTCGTTCAGTTCCTGTTGGGCGTTGGTTTTAAATAATAAAGGATCAATAACAGATCATAACAGAGATAAACAACACATGATTTTTTCTTCATATAATTAATTAGGTTGTGATTATTGTGTTGTGTCTGCGCGGGAATGTCTCTTTGTGTTGTGTTTTTATGAATATAGAGCACATTGCATACAAAACGTTTTCCTTCGTTCAACAGAGTTGTCACTTTACAGTTTCTTTTCTATTTTATAACAGCTCTAACATTCCTACTTCGTCAGTATAAGTTGCTTTACACTTTTAAAATATATATCGTCTTACCGTGGAGGAAACCCACCCGACTGCGTATATAAATCGTATAAATTATTATTGTCAATATAAAACTTAAATCAAAATATAGCTTATCAAAAAATCAAAGTTCAGACTGAAATAAAGGATATCACATATACAAGCACAGGCCCACGTTTTCTGTTTAGCAAAGTTCTACGTTAATCTGATAAATATATTTGAGCAATCCAACGATCAAACATAATCTTTTAAAATCACATGATAAAAAAAAAGTTCGTCAGTGGTATTTGTACTAAATCAGTGTATGTAAAGTGCGAATCCTGAATTACCATTTTCACTGTATATGCCATGAATTTCTGATGTAGAATGATAAATAAACAGACGAAAAAGTTATGATTTTTGAATAAAATAATAAATAATATATCATATGGATTGTTTTTATACACTTGTGATATAGGATCATATAGGTAAGAGATACAGAAGGGTTTATATCGCACTTACAGCGATCAAGGTGTGAAATAATTACTAAAATAAGCAAATATTAAGAATTTTTCACTAACAGAGCGTGCAAGAGATTTAAAAGTAGCAATAAAGTTTCATTTGCAGAAAAATGTACCTTTTAACTTGATTTATAATGTTGTATAACTTAAAACAGGTTTTGTTGTTCAGCTTGTTGATATTGAATCAAATTCCACTACGTTGTTTTTGTGATGCGATTCATGTTTACTGTCGAATAATGATACTAGTCTTTCATTTTCACTGTAGGGCGATTAATTTCTATTGTATACGCGATGCATTTTCACAGAAGAATATTAATTAATTTTCTTCACATAGAGTCGTAATTTAGCCGACTCATTAACAAGATTTATGAAGACAGAAGGATTGATTATATATGCATACTTAGTGAGTGAAAGTCTGGTGTAATATATCAAAAAATTCCGTAAAAATGGCATTTATTGCTAATATTGTCAATTTATTTTCTCTGATAATTTGTTAAAATCAGATCTATATGTAGGATTAGATTATTCTTTCCTATGACACGCTATCATTGTATACATATATCTTGGACAGCTAAGCCAATCTACGTCACCGAAAAAGCAGTTTTCGGTTTCGGTCTAGATATACAGCACATACTTATAAAACATCTTTAGAGCTATTTTCCTAATGATTGTAGTTTAAAGATGTAGTTGGCTTGCTTGCTTTGTTTGTATAAATTTTTACTTAAGCATTGTAATTACGATTGAGCAAACATTTATACTAATAGAGCAAGCAAGCCAACCAAACTGTTTAAATACAAGCATTATGAAAATAGCTCTAATGGGTGCATCCGAGAGAACAAAGAGCAGTCACAAAAAGATTTTCATTTCACTATTGAGTGAGTGGTAACGTTTTCATCTCGCACAAACAATTGCCTTAAATTTGACGCTTGGATGACTGGATAATTGATTTTTATCATGCCATTTTATATACATCTTATACAGTAAAGAAAGTTCGAGCAACAATCGAGTCACCTTAATTTATGTTTGAATATTTGATAAATCGTTGTTACAAATTCGTAATTGTAAGAATACAAGGATATATTTAGTACAGTTTATTGTTACATGTTTAAATGGTTCTAAACCACGGATTATTACTGCCGTGCAATTGATTCCGGACGTTTATCGCTGCATCGCGAACCAATATTAGTAGATAGACCGTTCATATATTTTCACCAAAGACTAATTGATGTACTGTTCATGTAGTTAAGTATTTAATGCTTATGAAAAAAAGTGTACTGTTCCTGACAGCATTGTGTAATATTTAAATTACATGTACACCCTGTGACTATTTCAAATAGACAGGTCTGTGAATTACTTGTAAACATCGCGAAACAAACACTCTGTGTAACTCAAACTAAAATAAAAGATAGGCATTTCAATAGAAACAGCTAACTATGTTCTCGATGTTTTACTTACGAACGGTGCAGAACTATGACGAAAATAACACATACAGCGAACGTACAGAAATATATCGATGAAAAGTACACAACTCACAATGTCCAGAGTCAACCATAAGTTGGTTATACCCGTGTATACTGTGAAAGTACTTTTATTCGTGGGGTACCAATTTTCGTGGTTTTCGTGGATGGCTTTATCCACGAATTTAAGTGTCCAACGAAATATAACTGTTGTCCAATTCCAGACATGGAAAGATCCCCATGTAGGTTTGACTATATGGATACAGTTATATAAGCCCACACAATAAGAACTAAATATACATTTTTTTTTGTACAACTTCAGACCGGATTTAACCCATTTAATCTTTAAAAAATCTAAAATGTACGTCTGTTAACCTTTTATTTCTCACGAGAAATAAGTCTTGATCGATGAAAGTTTGATTTCCGGTGATGATATGCGATAAAGAAGTGTTCGTTTTTTTTCATAATTCTCATACGAAAAAAAATAAATGATTTCAATTTGTGCTTGCTTTTCTATTTCATAATAATTTAATTTTGGATGTAACACGTCTTCTGATTGGCTGAAAGTGTTTTGTCTATCAGCTCATAGACATAATTTTGTCATGTGACCGTGACGTTACCAACGTTTTTTTTCAAAATTTACTCCTTAAAAATGGAATTTAGAATTTAATTATAAGGAATGACAGTAATATTTTTTCTGTCTATTCAAAATAACCTAAAAAATGTGGTGCACACTTTTAAATAACCCGCTACGCTACGCGGGTTATTCAGAGTGCACCACATTTTTTATGTTATTTCGTCATAGACAGAATAATTATTACAGCCATTCCTTAAATAATCAATTCTACAATTCAAAGTACATTTATAGCATTTTCGTTAAGTGACATGTTTATGTAAAATCCACGAATTCAAGAACCCACGAACGTGTAACCACGAAAATTGATACCAACGAATAAAAGTACTTTCACAGTATTCAAGTTATTATGAAAACATCTAAGACTAGCGTGCATTGTAAATATCATCAATATTAAAGTCATTTTAAGACTATTTTCAGTTGTTGCATGTCGAATTATCATATAAAACAACAATGAAAATTCATCGCACCTCCAAAAATTCCACATCAGAAATTATTGCACTTACAGTGATAATTCATCGCATCTATAGTCAAAATGAATCGCATTCAGTAATCAATATTATGGATTCAGCTGCTTTAATTACAATTTTTTGGACTTTATTCCTGATATTATACGTTAGAAAGTTATATTCTAATGAAATTGTGTTAAAACATACATTCAAATCAATTAGTTCGTATTTTCAAAAAGTAAACAAACACAGTTTTTCCCGACATCCTTTATTCTACAATAGACATACTCGCATACGACAGTGAAAATGAACAAACTGGATTCGCACTTTATATACACTGCTAAATGCCAGCGAGAAAAATTACAGGTAATTCCTTCCACGTCATTTTGGTTATAAATAGATACCAGGTATACATGTATATAAATTTGCCAATACTGGGTATTATCTGTGCATTGTGAATATTCAGAAAGAAAAAAGGTAAGTTGCTCATGTTGATAAAGCAGCATTTTTACTAAGATTGATGATTAGATAAAAAAAATAAAATGAACCATTTGTAAAGCAGGAAAATTAAACGTAAGGAAACGATTAAAGAGTATTATGTGTTTTGGCTATGTTTGGTATAAATTTAGAAGGTAGCGAAGAGGGCTATACAGAGTTTTAATTTATTACAAATGTTTCAGTGTAAACATCCATGCATTATTATAGCAATACATTACTTTTATATTGAATATGCATTTTCATTATACAATTCTTTTTACATAAATATTTGTTTGCTATATATACTAGCTTTTGTACTCGCACAATACATTTATTATACTGTAGTTGGAATAGTTTCCTGAAGTAATAATTTTGTTAAATGTCAATCCCTTCTGGCTCATTTTAATTTCTGAAAATCAGAAATAGTAGAAGTCATACAAAACCTTCAAATTGCCCTTCGTTAATTTCTCTGTTTTTAACAAAAGTCGATGTTTTCTGACATTAACCTTACAATATGAGACTGCCTGAGAGCTAAAGATATTGGACATATGGCCAACGAGCATATATGCGGAACTGCGGTTTTGTTACTCATTAGTAACGTGAATACATGGGCATAGATTTGTAGAAATATATTGTTATCGCTGTCGTCACGTCTAGTTTATAAAGTGTTATGATCATTATCTTTAAATTGATTTAAAATTTCCTTTATAGAGTGTTGCTACAAACAAAAGCAATGCTCCTAATTCTAAACACACATGCAGATGACCGATTATATGTAAAGACATGCCGACGTTACTCTCCAAATGTAATGCAATTGTCGCAGGTGACACGGATATGTACCATTCGTAATAGTCGAATTCCCATCCTTCTATCCAAAAGTAGGACCTATGTTAAAAATGCAATGTAACAAGAACCGCTTAGTACCTTTCTTGAAAACCTGACATCGTCATGATCATTATTCGATTGATTCTTGTTAATTATACATTAATCTACTCACCCCCTTTAAATTTGATATCTTGTGTACTTTGTTTTCCTCATTAAAATAATGTATGCATAATAGAAGTCAATAATAAAGCAACAATTTATTTTACTTATACGTCATTATGTCTCTGGTGGAAAGTAGTCTCCTTAGAAATAAAACCATATCATATTGTTTTTATATTCACCGTCACAAACCCACAGACATGTTTTTAAAAGTGAAAAACCACAAACAAATTCAATGGTCTTTTTCAGATGTATGTAAAAGAAAGACACCGAAAAGAATTACGGAACCAGGGCTACACTGTGATAAAAAATGTTGTCACGGAAAAACAATGTGATAAATGGATAGATGAATACAAAGTTTGGTTATCCCAATTTAAAGAGGACGAATGGCCATTCACCGCACATTCACTGCTTCAAAGATACAATACTGGCAATTTTGAAACCACGTGGAAAGCTCGCTTGGCAACACAGAAAGTTTTCAGCGAATTATGGCACACAGAAAAACTTCTGACAAGTATTGACGCCATTGCTATTGGACGACCACCTGAAACAAGCGACGAAGACTTTGCACGTCCGGGCCAACACTGGTTGCATTGTGACCAGGATGCACAGCGAATAGGTCTCCATGCTTACCAAGGCGGCCTGTACTTGGAGACTGCCGATGAAGATGACTGGACTTTCCATGTGTTAAAAGGTTCACACGCATTCATCGGTGAGTTTTATAACACAAATAAAAATGCGGCTTTCAGAAGTTGTTTGAACAAATATTACCACTTGAAAGATGAACATATTGAGTGGTTTGAAGCAAAAGGTTGTAAACAGACTAGAGTAGCAGCTCCTAAAGGGGGAATGGTGTTATGGGACTCAAGATTAATTCATGCGAATGTAAGGCCTGTTGAAGGTCGTAAAAATTCTGAGCGATGGCGTTTTGTTGTACTGTCTTGTATGGGTCCTGCAATTTGGGCGTCTAAAAAAGACATTGAAATAAAAAGAAACGCTTACAATTCGGTCGCCATGACAACACATTGGCCTTGTCAAGGAGTCAATATGATGAAGTCACAAATTCCATCGTTTTGTCGGAGTGATGTTACCATGCCAACAGAACATTGTAAAACTGCAAAATCGAAAACGGCAAAGGAACTATGTGGTGTCAATTCATATAATTTTAAGGACGAAAAAAGTAATGGACCTCACTGGACACCAGAATGGGGAGAAGAACTCAGTGTTCCAAGTGACAAAATGGCTAATTCTAAGTTCCAAATTAACACGACGTGCGTGGCTGTATTTGTTTTATCATTGGTTGTATTATTCATTGCTTATCAGTTTACAAATTAATTATGTGCATAATTAATTTGACAAAAGATAAATAAAACTTAAGAAATGATTTATGTGAATTATAACGCTGCATATATTTGAAATATTATACTGAATGAAAAACTCACACGTTGCAATAACACGAATAATTAATTTGATTTTCAAATTTTCTTTGTTATACAGTAATTATTATTAAATATAATTTATTTATTAATTTGTAATATTTTATTTTGTCGTTTTTGATTGATTGATTAATTTATTTGTTATCAATGTTATATTATTATAATTTAACCTTTTGATGTTCACAGATTATTTCTTAATTAAACTTTTTTCAATGAAATAATGATAAATCATAATAATTATGCCTATAGTGGTAAACGTTTGCGTATGTCCCTACTTCCGTCTGTCCGTAACACTTTTCTCGGCAACTCAAGTCATAGCATCTTGATATATGCGTGCATTCTAATATGAAATTATATCTAACTTTTGTATCGATGTCCGCTAGTGTTTTATATAAAGGTTTGAAGTTATTTCCTATTTTGATTGCATGCAAATTCTTTAAATTACCAGAACGTATTATATTTCCGCATATGATAAGTCGCCATCTTGCAGTTTCACTTTTCCGCCCCCAAAAAATATTGAGTATCTGCGAAAAACAAAAAAGTAATACAATACTTTTCAGCAATTTACCTGGTAAGTGTTCTAGCTATCATTTTCTTGTAGTAAGAATGACATATATAGATTCTACCACTGCATCGAGTGTGATACGATATTTATCCACTCGAGACAGTTAAATTTTCAAATTTAAAACGCGAGGCTCGCCGAGCGTTTTAAATATTTAAAATTTAACTGTCGAGAGTGGATAAATATCGTATTACACGAGATTTGGTGGTTGAATCTGTTTCTCTAATAATTTTCAAACAATATGCAGGCAAACTAGTATATTCCGGCTTTTCGAATGATCTGTAAAAAGATGTGTTCTTTCTATGTGACGTCATCAGGCATGGTCGCCTTTTTTCATGCCGTCACAATAGGAAATTCAGAGGAAAGCAAGTAAATTCGACGTCATAATCGGATTTTAACCAATGAAGAACTGAGATCAAACGAACCACACGTTGATTAAATTTCTTTTATACAATGGGCGCAGAAAGGGATAAATTGACGAAGAATTAGAGAAACATAATTATACATCGTATGATCTAATATAATGGTTTTCTGATCCTTCGGGGAATCAAGAAAATATAAAATAAGGAGATGTGGTTTTATAGTTAATGGGACAACTATCCTCCAAAGACCTTAGGGTAGGGATGTAATCATGTGTATATTTGTGTAAGTTCATTGTAATTTGTGGGAAATGAAACGCTTTAGTCGTAAGAGTATTCTTTATCAATAATTGAATTGCTAATATTTATATGACTAAATGTACTTTGGCTCTTTTTTTCAATTCATGTACAATGCAAAGTTTACCTGGCTTGCAGAGGAGGCAAGCATTTTACGGAAACAAAAGGCAATTGTTATATCATATCAAAACTATAATCGAAAGTATTTGCAGAAAAGAAGGCTGTATATTAGCAAAATAAATATAATAAGTTTTTCGGAAAAGGAATGCTGATATGCGGAAATGTAAAACGCCGAAATAAACGATAGGTTTTTAATTTTTATGCCCCACCTACGATAAGTAGAGGGGCATTATGTTTTTCGGTCTGTGCGTCCGTCCGTTCGTTCGTTCGTTCGTCCGTCCGTCCGTCCGTCACATTATATGATGATCATAATGGAGAGGGGGTCTTTCATGATGAATCAAGGTAAATAGATGGGGAATGTGTCCATGGGACACAGATGATGCCCCCGCTTGCATATAATATTATAAAGGGACATAACTCAAGAACTGTAAACGTAACGCTACCCAAATTTGTGCTTGATCTGAGTTTTGTGGTAATAAGCATTGTGTATACGTTTCATAACATTTGGTTGAGGCAAACTTAAGTTAGAGAACTGCAAAGAAAAAGCCAGCAATTTTTCCATTTGTAAAGAGGCATAACTCTAGAACGGTAAAAGTGACGCCACCAAAATTCAAACTTGATCTGTGTTTTATGATAATAAGCATTGTGTATAAGTGTCATAACATTTGGTTGAGGCAAACTTAAGTTAGAGAACGGAAACGAAAAATTAAGCAATTTTTCCATTTGTAAAGGGGCATAACTCTAGAACGGTAAAAGTGATGCCACCAAAATTCAAACTTGATCTTAACCCAAATAATTCAGTCGTTATATTCCACTGCTCTTCGATGGCTACAGTGGGAGAGTCGATCACGGGGAGGGACTGAATTATTCGGGTTAACTTGATCTGTGTTTTGTGGTAATAAGCATTGTGTATAAGTTTCATAAGATTTGGACGAGGCAAACTAAAGTTAGAGAACGGAAACCAATTTTGGACGTACGTACGGACGGACAGACGGACAGGGGTAAAACTTAATGCCCCTTCGCTACGGCGAGGGCATAAAAAATCTTGCCAAATGAGGATAACAGTAATTTTTGATGCATGACGATAAAATGTATAATTTCTATATGACTATAAAGGGCGTTTGTATCCTCTAAGGCCAAACAAAAAAGTATGTGTGTTTAATTCACCACTACCTATCCTAATTTTTATCCCCTACTCTCATGTTTTTTTTTTACCATTTTTGATTAAGAACTGTTAAAGTCACAATGTTGCTCCCATAGACTTATGTAAAAAATCCCTACCTACAAAGGCTGTCCCGCTTCAGGTTAAAGTTTTTGGTCAAGGTAGTTTTTGGTGAATTTGAAGTCTAATCAACTTGAAACTTAGTACACATGTTCCCTATGATATGATATTTCTAATTTTAATGCCAAATTAGAGTTTTGATCCCAATCGCGGTCCACTGAACATAGTAGAAAATGATAGTGCGAGTGGGGCATTCGTGTACTATGGACCCATTCTTGTTTAATGTCTTTTGGTTAGATGAAAACCGTTTATCAATCTGCTATTGTGTAATGCATAATCACTGGATATGGCCCAATAAAGAATTTTACTGGAGTATATAACACGACGGGTTCACAGCTGTCACAATACCGGAGCACGGAAGTTAACCAGATTCGAGTTTACACCAGGATTTTTGTTGGGTAAATGTGGTTCAATTTGATAATGTTGTCGGACTTTTCGTCGTTTTTCTTTTGATCATGTTGTTGTCTGGTATTTTTTCAACGTGTGTATTGTTATTGCCCTCTTGGTATCCTCTATTTCTGTATTTTTTTTATCATAATCAAGAACAGATGAACATAAATGAATATAAAGAATTGTTAATTCAAACGTTTTAAAATATCTATTGACTACAAAATTTATACTGCACTTTTATAGAAGAAGCTATTAAAAGAAGGGTTCTTAGTGATGAAGTTGAAAAAGCCTTTAAAAGTTTAACGGATGCGATAATGATTCGGTTGACCGTTATACAAATGTAGAACATCTGTGTCACAAATGAGTAGGAATATGTTCCAATTATCGTAGCCGCTATGTCTTTATTGATTGTAAGACGTGTTGTAGACTTGTTTGTCTTTGAATTTCGTTGGTTTCGTTTTGTTTGTCATGACGTTGTTATTTTCTCTTCGACTTACGAATCTTTATTGTTACTTTGGTATCTAGCGCCTCAATAAATGATAATAACCTAATAGATAAGTTTTAAGTTAAGTTTATTATGACAATATTTTTTATCGGTATGTTTAGATAATCTTTTCCCTTAAATAAGAAACATGTGGAACTATTTAAAGTAAACAGTAGTGTATTTGTAAGAGTTTTCTTTTCCATTTCCAGCACAACCATATAAAATTGTTTATTTTTTATTTAATTTTCCCCCCCAAACAAACACTATTTATTCATTGCAGTTCAAGTGTAATTATCATTTTTTTCTTTGAGAATTTTGATATTTTTATCTTGCTGAAATTTCTTCTGCTGTTACAATTTACTCGGATTACAGCGTTAGTCCGAGTATCCCTGTTAGGGAGCTACCATTTGATTTTTATGGGGGGGGTGAAATTTGGAAAAAAGGCAGGACAGGAGTTTTGAGTAAAAAAAAAAGGCAGGATGACAATTTATGTAAAAAAAGTCAGGATAAACTAATAAAATAAGGCAGGACCGAATAGAGTGAAAAATAAAAAGGCAGGACAGAGATTACAATTAAAAAAAAAATGCAGGACAAAATTTTCATCCTAGCCCCCATAAAAATCAAATGGTAGCTCCCTTATTAGTTACTGAATTTCAAGGGAAAAAGCTCAGTAAATAGTAATCAATACACCTTATCGCTATTCCCGCTTGACCTGGGAATCTGTCACGCTTGAACTTTTGACGTCATACAACAATCACTTTTCCATTGTGGCGTCAGATATTTTCTATTATGACGTCAAAATTTTACGGGAACTTTTGTGATGTCCAGTAATGGCGGACAAATAGCGATAAGGTGTATTATTATAAGTAATAGCATCTACATTCTTTTAAATACAGTGTATACATAGATAGTATAGAATTACATGGTATAAATCACGTGTGTACGGAACATCAACTTGCTTTCCGAAATTGTGCTCATTTTCCCATATTTATCTTTAATCATTTTGTATTTGACCTTTTGTGTCTGATTAGTTAACCTGTTTACTAATTCATTGTCCGAAAACTAGAGCTAAAACGCACATGTTAGATGCAGATTTTTAAAGTTAACAATTTGTTGGATTAGATTAAACCATATAAAATTGTAATGAAAAAAATGTACACAACATGTCTCAAAATATGTAACGTCACGGTACCCAAATTGCACCTATTCAACATAAACAGCTGAGAAATTCTTAAAAGTTTTCTTTGAGACTAAACAATTTGTATTTAAGTTGTTTGACATTATAACGTCACGGTACCCAGATTGCACCTATTCAACATAAACAGCTGAGAAATTCTTAAAAGTTTTCTTTGAGACTAAACAATTTGTATTTTGATTATTTGACATTATACACTTCTTACAAAATAGGTGAATATATTCAAATATACACTAAACGTTCACAGTTTGTATCAACAGATGAAGCTTTCACTGGAAAAGAAAAATGTACGAAAACGCCGCCATGCGACGTTCACGAAAAGTCATCTTTTAAAAATGAACAAAAAAAATATGTTACAAGCATCCCTTTTAAAATAAATGAATAGTGAGCATGTACTAATGTCAAATTGTTCTAAATATTTGAAAAAATAAAACAAAACATCTGTTATTTGATTTTTAATGATGTGAATTCAAGCACGGATGCAATTTGGGTACTCCTCATTACGGAATCATGGATAGTTTGGAGGTCGATTCAAACCCATTTTTCTATGACTCAATAGGGATTAAAAATCAAATTGGTGTACCTATATAATAAAGAAGGATACGGCTACAAAATAAACACAGAAAAGAAATTTTTGTCTTTATCATAAAAAAACTTAGGTGAAAAAACTGTCAAAATAGGTGCAATTTGGGTACCGTCACGTTAGACTACCAGGCACGACTGTCGAATACGTAGAATTTCGTTTGATTCAAAACTTAGATTGTGATCTTCACACAGATATGATGACTATATGCAGGTGTTAGGATTGTCGAAAGAAACATTTCGTAGAAATGTATGTTTATGACGAATATATATAAGGATGTTGAACAATATCAAAGGTTGCAGTGGTAAAACATAGAATTATAGAGATTCAAGACTAATCAATTTTATGTCTAAGATCAAGAATGACCTGTGCAGCCACGTATAAATAATTGACTGTTCGTTTTTATGCCCGTTGTTGTCCTTTATAGACAAGAAAGGATATTGGGTATCCATCCATGACACAAAATTAGTTTAAGCACTGCAAAAAACACTTGTTTGTTTTGCGATATGTACCAGAAATTTTTCTCTTCGTATAGAAGTAAGGAACTCATCTCCAAAGTAGTAATTAACAGCATTGTTTTGTCAATATGGAAACGAGACTCCGACCTATTGAACATTGTTCTGTAATACATGACATCACATTGGACGTCGATCAGAGGTTTTAGAATGTGGCCTTATATTAGACGTCGAAATGAGGAACGGACGTCGAATAGAGACTGGACGTCGGTTTCGGCCTAAAATATATACACCAAAATGTTTGTTAATCTAGCGTTTGGTAATTTTTGCCACCTCATATAAATTTGGTTTGCACCATATATCTTTTGAAAGCGGGAACGGAATTATCAGGAAGAACAGTATTTTGTATTTGCAAAACTCTTCCGCGAAAGTTTTTCCTTGTTCCATTATGCGAAATGTCATACTTTCATACCAAATTCACGTGGAGAATGTCTGTATTGTCTTTGAAATTTCGGAATTATTTTAGATTTCAACCACGGATTCATGGATCGAACTTGGTTAAAAGGAAACATGTTATTATCCATACTGACAGATGATGACTGTTGTAGGGGAAATAGTTCATACAGAGATGACTGTCTGTAACGTTCTTCAATTTCTTTTTCCCGTTTCCGTTTCAGTTTTAGATCTCTGAAATAGTCAGTCCACACACTTTCTTTGTGTATAAATAGTGGAACGTGATTATCTCTGTTGCTGAACATGTCCTTGTTGTCGACCTTAGTAGTCGGAAACTGTATTTGAGGTGGCAGTGTGATCTGATGATCTAAGAATTCAATCAGTGATATATCTTTTGACCTTTTTCTATTTTCATTACCAAAGTAAAAGTTTATATTTTCGTTTCTAGAATCCAACGTAACACCATATCCGTTTTCGAAAGGGTGTCTGTATGAAGGCTCGCGAGATCTTCTTATTTCACTTCGCATTAAATTCCAGACTAGTGCATCTTGATATTCTCCAGTCACAATCGGATGATGCATATCTCCAAGTCGATTCCTGTCTTTGTTTTTTAATGACATTTGATTTGAACCGACTGATTTATGCATAACGTGGTCATTTGGAAACCATTGTTTAGAATCATGAGAATGATGTTTATGTCTGTCAACAAACAATCTGAATGGTGTTGCCCCATTATACAGCTTATTTGAATAGCCAACCAATCGTTTCTCTTTCGGATAGTTCTGTGTAGGATATATACTATATTGAATATCATTTCTAAAGACTGAACTTTTACTTGCGACAGGTCTTTCAAAATTCCCTACCGTTTTGTGAAGATGAATTGTTTTATCATGATCTACACTATTGTTATTGTTTCGATCCCTTTGACTGTCAATGTCTGAATCTCCCTGTTCTTTCCTGCTTGTATCGTTAGAAAGATCAATACCATCTTCATTTGACAAATCGCCTTTGTTTTCATCTTGTCTAAGTGTTTCATTGCTTTTACCGCCATCATTTGACCCTTCTTTGCCGCCATCTGTTGACCCTTCTAGCGTTTTGTTACAGCACCAAACATATTGTCCACATGTGATTGTAGAGTTTATTTCCTTTTCACTACAAAACTCTTTGCAAGTGCACTTGTACACAACTGCAATTAAAGAACAGGAACAAAATGACAATTGAAAATAAAGAATTATAAGATGGAAAATGTTTAATTGAAAAAGTCAAGTAAAAATATCGTTTTGAGTTTACAAGTTTTTAAATGGCATGCTCTCTATATCATGACATCATATTTGTTTATATATCAAACGTATTTTAATGAATGTAAATTAACAATAATACCACCAGCGCGAAATCATTGCACGTGTATCAGGGACGACCATCATCAGACACGTTCGTTCCATAAATTTAGGCAATAGTAGTTTACGGACGTCCATTATCAGATGCTGCCTCCACCAATAAAAACTGTCCGCCTCCAAATAGCGCAATAGTGCTGAAAGTTGCGGAGAACGCCAATCCGTCAATCAATCAATCAATCAAACTAATAAATCAGTTGAAATCTATTAAACTTGTAAAATTTGCAAGTTGTCCGACCGTAAGAAACGTAACGAAGAACACTTATACATACATACTTACACTCTGACGTTACTAGTAGTACTGAATGAAATGAAACTAAACATCCAAGCAGGAATATAACCACGGAGTACATTGTCTAGTCACTAATGTGACTACTACAATGTGTCGAAAGTTACGAAATGAACATGGCGATCAGTGAAAATTTATGCTAATGCTTTACAGAATAAATCACAAAATTTAAAATATAAAACATATCTTTTAAAAAGTGTCACCTTTATACATATAATCATCAGTCAAACTGTAATAATTCTTACGATGTGTCGTACTGACTATGATCAGTAAATAATGTTTTCTACATGTTGATCTTAAAACTGAAACTATAACTTTAAATTGTTTGTTTCGATTATCAATTGATATATAATCTAATAAGATATAAAATTATACATAATTTCAACACTGACATGATCCATTTAATAATACGTTACTGAGCCCCCTCTTAATTGTTTACAAAAAATCTACCCGGAAATATGTTTTTAGGTATAGCGAGGTGTGCAAAGATGTTAATATCAGTGAAAATATTTCTACGTCGTGAAATTGCAATAATGCAAAATACATTTATGGCCCCAGTTCCCATGTTATAACAGGTGACCTTAACATCGTTGAAGTTCAAGTCATTTCTTAGAAAAGGACCTAAATATTGCCCCCGTCTATTATTAAGTAGAATGACTGTCGTAACATTATCTACGACTCACATCATACTTACTGTATAAATGGAGAAAACGAGAAAAAGCTGATAAAAAACTCCTTAGGTTCTTTTTTCAAATCAGTAACGATAATGGTTGGTATTCGTTTGAAACATATTTATGAACATTTTACTCCTAACAACAACTATACACTGATTTTCAGCAAATCGGGACCATTTGCCAAAATTATACTTGGAAAATAAATTTCTGTAAACCAACTTTTAATAATGCTCAAATGATTCGTATATATATGATTTGAAAGTTTCCAAAGTGGTTGATCTTAGCTCTTACATATTTCGAATCTGTTCAAAGTTTTGATTTTTCTAACCTATATACCACTTTGCCTCATAAATGGCATTTAAAAAGTCAGAATGTGAATATATATGTTCAGTCTCTTTTATATCATTTTTTAGTAACGATGAACAAAATAACTATGTCAATTGGAACTGATGTGATATGATACCGGGTAACTGCACTTAAATTTTACTAGATAACATTCTTGTTTGATATGGAGATTCCATATAACGCCAAGTTATCGGAATTCCAAATGAGGACTTACTCTGCACCACTTATTGGGAACTGTTTCTGTGTTGTTAAGAATCACAATTTATGTCTAAAATCAGCAACGACACATCGAAACACCATCTGATACAAAATTTGATAACACTTTTAGATATTTGAATGATATTTTGACTCTCAATAATTACGACTTCTATATGTACACTAAAGAGTTTTATCCTGCTGAACTTCCTTTAAATAAGGCTAATACTAACTATGAAAACTGCCCTTTCCATGATCTTGATATCCTTTTCTCTAACGGGAAGCTTAATACTACAATTTCCGATAAAATAGATGGTTTTTCATTTCCTACTGTTAATTATGTGTTTTGAGATGGTGACTTTCCTTTGGCACCATCGTATGGTGTATATATATCTCAACTTTTTCGATTCGCTTGTGTATGTGATTTTACCGAAAGATTATTACACCAGGGTTTTCAATATCACAAACTTTTCAAAACGTTTACTAAATTTAACATCGGTATAAGGCCATCCTCCGTAAATATAAATCAACGTGCCAACATCTTATACATTCAGGTATTTCATCCCATCTTTTATGGTAATATTCTATACAAAGCATAAAAAATGTTGTCATTCACCCCAAAAGCTAACCAAACTTTTAAACAGACTTATTCCCAATGATATAGTTACGATACTGTTGGGTCGTTGCATCGGAAATGTGCCTGTCCCAAGTCAGGAGCTGTAGTTCAGTAGTTGTCGTTGGTTCATGTCTGCCATGTTTGTTGTTTGTAAATTGTTTTGTTATAAATTAGGCCGTTAGTTTTCTCAATTAAATTGCTTCATATTTTTAATGTCGGGGCCTTTTATAGCCGACTGTACGGTATGGGTATTTCTCATTGTTGAAGGCCGTACGGTTGCCTATAATTGCTTACATCCACTTCATTTGAACTTTGGTGGACAGTTGTCTCATTGGTAATCATGCCACATCTCATATTTTTACATTTATTAAAAAACCAGTTGTTGGCATGGTACGGGCTAGGTTCTTCTTTTATAATTGATGATGACATGATACTAAACCCCTAACGGGAAGACATAATTTTTCGGTCAGTTTAATTGCGGTCTTGAGCTTGCATTTCAGTAACTGCTAACTCCTTTGTTGATTTATGTTTAGCATTGTCATTTTGCTTAGTTTCGTCTGTTGACTATTCTAACATCGGACTCGTGCTTCTTTTAAACTGAGTTTTACTGTGCGTATTGCTGTGTGTTTGTTTATTCCACATTGGTTAAGGTATAGGGGAGAGTTGAGACCTCACAAACCATGTTTGTATGTATACGCTCTTTAAGTATGAACCGATGAACCAATACCTTTTTAACTGATTTCAACAGGTTGTTCCCATGCTGTACTGTTACACAACAGTCACAGGTTAGGAAGTTTGGCCACACTCTAACATGTTTAACCCCCTCACATTCTGTATGTGCCTGTCCAAAGCCAGGAACATGTTATTCAGTGGTTGTCGTTTGTTGCTGCATATCACCTGTGACTTACGTTTATTGTTTTGTGCATTAATCAGGCCGTCGGTTTTCTAGTTTGAATTGTTTTACATTTTGCCATGTTGGGGCTATTATAGCTTGCTATGCGGTATGGGATTTGCACATTTAAATGAATGCACATATCAGTGAATGGTTTGAAATTAATTTTCATACAAAACAAGACGGTATAGTAGTATGATTTTAGTGATACATTTGGTAAACATTTCGTGTTCTGAGACGAAGCATGTTGCCATTTGTGGATCAGAAATCAGTGTTTATGTAATAATGCAATACACATTGTTGAAGTCATGAAAAAAAGTTTTATTTGGGCTCAGCTGCCAATCGTTTAATACTATTATTATTTTATGGACCCAATAAATTCCCGCATATAACCCATAAGTAATTATATACCTAATGTATCCTGCTGGGAACTCTTTAGTCCATTTTTGGTAATATTCTTTTGGCGTGGATCGGTACTTATACATTACACTATTGTGTTATTGTGCAATGTTCTGTCTTTGTATTCTTATCTTTCTTTTTTGCTTATGTGTTTTGTCTA
The DNA here is from genome assembly GCA_017311375.1 of Mytilus coruscus. NCBI lineage: Eukaryota > Metazoa > Mollusca > Bivalvia > Mytilida > Mytilidae > Mytilus > Mytilus coruscus. Next base: position 65,170,400 of record CM029607.1, read on the forward strand.
TATGCCAATTTGTTTTTCTTTGTTGACATATTTGTTTGTTTGTTTTTTTTTTTTTTTTATAGTGATTAAGATTATAACACAATATTGACTACTGTACCCCAGTTTTAGACATTTTTGCCTATTATGTCTGTTTGTTTTGTTCACAGATTGTTGTCAATATAATGGAATTGTATGCGACTGTCATAAAAGTGCGAGGTTTAGCTAGCTATAAAACCAGGTTTAATCCACCATTTTCTACATAAGGAAATGCCTGTACCAAATTAGGAATATGACAGTTGTTTTCCATTCGTTTGATGTGTTTGAGCTTTTGATTTTGCCATTTGATAAGGGACTTTCCATTTTGAATTTTCTTTGGAGTTCGGTATTTTTGTTACAGTATATTTTACTTTTTAGAAGTCAAGAGTGACAGCACTTCAGACGTTTAATTCAACGTCAGCCTAAACCCATTGAACATGACGAAATATACTACAGAAAAAGGCTTTCTTAATTTACAACAATTGATTTACATTAAGAAATCAGTACAACCCTTTCTGTGGTTGAATTGATTATGTTACACTGGAGTACATACTTATAAGCTATAGTTCAACCAGTTCGCATTTAGTAGCTAGTAAATAGAACAAATAAAGCAAACTGTTTTAAGATTTGCCCTTTGACCTTTCTGTATGACTAATTCAATTTATCGACAAAGGTTCTATATATTATTATTAGATGGTAATGTTTAATAAAATTTCTATTTTTTTACGCTTTAAACTAGATATTAATGTTATCATTTCGGTTTTCATGCCAAAACTATTTAATATTGCTAATGATGATATCTTTTATTAACAACTGTTGATGACATTGATAAAACACCCAGCATTAAGATTGGTTGATTGATAGTTGGTGTTTAACGCCACATCCAACACACTCGGTTATATCATTGCCTCCGGTATAAATTGTGGAGACAGTCGGAGAACCTGGTGGCAGGATAACTGAAAATCTTTGTCAATTAAGATCGAAGTCGAACGTAATTTTGCATGAGAAGGTATTTAGAGGTGCAGTTGCCGTTAAGGTTCAAAAGATGAAATTCCAGTATTAATCGATAAAATATATTGATCTTGCTGGCAGTAAATGAGAATATTAAATAATTATTTATCGTATGGATTGTTTTTATTCCACTTTAAAATTGATATAATTGAATTAAGCAATTTCATCACTTTTACTACCTTTTATTGTCGATTTAAACATTTATTTTGTTGTCCTCGTATGGAAATAAGAGGAACGGGTAAATGAATAAGATAAGCTAACATCACCGCGGACAGAGTTCAGGTGGTTGGTATCTTTTCATGTATTAATCAAAAAGCGAAACACATTGAATCGACTCTAAACAATTCAAAGCTTGTCTAGACTCTAAGCGATTTAGAGCTTGAAATAGGATCCATTGCTTGTCCATTGTTAAGGTTTAATAGCGACCTCAAAATATTTATTGAGGATAAGTTTTGTTACTAGGTTGATTTAATTACATCGCCTTTTATTCACATGTATAATGTTTACACCTACGTTGAACTGTACTTGTAAAATCGACATGGAGACGGTAATTAGACAATATCAATCATCATTAAATAGACCTCAACTACAACAAGACAAAGATAACAAGATTAAAAGTTACAATGACAAATTAGATTATTTACCATAAGTCAATTAAACTTATACTGAAAAGTAATGAAATTGAAGCATATTACTCGTTGTTAACAAAAGTCCAGAAAAAGCATTATATAATGAAAAACTATTTTATGAGAACAGTTACTGCGTTTTGTTTTATCCGTCTTCGTAAGATTGATTTGCTTAAGCATGCAAATGGCGACTTGCATGAGGAAATACTTTTTGGTTTGTCTAAGAGGGAAATAAAATTTAAAAAATGTATTGCAACTTCTGGATTAGAACATAATAAAAACTAAGATTCATCATTGATTAATTACTATCATTACCGGTGTTCTTATACAACACAAGTTAGTCAATTACATATTTTCGTTAATTGGGGAGCTGGGTTCTAATGGCAGATATTTGATTGTTTCTGTTAGATTAATTCACAACGTTTATAAACTGGGGACGATAAACAGATTGACATATTGTATAGACACTTGTCTATTAATGCAGACTGTATGTTTTTCTCTAGATGTCTTTTGGTTATTTTTGTCGTTGGAATATAGTGCCTCATTGACGTGAACCAAACACGACCTTATATTGATGTTAAGATTGCGTTCCAATAGACGAGGGTCTTGATGGAGGTTTACAGATAAAGAAAGACAACAGTAGTATACCGTTGTTCAATAGTCATAAATCGATTAAGCAAACCAAAACCGGGGGAAACACATTAACTATAAGAGGAAAACAAAGGAACAAAAATCAGAAACACTGAACTGCTACAAAAACGTACGCATAGAAACGGACTATTTGATAACAACTGCCTTATTCCTGACTAGATTAGAGAAGAATGGGTGAAAAAAAAAAACATAAAGAATAAAGAAAAAAGGACCTAAAAAATTAAAGAAGAGAGAATAATGGGGTGCTAAAATATAAAGATTAGAGAATAATGGGCAAATAAAATAAAGAAAAGAGAAAAACTGCATAAAAAATAAAGAATATCAGAAATGAAGAGCCCCCTACCCAGACCCTCATACACAATGATTTATAATTTGGTTGTATCATTACACCGTATGTTTTGATGAAAACATATTATTTTTTGGTGATAACAGGATAGGCATCTCCTGGTATGCATATGCAAGTATTACTGGTCGCAAGATTAAAAATATCATCCGGAAATGTGTGGCAGAGTCAGCAACATGACAATTTAAATTAAGATAACACATTATAAAATGTATGCGTCCAAATTGTTTTCGGGTGTTAAATTCATCGTGAACGCTTAAGGCCAAGTAGATAAAGGCCAGGGATGTATATATATCGAAACACGTGAAGAGATATGACCAAAAAAGGGCCCACAAGTTCGGTATTTTTGTTTCTCTTAAAGGACTAAGTAGTCATCAAAGGTACCAGGCTTATAATTTGTTACGCCAGACGCGCGTTTCGTCTACATAAGACTCATCAGTGACGCTCAGATCAAAAATTTTTAGAAAACCAAACAAGTATAAAGTTGAAGAGCATTGTAGAAATCACACTACCACTATCGAGGAAAAGAAGGTAGAATTGTAAGGATGAGAAGTGGAATAAATCCGCGGTCAAATTTGACATAGATATTCCATCACGGTTAACCAAATCATGATGGAGTCCAGAAACCTTTTAAAGAGTGACTTCAACTATACCAAATCATGATGGAGTCCAGATAGCTTTTAAATAGATGACTTCACTTATACCATCAATAACTCAATAATAAATAATTTGAAATTCTTTTAAAATATGTTTTTGCGAAGAAATATCAATTTGGACATGTAATTAGAGTTTTATTTTTGTTTGCAATAATATGTAAATCTTAACAATTGGTTAAACTAGCTCGAGAGGTAAATATTTACAAAAATCATAGTCGATATATTAGTTTAAAAAGAAGATACCAATCAAGGTCACAAACAAAAAATGAAGGAATCGCATGAACTTGAAAGAAAGTGAAAGCGCATGCGCCAACAGGATAAGCGTTTTCTGCTTTGAATACATAACCAACCATGCGAATCCACACCCAGTCAAATTATCACAATGTAGTAAAGAACACAATCCATAAAGCTATATGTCACACGATTTTTCTGGTATATAAAAATAAAATACATTCGCTAGCAAGTTAAGGGAAATTTTGACAGAGTCACATGAATTATGAGGTATGTATACATATGGAAATACATATACATATCATTATATTTATAACCATTATGGGTTGTTTGTTGAATTTACATTTATTCTCTATATGTATTGCAACAATTAAACGACTTATGTATGACGAAAATGTGAAAACCATATAAAACATTACACACGAATTATTTTGCTTTGTCTGGTGTAGATGATGTATTTTCTTATACCCGACTTATCTCCTTGCATGAGCATATATGCATGAGTATAATACTAGTTCCCAAAATAGTAAATTATGTCCTTTCCCGAATTCCTGTCGCGAACATGAACTATAAAGATATATAAAAATACGAAAAATTTTAAATTATAATTATGCGTCCGATGCACTTTTCGTAGTTGACCTCCATCAATAAAGGTCAAACCAAAAAAGATGAGATCAAAGAAAGTATAAGTACTTGAATACATGAATCTCTATATGAATAAAAGGGAGGTAAAGAGAAAAGCCAAATCCATCAAAGGAAAACTGTGCATGAGGAAGTTGGAACCTTAGTTGGTTTTATAACTTAAATAAGTATCAGAGGATAATTTAAGATAAGTATGGTGTAAATCGTATCAGTACATACACACTGACTTTTAAGTTCATAATACCATCGGGGACAGCAGCGTTATTGATCCAGTGCTAGAAATTGAAAATAACAATTCATAAATTGTGTGCATCCACAGCGCTCTTGGATTTACCAATTGATTTATAAGAAAGTTGACCAATAGCCATATCCATATCAAATACCATGCCCATATAAAATATGTATGATTTTATGGACTTCTCCCTTTTCTAAATTTTCTTGAAATCCGGTATTTTTATTAATGCTTTTTTAAACTAAATATATCAACTATGATTTTTGTAAATATTTACCTCTCGAGCTAGATTAACCAATTGTTAAGATTTATATAATATTGCAGACAAAAATAAAACTCTAATTACATGTCCAAATTGATTTTTCTTCGGAAAAACATATTTTAAAAGAATTTCAAAAGATTTAAGGTCTTTGAGTTATTGATGGTATCGTTGAAGTCATCTATTTAAAAGCTTTCTATACTCCATCATGATTTGGTTAACCGTGATGGAATATCTATGTCAAACTTGACGGCGGATTTATTCCACTTCTCATCCTCACAATTCTACCCTCTTTTCCCCGATAGTGGCATCAACACATCCTACAGATTACCTGCCATTTACTTGCATAGATCAACACTACGAGTGTAGTTAGTGGAGAATTATCTTCTTATCCTTCCGTAGCACCTGCGTCAACACATAGATTTGTTTCAAACGGGTTCTCAATAGTTTTTGTTTGTATTTTGTGCTAATCTATTTTTCCATGGCAGTGTGATTTCTACAAGTTATGTTCTATTTTATCATTTTTACTTATATAAGTAGGACATTGTTTTCCTTTGGGACTTTTACCATCGATCAAGTTTTAGGGTTAGGGAATTTAGAAGAACATGACTAATATATTTGATGATGTTTGAGAGTTGTTCAATGGAACAATACATGCGACGGAATCGCTTTATTTAATTGTGCTCCATGTTTACACCTGCAACATGATAAAAAGGTCCAAGTAGGTGATCTCGATGAATTAGAAAAAAAGTAATTCAAATTACAGTGCTAAAGAGGAAGATATAGAAAGAAATGAAAATTGTTGCGAATAAAAGTTACTATATAAACGTCTTGAATACACATATTGTACACCTAATTTATTTCCGATAGTTGTTGTTCTATTACCACATTATTACTTCATATGAATTGGAACTCGGACTTGTAATGTTTTTCAATTGTGTTGTAGTACCACACGATTGTTCGATGATCTGAAAGCACAGAAAAAGTAAGAATTTATCGAAAGTCCTTCATTTATTTACAAAACATAAAGACAACGCACATTTTTATCTGTCTAAACTCAAAATTGCTCAAACACAACAGCCTGTTCATACCTTACATAGATTTATCTCGATAATCAAAACGTGAAAAAATTTAATTGCAACTCCAGTTATTGAAAGCCTCTGCAGCAATTAAAATATATTTATTAAAACGAAGATAAAGAGATGAAATGTGACCCGCCATGACATTTCGAGGCTTATGGTGGTAAATAAAGGCAACAGTAGCATACCGCTGTTCAATAGTCATAATTCGATTAAACAAAAGTAAATCCGGATAACAAACTAAAACCGAGAGAAACACATCAACTATAAGAGGAAAACAATGAAATAACAGAAACACTGAACTGTCTGATAACAGCTGCCATATTCATGACTTGGTACAAGACATTTAAAGAAGAAATGGTGGGTTGAACCTGGTATATGGCTAGCCAAACCTCCCGCTTATATGGCAATGTTAAAAATACCGCTAAAATGACAACACTACGTGAAAGTGCAAACAAACGCAAGAACACTCAGCACAAAGAAATACATAAATAAATAATATAATAGTACATTACAACGTCATAATGAGAAATGTCGATGTAAAGCCACGTAACGTATTCGGGGCATCTGTTATTGAATGTCCCTTTATATCATGCGGTAAAAGAAAGTTTAATTTTCATGACTTAAAGAAATTTGGATTTTGTATTAAGATATACAAAACAATTAGAATTTTTACGTAAACTTAATAATTTAGTTTAAAATACCGTCTAGAATCGTGTTCTAAATTCACACAACTTATCTTTTAAATGTCATTGAGTAAATTCCTTTCTCCTGAATCATTAATATGTTTTCGATTATACAAATCTGATTAAATTAAATCATCATTGCATTGCTAGCTATTATTTAGAAAAATATAGTACCGAAAAATTATAAGATGCTCTAATCAGATTGCAGCATGAACACTAAGTTTTTGGAGTAAATCTCATTGTTTCACATTGTAATGGAAATATGATCATTTGTATGAATCAAGCAAGATATACCTGCCCATTAGGACCCCAATAGTGTCTCCTCCAATGTTTATTTCTAGTTTTATATATGACTGTCTTAGAACTACATAAACAAAATATATGTGTTGAAAGTTTTCTTACATCCCTTCCACCTACATGACCTACATGCCCTAATTTTATTGATCATGCTGTTTGATTTTTAATTTTACTCTGCATTAACAGATCTTTGATTTAATAACTTTGTCAGGATACATGTACAAAATATATCACCAATAAGATAATAGATGAACATAAGAAAGCATATTTAATAATACATAGCTCCTTTGATAGTTTGTTATATATCTTGCTATTCACTTTCATAGCATTGATGTAGTTTTCCTAACGAAAGAAAGAAAAAAGTTTAAGTCATTATTATTTTGATTGCAGATTCCAGTACATTGTTGCTATTGCAACCGAATTAAAATTCTACAGTTATTTAGGTATTAAAGCTACAACTACATTTTGATTAATTAAGAAGACTTGAACACCATCCCCATCCCCTCCACCCCCTCCCAAAAACAAAAATATAATTGATTAACATACATGTGCAAATAATTGATAAAACAAATGGAAATTTTTAATAAAATCGAAACTAACAAAAAAGACCATAATTCTGTTATTTTGAATAATCTAGCTAAATAGCTTGTCAGGATATTTTGAATCTATGTATACTTTATAAAAATGCAAAAACCTCATTTTGACAATGGTACCCCATTAACCTGAAAATCTCATGACATGTCACAATTTTGGACATCTTTTCCTGTAATCAATGTACACCCCTAAAAATACTGCAAGCCAAACTTCTCTCAGTCGTCATGTTGCTCATTGGAAGTAAATTACCGATGATAAGTCATATTTTCCGTTATACGATTGTTTTGAAAAGTCTTGAAGTTGACAGAGTTCGTAAATATATTTACCTCAATTACCCCGTTGCTGTGACAGTAAGTCATAATTCCAGAAATGTCTGTAAAATGACCGTGTCGGATTTTTCCAATGGGAATATAAGTTGGTAGACTGGCACAACTTGAAATAACCTGAATAAAGATATTCAGACTTTTATGGATAGTGTATATCTGAATAGTCATCATCAATACAAATGTTTTGTCAACTTTTTCATTTCGACATTTTGTTATTTTAATGCATTAATTTTCAGTTTGTTTTAAGAATAAATGTGAAGGTATACGCAATTATTATTGAATGAATTTCAAATAAAACGTCAACCTCTTTGCTTATATACGTGCTTTATTGTGAATTGACAAAGACATTTAAAAGTACGTCTAAACGCAAGAGAAACAAAAATCAACTAAGCCATCGAGAATTACAACAAGATAAAACACATATTAAAGATGTTTAGAACTATATCAACTCTTAATTGAATATAGCAAGACTTACAGCACGACCTCGTTTCCACATGGACATTTCAGGAGCACTGCAGTAACTAATCAGTAAGGCATCAGCAGAGTTTGTTCCGTCCAAACAGCCTCTGGATGTTGGAGCGGACACACTTGTCTTCGTGACAAGGCTTTGTATGGTTCTAAATTTATCACATACATGTGCATGGGATGCTTGTTGAAACAAAGGAAATAAATGTATCACTTGGCAAATTTTGTAATTTTGATGGAACATACAAATCAAATTAAGTTAACCAAAAATAAACACATCTATTTGAATGTGTTCAAAGCTATGACCTATGCGTAGACTAGAATGTGAAACCATAATTCAAAATGCAAAGGTGTAGGAAAAGAAGTTTTTCATTAAAAAAATATCAAATTTTAATAAACATAGGTGTGCATAATGAATAACTAGAGGCTCTTAAGAGCCTGTGTCGCTCAACTAGTATAAATATAGAAATAAGAAGATGTGGTACAACTGCCAATAAGACAACTCTCCATGAGAGACCAAATCACATAGAGGTTGCACTTTGTAAATACAGCTGTTTCACAAACCACGCCTCTTTTGGGGAGATATATAATATTCATAGATATTTTGTTTTGTTTACGTACTGGTTCCCAGATATGATCTCTGTGTTTCATCTCATAGAGACATAAATTGGGAATGTTATCAGTATAAATACACATGGATAGCGGCGAAATTGAATTCTGAGGAGGACCAAAAGTGAAGTTAGGGTTGTACAGAATTTTAGTATAAGTTTAAACTCTAAGAAGTTTGGGGCATATAAATATTGAAAATATGCCGCACAGTCCTATATTTTGACCTTTGAAAAAAATTGTAGCACATATGAACTTTTCATTCTAGAACTTCCATTCTAGGATATAATTTTTTACGAAACTTCATAGTAAAAGTGGCATAGTTTTAGCCGTAAAAGGAGTTCCTATGGGAAATTGCATTGTCTATATTTACAGAAGTGCAACCTAAAGGTTAACAGTTATAGGTCACCATACGGTCTTCAACAATGAGCAAAACCCATACCGCATAGTCAGCTATAAAAGGCCCCGAAATGACAAATGTAAAACAATAGGTTAATGTCAATTTTCAACAATGAACACTCTCCTTGTGGACTAGAAAAGAATTCATGACAAAATCTCTATTTTGGATCGCTGATCATGTTTTTCGTTTACAGTTTCTCTCTATCTTCTTTAGTTTTTGCCTTAAACACAAAAAAGAGTAAAACAAAATGTCATTTAAGGGCAATCACTCCTATAAAGAGTCTACTACGACTTCTGACAATTTGACTTCATCATGTCTTGCTGATCATTTTTGCTATTCAAAGTGTCTATCTATATTTTATAGTCCACAAACGAAAACATTGGTAATTATTAAAGAACAAATACTCCAATAAGAAGTCGACCGCCGATTTTGGCTATGCTGACTTATTTGTAGATCTAGTGTTGCTGATCATTTATGCTATTAAAAGTGGCTATCTATCTATAATAGTTTTCAAGATAAGAGACAGAACACTGAAAATGGGTAAAAATTACCATTTAAATAAACAATAACTCTAATAAGGACTCATCATACAATTGCAATCATGTTGACTTATCTGTGGATTTTGTCTTTGCTGATAATTTTTGCTTATTTAAATTTTTATCTATCTATTATAGTTATTCAGATATTAAGCAAACACAAAACTTGATAAATATCTTCATTAAAGAGCAGTTACTCAACTAAGGCGTAGTTAAACGATTTCAACAATGAAACGTATTAGTAGATCTTGTTTGCTGATCATTTTTGCTTATCTAAGTTTCTATCTATGTATTATAGCTTACCCTATATTAGGCAAAAACGCAAAAATTGACATAAATAGTCATTAAAGGACAATTACTCAAATAATGCATCATCAGACGATTTCAACAATGAATATTATTTGTAGATTTTGTCTTGCTGATAAATTTTGCTTTTTAAAGATTCTCTCTATCTATTATAGTTTCAAGATAATAAACGAACTTGAAAAAGATTGGTAAAATTTGTAATTGAAGGGCAATAACTCCTATAAGAAGTCTTCTGATATAATAAATGTTAATGGACATTAGGTAGAGCTCATCATTCTGAGCATTTCATCTCCCGTCAGTTATCAATGATAATTCATGTTATTAGATATATTTTGAGATCCCAACATTATCCCTTTTATTCTCAACCAGTACACTTACAAAAAGTAAGAACATCATTTAACTTTCAAAAAATAAATGCAGAGTATCTGATGACATACAATTGTGTTATCCTATACTCTGATATCTGTGTTGTACCACATAGAAGAGTTAAAACAGAAAAGTCATAAACACTAAAAGTTGACATCATCTTGTGCAATGCCCGGACAATCTGTACTGTACAGAATTTCAATGCTTTTTCGAATTTTTGGTTATGATCACAATACGCTATGAGCAACAGCAGTAAAGTTATCAACGTAATGCAAGGGAGCAATATTAGAAGGACAATTTCGAAACATGCTACAAATGTGAAAAGCTGGAAGTTGAATTCCAATTATAGAGTTGGAATCATGTTTATTCAATAAATCTCCAGATTTGTTAAAAATAAGATATTCCTATACTTTAATTCATATTTTAACGGTCTAAAGTGTTAATTATGTCATTACTACAGACGACAAACAAAAAGGAAAAAACGTACCATGAAAATTGTTTTGAAATGTTTGTAGAAGGATACTGATTATAGGTATAAGATAGCTAGGTAATTAGGTCTTTCCACCTTTCCGTGGAAAGACCTTTTGATTTTGTTCTGATTATTATTATTATTATTATTTTTTTTTTCTTCTGCCTACTTTTTTTTCCTTCGCTGTTTTTTTGTTTCACAAGATGTCGCTTAAACATATGGTATATGATATCGAACAGTTTATACGCTTTTGAAACTGACACCGCTTAACTTTCCCATATAAGAGTTATCTCCCCGAACACTGTTTTTCTTGTTATTTCTAAGGCTTCGCAACCATATAAGAAACCGACAAATTTATTTTTCCAAATTGCTCGTTATATCCTCAGGATGTTCTGTTTTATTTTGACCGAAGCCGTATAGAGATTCCATATGAGAGTTATTTCCCCTTTTGTATTTGATATAAGTGAAATGTATTTTTAACTGGAAAACCATAAGTTATAGGGGCCTAGGGTCTTTTGATTAGAGGTCCTTGGTCCATAAAAATGAAAATGAGGTCAAGGTCAAAGGTCAAGGTCATGTTCAAAATTTTGATTTTAGCTTGTTATCACTAATTTTCAGAAATCTTATAAGATATCGACAAAATAGTTTTACAGAATTGTTAGTTGCGACTTGTCGTAACACGTAAATTTGAGTTGAAAGGATACGGATACATTTAATGGGAGTTTTCTCCCCTAGTATATTTAAAATTACACGTATGGTGATATAACTCATTTATCATATAGAATTATGACCTAGAGTCTTTTGATTTGAGTTCCTTGGTTTATGACCTTGAAATTGAGCTCAAGGTCATAGATAAATTTAACGTTCTAGGTTTTGACCTTTGGTTTTACCTCATATGTTTACATGATAAAGCCATGGGACTTTCTGCATTAGGCTGCAAGCCATTTGACCTTGAAAAAGCCAACCGGAAGTGACCGTTTGTAAACCGGAAGTAGCTTTTTTTATACTAAATTAATGTAAAAGTATATAGAACCATATATTTTTTGAAACAGTGTCAAGTAAACTATCAAACAATACCGGAAGTGACATTTTTCAAACCGGAAGTAAAAATTATCTCCCTTATTTATATCTTTTTGTATAGAAACCATATATTTTTGGAATCAGCGTACAATAAGCTGTCATTTGACGCTGGAATTGACATTAAAACAAAATTTTAAAATTTTCATATCAAAATAATTCCTTACTAGTGGAAAGACCTTCAATTGTTCTCTGAACAATTGGTTTTTAATTATATATTCTTGTTGTTAATTAAGCATTAGATATTATATTTACCTGTCGTTGGAACAGTTGGAATAAATGTAGTTGGGGGAGGTAAAGCTAAAAAGTAAATGTGAACACATTGCATGTCAATTATAGACTATATCATTTAAAAATCATATATTTGGAGCCAAATAATTATGTTGGAAGATATTTTTCTGGCTAACATATAAAAATGTAGCCATGCTAATGGTATATCAAATAAATGTCTCAGATGTTTTATATCTAGAATTTGGTGTCTTTTCCTGTTTGTTCATAAACTTATATTGTCTTAACCAGTTAAACTTACACAAAATGGTATAGAATAAAAGAGAACTTTTGAAAGTATCTAATTTGATGTATTTTGAATACGTTACATTTGGTATGTTCTTGTTAATTTGCATGATTTTTTTACAACGGAGATCAAAGCTAAGTATGAACAAAATATAAAAAAATGTGTACCATAGCTCTGAAGCAAAAGTGAGGGTACACTGGTTTTATGATGCAAAACCTCCAGTACACATGAATTCAGTTAGAACTTCCGGAAAGCTATCAGCTCGAATTTTCCACAGTAACACGGTAATATTTGCAACCTAGGTCTGTAATTCATCAGCAACAGGCATAGAATAGAAAAACAAAGGATAAGGATTATCCATCCATGACACAAACTCAGTACATGCACAGCCAAAACACACAAAAAGCAAATGAACGGCGCTTTTATTGCTGTTCTTCATCTCAAAGTCACAATGAGGCCTTCAACACGAAGCCACAAAAAAAAAAAAAAAAGAACCACTCACCTCACTGCAAATCTAAGACGGCCCATAGCACCGGCTTGATCGGAATTCTTTGCAAAAGCTATTTGGATAGAATTTGTAAGTTGTAACATCATATTCAGCATTACGAACCAGTTTGCTCAAATTGTCAAGCAAAGCAAATTTGAATGCTAGCTTTGATCTCTTACGTTAATGCATGTTACTTACTTGTCGTTAGCATAGTTGATTTGGTTGCTGTAGCTATTAAAATAAAATATTACATTAAATATGTTTCCATATGCAAACTATTATATAGTAGATAATGACATTATCACTTAATCAAAAAATGAGGATAAAGAAAAATCAAAAAGCTAATCTTTTTTTGAATGTAATTTTGAGCAATCATATTCACAAGAAAGTTGCGAAGAAAAAGTTACGAAAGCCAAATATTCTTTATCCGGAGGTTGTGGATGCTTTATCCTCTTTGCATGACAAATATGTCGTTGTCCCAGTAGATAAAGCCTCCAATAATATTGTCTTCATATGTAAAAACCATTACGAATGTCTCACAAAAGAGCTTGGAATAAACAGAAAACTGGTAATTCTACATATTCTTTAACATCATTTACAAAGGATGAAATTTTAGAAAATCACAAATCTGTCCTTTCTTTTGGTATTAACATCAAAGAAAACAAAGAAAATCTACCATCATCAAACTGGATACCAAAACTTCACAAAACTCCTTATAAAGAACGATGCATAGCTGGATCATCAAGATGTTCGACTAAACATCTTTCTAAAGTGCTGACTACTATTCTTTCTACAGTAAAAAATGACCTTCAAAAATATTGTGATAAGATATATTAAACCAGTGTTGTCAATCAGATGTGAATTCTTAAAAATTCTAAAGATCTACTGCTAAATCTTAAATCACAATCTCTGCAATTTTGCAGCAACATTCAGACTTTTGATTTTTTTTACGCTTTACACTACCATTCCCCATGCTCAACTGAAAGATCGACTTCACCATCTCATCAAACAGAGCTTTTTCTATACAAATGGGAATCGTAGATATAAATTTCTTGTTTTGGGTTACTGTAGATTCATTAATATTCGTTGAATACCAATTTTCGTGGATTTCGTGGGTACAAAGGAACCACGAATTTAAATGTTCAACGAATTACAAATTTTCTGAAGGAATGTATGCAGACTTTGCCGAAACAACGAAATTAAATATGCACGAAACTGCAAGTTTTCCTCAATCCACGAAAATTAGTACCCACTAAAAAAAATGAAACCACAGTATAATAATTCTTATTTTGTGAAGAACCACACTGATTCTATCAGAAAATATACTGAAGATGATATCAAAATGCTGGACAATATATTTGTTGAGTTTGGATGATTGATATTTCAACAGACAGTCAATATTCCGATGGGTACTAATTGTGCACCCCTACTGGCCGATTTGTTTTTGTACTCGTATGAAGCAGAATTCATTCAGAACCTTCTAAAAGAAACGGCACCTTGCAAAATTCTTTAGTTTTACTTTCAGATATATTGATGATGTCCTATCACTGAATAACCCATTTTTTAAGTCAGTACTTACATCTCATATATCCCAGTGAACTTGAAGTTAAGGATGCTACTGATACAAGAAGGACTGCTTCATACCTTGATGTTTTCCTCAATATTGACACAGATGGACGACTTCACACTAAAATCTATGACAAACGGGACGATTTCAACTTCCCAATTATCAATTTCCCATTTCTCAGCAGTATAATTCCCTCTGCCCCATCGTATGGTGTTTACAAATCTCAGTTGATGCGTTATGATCGTGCATGTTCACACTATACGGACTTCATATACAGGAGTGTGCTCCTTACGCAGAAACTGCTCCAACACAGTTATGAGGAGGAAAGATTAAAAATGATATTCCGTAAATTTTATGGACACCATCCCAAATTGGTTGATCTATACGATGTGTCTGTGTCTAAACTAACTAACGACATTTTAACCAAGTCTTAGATTGTGGTTTACCATCTACGTCGTCTGGTCTGCTAAATACCGAACGTGACCTATTCCCGAATATGAACGTTTTGCTGAGTGTGAATTCGCATTGCTATACGACGTGTCTCGGTATTCATACATCCAACATTCATGTATTTAGTTATGATGTATCGTTTGTAAGTCTGGTTGGATATTGTGTTATGTGGTTTGAATTCTATTTTTATTTTCTCTCTCTCTATATATATATATATATATAAGTTAAGATAATTAACCAGCTAGTTCATTTATAGATATAAGATATTAAACCTGATGTTGTACAGGCAATACACAGATTTCCAGGGAAAGAGGGACACATAAAACCTGTCATTGTTAAAGTGACCAATACTGACCTGAAAATTAAAATTATGAGACAGAAGAGAGGACTAAAAATGATATCAAGTTCCATGATGATATTACATAGCGTAATCTGGGACTTATGACACGATTAAAAAATGGTGAACATTTTGAAAATGTCTGGTTTTATAATTGCAATGTCTATGCCAAGCAACAGGATGGAAGTAGAATTAGATTTGACTTATTTGACAATATTGAACAAAAACTGAAAAACAAAAACAAAAAAGGTCATTACACATTCATTTCTTTATTGATACCATTGCTTAATGTTTTATCACTGTAAAAAAATTGAAAGATAGAAATATGATTAAAACAAGCTGCGCTGTGCATGAAAATAAATTTATTTACTGATAATGACTCTCTCTGATTTTGAATAATTTTAATAGATATTTGATTTAAAGTACTATTTTTTAATTCTTTTACTTATTAAATATGACTTTTTTTCATATAACATTTTTTTTGTGTGGAGCCCTCCTTTATTTGAAGATAACTGTATATTTATTAAAGGAAATAATTCAAAATATTTTACAAATCAAAGGGAGATAACAAAATTTTATTTAGACAAAACATAACAAATAAACTGGCATTCTTTTACTTGTCATAATCTCTCTACTATATATATCAATTAATTCATTGTCTTTAGAATACCACTATTTTCATAAGGTAAATAATGAAAATGCCATACTGTAAATGAAATTTTGTGTATGTTTGTATAAACTATGATAGTGTATTTGTTTTATGTTACAAATTATCTGCTCAAATTTGAAATGTTGTTTTGTTCTATATGATAATGGATAATATAGTAACAGTGTTGTCTATATATGAATGTAAGGGGTCTTTTTTCTAATTAAAAAAAGAGAACAGATGTTTTTGATTAGGCAAAGGGCACAAATGCTTCACTTATTTGCTTTCAAGAAACCCATAGTAATAAAGATATTGAAAAAAAAAAAAAAAAAAAATGGGAAGAGGAATGGGGAAATACATGTTTTGTCAGTCATCACAGTAAATAAAGTGCAGGTGTCAGTATTATGTTTTAAAAAGGTTTTGATTTTGAAGTGCATAATTCTATCATTGATATAGATGGTCGTTATATTATTTTAGATTTATTCTTGTCAAGTCAACGCATCACTTTTGTTTGTTTGTATGGATTTAATACCGATGAACCTTCATTTTTTAATGATAAACATAAGAAAATTGCATCATTTTCAAATACTAGCATTTTATTATGTGGGGACTGGAATGTTGTACAAGATACAAACATAAACACTTATAATATTATTCATAATAGAAACCCAAATTCACGAAAAAGGATTGAAAAAATAGTAGAAAGTCTTGAATTATTGGATCCTTGGCGGACTTGTTATCCAAATGAAAGAAAATATACATGGCGTCAATGCTCACCCATAAAACATAGTCGGCTTGATTTTTTTCTAGTCACAGAGGATCTGTTTTCACTCATGAAAAATTCTAACATTATTCCTGGGTATAAGATAGATCATTCTGCTATAACTTTCACCTTCTCTGTCAGTTTAGCAAAGCGTGGAAAGGGATATTGGAAATTTAACTCCCAACTGTTACGAGATTAGACTAAATCAAAAAAGTTAAAACATTTATAAATGATAGTATTTTAGAATATTATGAATCAGGCAACATAGATGATCCGTTAAATGTTAAACTCTCATGCAACGATCAAGTATTTGTTGAGTTGTTAAAATTGAAAATTAGATCATTGTCTATTGGTTATAGTATTCAAAAAGCGAGAGAGGAAAAAACTGCAACACTTTTACTTGAAAATCGCATTCAAAATTTGGAAGATTGTATGAACATATCCCCAGATGGTCAAACTCATGCAGCTTTAAACCAGAAAAAGTTAGAATTCGAAAACATAAGGGAAAGAAAAATTGAAGGTGTTTTATTAAGATCCCATGCTAACTGGCATGAGAATGGGAAAAAGTGTTCACAGTTCTTTTGTTAACTGGAAAAGACAAATTTTATTAAAAAAATAATAACTGAGCTCAAAGACGAAAGAGGAAAACATATATCAGAGCAATCTAGAGTTTCACAAGAAGAAATGAATTTTTTTAAAACATTATACTCAAGTAAAAATTTGGAATGTGATGATGAATCCTTTTTCAAGCACAATGTTAAACTCACAGAAGAACAGAAGGATTTGTGTGAGGGTAATATATTTAAAGAATGTGCAGAATCATTAAAATCTATGTCAAATGGAAAGAGTCCAGGCTTAGATGGGTATAGTGTAGATTTTTACAAAGTCTTTTGGAGAGATATTGGACCTTTTCTTTTTGGATCATTATATTTTGGCAATGAAAGGGGAATTTTCTTACTTTCAGTATCAAAGTGTCATTACATGTATTCCAAAAGAAGATAAAGATAGACGTCATTTAGCTAATTGGCGCCCAATTAGCCTTATGAATACTGACATCAAGATTGCTTCTGCTGTCATTACTAATAGAATAAAACCCATTGACCATCTATTATCAGTGACTGTCAGAAAGGCTTTATAAAGGGTAGATCTATGGGTGAGAATACGCGTCTATTGTATGATTTGATGCACTATTTAGAAAAACATAACAGAACTGGTCTTTTACTACTAGTAGATTTTGAAAAGGCTTTTGATTCTATCGAATGGTCTTTTTTGAAAAAAAAACATTGAAGAGTTTCAATTTTGGACCATGTATATGCAGATGATTTGAAGTATTTTATTTTAAAAGCATCAAGTTGTGTTATAAATAATGGTTATCTTTCAAGTTTCTTTAATTTGAAGAGAAGCTGTAGACAAGGAGAACCCTTTACCCCTTACATTTTTATTATAGGTGTTGCGTTACTTTCTATGAAAATAAGGTCAAACCCCAATATAAAGGGAACTTTTGTTCATGAAAATGAATCCCTTTTGAGTCAATATGCTGACGACACTTTTCTTATTTTAGATCGAAGTGAAACATCATTGAGGGAGATTTTAAATTGTTTTGATTCTTTCCAAAAAGTATCTGGGTTAAAATTAATTCTTCTAAAACTAAAGCTGTGTGGGTTGGGAACAAAAAGTATTCAGATCTGATTCTTTGTCCTGAATCAAACCTTCAGTGGTGCTATTCAAATTTTAAACTTTTGGGAATTGATTTCTCTTTAGATCTTGACAGTATGCCAGCAATTAACTTATCCTAAAAGATAAAGGAAGTGTCAGGCATTCTTAAGAGTTGGCAACATAGAAAATTAACCCTAATGGGAAAGATTACTGTTATCAAGACTTTGGCACTTCCAAAATTAATTCACCTGTTGACTGCACTACCCAACTTGCCAGAGTCAAAATTAAATGAATTGAATACTTTATTCTTTCAATTCATATGGAGTGGAAAACCTGATCGAATTAAACGAAGTACTTTAATTGGAGATATTCCACAAGGAGGTTTAAATATGATTAATATACATTATTTAAATATATACCTTAGGATTGACTGTATAAAGCGATTTTCATCTAATTTATATGGTAATTGGCAATCATTGTTATTGAAAAGCCTTGAACAGTATGGTGGAGAAAGAGTATTGCATTTTCAAAAGCAGAAACTCAGAGAAATCTCTGATAGTCTGAGCAATACTTTTTGGAAGGATGTATTTTTCAGTTTTCATATAGCAAAGCCTACTACCAATATTTCTGTTCAAGATATTTTGTCTTTAGATATTTTAAATTTCGCATCTCTAGTAGATTTTCCATACTTTATTCAGTGCCAGAGAAGGAAGTGCAGTCTTTGTTTGACCTTGTTAACGTAGAGACTAAGGATTTTTGTAATTTTGATCTGATGGGACCAAGATTTCAAACAAATAATTTCTTGAAGCATTATGGTCTCATTGCAAAAATTCGAAAGTATATGAGAGAAAATATTAAAGAAAACATTGCTCATGTAAATTTTGAAACTTTTAACTGTAATGATAATTTTTTGGAAAGATTATTGTAACAAAAAAGCCAAGTTTGTATACAAAGATCTTGTTGACAGAAATGTGCAACTGCCAACATAAATGTTCTTACAATGGGAGGAATTACTAGGTATTGAAATTGCAGATTGGTCAGAATATTATATTATTTTAAGAAAATCATGTAAAGACACTTATTTAAGAACTTTTTAATACAAATTTTTACATAGAATAATTGCAACTAATACTTTCTTGTATAAAGTTAAACTTAAAGATTCAAAGCTTTGTACTTTTTGTAAGGTTTCTAATGAAACCATGGAGCATTTATTCTATGAATGTCCAATAACACATTTTATATGGCAATCTTTTTCACAAAAAATGAAACAATATTTTGTGAACTTTACATTATCTAAGAAACACATTTTGCTTGGCCTTCAAAATGAGAGTTTACCGTTGAATTTGATGATTATTATTGCAAAGAACTATATATACAAATGTAAATTGTATGAAAATAAACCAAGTATTATAGGGCTAATAGCAAAAAAAAAAGAAAATATCAGGAAAATGAACATTATATAGCAAAGAAAAATGGTACCACACCTTTTTTCAAAAATTCTGGACCCCAGTAGATTACATTTTTTCTGATTAGTAACAATTACTTTTGATTCAAATCATACAAAAAAAAAAAAAGTGAAACTTACAGTTTATAAAGAGCAGATCTTTACAAAGATAACATTATTCTTTGCAATACACAAGTTGATAAAATTGAGAATGGAAATGGGGAATATGTCAAAGAGACAACAACCCGACCAAAGAGCAGACAACAGCCGAAGGCCACCAATAGGTCTTCAATGCAGCGAGAAAATCCCGCACCCGGAGGTGGTACTCAGCTGGCCCCTAACTAAAATTGTGTGCTAGTTCAGTGAAAATGGACGTCACACTAAACTCCAAAACATATAAATGAACTAAAATTAAAAAACATACTAGACTAACAAAGGCCAGAGGCTCCTGACTTGGGACAGGCGCTAAAATGCGGCGGGGTTAAACATGTTTTGTGAGATCTTAACCCTCCCCCTATTCCTCTAGCCAATGTAGAATAAAGAAACACATAGCAATACGCACAGTAAAACTCACTTTAAAAGAAGTCCGAGTCCGATGTCAGAATAGGTAACAAAAGAAGCTAAGCAAAATGACAATGATACATAAATGAACAAAGGACTACTAGCAGTTACTGACTAGCCAGCTCCAGACCTCAATTAAACTGATTGAAAGATTATGTCTTCATCATATGAAAATCAAGTACAATCCCTCCCGTTAGGGGTTTAGTATCATACCGTCATAAAATATATGAGAAGAACATAACCCGTATCATGCCAACAACTGGTTTTAGAATACATGCGTTTATGATATATGTTATGTTAACGCAAGTGCAAGAGTGTGTGTATATGTGTGTGATTGTTCTTTTCCCCTTTTTATTATAATGTTGATATTCATATAATATATATTCACAGTAGTAGAAAAAAAATGTAGTCAATTATTCAAAATTTTTGTTTTATAAATCAAATCCCTTAACACCATAGTCAGGTGGTGATGTACAGGGATTGTAAAAGCCTGACTACTGAAAACAAATAAAAAAAAAAAAGTTCATTTATATGATTTTTAGTTTAAAGCAACTTTATGCACAGGATTTGTTTGTTTATACACAGTTTTGATTTAGAAGAAAAACCGACATGGTTAGAAAATACAAATAATTACAGCATTGCAAACTCAATCCCAACTTAATATTCTATTTTTAGAAATTTATCTGTAATAAAATAAACGTCACAAAAAATACGTCACTTTTTGTGGTGTTGATACGTTCGTGTGACGCACAATTTATAATCATATTGTGGTGTCCTGTTAATTGTTAATTTTTAACATTGCCATATAAGTGGGAGGTTTGGCTAGCCATAAAGCCAGGTTCAACCAACCATTTTTCTTTAAATCCTGTACCAAGTCAGGAATATGGCAGTTGCTATCAAATAGTCCGTTTCTATGTATGTTGGCGTTTGTTTTTGTACCAGTTCAGTGTTTCTTATGTTCCGTTGTTTTCCTCTTATAGTTGATGTGTTTCCCTCGGTTTTGGTATGTGATCCGGATTTGTTTTCGCTCAATCGATTTATGACTATTGACCAGCGGTATACTACTGTTGCCTTTATTTATATTATTCTCTTTTATGAAATAATATTTTCTAACTGTTTGCAAGCTAACAATAATTCTAAGTTTGCTTTCATTTGGAGTAAGTCGCCGTTAAGAAGTTTTGAATTATCATCATCCGAAACACACTTTTTATGAGAAATTATCCACCTTTGAAGCTTCCAACTAACAAAAGAAACCATATCGTTAAATATGAAAGTTTTCATTTGTATGACTAAATAAACCAAAATCGGTATACACAGTGAAAATGCTGCAAAAACTGTTTATAAATATATGGATTTCATAATCTTTTATAAAAATAATTGAATATCTTGTTTTATAATCAGTGGAATTATTTTTTTGTAATTAATGACAATGGGAATAACAGTACTATTGTTGAAAGAATTACCGCCGTCACCTGTGATTAGATCGCAGAGGCAGTGTTCGCTAAGTCCACCTCTACTTTGTTTTCCAAGACAAGAAAAGGCAAGCATGTTCCGCAATGATGCTGACAAGTGTGAAATTGTTTATTCTTAAGGTACCATGTTCATGCTCTCAAATCGTAAACATTTCTTCGCTGATAAGCTAACTGAAGCTCATTTAGAAGGGTTGTTTAAGGATTAGATATGTAAATAAAAGCTGCGCAATGAGCGCATGATACGCCCGTCGCATTTCAAAGAATAAAGTTTCATAACTTCTCAATGTCATATCAGAAATTTATAAAAAAAATAACTAAAGGGAGGTTATTTCAATAGATATAAACCAGTCACCAAAGTTTCATCAAAAATGCTCGAAGCGCTTTTGAGTTATTGTACGAAAACTGGAAAATCCCCCCTTTTTATGAATAAAATCCCATAACTCGGAAACGTAAAACCTAAAATTTATAAATATCAAAAGGGAGCTTGCCTCAATAGATATAAACAATCCACCAAAGTTTCACGAAAAACTACTCAAAGTATTTTTGAGTTATTGTTCGAAAAACTGGGAAATCTCCCTTTTTTAATGAATAAAAACCCCTTACAAGAAAACATAAAATCTAAAATTTATAAAAATCGAAAGGGAGCTCACGTCAATAGATATAAACAATTCACCAAAGTGTCATGCAAATTGGTTCAAGCGTTTTTGAGTTATTATCCGAAAACTAGAAAATCTTAATGAATAAAACCCCATAATACGGAAAGGTAAAATCTAAAATTTATAAAAATCAAAAGGAGCTCACGTCAATAGATATAAACAATTCACCAAAGTTTCATACAAATTAGTCAAAAGGTTTTTGAGTTATTGTCCGACATGTTGACGACGGACGGACGAATAACGGTATACCATAATACGTCCCGTAAACGGGCGTATAAAAACTGCATAACAATCCAACAGGAGAAGTATCAGGGTAGAATATAATTAAAAAAGATTATGTTTTTTTCTCAAAAGACAAAGATTGTACATGGGGACTAACAAAACCAGATTATAATATTTCCCAATCTTTATTAATTTAAGTGGTACAACATTTTATCATTTGGCTTTCTCACCATTATGTTTCATACCACTAGTTCGTAACTGGAAACAAGTCGACGTTAATGGATCTTTCCCTTTCCCCATTAATGAGAAATATAGTTATACTTCCTGCCTTCACATCAACCATCATACATTTAAGTAGAATAATTTTGAAACTTTCATCATGCACATTAATATCAGGACACTTTATCTGCGTGAATACAGCTTTGACATAATAGAATAAAGAATGACA
Organism: Mytilus coruscus; assembly: GCA_017311375.1. NCBI lineage: Eukaryota > Metazoa > Mollusca > Bivalvia > Mytilida > Mytilidae > Mytilus > Mytilus coruscus. The sequence goes on from CM029607.1 coordinate 65,193,496, forward strand.
AACGGGGAATGTGTCAACGAGACAACAATCAAACCAAAGAGCAGAAAAAAGCCTAAATATTGTTTAAATTACTTACTACTCTCACAGTAAGTACCATTATAACCAGTGGTACAGTAACAATGAAAACCTTGAAAACCACTTCTACACACACCTCCATGTTGACATCTTACATTTGAACAATCTGAAAGTAATGTATACAGTTCATTTGATATATATATATACACGTCTAAACATGTGACAACTTTATGACAGACATTCTCCATCGGATAACACGTGGTTATACAGGGCTAACATCATAATATGTATATAACTCGTCTCAAATACGTCATCTGTATTTCTTATACCTATAAGGTTTAAGTAGACAATTTTCATTCCCTGTAATTTATCAAATCTAAAGTGAATAGTTTTTCGAGTGATATGCTTTTCAACTGTGTTGAATTACATTGATTCATAAAGTATTTAGAAATGAAATTAATAATATCTACATTCTCAATTAAAGTGATAACTGTACAGGTTTAAACTCATCCAAGATACCAGTATGCCATGCAGTGTATTGATTTCCAATAACAGCTTCAAATGCACATTCGTGTTCTAAATGTTAATGCACAGTGCCTATAACTTGCTTTAAAACAAATGGCGACGAAGGTTTTTTTTACATGTGTTTTATGTTTTTTATGTTCAAATGAACAAGGAATTAAAACTTAGCAAACTAATGCAAATAAAAACACAGAAAAACAAACATAACGCATGCTTGACAGATCTAACACAATTTTGGAAGATGCCAACATTGGTTGAAAATTTTTGATACCGATTTGGCATGTTGATCGCGAATAGGGAGACCTCAAACATATATTTGTCATTGTTCATGAAAGGACTGAAACATATATTACTTTGGTACGAAATATTTCATTTAGCTAGGACCCTATGCAAAGGAAAACAAATTTACTACATCCTATACAAGAACAAAGTTAAAAGTATCGAATGCATTCGTTTCACTCTTTTTTGTGCGCTCCCAACATCCGACTCCTAAAAAAACAATCATACAAAAAAAAAAAAAAAAAAAAAACAACGAACAACATATGGTCCAGATAGCCGGACTAGGTACATGTTCGAAATGTAGTTGGGTTAAACAAATTTAACAAGTAACTAGATGCCTGCAACATATCTTCAGCATTTGTAGTATTTGGAAGTTAAATATAAAACATTTAGATTTTTTGGCATAATGGTTTCCATTGTATTATTCTTTATACATGTTCACTGCAATATAAAAGAAAAACATTGTCTTATAAATTTGAATTGAACACATTTAAAAATTGATGTAGGTAACTGGAAAGTAGTACAACGCTGGTGATATTTAACATATAATAAAAATACTCTAGTATTTTTGTATTTGTATTGTTGATAGACAAAAAATGTCTGTAATCCTAATTTTGTTAACTTGATTGATAAGAGAAGAAAGTACTTACGATCAATGACTGAAACAATAAATTAAATATGAATCAATCAGTAAAATCTTAAATGCAAATAACAACAAAAATAGGTACGATAAATAATACCTTTAATGTCAAATGATTACAAAAAAACTTATGTCATTAATATATTAGAAACATATTTAAAAAATTAATTCTAGGATATCAGATATTTTTAGTTATTCGTTTTTCTTATTTCTACTCTTTTTAAAGATTTGTTGTGAAATTACAAAGAAATAAATGTTTTTATTACTTTTTATCTGAGTTTTACGCAACTCTCATTCGAGGTTCTTAATTAATACTTGTCATACAATTGACATATCAAATTTAAGTATTCAATGTTGGAATGATTTGATTTACTTCAAATTGGTTAAATAACATAAAAGGTACCAATTTTAATGCACCAGATGCGCATTTCGACAATTAATGTCTCTTCAGGGATGCTCAAGGCCAAAATAATTGAACATCTAAAATCTAATTCAAATGTTGAAGAGCGGACAAAAAAAAACATGACCCAAAGTATAGCCAAATCCGGACAATGAACCAGAGCTTTGCACGAGGGAGATATAATCTATAATGTTAGACAACAAATATTTCTTAAATTGTTCGTTTATAAATTTACAAATTATCAAATAATTAAGGTTTCAACTCCCTCAGGCAAAGTTGACCTTAAATGAATTTGCCTATCATTTTAGATCCTTTTTGATCAAATTGCTCTTCATTTATACTTATACATCCTTGGCTTTCAAATATTCAAATATTCGCTCAGAGTGTTCCTGATGAAGGTAAATTCAGCAAAGTGTTTAGGACGAAATATTTATACAAAGTGTTTTTTTCCTCATTTTATTAAAAGTAAGTATTGTGCTTACCATTGTCGCACAATTTCCCCGAATATCCATTACGGCATATACATTGAAAACCTGCTACCGTGTTTGAACATGATCCAAAAACACATGGATTTGACTTACAATCTACACAGCACAAAGAGAAATATGATTATAATATATTTATTATTATTCTCGTCATTTATAAGCTTCATTGACAAAATTGTAAGTATGAGCAATATATATATATATATACAAGTCTTAATTGAAAACAACGTTCAAACCTATGATTGCGTTGGATAAAAACCGCACTTTTTATACGTGTGCATGCAAAACAAATGTCTTGGTAGAGGGGTCTAAATACAGCACAAACAACATTTTCCAAAAGACAAAAAAAGTGAAAACGTATATTTTAACAAAACGCATTTGACTAACAGGTCGAACAACGGATGTTTATTAAACACTGCTGACTGCCATGGCGATTGCCAAAATAAACGGATCACCAGATGTAAAAAAATGGATCTTACTATTAATGTAATACCAAACAGAAAGCAATAAACTTGCGGGAAAGATGGTGCAAAAATTTGTACACCATATCCGGATTTCGACAATTAATGTCTCTTCAGTGATGTGAGGAATCGAAATGGTATTTGGAAGGCCATATAATTTACCTCAATTTAGGAAAGACTCTTGAATTTTGAAGAGTCGAAATAGGATGAACGGATCATATAAACCCGAAGGCAATTATAATACAAGCCCAAACGAGAAAATATAAACAAGTCTAAATTGAAAGCAACGTTCAAACCTGTGATTGCTTTAGATAAAAACCGCAATTTTTATACGTGTGCATGCAAAACAAATTTCTTGGTAGAGGGGTCTAAATACAGCAGAAACAACATTTTCCAAAAGACCAAAAAAGTGAAAAAGTATATTTTAACAAAACGCATTTGACAAGCAGGTCGAACAACGGATGTTCTGAAACCCTGCTGACTACCATGGCGATTGCCAAATAAACGGATTACCAGATGTAAAAAAATAGATCTTAATATTAATTTAATACCAAACAGAAAACAATAAACTTGCGGGAAAGATGGTATACCGCAAACATGAGGTGCAAAAATTTGTACACCATATCCAGATTTTGACAATTAATGTCTCTTTAGTGATGTTAGGAATCGAAATGGTATTTGGAAGGCCATATAATTTACCTCAATTTATGATAGACTCTTGAATTTTGAAGAGTCGAAATAGGATGAACGGATCATATAAACCCGAAGGTAAATATAATACAAGCCCAAACGAAAAAAATATAAACAAGTCTAAATTGAAAACAACGTTCAAACCTATGATTGCGTTGGATAAAAACCGCAATTTTTATACGTGTGCATGCAAAACAAATTTCTTGGTAGAGGGGTTTAAATACAGCACAAACAACATTTTCCAAAAGACCAAAAAATATATATATATCACCACAGTCAACTAGGCAACAACAAGACAAGTATGGTTAAAATGAATGAGTTAAAAGATTTTTTTGCAACCTTGGCTTTCGAATGTTTAGTCTAGAGCATTCCCGATGAAGTTGAATTCAGAACATCGATTCGGTCGTACGCAATTTATAAAGTGCTGTTTTCTTTTACTGTAGAATTTGACCTTGTGAGACAGCAAATTAAAAATATCGACACAGAACGTCGGTAATTTAAAAAACAAGCAGAGCATATTTTCTTTTTATCAACATTTCAGTGTTTGAATATGCATCCAATATTGTTCATCAAATCAAACAGTCATTAATTATTAACAATCTATCCAGTAAAAAATAAAAGGTACTGTATTGCATTGGAAGGTTATGAATTTGACGATGCGAATACAGTTTTGCTACGCGTAAAACGTTCCGGCGAAGTTCTTATCTGAAACAGGATTTCAAAATGTGCTATGATTTTATGTGAATAATCCTACACTATCATAAGTGACAACAAACGCATTGCAACTCAAGACGGGCTCTAACGCAGCCTCTGTTGCTGGTGTTAGTCTTATGAATCCTGATTTTTTTTTTTGCATTGATATTTAGTTAATTTGCATCACTGTTTGTAAAGGATAAACAGAAAACTAACGACTGCGCAGCACAAAATCCGTCAAAACCGGGGGTGATCTCAGGTGCTCACGGACGTTGTATCCATTCCATCTATACAGACCAGAAAGCTGAAGAGCCTACTTATTTTACAAATTGAATATTCAATAGTAAATAGATCAGAACAAAATGTTAAAATGAATAAATGAAGATGTACGCGTATATTTTAATGATTTTGATTGTTTTGGATATGTTGACCTGTTTTATATTTTTAGTTTTTTGTGTGTTGTTTTTTGTGTGCGTATACCGTAAAGTTCTTTTCATTCTTACTTACGATCGATCCCTGAAATAAAAAAATTAAAGTAATATAAATTCATCGTTTTAATAAGTACTTAAGGTCTTGTCCTAATCTTAGTCCGCTTTCAGTAAACAAACCTGATTTCGAGAGCGATCTATATTCGCGAATTTCGCGAGTAGAAAAATAATGTCAAAATAAATCGTAGCAAATATATTAATCTTTTATTTTCCCATAAATAAACAAATCTAGAAAATCGCAAAAATAAATCGCCACAAAGTCGGCTAGAAAGAGTCAAACGCGTATCTGCGAAGATGAGTTTTTTTTTTTTTTTTTTACAGTATACCTCCATTTAAAATAAAATTGATTGTCTCTCAAATCAAATTCTAGATATTTGCTAAAACTCATTTTTTTAAATATATTTTCCCATTTAGCTTGTATCTTACTGCTATTAACCTGAGATCGCGGAGAAAAGTGGGTTTCTCGACTTTTATGAAGTCTTTTAAATAAAAAAAAAAGAAAAGAAAAGAAGTGGAGTATACTATAAAATAGAAAAGTTGCTTTTTATGTTTGAAGTCGCATAGAAAATCAACCTATACATCTGTAAGGTAGATGGTTTGTCAAATCGCCAAATAATTTCTTGTTTCTGCTCATTCAGGGTTATTTAAAATTCTTCACTTTAATCGATCCATAACTTTTCTTTATGTAATAGGTACCAATAATAAAACGATTGTCCATTTTTTTTTTTTTTTTGCTATTTCAAAATTTTGGAGGTACCACGTTTTGTAAAAAGTAAAATAACAAAAATACCGAACTCCATGGAAAATTCAAAATGGAAAGTCCCTTATTAAATGGCAATACCAAAAGCTCAAGCACATCAAGCATTGTAAGTGCTTTTGATTTATTTTTGTGACCACTTCTGCAAATATTTAATTCCAGAAAAGGTTGGTTTCATATCGGTGTTCAAATAACCTTTTATCATATACTAAAGAAGAAAATTGATTTGTTCCTTAAAAATCGTCATTATTTTTACCGGAATCCTATTTTAGTCGATTGTGCTTTGCAAAGTTTTGTTTATCAGCTTTCTATTCTATCATATTTTAAAAGTGGAAGTCTGGGACAGTTAAATCATTTTGATAACGTTTATTGATTTTGGACGCAATATATATATTGACTGATTGGTGATTTTATTGTCGTAATCTTGTGTTTTTATATATATAACAAAAAGTGAAATTAACATACATACACACACAAAATAATGAATGAATGGATGAATGGATGGATAAAAATTAAAAAAACATGTATGTATGGATGGAAGGATGGATAAAAATAAGAGGATGTGGTATGATTGCCAATGAGACAACTCTCCACAAGAGACCGAATGCCATAGAAGCTAATAACTACATGTTTAGGTCATCGTACGGCCTTCATCAATGAGCACTTTCGATACAGCATAGCAAGCTATAAAAGGCTCTGAATGACAAATTTAAAACAATTCAAACGAGAAAACTAACGGCCTGATTTATTTACAAAACAATGAACGAAAAACAAATATGATATACAGCAGCAAACGACAACCACTGAATTACAGGCTTCTGACTAGGGACAGGCACATATAAAATGTGGCGGGGTTAAACTAGTTTGCTGGCGCCAAACCTCTCTCTAAAATTGAGACTGTACAAAATAAGAACAAACAAAAAAATGAGTTGAAAAGGGCTTAAATCATCAGATCGTTACAAAGCAGAAAACCATTTAGCAAAAACACAGACCAGACGTGGCAGGGTATATATACATCCCTACAACACAAAGTACAGAGCTGAGAGTACTCGCAGTTACTGACAGCTAGTTCAAAGCCAATAACAACTAATAAAACACCATGCATCTAAGACTAAAATATCAATCAGTACATATCCAACATCCAATGGATTTAGTGTATAGACGTCATTAATACTCAGAGAAAAACATGAACTTGTGCAATGTCAAGTTTCAGGTATCGACATATTGTAGAGCCATGAATGTGCATATGTATATAACAATAATATTTAGTTGGATTTTAATGTACTGAGAACAAAATCAATATTTATACCAATAAAAAAAAATATTCAAAGATCTAACAGTGTTGAATTAGTAACCTTTTAGAATGATCGATAAGTTTACCCGGATCGTATCTAAATACCTAGGCTCGGTAAACACCATCTCTGTAAAAATTAGGATGTGCTATCCCGTTTGAAATAAGGTAGAGACAAACTTCCAAACCAAATATTTGTATCTATAGAAGAATAAAGTAAATGCTTAAGTAATTTGTGGTAACGAAATCCCTGACTTAACAATTTACCAGTAATGCATAGCTTACGTCCATTGAAATTCAATACGTCATTATAGACACGGGCATAGCAAACTTGTGATATATAAACACAGTAAGATAGTGCCAAAGGAACATCACCGTCCAGAAAAAGGAAAATTAATAATAGGGAACGAAAAATCGTCCCTTTGTAGTAAATTTGTGTGTACATTTTCCCGGGTAATATCTAAATCTAGGAATTCAAAAGGACAGTTATAACCGTTTATATTTGATTTATTTAAAGTAAGTATTTAAAATATTCTTGATTATCTAACGAAACCGCATCATCAAGATAACGGTAAGTGTTGTTGAATTTATGCAATTTACTGAGTTTGGCCATAAACTGTGATTCATAAAAGTACGAGAAGAAGTGTGCTATTAAAGGGATGCAATATGTGCCCATAGGAAGACCTACAACCTGTCGATAACATTTATTGCCGAAACATACATAAATGTTATCAAGGAGAAAACCAACAGCTTCAATCATCTCATCACACCTACAGTAAGTATATTTATCTTTCTTATTAGAGAAGAAGGCTGTAAATGAGTTGTAGCAACTTTATTTGCAATCAAATTTATCAAACGACCATTGAATTAATTAGGAAAACTTTTGTTGATAAGATTGTGTGGAAGTGCAGAGTTGAAAAGTCAAAACGGTAAACAGAATCAAAAGAAACCACGAAAGTTCTTTGATAGTAAGAACTAGTTAAAATCACTTACAGATTAGTTGTTTAACACTTACTAGAGGCCGAGATGTATGTATGTATGTAAATTGATTGGTCAATTGGTTAGTCTAATCAAAAATTAAAACAAAAATGTCATAAAACATTACCCATTTCGCATGTCACTCCAGCATATCCAGCAGAACAGACGCAACTAAATGATGAGAATGTATTTGTACAAGTGCCATGTACACATGGATTAGAAGAACAATCTGAAAAGAATGTTTTTATTCATGTAAATAATGTGCCCGAAAGCTTTCCCCAACTTACACAGGAATTTTCGATGCTTTTTAATACAAACGTATTGATTCGATTAAGTTAAGTTGGTCTATGAAATTTGTACAAAATATGGAATATCTAAATTTGGCAGCTTTCTTGCTTAAGCTATTTTACGCACATACTATGAAAGTCTATTCATATGTTACTATATCATAATTACTTTCTTACATATATATATATACACATAATATGATGCTTGAATATTAGAAAGTAAAATAACAAAATTACCGGGCTCCGAGGAAAATTCAAAACTGAAAGTCCCTAATCAAATGACAAAATCAAAAGCTCAAACACATCAAACGAATGGATAACAACTGTCATATTCCTGACTTGGTACAGGCTTTTTCTTATGTAGAGAATGGTGGATTGAACCTGGTTTTATAGCTAGCTAAACCTCTCACTTGTATGACAGTCGCATAAAACTCCATTATATTGACAACAATGTGTAGGAGACGCTTATCCTGTCAACGCACCCGATCTCACTCCTTTTGAGTTCATGCCATCCCCTCTGCGTTTGTTTCTCACCTTGATTTGACTCTTCCTAATTGATTGTCGACCATTAAGCATCAATATACTACTGTTGGCTTGATTTAGACCTATCCCATATGGCAATGGTCCGTGTATGAAAACGTATAAACAAGGAACACGGAAACTTATAAATGTTTGTCGGTTGCTACTGTATTTTAATCATTGTGATTTGGTAGCATGTATTTTATCAAACTTTGTCAATTACAAGAGGCAATATGTTAAAACACAAAGATGTATTTTCTCTCGAATATGAAAAAGACAGATGCGATTCAAACTTTCAAATATTATGGCCACGAACATCAATGAAGAGACATTACTTGTTGAAATGCACATTTGGTGCAATACTGTTGGGATTAAACTTAGTAAAAGCATACGAATGTCATATATAAAAGCAACTAGTAGCTGTCTCACTATGTAAATCAATCAATATTTATAACTTTGATGTAGATTTCATCGTGCTCGACATATAGTCCTAGAAAAATCTACACTGGGTAACCTGGAAACCTGGCAGACAAATCTATATGGAACCTTTGAGAGCATACAAATCAATTGTCCACTTAATTGCCGCTTCGGTGATCTCGTGGTAGCGTTCTTGCTTCGACAAGGAATGATACCGATCTCACGTTTCTGGAATAATCGTCATCAGGTATGACGTATCAGTATCAAAGAGATATGAAATACACTTTTTTGGAATATTCAACACGTGACATATTTGTCATGCGTACAATTGACGGAAGAGTAGAATTTATGAAAGTTAATACTCTAAGAAAGTGTCTTAATTATAGTTTTAATATCTGTTTAGTTTGTACTTACGGTCAGTAACTGGAATAAAACACAAACATGTATGGTTAATAATGTTTCTCCATTCACTATAAGTCACCTTACGGCCTTCAACAATGAGCAAAACCCATACCGCATAGTCAGCTATAAAAGGCTCCGAAATGATAAATGTAAAATAATTCAAGCGAGAAAACAAACGGCCAAATTTATGTACAAAATAATGAACGAAAAACAAATATGATACACAGAAACAAACGACAACCACTGAATTACAGGCTCCTGACTTTAGATAAGCACATACATAATGTGGCGGGGTTAAACATGTATGCGGGCGCCCAACCCTAAATTTAAATTTAATTCATTTAAAAGCAGCTCTTTCAATGAAATTGCAACTGACCAAGATCCTTCTAGTGTGTATTGATGAGAATTCTGATGCTTTGACGTAATGAACACGTTGTTTACACGCTTCAATTTGTAGTACGTAACGCACAAATTATTCAATATTATCAATTGATATTGGAAAAGTTTGACAGCGGATTTTTGTTGACCACGAATAAGATTATGGGTTGTACTAAACCACTAGCAACAGCTCGTTCTTCCAGAATATGTTCATCCTTTTAGATGGGGTTTTATCTGCGTCAATTGTTTTGTGCATAGTGGTTTCTGTTCTGATTTCTTTTTTCCCCTAAAGACTATCTTGGTGTGTGGCTTTCTTACAATTTGTAATAGGTTCCAGATATATTTCTCATTCATGGAGGAGTCTTTTTTGGCCGTGGCGTTGACAGTTTATTTTCGACTTATTTTCGACTTTCGAGTTTGAATGTCCCTTTGGTATTTTTCGCCTCTCTTTTGAAACTTATCTTCCCAGTCAGTTTTATAGTATATATTTCATTTATTGAATATCATTTCAAATTGATTTAAAAAAAAACAATTCTGGAAGCTCAAAATCAAATCAGCATTCTTCTGAGCCTTAATTGCCCTACCCGAGTTGATGTTATCCCCGATACCTATAGGTCATTGATCAGTTACCTTTATCACATAGTGTTCCAGTAAATCCCGTGAGACATGCACATTTAAAGCCTGATAAGCTGTTGATACATGATCCATGAGTACAAGGACTGGACCTGCAATCTTCGAAAAAGAATACATAATATAATTTGATGAAAGAAATAAGATTTCTAAATAATACGTATTCAAATTGAGAGGTTGTGTTTGGTATTTGTCTTTTTGGATTATTTCTATTGAATTGCAGATATTACTGAAACTGGTCCTTGGAAACATTCCTCAGATTGAAACTGTTACAAAACATGATAATGGTACCTTTTTGCAGTTCTTGGATTCGAATTCAATGTGTTTGTTTTTAAATGTCATTAATGAGACATTGGAACATAACACATAAAACTAAACTCGGAGAGAAAATATTATCATTAAACAGCTTGAATATTTGATGTTTAGTATTTCTTCTTATGTCGTTTTGAGATTAAGTAAACAGAATCAGATAGAACGCATGTCTAGTTCCGTTTTATTGTTTTTAGTAGAGGATGTATCAAGTATAATTCAATTACACAGAAATCTCAAAAGGACATGTACAATGCAGTTGTTTTACGCTATAAATTGTGTTAACTTAATATGTTCTAGCAAAGAAAAGGAAACCATCATAATTAATTGAATTAGTGGTGTGGAATCTCAGTTTCCTTATCCTTACCACGACCAGGATAAAACCAAAGGTACACAGAAGTCCACACACTCAAAATCAATACAGGATAAGCGCTTTACTATATGATAACGGTGAAAGATAACAAAAACAAATAAAAAGCAATACCGTATCAAATAGTACTCGCAGTAATTTAAACAATCTTATAAAGTTTTAACCCTCTGAAATCAATTCGCTCTCCAAATATATCATCGGCTGGTAATCAAAGTTAATTGTCTTCATGAATGTAATGACCAGTCCAAGGAAACAGCATCTTATGTCCTTAAAATTAGGTGAAATAATTTTAAAGTTATGGTTATTGGACGAATTCGGATTTATTATAGTGAAAACTGATTTTTTTTCTAGCATTTTGTCCATCTCGAGCAGAAAAAAAAGTTTTTAGTTGTATACTTCATTGGAATTATAGGACAGAACATTTCATGTGTTGTTTATCTATTCCTCTCGTGATGATTTGTAGGATAGTAAAGGTCAAAATATTTGACAATGTCTTTAATCTTTCTATCCAATCGTGTTCTTTACGTTCCGTTTTGAAATACATCAATTTATCAGAAAGAATGCTACTTACAGTCGATTTCTGTAAAAAAGAATATATCTTGTTATTTTAGAGTTATTCATTTGTGTACCAGCATTTACAATTCAATTCACACAAGATATTTCATACTGACGTCAATCATTCGATCAAGATTTTACAATACACATTTACGACCTGGGTGACTAATAAATAGACTAATATAAATTATCAATAGAACAAAAAACAATAACAAAAAGTGATTTTTAAGAATGCGTATCAAACGTATGATGCCCATAAAAATCTTTAGTCATTAAATAAGAGCATACAATATGTAACTTCGGACATACACAAAAGGTTAACTCTTATACCAAAGCTTTATGCGAACTGAAAAAAACATCTATGTTATAATTTCTGTTAAGACCATTCGAAGGAAAACACTTGTCCATGGTAATACTCAAACTGTGATAGAAAAGAGTGTAACAAATTTCATATTCTGGTTCACAACCTTTCAATTATTATTGAGGCTTTCCGCATGTTCCACAAAGGATTACATTTTCGTCTTTATTGAAAAAAGAACAAAATAGATAGAAATATGGCACATCCTTGAGAAAACTTACTTCTGTTACAAGTTGTTCCAGCATAACCCGCATTGCAAGCACAGGTATATGATGCTCTACCATTTATACACCTGCCGTGAAGACAAGGGTTTGGGCTGCAGTCTGCAATCAATAAATTACATAACACGAATGTACAATATAACCTTAACTCATTATCATATAAAAGTTATTATCAATGTTCAAAAATAAAAAACAAAAATGCATCGGTTACAAATTTGTTAGTTTATCTATTTACACTTTTTCGTCCTAAGTTCAAAACGAAATTCCATTAACGTCTATAACGTAAGATTTTTCTTCTTTCTTTGATATTTAATAAACAAATTTATAGCGTTCCTAATGAAGGTGAATCCAGAAAAGCAACCTCGAACGTACTAAATGTATATAGTTTTATTTTGAAAAAGTTCATCATTTAATATAATTAGGAAAGAAATTTACAAAGCGCAGCAAATTTTCTCAAAAACTCCTCTCTTAAACTGGTACCAAAATGATAACCATATATGAAGCAAGCAATGTTTGTTTGCTTGAATACTAATAGTGACACTAGTGCTAATAATAATATTGATGAATAGACACAGTTGTGTTTGTGATTGATGTAATGTTTTGGCTAATTGACGTAGAATTTCTATTCACAAACAAAAGCCACCAAAAACAAACTGTTATAAAACAATTATTGGTGTAATAAATAATGTATCGATAATAAAATGCTTATAAAAGAGAGGCGAAAGATACCAAAAGGAACATTCAAACACGTAAGTTCAAAATAAACTGACAACGCCATGGCTAAAAACGAAAAAGACCAACAGACAAACAATAGTACACAAAACACAACATAAAAAACTGAAGACTGAGCAACACGAACACCACCAAAAACTGGGGGTAATCTCATGTGCTCCGGAAGGGTTAGCAGATCCTGCTCCCCATGCGACATCCGTCGTGTTACTCCTATAAAATATGTTAATAGGCTATCTATGTTATAATTTGTCCCTAAGAAAATAACAGAGAATATTACATCTAACATTGTCTAAATATCCCCGAATGGGTATTTTATTTAATTAAGATTTATTAAGATTTACTTACGATTGATGACTGAAATAAAAAATAAGTAACCAAACATTATCTTTATCTAATTAAATGTTTAACAATAAACTTATTGGTCCTTTGAAGGTTTGCAATTGATATTTCAATTTAATTATTAAAGATTGTCTTTCACAGTATTAATAATAATATTTATCGTTGATACAAAATGAATATATTGCTTTCCATCTTTAACACTTATGGTTTTACACTCTGTCGATCCATGTAATTTACTATTTCACAAGGTTTTTTATTTCTAAAGACTGCTTTGATGTCTTTCCACTAATTCGTTGAAGTTGTACTGATTGATATTCTGTTTTGGAAAAAACACGGTCTACTTATTTCTGTAATTTTTAGATGGCTTTCTTCAGTAACTACGAGTACTCTAAGATCCTTTTGTTCCTTGGTTTTTGCGCTAAGTATCAATCTGATGTTTCTAGCCACTTTTCAACGGATTCTTTCGGTTTGTTCTTAGAATAAGGTTGTACTATTTATAACAATGGTCTATCCTAGCAAAAGGAAATTGCCCTTAAACCTGTGTAATCACGACACATTTTTTATTTTGCCTGTCTCAAGCAGTTCAGTGGCTTTCGTTGGTTGATGTCGACCATGATTTGTTTTCGATATAGGCATTAATCAGGCCGTCAGTTGTTTGCTTCTGAATTGTTTCACATTTGAAAATATCCAGGGTTCTATAACATTTTCCTATATGGTTTGAGTTTGCGTTTTGGTTGAGGAGGAACAGCGAACTGTACATGCAGTTGTTTATATCTTGTGTTACTCAAATTGATTTCTTGTATAAATTTTCTATAAATAACACTACCTGTTTCACAATTGCGTCCTGTGTATCCAGCATAGCAAACACACATAAAGGTTAAAAGAGAGTTGACACAAATTCCTTGTATGCAGGGATGAGCGACACAATCTACAATGGATAAAGCATAACTGAATTTGAGAGCGCATTGATACGATAAATGACCAATTTGTCAAAAGTCACGATCACAGTTAGACATAAGAAATCCACAAATCACCGATTTATTTCATGTATATATAAAAGTGTTATTTCTTTACAAAAATCTTATCAATTTTGTTTTAAATGCATTCATTCTAAAATATTTTGTTGTGATGGAAGGTTTGAATTTGTTTGTATACACATTCTGTGTACAGAAAGTATATTCATGCGCTGTATCTGTATCTGTCTAATTTCTGCCAATAGAGGCACACCTCCACTAGTTGGAAGTGATGTAATTCTCAATCCTCCGCCACCTCAAACTAGTGGAGGTGTGCCTTTATTGGCAGAAGTTAGACAGATACAGATACAACGCATGTATATGTAACATAAAATATTGTCCCCCATAAAATATTGTCCGTTGGACAAAATTTCATATAAAATATTGTCCGTTGGACAAAATTTCAAATAAAATATTGTTCGTAGACACTATTCCATAATGAAATACTGTCCAGGACAATATTTCATTATGAAATAGTGTCCTTGTCCATGAATTTTTTTCACCTTTTTCAGGACAATATTTCACTATGAAATTCTGTCCATAACTATATTTTACTATGAAATACTGTCTGTGACATTATTTCACTGTGAAATTCTGTCCATAACAATCTTTCACTGTAAAATACTGTCCATGAAAATATTTCTTAATCAAATTATTACAAAATTAAAAACAGTACACAATCATGAATTATGCACATTTTTAGATTTATATCTGAAACTATTTTGTAAAGCAAGTATATATTTTATATTTCAAACAAATATTTATTTCATCTTAAAAGAGGGGCGAAAGATACCAGAGGGACATTCAAACTCATAAATCGAAAATAAACTGACAACGCCATGGCTAAAAAAGAAAAAGACAAACAGACACAATAGTACACAAAACACAACATAGAAAACTAAAGACTAAGCAACACGAACCCCACCAAATACTGGGGGTGATCTCAGTTGCACGGGAAGGGTAAGCAGATCCTGCTCCACATGTGGCACCCGTCGTGTTGCTCATGTAGTACAAACCCGGTAAATAGTCTTATTCGGTAGGTCACATTCGTGAAAAGGGAACGGGATTGTAGTTACGACATAAGGAACATCCATAACGGTCAACCAACTCGTGATAGCGTCGGTAAAATTTACGAAGTGATGATTTCAACTTCGCCATTTGGAACTATTGGTGTAATAGCTTCCTTGTGAGCAGCAACCCTCTATCAAGGAAATCATGATAGGAAATACAAGCCCTGGAATATCGTATCAATTGGGAGATATATACTCCGTATGCAGGCGCTGCGGGAATGTTGCTACATAGAAATGGAAAGTTCACAATTGGAAAGCTGAAATCATCTCTTTTGTCGTAAAGTTGTTTTGTTTTCAACCGATCCTCATTGTCAATTTCTAGATGTAAGTCAAGATATGAGGCAGACTTAACTGTATCTGCTGTATCCTATATCTCTAGTTCGATGGAATAGATGCGTTCAACATAGTCACCAAATTTTGAATTATTTAGTGAGAGAACATTATCTATATAGCGCTAAGCTAGTTTCAAATTTGCATAGATACTTTATAAATGATTAATAGATTGAAGAATTGTCTAACGTATGTTCCATTGTACTTCATTTTACTGTATAAATATAAGTAATGTACTGACAATCACTTATATATATGTTCAAAATTGAATATACTAATAGTATTCGTAAACACTAGATTGACAAATATTTTTGCGACAGCTTTTTGGAGGTACAGGAGTAACTGGAATGTCCTTTTGAAATACCTCCCATTCATTAGACAAAATTTCATGACAATCTGTCTATGAAATATTGTCTCAATATACACAAAATATAACCTACCTTTAACAGGACAAAATTTCATAGTAGTCATGAAATATTGTCTTGGGGGACAATATTTCATTGGACAATATTTTGCTTTACTTATGCACTTTCTGTGAACAGAGTGTGTATAAAAAAGTTCGAAAATAAAAAAAAATACATCTAAAATTAACTGTATCTATGGATATAAAAAGAAGATGTGGTATGATTGCCAATGAGACAACTCTCTACAAGAGACCAAATGACACAGAAATTAACAGTAATAGGTCACCGTAGGCCTTCAACAATGAGCAAAGCACATACGTTTATTTCTTTTAATTGAACTCGATATAATCATTGACAGAAAAACTTTGTTTATCGTTAACTAAATAAAGAACTAGAAAAAACTAAAGAATTAACCATTAATGATGAAAAAAGGAAACAGTGTAATACATTTAAAAGGAAAATTTAATTCGAATCTGCGAGAAAAGACACATTTACACATTAATATGTAACCTAATTGTGAAAATTCTTTTTAAAATTATGTATTCCGTAGAAACAAAATAAACACAGACCATCATCAATGTCATAAAAGGTTAAAGAAATGGAGTTAAAATTAAGTCTATCGTGACCTTTATGCTGTGACAAAACATGCCGAACAACTTACCCATTCTAACACTTTGAGCTAATAACCTTTATAGTACAAGGAGTACAGCGTTAAAATCTTCATAAACTTTCAATGTGACAATCTGTATCATTTAAGGCAACGTTTTGGGATTTAGTTGCAATGTTATTTCTACGAACACTTAAAATAGGTTCTACCTCACAAACTCTTTGATAAAATATATGAAATATATCCTCGAATGTGACCTACCGAATTAGACATAGTACTTACATGAGCAACACGACGGGTGCCACATGTGGAGCATGATCTGCTTACACTTCCGGAGCACAGTAGATTACATCCAGTTGTTCTTGGGTTCGAGTTTTAGTTTTCTATGTTGTTTTTTGTAAACTGTTGTTTGTCCTTTGGTTGCTTTTAGTGTTTTGCTATGGCATTATCAGTTCGTTTTTTACTTCTGATTATTCCTTTGGTATCATTCGCCTCTTTTTGATATGTTAAGATTAGTTATGAGTTAGAGAGTGGATTTATATAGTAATCACTAATTAACAGGTTGATGAAGTAGAATCTGTTTCCTAAATGATAAGGAAAATTTCCAAACAAAGAAATAAAAGTCACATAAGGGATTACCAAAGTGCAATGAACGGTGTATATATGGCGGGAATTCCCAAAAATTCGCCTTAATTTATCAAGCTTGTCAGAACACTTTTAAATGAACAGAATTAGAGAAATAGTATAACAGTTATTCTGGTATTCATAAATTATGATATGTTGATACTTACGATCAATAGCTGAAATAAAACAAAATCACTTATAATTGTAAATTGAGTGGCAAATTGGTACGAACATGAGATTCAATTTGACTTAACAACGTTAATCATAATTCCTTAGTATTTAATTTATACGAATGCAACATATGCTTTTTGTCCCAGTAAAACTGCACGATATTGCTGAAAATGTATTAAAACTACTACTGTAAATTCAGAAATTATTGCGTGCATTTGTTATTGCCTAGTTTACAGAATGGACTATGCTGCGAGATTAATTATTGCGATTTCAGGAAATACAGTAATATGTATCAGATTTAAGAATGCGAGTTCTTATTATTGCGATACTCATTCAATCGCATTTTTTTGCCTTAATAAAAACCTCGCAATAATTTCTGAATTTACAATATTATATTTCGGTTCATTTAGAAAACACTAACACACATACCTGTGTTACATGTATTTCCAGTATATCCTTTGTCACATTTACAGCTAAATCCTAATAAGGAGTGTGTACAGGTTCCATGAACACAAGGATTTCTACTGCAATCTACGGAAATACAATCAAATATTAAAGACAGAGTAAAATATAAAATATTTTAACTTTTTTGTTTCGAGCGTCACTGACGAGTCTTATGTAGACGAAACACACGTCTGCCGTATAAAATTTCAATCCTGTTTTCTATGATGAGTTTATTCGTAACCTTAAAACTGATGTTCCTCAATTTATAAGCCATCAACTCAGCAGAAATTGTAAATATGAGTCATTATTGATTAGAAGTATCAAACATATATGTTTGTTTGCTAATGTTTTAGATATAGGAAGATGTGGTGTGAGTGCCAATGAGACAACTCTCCATCCAAATAACAATTTATAAAAGTAAACCATTATAGGTCAATGTACGGCCTTCAACACGGAGCCTTGGCTTACACCGAACAACAAGCTATAAAGGGCCCCAAAAGTACTAGTGTAAAACCATTCAAACGGTAAAACCAACGGTCTAGTCTATATAAAAACGAGAAACGAGAAACACGTATAAATTACATAAACAAACGACAACTACTGTACATCAGATTCCTGACTTAGGACAGGTGCAAACATTTGCAGCAGGATTAAACGTTTTAATGGTACCAAACCTTCTCCCTTTTCTGAAACAATAGTATAACATCACAACCTAGAAAAACACACGATAAAACATCAATTGGAAGGCTTAACTCAATCAAAACGTAAATTAACACACTATGAACGAATAAATTCGATCTGTGATACCTGAAAGTAAATACATAGTTTAATAAAATATTAGGGACAAACATTCAAGGCCAAAAGCAAACAAACAAGTCCAAATAAAGCCATGGCAATACACCACCGCGAAATATTTAACCCTTAGAAAATAATCACTTTTGAAAAACCGGTTTTCATAATATATACAGGTAAATGAAAATAACTTTGTCGTTTTAGGTATACTTTTTCTGTCTATATAAAATCTTCCAATAATTAGGAATACCAAGAAAGGTCTGTCATATAAATACCTAATTTAACACTAGATACATAAGGGTAAATATCAACAATAAAACTTCCTGTACAGGTTAAAGGAGAATAATCTTGATGTTCATACAAATGTAGTATGAAGAAGTGAAAATTAGTAGATATTCCAAATAATCAAAGCTGGTATACAGACAAGATCCATATTAATATAAAATAACAAAAAGTATAAAAATAGTATCAACAGGTCGAATTAAAAGAAAGTACGATTTGAGAATACTCGCAGTTACTGACAGCTAGTTAAAAGCCAAAAACAATTAATGATAAAAATCATGCATCAGAGACTAAAATCAACTAAAACACATCCCAGGGATTTAGTATTTTAACGTCATGAACAGTCAGAGAAGACATGACTTGTGCAATGCCAAAATAAATGTATCGACAGGTAGTAGGATAGTGAGGAGCTACTTCTTAAGAGATAAAAATAACGTGTGTGTCTCTAAACATCCCGCCTCAAAAGAAGATACAACTTAGTTATGTTTTAATTTGCTAATGACAAAATCGATATTAGTGCCAATGTAAACTATATTCAGAGATCTAATTACAATATTGGTACGATAACCCTTACTTATAAGTTTGTTTAAAGGTTCGATGAGTTTACACGGATCACATAGTGATTTCCTCGCTTTAAGTACAATATTACCGTAAAATTTAGGATGTGAAATACCATATTTAATAAGTTTTCTACAGGTACAGCCAAATTTACTAATCAAATCTTTGTATCTATGAAAGAATTTAGTAAAAGTTTTAAGTAATTTATGGTATCGAAATCCCTGACACAATAATTTCCCAGTGATGCATTGATTACGGTCGTTAAAATCTATGACATCAGAACACACACGGGCATACCGAACGAGTTGGGATATATAAACACCGTATGATGGAGCCAAAGGCACATCGCCGTCTAAAATGGAAAATTAACAATAGGAAATGAAAAATCGTCTCTTTTGTCGTAAATTTTAGTATGTAGTTTCCCGTTAGAAATTGAAATGTCTAAATCTAGAAAAGGGCAACTGCTGCTGTTTATGTTAGATTTAGTTAAAGTAAGTTCTTTTGGGTAAATTTCGGAAGTATATTTAGAGAACTCTGGATTATTTAACGAAAAAATATCATCCAGGTAACGGTAGGTATTGTTGAATGTATCAACTAAATATAACAATGATGGGTCTGTACTGAGTTTGGTCATAAACTGAGATTCATAGCAATATAGAAATAAATCTGCTATTAAAGGGGCACAGTTAGTGCCCATAGGAATACCTACTACCTGACGATACACTTTATCGCCGAAACGTACATAAATGTTATCTAGCAGAAAATTTAAAGCTTCAATCATATCCTCACATTTCCAGTAAGTGTATCTAGCATACTTTCCTTTTCGTTACAGAAAAAGGCTTTAAACGAGTTACAGCAAATAAAATTACAATGAGATTTTTCGAAAGACCATTTTATCAAATACAAAACTTTTTCTTTATAAGATTGTGTGGAAGTGTAGTGTACAGAGTAGAAAAATCATAACTGTCAACAGAATTATAAGGACCATCAAAAGCATGTATTTTATCTAAAACCTCTAAAGAATTTTTAACACTCCAAAAAATTAATACCATTATTTTCATAAGCTTTATTACAAAAGTTGATAACCAGTTTTCTTTGATAGTAGTAAGGAGGTAGTTAGAAGAACTGATAGATTAGTAGTAGAACACTTACTCGATGCGGAGATGAAACGGAATTTAAATGGTTTTTGTGTAATTTCGGTAACCAGTACATGGTAGGGACTTTCAAATGTTCGGAAGATGCTTTAAGTTGGGTAGTGGCAGTGGTATGCTTGTTAACGACTCTCTGTGGTGCGAACGGACCTAAATGTAGAGGAATTGATAATTTCGTTTTGAAGAACTTCCGTGTAGTATATGCGTCACACCACCACTACGTTATTGGCTGCCTTGTCTGCCGGTACGAACACAAACCGCTCTTCGAGTACCTTGAGTTTATTTTTGTTCTTGAAATGGGAATATCATGGATCCTATTATTAATTTCAGAATTGTTTTCTAAATGAGATATTCGAATATTAACAGTATTCATAATTTTATTCAAATAACTGTCTAAAGATTTTCACGTTTGCACCAATTTTTACAGTAGGCAGACAGAGCGTCTTTAATGACCTGACGACACTGTTTCCAATCTATTATAGATGGAGGACGGTATTTCGGTCCTTTCTTTAGAAAAGTTATGACCTCACGGTCTTCGACGATGTTGAGGTCTCCTGTAATAACATGACCATAGGAACATATATAAAACTAGATGTTTCGCAGTCTGAAGTGGAAGGAACATTATTTTCTATATTGACGTCTGATGTAATTGACGTATAATTAAAATCAAATTTCTGCTCGGTTTTTATAAGAATACGAAATAATAGGTTGTTCTATATTATCAAAATATGGAGGTATTAAGCTATATACGGAAGAGTCATTGAATATGCTAGACAAATTAATAAAATCAATACCTCTATTTATATATTTTAATTTAAGAAAATGTCGTTTATGATTTTCAGGTTTATCAATACTAGAAATAGCCTGTGATGATACGGGTGTATTCATAAAACGGGCTAAAAAAGAAATTTTATCACACTCCAGAAAAATAGCATATAATTTACTTATAGGTATCTGACCCAGTTTGCATAATACTTGATGTCTACCATTATTCTTTATTATAGATAACAGATTAGCAAGTGTATAATTTATACGATGTTTAATACGTTGATTACGGTTTTGCGTTTACCATGAGACCTATTATTTCTAAGTCGTTTATCAACAATATTAATGACATCAATAGAAGTTTTAGATATGTTCCTTGCCCTAATATTTTGTCATTGAGACCGAGAGGATAAGCTGTTTGAAGTCTCTTTATCCAAAACAATTCGCGAACTTCGCGTGATTTTTCAAACTGCTTGTGTGATTCTCCTGGTTGTTTCTGAACGGTTTCGAGGGGTTGGAATTTTATATATTTAAGATTGTGATTATGCTTATTTAAATGTTGATATACTAAACTTTTGAATTTTTTGGGTCTACGAAAGCGGTAGAGATGTTCTTGATTTCTTTTGTAATACTCTCGTCCCGTCTGTCCCACATATTGAATACCACACTTAGGTTGGGTTCAAGTTACCACATATATTAGGTTTTGAGTTTTCAGGTAATATCACAGGAAAAGGAGAGCGAAAAGGTTCTCCGTTCACTGTTGACCGTATAGTATTTTGAGAAGTTAATCTAAAACAGGTTAGTCATTTTTGGCATTGCACGGGAAAATTTGTGGATATCCACGTGCATTTTGTTAAATAATCTGGCTGTAGTAGCATTACCAATACGTTTATTTATGCACGTAGATAACCTACAAGATGTGTTGTTTATAATTTTCTTTCCATTTACACATTTACACATTCCATTGCACATTTTGATCAAAATGATTTTGAAAAAGAAAATTTATAACAGTAGGTTTAACTACATTTTTTGTCTGGTAAACATCTTTTGGTTATCCTTTTAGTATCTTTCGTCTCTCTTTTATATATTGAAATTAATTATCAAAAGTGGATTAATATTGTGACCACTAATCAACAGGATGATGAAGTATAATCTGTCTCCTAAATGGGTCAAAGAAGATGAAAAAAACAAAGAAACAGAAGTCACCTAAGGGACTGCCAAAGTACAATGCACGGCGTATATATTACGGGAATCACACGCAACGAAAGTAATCAACATGACGATCAGGTTTTAAATGTACGCAGTATAAGAGAAATATTATTAAAGTCATTTTGATATTTATCAAGTAAAATTAAGAAAATTAAAGAATGACTCGACTGCAATCATCAATAACTATTTGAAAAATATGAAAACAACACTTTATCAATTTCAGGCGTCCGAAGCGCTTTTCTGGATTAACCTTCACCGGGAACGATTAATGTCATATTTAAGGTGTACTTTAATCATGTCGATACTATGTACCTATATTTTGGCATTGCACTAGGTTATGCGTTTTTCAGACTGTTTACGGTGTATTTACACTTAATCCATTGGATGTGTACCGAATGATACTTTAGTCTTAGAAAACATAATTTATCTATTAGTTGTAATTGGCTTTAAACTTGCTTCAGTAACTGCGAGTATTCTTTTGAGTTATGCCAATTGCAACTGACTTTTACAGTTTGTTCTTATGTTGTGCGGGTACACCACTGTCCCAGGTTACGGGAGGGTTGATCGCTCACAAACATGTTTAACCCCGTAAGATTCTTTTTGGCTTGTCCCAAGTCAGGAGCCTGTAGTACAGTGGTTGTCGTTGGTTCATTACAGTCATACTTGCTTTTCATCCATTGTTTTGTTATAAATTAGGCCGTTAGGTTTCTCACGTTTTCTATGACGGGGCCTTTTATAGCCGACAATACAGTATGGGTTTTTTTCTCATTGTTGAAGGCCATACGATTGACTTTCATTGCGTGTTACCACTTCATTACTCCGGATATTTGTCTAATTGGCACGCATAATACATCTCCTTCTTTTTGCGCGTGTTTCTTTCTAGTTATAGAGAAAGAAATGTACAGTTTGATAATAAAATTGACACCACCCCCCAAAAAAAATCTGTTTTGTACAACCTCATTGACGTCTCACTCTCCCCTTATTGTTCTATTCATAATGGAGTGTAAATGTATAATATATTCAATTTTATTTTAAAAATAAATTTGGATAAACAAATGAGTAAATATAAATATTTTGAAATTTTTTTTTAACCCTGTTGCATTGGGTCAGATACATTTAATATATATGTAACGATTAAGTAAAAAGTAATATAACAAAAATACCGAACTCTAAGGAAAATTCAAAACGGAAAGACCCTTAGCAAATGGCAAAATCAAAAGCTCAAACACATCAAACGAATGGAAATCAACTGTCATATTCCTGACTTGGTACAGGCATTTCCTTATATAGAAATGGTGAATTAAACCTGGTTTTATAGCTAGTTAAACATCTCACTTGTATGCCAGTCGCATAAAATTCCATTATATTGGCAACAATGTGCAAACAAAACAAACAGACATGTTAGGTAAAAATGTCAAAATAGGGTTTATAGCAGTCAACATTGTGTTATAATCTTAATCACTATAAAAAAACAACAAATATGTCAAGAAAGAAAAACCAAATGGCATATAGACAAAGCACATAAGCAAATATGAAACACAAATACAAAAATTGACCATGGCACAATAACACAATGGCGGGATGAATAAGAACCGAGCCACGCCAAAAGGATATTACCAAAAATGGACTAAACAGTAAAGAACTTAATAATTTACAAAGACAAATAAAAGGACACTATAACACGTGATTAAGATGATAAACAACGTCAGTACCTAGAATCTACGACTTTGATTCCCAGTGTGTAAATTGATTACCTTTTATTTATTCATTTCTAAATAGCGAAATTAATTAGTTGTGCGGGATCTCAATCTCCTTATCAAAGGTACACAGAAGTACACACACTCAAAATCAATGCAGGATTAGCTATATACTACGATTTGTAAGATAACAAAAACCAATGAAAAGCAATACCACATCAACAAAAACTCTAAGTAATTTAAAACAATCTTTAAGTTTTAACCCTCTGAAATCATTTTGCTCTCCACATATATCGTCGGCTGGTCTTCAGAGTTAATTGTATGTATGAACGTAATGAACAGTCCAGGAAAACAGTATCTTGTGTCCTTAGATTCGATGAAATCATTTTAAAGGTATGGTCATTGTAATCAATTACACCATTTTCAAAGTGAGAGATGACAGGAAGGGATAATTTTACATCTTTTAATTTATTTTTTAAGACTTGGACGAATTCGGATTCATTATAGTGAAATTTCCTGGTATTTGTTTTTATTTTTTGTCCATTTCGAGCAGAAAAACTTTCCTGTATACTGCATTGGCATTATATCACAGAACATGGAATGTGTTCTGTATCTTTTACTCTCGTGCTGATTTGGAAGAACACAGTAAAGGTCAAAAGTTTGCCTAAGCATTTTATTCAATCGTGTTCTTTACGTTCCGTTTTAAAATACATTCATCAGAAAGAATTATACTTACAGTCGATTTCTGTAAAGGAATATATCTTGTTATTATGGGGGCATTCATTTGTGTACCAGCATTTATTATTAATTTACTCAAAATAATTCATACTGACTGCAATCATTCGATCATGATTTCACAATACACATTTATGACCCAGGTTACTAATAAATGGACTACTACTAATTATCACTAGAACAAAACACAATAACAAAAAGTGATTTGTAAGAATTCGTATTAACGTATGATGGCCCATAAAAATGTTTAGTTATTAAATTAGAGCATACAGAATGTAACTTCAGACCTAAACAAACGGTTAACTCTCATATCAAAGCTTTATGCCAGCTGACAAACATCTGTGTTATAATTTCTGTTAAGACCCTTCGAAGGAATCACTAGTCTATGGTAATACTCAATAAATGTGGTATGAAAAGAGGGTAAACAAAATTCATATTTGGTTCACAATCATTCAATTATTAATAAAGCTTTCCGCATGTTCAACAAAGGATAAAATTTTCATCTTTATTCAAAGATAAAGAACAAAATAGATAGAAATGTGGTAAATCCTTGGGAAAACTTACTTGTAGTACATGTTGTTCCAGCATAACCCGCATCGCAAACACAGGTATATGACGTTCTACCACCTATACACCTGCCGTGAAGACAAGGGTTTGGGCTGCAGTCTACAATCAACAAATTACATTGCACAAATGTAAAATATAACCTTCAGTCACATATTTATAAGTTATTATTAATGTTCAAAATGTAATAAAACAATTGCATCGATTACAAATTTGTCAATAGTGTATTGTTATACATTTTTGTCTTAAGTACAAAATGCAATTTCTATTCCCGTCCATAACGGTTTTCCTGTTTTTGATATTTAAGAAATATATTTTAGCGTTCCTGAAAAATTTATGAAGCAACCAATGTTATTAATTGCTTAAATACTTTAACTGATAATAGTAATAATTGTGATACTAATTATAATAATGAATATACATTGTTGTATATGTAATTGATGTGTTGTTGGGCGTTACTGACATATAACCCGTATCTCCTTCTATTCACAAACAATTGAAAAAAACATTGTTTTATTACAATCCTTCGTGTGATAATAATATATCGATTATAAGATGCGTATAATTTGCAGATTTCATTAAGAAAACAAAAAAATATGATATCTTAAAATCCCTGAACGGCGTTTTAATTGGTTTTTAATTCAACAGTTACTTACGATTGGTGACTGAAATAAACAATAAGTAATTATCATTTATCCGAAGAAAGTTTTAATAATAAAAAAAGGTTTATAGTTAATCTTTGAACATCGTCTTTAACGGAAATAATGTTTATTTTATCCAATTTTCATACATAATATATATAGCTTTCCATTTATTAACGATTATGGCCATACATCTTGTCAATCCATATAATTTAACATTGCACAAGGTGATGCTTTCCAAAGACAGATTTGACGTTGATTATTGATCCGTTGGAGGTGTACTGATTGATCTAATATCTTTGAAAAATTATATACTTAATCGTTGAAATAAGGCTGTGAGCTGGCGTTCAGGAACTGCTAGTACTCAAAGATCATTTCCTTATGATTTTATGCGCTAAATATCTTTCTGATGTGTCTAGCCACTTTTCAACTGATTTTTATTCAGTTTGTCTTAGAAAAATATTGTACTGTTTCATAACTATTCCGGTATAAGAGCAGGGTTGTGTGCCAATACACATGTGTAGCCCCGCCTCACTCTGTATGTGCCTGTCTCAAACAAGGCACCTGCAGTCCCGTGGCTTTTTTTATATTGACCATAGTTATTTTTCGTCATGTGTTATAAGGTGGTTCTGAAATGAATCACATTTGAATGTTTTCAGGTTCTTTTGATAGTTTTTGTATGGTTTGGGTTTTGCTTATTCTTATAAGCAGTACATTGACCTGTTGTTGTTTAATTCTATTTTTGAATATACATTTGTATTTTAACGTCCTTATACTTTCAATGCAGCTGGTGGACTGTTTGTTCCCGAGTGTATCATTATCTCAGTAGTCAGTGCTTCGGTACTGACATGATTTTTAACATAATTGTCGTAAATTATCCGTTGACAGCTTTATAGATTATTAAAGAAACTAAGGATTCAAACTCCCTCTGGTGAAAGGTTTACCATAGATTGATATGGTTATGCTTATCGTTCCCTATTGCTCATATAGCTCATTACGTATTCAGGCATTTCTAGATACTTGGCTTTATTTTGGGGGTGGGCTGTTCATTGTGAGGTTTAATCTAAAAGGAACTCCAGACGCTTCAAATTCATAAAGTTTTATTTTCATTTTAGAGCAAAAAACGAAACATTATCAATATGTCAAAACTTACTATGCCAGTTAAACATAAGATGGCCACAACGCGCCGATTTATTTTGTGTATATATAAAAGTGTTATTTCTTTACAAATAATTTTGCAATTTTGTTTCAAATGCATTCAGTATATAATATGTTAGCGATATGGAAGGTTTGCCTTTTTTCGTATACACACTGTGTGGACATAAAGCGTAATCATGTGTTGGATTATTTAATAAAAATATACATCTAGAAATAACTGTAGATATACTAAATAGATACCAAAATAATATTTTGTACGCCAGACGGAGGCGCGTTTCGTCTACAAAATACTCATCAGTGACGCTCTAATCCAAAAATTAAATAGACCAAATAAAGTACGAAGTCGAAAGGAATTGAAGACCCAAAATTCCGAAAGGTTTTACTAGGTTTGACTCCTTTAATTGAACTCAATATGTACATAGAAAAAAAACTTGGTATATCAAAAATTAAGTGAACCAACTGTACAACGGAAATAATTAAACAGTAAGGATAAACAGAGGAAACAGTGTAATACATGTACACGGGAAATTTAACTCAAATCAGCGATAAAAGACACATTTATACATACATATGTAAAAAATTGTGTTAATAATATAATTTTGTATTTTCAGTCATTCTTAGGATATGAATTCAAACTTAATAATATCGTGACCCCTATGCTGCGACAAAACAAATCGATCAATATACCCATCATAACCCTTTAAAGCAAACAACCTTTACAGTACAAGGAGTACAGCGTTAAAATTCTTCATAAACTTTCAATGTGACAATATACATTTATGGCCCGCTGAGGAGGTGTATATCCAAAATTGTCAACCCGAGTAAGGGTTATTTCACGAGGGATTTAGCCCGAGGGGAATAACCCTTACTAGGGTTGACAATTTTGGATATTCACCGACTCAATGAGCCATAATTGTTTTATTATACCGAACGAACAAATAACAGTAGAATATTGTGTAACAGATTGTCAAAACACTTGCGTTAGAAAACTATTTTGTGTCTATTGTGTGAAATTTCGCGTATGTACAACAAAGGTAGACTCTCTGTAAAATTTAGATGACCCCGAAGGGCCGTTTATTCGTCATTTGATGGACTTCTAACCTGGCCGTTGCCATATTTGTTTTTGTTTATCTGACGTTAAGTGACGTCATACTTTAAAGGGAGTCAAGTCGTGGTCATTGAGGTACTACAAGGGTTATTCACCGGGGAATAATAGGGTTGTTTGATGGAGGTTTCAATTTTTCGGGGTTATTCACCGGGGAATAATAGGGTTGTTCGATGGAGGCTTCAATTTGATGGGGTTATTCATCGCTCCTGCCAATTTTTGGAAAAACATCGAAATTAAACTATGACACGTGATTCCGTATTAGCCAATCAATTATTTACTATATAATGTAAGGTATAATAATCTCTATTATTTAAGGCAACGTTTTGGGGATTTGCAATGTTATTTCTACGAACACTTATTATAGGTTCTTACTCACAAACTCTTTGATAAGATATATGAGAGATATGTTTCCGCTCGAGATACTTCCCTTTTCCTCGGATGTGAACTACTGAATTAGACTTAGTACTTACATGAGCAACACGATGGGTGCCACATGTGGAGCATGATCTGCTTACCCTTCCGGAGCACCTGAGATCACCCCAAGTTTTGGTGAGGTTCCAGTTGTTCAGTCTAGTTTTCTATGATGTGTTTTGTAAATTGTTGTTTGTCCTTTGGTCGTTTTTTCGTTTTTTTTCTATGGTATTGTCAGTTTGTTTTCGACTTCTGACTTTGGTTATACCTATGGTATTATTCGCTTCTCTTTGATTTTTTAGAATTAGTTTTTATAGTCATTACTAATCCACAGGTTGATGAAGTAGAATCTGTTTAGTAAATTTCCAAATAAACAGACAAAAGTCACATAAGGAACTACCAAAGTGAAATGAACAGCGTATATGTGGCGGGAATTCCCCCAAAATTCACCTAACGTGTTGTTTATCATAATTTATCAAGTTTGTCAGAAGACGTTTAAATGCACAGATTTAGAGAAATGGTATAACAGTTATCCTGGTATTTATCAATTAAGTTATGTTGATAATAACGATCAATAACTGAAATAAAACAAAGTCTCTTATAACTCTAAATTGAGTGGCAACCTTTTACAAACATGATATTCACAAATGAAAAAAAAATACAAAGTAGATAAAGATAAAAATGAAATAAAACTATACAGCTACGTAAGTTATATTATTGAATTTACCAGAAATTAAAATTACTGGAACGATGGCTTCGGAACACAAAATTGTATCATACAAAAATAAGTAACCCATTTAATTGGGAATATATAAACCTCAAATCTATGTCCAGTCTCAAATCTGTGTCCTTTCCCCAAATCTATGTCGTATTCTATATTGACACACTTGACACAAATGTAGGTCTTTTATTTTCTCATTCGGTGCCTCTATCAACAAGTCATACACTGTCTTATGTGTTGACGTCAGCAATTTCACAACATCGTCGTGGAAATATGTTTGTTGTCAAAAACATGTTGAAGGCCAAACAATAAAATAGATTTGTGTCATTTTTCTTTTTTTGTTTTGTTTTGTTTGTTAATTGAATGTGCGCTTTGGCATTATCTGATGATTGAAGCACTTTCCAAATGAAATTTACAGTTTGTAATAATGTGTTGTCACACAACGGTACCAGATTATGGTAGGGTACACAACGGTACCAGATTGTGGTAGGGTTGAGCGCATTAACCATGACGCATTCTATGTTTACCTGTCCCAAATCACATCACATTACAAAAGTTTACTTTATAAAGGAAACGGATTTGAATAAACAATTGGCCACAGATTTGAGTGTCATGACGTAATGGGACATAGATCTGAGGAAAAGACAAAATTTTGAGGCCGGACATAGATTTAACATATAAATAATTAATTCTTCCCCAAAGGTTTTCGTTTAAAGGACATTTTTAGTATATAAAATGTATAATAAAAAAAAAAAAAAACATAGATTATAATTTTCACGTTATGGAAAAAAGATTAAGACAGTAAAATGTCGTCAGTTAAACATGTCACTTAAACCTTAGTTATAATGTGACCTACCGAATTAGACTTATCACCGGGTTTGTACTAACATGAGCAACACGGCTGGTGCTACATGTGGAGCAGGATCTGCTTACCCTTCCGGAGCACCTGAGATCACCCCCAGTTTTTTTAGGGGTTACTACACAATAAGATTGATTTTAACAATTTCCTGTCGTGACAAAGTCATGACATTGCTTTTGCATAGAACATCTGATTCGTCTTCATAATGATCCGGTTAACTATATTGAAAGTTGTATCAAGTGTTTTATTTGTGCTCATGATGGACGCCAAGCATTCTTTTGAAATTGAATTACAAATGTATCATTTTCCGAATTTGTTCCTGCTATTATCTTTTACAGAATGTTCGGAAAGGAAGAGGTATGGCAAAAACCATTATTTGGACTCTGCAATTGTAAACAACGTATTTCATGCTTTTCGAATTATATTATTTGGATACTTTAGTGCAGAAAGATCACATGTGATGCCATAAACATATGGAAATTGGTATATTGAACCAAAAATTGCCATTATTTTACATATACTTTTTTGACAAATTAGATACGAGCAAAGCCCCACCCCGAAAGATATTTACACAAATTAACATCTTTGTAAAATGCATCTTGTACAAAGATAACCTTTTTGGATAAAGCCTCGGTTCATACCAATATATAAATGACTATATATATCTGGGTAGTTTATGCAGTTTTTGCAATTAATGCAAACAGTTTGAAGCTCCAATTCAGATATGTAAGACAAACGTCGAAACTATAAATATTGATATCTCACAGACATATGTTCAAGAATCGCTGAAAATTTGCGTTAATACGTTTTTTTTTTTACTTTTCTATATATTATATGCTTTAGAAAAATAGGCCATTTTTCATAATTCATTAGTTTATCATTCTAAAATGTGTATTCATAAAATTATTAATCTATAAATACCTTGATCACAATGGGCTCCATGATAACCCGGATTGCATAAACATTTATAGCCACCACTTGTTACAGAACAGCTTCCAGAAACACAAGGATTTGAGGCGCAGGCTACATAAAAACAGTAATAAAACACTAGTTAAATATTACGAATTTACAAAAATGTATGACTAAGTTGTTAGACCCTTTCAGTGAGATAAAAGAGAACAGTGTACTAGATATCAAGCTAAAATTTGAATGATAAGGTGTAGCATTAGTTGCGCTTGAACCGTTTCATTGTCATTTTTTCACTTAACTTACGTTTGCCAGAAAGATATATAGACAAATTTTTGTTATGACTTTGAACCTCACAAGCAAATTATTATTTCAGTACTATCATATAAGTAAAACATTTGTTTAATAATTTGTCACATGTAAATTCTTCATAGTTTAAGATCAATCATCTCATAAATTTATATCTAACCACACCTATATATATAGTAATCCTGATTTTTAATTACAAGTACGTGTTGTATATTCAAGACATTGACAACAACGATACTTATATATCCTACTGGGCGCACGTGTGCAAGTTACTCATTTCAAAAGGCTCATTCAAAATACGAAAAAAGAAGAATAATTATGTTGCAGGAAGGAGAACGACTGATGCAGATACAAATACCTAGTATTCATAAGTGGCAAATGATATTTTTTTTGTACATCTATGCCAGATGTGATAACGGACGTGTTACATGATGAACATGTTATATTTGTCGAAGCCATAGTACAGGTAACGATAAAAATTTATTACCTTCCCTCTCATTTTGGAATTCATGCAAGTTCCTCAGTTTTTTGTTTGTTAAGTTGATTTGTCTCTTCCTAATCGACTTCCGTGATGTGGACATCAGTAAATTACTACTGTCGCCTTGATTTTTACAACGTAAGAAGCAACGCGATGGGTGCCACTTGTGCTGTTAGACTTTCATATTTTGAAAGGTTTTTTGTGCTCGTCAATTGAGTTTTTACCATGTGGTATGAATTATTGTGTTTTTATGATTTGTCTATTCGCTGCCAGGTTGTTGGTTTTTTTCCACTGACATTTAATCTAATATTTCATTATAGATATTTGTCAGATATGAATGGTCTGCATCTCTAAATGTAGAATAGAATTAGAATGGACAACGAACATTATCAAATATAAGAACTGTTACTTACCATCTATTTCTGAAAGATACAACATCAATAACAATGTAACTGAATATGCAAAGTACCAATACATTTCAATTCAAATCACCTACACGATTCATTGGGCAACTTTAAAATTAATTTTTGGTTTTTATTTTGTTGCTGTTGGGTTTTATTCAAACCTGCTATTCTTCCATATAATATACTAGTATGAATATCTGCTGCAATTTCAGAGAAGATTTTACTGATTCTGTGCCATGTAGATGTACACTAATTCACATATCGTTAAGCTATTTTTTCTCTTTAATCAATCTATAAAATACTCGCGATTCCAATTTATTACTCTCTTCCTCTCTCAAAATAGGGATCATCCGATGATGCCTCGTTTGTCATCAATTATATAATTACAATGTCATTATCATCATCATTAACACTGTCGAGAAAAAAAAAAATAAAAGAATTGAAATCAATAGGTTGCGTATGATATATATTACAATGAATACTTACTTTTATCACATGTCGAACCGTAATAACCACGCAAGCATAAACAAATGAAGCCAGTTGCATGGCTTGCACAACGCCCATTAACACAGGGAAAACTTGTACAGTCTATGGTAAAAAATAAGAATGAAAATTTTAGTGTATAACTTCATATTGTTTAGTACTAGGTGTAGCGATATCAATTAATTTACATTAAGGAGACACAACCATCATGTTGACTACAGTATTCATCACATTTGTAATACACTCAACACAATTTATATTTGAAGATCATGTATATTTCATTTGTCCACCATTGGTATATTATTATGCAATAAATCAGTCCGTACTCTATTAAACCTAGGGTTGTATGAACAACTAAAAATCTTTCAAATCTCAGAAACTAGATGATTAATATGATAGTTCAAAAGATAATTGTAAATTTCTATTCGTTCGAGATCCCTACTCAATATAAAAATAAGGAGATGAGGTATGACTGCCGATGAAACAACTATCCACCGAAGTTCAAATAAAGTGGACGTAAGCAATTATAAGCAACCGTAGGGTCTTCAACAATGAGAAAAACTCATACCGTATAGTCGGCTTTAAAAGGCCCCGACAAGAAAATACGAAACCATTTAAATGAAAAAACTAACGGCCTAATTTAAACAAAACAATTAACGAAAAACAAAAATGACAGACATGAACCAACGACAACCACTGAACTACAGTAAATAAAATTGAGAATGGAAATTGAGAGTAAAGACTATTATCCTGGTACTTAGACAAGATTTTTTCTCTTGACTTACGCTATTTGAATTTAATAAGGACACAAAAAGCTGTGTCATGAAAAAAGAAAAAAACCACCGTGGACACGATGAAACGTTCCCTGAAGTGGTGGAATACTTCATACAAATAGAAGAACAGAATATCGATCGAAAGGGACGTTTTACCGGCAATAGACCATTGTCCTCCGTAACTTGAACATTAGGTGTAGCCATTATTAGGAAGAATGGAATTAACTATGCGATCAAACCACTGGAAGATTGAGGAGAAAGAATACAAGCAAACGAAATCAACGGATTAAATAAACAAAAGTTATTGGTAATTCATGTGTATTTACCATCAACTTGAGGCAAAGAACATGCCACAGAATGTTTTGAACAAAAAAATTAATTTCAAATGTGCATATTTTTTTCCAGATGACCGGTTCAGGCTCTTGGGAGCCTCTTGCCAAATTTCTGATTTAATTAAGACATTTGACTAAAAAGTCAGTTCGAACAGACTCCTTTATTTCCAATATAAGAATATTTGTACAGAGTACAACATGTCCCACTCACACTATCCTTTGTCCAAGTTTTCAAAGACCTACAAAAATGCCAGTAAATAAGATCTACAAATAAGCAAACACAAATGATTACAAAAAACATGAATATCAAAATTGCAGATTTTTTACCCGGTAAACGATCCAGGCTCTTGGGGAAATTCTTGTTACATTTCATTATTAATGGAAACTAGTTACAAGCACCGATACAAAATTTAATCATCTATTTCAACTAGAGCCAGGACACCATATTATTATACATTCCACATACATATCAAACGAAACTGCCTGCTTTATGTGTGGGGTTTTTGAGAAAACATCACATTGAAAGGGTAAATTATAGGCCATGGTTCACAATAGATGTTTAGTGCTTCTACAAACAACTGCTAATTTCAAGGTACTGTAATGTATAGTAATATCAGAGTGCTCAGATAACTAGAAATTACAAGGGGAGAAAGTGCAATGAAATCTATCATTTTTGTACACTTCTTACTGAAATCTTTCTTCTCAAGGATAACATACAAGGTTGTTCTATTATTATACATTGTACTGTCTGAATGTTACGCAATGATATGTGAAAAGATTACACTAAAACTAGAAATAAAATACATATAACAACAGATATGTTCCAACTGTTGTAACCACATTCCTCCAATGAAACTAAACAACAAATTGGTACTTACATAAACAACTTTACTGGTGCTTATTCTCCCCGAGCACCTGCGTTCTCTACCTTTTTTTCTTTTTTTGTTCTTTTTTGGAGTGGTTCGTGTTGCTCAGTCTTTTGTTTTATATGCTGTGTGGTGTAAACTGTTTTTTTTTTTTTGCCATGGCATTACGTAATATATACCAGCACTGTTAAATTTCTATTAATATTCAATATAGTAACTTTTATAATTATATGTATACCATAGTAATTTTGTCTGATAAAATGTTATAAATCAGGAAAACGCTTATGTTCTGTGTTGAATACAAAATTGAATATTAGTTTAAGGCATGTAGCCTTGTTGAATTTCATATATGTGATAAATCTTTGTAAATGAATATTGGAAATAAATGAATTTGTAGAACTCAAACATTTATTTTTTAAGTGAGTTTATAATATCAGTTAATTATGGACCTGAAAAATATGCTCTATACAGAAAAACTTTTAAAATATTTATAAAAGTACAATAGTTGTAAAAGATTATTGATACATTTAAATTTGAATTGATGACAAATCATTTTGTAGAAAAAGGTTAATGTAGAATAAGTGGCTTACAAAACTTAGGGCTATATCCCTTTCCTGCAAAATATATAAAGACAAAAACCAACCCCACATCTACAATAAAAACTTCAACATATAAAAGAAACCAAAGCTATAAGGAAACATAAAATAAACCAAGCTAAAAAGCTAAAACGCAAGTAAAACTTAAACAAAAATATAACAGAAATGAAAATAAAATGATTTTCTCCTAAAAACTAATTAAAACAACAAGCTCTGTTAAAAAACCCTACAATGCAATCCGGAGATAGGCAGGTTATTTTATATAAATTGTTAGGCAGTTTGGCAGATATTTACATTATTAATTCAAGCCTCAATCTCCTGAATATTTAAAAATGATATGCAAAATTTCAACTTCATATTTTGTTGTCTATATCTCAAAGGCAATCTAAAATTTGATTCTTTGATCCAACAATGTAACAAAAAGAACTAAAAGTGTGCCTGTTTATTTTTCATTAGATTGTTTACTTGACATTTGGGCAAGTATGGACACAACATTCAAGCCTGATACAGCTCAAAATTCGGATTGTGATTACATATTTGACACAGCATAGGTGTCTGACACAGAATGAATGTGGTCTAAGATCTTAAAAATTTGAAATTGGCCATTTACCTTTTATGGCCAAATATCCAAAATAGAAATACATGGTTAGATCCAGCATATCAAAAAAAAAAAAAACAAGAATTCAATTTTGAGAGAAATAATACAAAAAATTTAAATTTGGACCCTTTGAATTTGGGCCAATTTGATAACGGGGCCAAAAATCCCAAATCTAAATACACGGTTAGATTCAGCATATTAAAGAACCCAATATTTTCATTTTTTTTTTAAATCAAACAAAGTAATTTTGGACCCCGATTTGGATTTAAAAACTTGGCCCAAAATCAAAAATCTAAATACATGTTTAGATTCAGCATATCAAAAAACCCCAAGAATTCATTTTTTGTTAAAATCAAGTTTGAATCATTTGGGTTTTAATGTGAACCAATTTGAAAATCTGGTTCAAAATCCAAAATATACGGTTAGATTCAGCATATTAAAAAAACCCATATATTCTTTTTTTATATAAATTCAATAAATACACACACATTATGTAAATTAAATATATCGAAAATTATGAAATGACAGTTTTGTTTGATTTGTTTTATGTTGTTTTATTATTAATAAAAACATGTGGTGTAAAGAAAAGAGGTATGCATGTATGCTAAATAACTAAAGAGTAGTATTTATAGTAACTGAAATAAACAGTCAAAACGAAAAATACGGATTTTAGAGAGAGATGTTCGATGTTTTTTTTTTTTCATTTCCTAATGGACACATGTTTCAAAGACATCTTAAAGTAAAATCTTCATTTTACACATTGAATTTGCAATGGGTTTTAATGTATTTTACCCGTCCGTCTGTCATCTCGTCAGTCATCACTTTGATGTCCCCATGCTAGCGCCTTCACTTTTCTTCTTCAATTTTGGATTGTTTTCACCAATGATTTCGAGAATCAGAAAAATATGAAAACACTTTTTTCTGGTCGGGGACCGGTAAATACATATCATTTCTTGTCGCCTTGCTATTGCCTTCATATTTAATCGGATCAGCTCAAAATCGGATGGACGTTTCAACTGATAAAAATCAAGGAGGAGTTCAAAAATGAGAAAAATCTGAAATGGGGCATTATCTTTTCGGGAGTGATACTTGTAAAATTATCCCAAGTATATATTCTTATCAACGGTGCTAATCCGAACCTCTTCAAGTTCGTTGTCCGTTTTTTTCGGATACACCAAAAAGCATCTCATTTAAAACGGTTTTTAAAAAATGGTCCAGGGACAATACAATAAACACAATGTTTTCACAACAAGTCATATAAACACATAACTATAATTATAAAATTTCACTTTTTTATATTCCATGTTCATGTGATGTTAGTTTTTCTGTTCTAAAAATATTCACAATTCCCTTGCAGTGTTAAACTATAATAACAATATTTTTATTCTAAAACGACCACCAGAGCCGAGCCTAAGAAATAATTAAGTGTTCTAAACTACTTCATGATACCTTTGTTTTCACAGTAAATAACATTTAAAATTTGGCAGAAGTAACAAATAAAAGAAAATGCAATATAAGCACCCATTTTCTAACATAAGATAACTGAACCCCATGCCTCCCTAACACAACTTAATCCGCCTCATTATTATTTACCACAAACTGAATATTCGATGCATTGAAGGAATACTGTTTTAATATTGTTACCTTGAGAATTGTACACTATTGTTACATCATTAAATTTTCGGTATTTTTAATTAGTTTCAATTAATAGTGAAATTTAACAAGAGGCTCCCCAGAGCCTAAATCGGTCACCGGGTAAAATATATGCAATGTTTTATAGTCGTTTCTTTTGTAATCAGTTATGATTGCTTATTTGTAGATCTTATTTACTGGCATTTTTGTAGGTCTTTTATTGATGATAATTTGTTACTGTTTAAACCTATCCATTAATGTTTTGAAATAAACAAAATTAACTTCATCTAATGGCAAAATATGATTATTCAAAATCAGTAACTGAATCCTTGTTTTAAGTTGAAAAGTGCGGGTTAACATTTTTTGTTTTTTGTGTCAATGGATATGATTGAACAATTAAATTAGCATTTACGATAACGTATTTTAATTGGGGACATATGAATTGCTGCTAAAAATCAGACGTAAATGCATTTATTATTCAATGTAGATGAATTAACGGGTTACTGTTAATAAATTTACGGGGAATTTCATAAGGCAGTTTACAAGTTTACATAACCTTGAAACTTTGTACATCATTGTAAGATGAACTTTTCAACATTTATGCAAAGACCAAGATTTCATGGTTCACCGAACTTGGACAAAGGAAAGTGTGAGTGGGTCATGTTGTCTTTTGTACAATAAAATATTCTGATATTATTCAAATAAAGGAGTCTGTTGGAACTGACTGTTTAGTCAAATTCCTTAATGAAATCAGGGATTTGCTTCAATTTGAACTTTGGACTAGGCAGCCAATTCTTGCAGACACATTTTTTAGCTTTATTTGGTACATTTCTTCAATGAGATTTATTTAAGTATTGTTTTCTCTTTTTGTCT
The DNA here is from genome assembly GCA_017311375.1 of Mytilus coruscus. Taxonomy (NCBI): domain Eukaryota; kingdom Metazoa; phylum Mollusca; class Bivalvia; order Mytilida; family Mytilidae; genus Mytilus; species Mytilus coruscus. The sequence goes on from CM029607.1 coordinate 65,232,276, forward strand.
GTCTGTTATACCATATACCTCATGTGTTTTTGATTAATTTTGTTCTTTGTGGGAAACACTTATTGTTCTCATTCCGTAATAGCCGTACACACTGTATGTATTTTGATTAATAAATAGAGAATATCATATGGCTTTTTCAATATCACATCCGTATCAACCCGAGACACCAATATCATCCCAAGAGCTCTGCTCGAGGGATTATATTGGTTGAGGGTTGATACGGTGTGTGATATTGAAAAAGCCATATCATATACACTTTATTATATACCTCACGAAGATGTTTTTTATGTGACATGACGTCAAACAGATAAGGAGGTTTGAAATGGCGTCATACAGATTATAGGTATGACATGACGGCATACAGATAAGGGGTTTGATAAAGCCTTTGCAACAGTGACTGACATCGATGACGTGACGTCATACAGATTAAAGGTGTGATAAAGCCTTTGCAACCGTGACTGATATCGATATCATCATGGATAGCTGATACAGCACGATTGCCGTTGACCGTATTACACATACATTTTATCTGTATTTACTATTAAGTATATAATAAATATAGTATATATTTCAATGAATAGTACATCGTAGGATACCCAGAAGCTTCTTTGAACCTAACTTCAAAATGATGAGTGAAGGAGATTTAGAGTCGGTACAATTTAACTATTGATATAAAAAAAGAGATGTGATATGATTGCCAATGTCCAAATGAAATGGGTGTAAGCAATTATAGGCAACCGTACGGCCTTCAACAATGAGAAAAAAATCATATGCTTGTCGTCATTGCAATTTTGTCCTTATTCTATCATTGTTATGAGGTCATTGATCGTTTAAAAAATGTTTTAAGCCGTACAACGAAGATATTTTATTGCTAAAGTATTCGTTTGTGATCATAATAAGAAAAAAAAGCAAACGAGTTTGACACAAACTAGAAAGTAAATTGAAAAAAAAAAAAAAAGAAAACAAGAAACAATGAAAAAAGTTTACTATCGTTAAAGGTAACTAGGAATATATCAAAGAAATAAATTCTTTCTGTTATATACGAATCAAACGACAGGCAGAATTAAATAAAAACAATGGAAAATTCAGCGATTCATACAAATCACTTCCAACTCACTCTTACAAACAAATAGACGTTGAAAAAATTCATATATATTAAAGACATATAACACATTTTTCACCCAAAATGTGGGTTATACCAGTTTTCTGTACGCACATATCTCCTTGTTTATCTAAACCAGATGTCGTAACACTAAAACGCGTATGAAAATTGCTAAGTCCATCTTCCAACAGAAAAACCACATATTTTGATAATTTTGAAAACAGTGTCAAAATGTGATCGCTTCTACAGGAAGATAAAAAAAGGTAGCAACAACTGTTATTTCATCGATTACTAAACCAATCACTATTTACATTTGATTAAAGCCTAGACAAAGGGACACTTTAAGTAAAAAATATTGAAACAGCTTGAAATATATACAATAGGGTTTCTAGATAAGCATGGTTAAATAATCTCAAGTTCTCGCCTTAATATCTTCCAACATTATAATGCTGATTTGTATTTAAGAACCCGTTGTTTTATAGCTTTACTTACGATTTATAACTGGAAATAAAACAAACATATTTTCATATTAAAGATATACCATTGGTTTTGAATAAAACAGAATACGAAATACGAATTGGTTTTATAATCTGACTTTCAAATGTCTTAACTTATTTTTTTCATAATTTACCCACTATATATTCATTGTAAGAGTAATTGGTTAACTTACATGAGCATATATTATTACCCCATTGACGTGAAGCATATTATCTCAATTTCACTATGACTGTATCTATTTTTTCGGGGAATAAATTCATAGTTTTATTCAATGACATTTACGGATTTCTGTGTTATTTCCAACACGCTTTGGATTAAGAATAAACAGTTTATTAATATATATTTTGTATAAAGTTTATAAAATTAATACAGAATATCACTGAAATAGGTACTATTCGCTTATATCAAAAACTAGTTGTGTTGACAACACAAATGTTCTTGTCAGTTGCCAAAAAGAGTGCGAGGGTCGACATTTCGTGAAAGGTAGATAACCTTGAACAAAACGGGAACCTAATCTATAGCTCATCTGAATAAAATGTATAGATCCAGATATCTTCAGGCGCAACCGACAAAAACGACTGTACAATATACCACCCCCAAAAAATGAAACAACTGATCTTACCGGATTCGCACTTCGCTCCAGTGTATCCGGCGTCACATTTACAGTGGTAACGGTGATAGGCACCTCGGAAACACTTTCCATGGATACATCCGCATTCCAAAACTGTAAAGTATATTTTTAAAGCCATTTTAGGTGAAGAGTATGAATCGAAACCGAAAATGCTTTAAAACTGAATTATTTGGTGGTTTTTGTTTATTTGTTTATTGTTTTTTTTATTCATTTTATTCCTGTGTTAAAGATCATTATTATCACAAAATGACCTTCACACTGGGAATGATTATGAGATGATCGAACGCCTCCAAGGTAGCACTATTTGTACGAGAGTTTAAATCATAACTAAATGTTTAACCATCACCATCAATAGTCACTTGCCGTTACTGTCAGATTTGTATGTCCTTCTTACGGACGACATCACGAGCTGGTTGACCGTTTTTGAAATATCTTTATCACAGATGACGACGAACATTTTCCAACTGTCGAAACCACAATCACGTCATCTTTTCCTAGAATCTGACCTACAGAATTACACTTATCACAGAGTTTGAACTTACATGAGCAGCACAACGGGTGCTACATGTGGAGCAGGATCAGCTTCAGTTGATGTGTTTGAGCTTTTGATTTTGCCATTTTATAAAGGACTTTCCATTTTAAATTTCCAATGGAGTTCGTTTTGTTATTTTACTTCTTACCCTTCCAAAGCACCTGAGATCACCCCTAGCTTTGTTTAAAAGGTGTTCGTCATGTTCTTGCGTTAGTTTTAAGTGTTTTTCGTTGTGCTTTTTTCAATGGCTGTGTTGTTTATATAGGTAACAGACTCGTCTATATCCTTTGTCATGGAAAACGTGTTTCTATTTCAAATTTTAAAAGGCAGGTTTCAGGGTTACCTAATTAGACATCTCCTTCCAGTTCCTTTAATCACCACAACAAACAAAATAAGAAAAGGGGATTATATATCAACTCTTGTGGTATAATATTATTATCAATTGGTCATTGGTAAACCTCACAAATGTGTGTGCTTGAACAATAGCCGTCCTTATAGCATAAAAGTTATTTTGAAGTTGTTAAAGCAGTATGGCCACGAATGCTTTTATTAGGCCCTAAAAATCATTATACCATATTTTAAAACCTATATTTACGATTTAAAATATGCAAATGTTGATAAACAAATCTCTTTTGTTGTCTGCTATAATATTTTACTAATTTGTTAGCCAAATTGTCTGTTTATATGCATTTGTAATGTTTTCTTTCTCCTGACAACCATTAGCCACACCTTTTGACTAAACTAAAATTATTATATAAAGATATTTATGGGTAGGAAAAGCATTCTAACAAAAAATTATGATGGTCCTTGTATGTGGCCAATGTCTTTTAAAGCAAAAACTATTAAAATGTAGACAAACAAAATAGTCAAGAATATGATTATTAGCATTAAAGTGCACAATTATGACGTTATCATGACTTCATAATTGTTCTTGCTGAATTTATATTCTTAAGATATTTTTACATATTTTGTCAGCAGATTTTTATTTTTAGTACTAAAAATAAGTTTCACTGAATTTAGTGGCAATATGGTCCCGTCGTGAACCTACTCCTTTAGCCATACATGTTGTAAAGTCCAATAATTTCAGTCCAAGAATATAATAGGTTAACTGGCCGTCTATATCTTGTCATTAGAACACTAACCTTGATTACAGTGAGTTCCTTTAAAGCCTGGTTCACACGTACACACAAAATCGTGTTCCTCATTATGGCATGTTCCACCATGATGACACGGTTGGCTAGCACAAACTGACAAGTAAAGACATGAAAAACTAGTTTTTATAACATTTGAAGAAGTATTAGTTATGATTTCGTGCTTATTAAAAACTTCTTCATGCATAACGCTATTCATACAGTTTATGGATTTGCAACCATTACAATATCAATATTACCAAGCACGGATACAGTCTAATGTAACATTAATAAGACAGCCACTCAAAATTCATAAAAAAAAGGAAGCATTAAAATATTGTATAATTGGTTGTGTCTAAATATGAAATAGTGGACAGTAGACTCGGATCCAATAAACGCCCGAATTTAATGATTCATATGTGACTGGTTTGTGATATGTACTATAATGTATTCTGTTTTTCGTGAATTGCAAAATTGGTCAAAGTTTACACTGTATTCATTGACAAGCAACACGAATGTGTTGGCAGTAAACAAATAACATTTTGATTAAGGTGGTACATAACACTAGAGGAAAATAACTCTGTAAAAATCAGCTGCACGTTTAAATAAAGTTCTATTGTTAAGGAAATATTAAGCTTCTCTATGATCAAAATTAGTGTTTGTCAAACTGCTATATATTCAATGATTTTTTTCCGCCGATAAAGTGTGTGGTTCAAGTTTTTGGAAATTTTTATATTTTTGCCAAAGGGTCAAAGTAAATATTTTGTCAAAATTTTATGAAAATTAAACGAGCCAAATTAATTTTAGTCAAGGTGTTTGGTACCACCTTAAATGATTGGAATGCTAATTTTATACTTTTATAAAAAGAGGTAAAAGACACAAAAGGGGGAAACCAGAAACCATCATTAAAATATAAACCGACAACACATTGACCATGTTGACCAAAACGACTAAAAGACAAAAAACACTACACAAAACACTACAAAGAAAACTAAAATTGAGTTCATCCCCACTCAAAACCAGAATTGAATAGTAATGTTGTGACAAGTGTTGCCAATCCTCTTGAAAACCTTGCAAAAAGTTATTTATGAGTAGACGCATACACATACATGCCCGTAATCATGTTTCATATTTTGTTCAGAATGCAAAGTTATAACAAAACTCGTGTCCATAGAATATATAAGTTATATGGAAAGCGCTATAAACAAAATTAAATATGTGTAGCCTTGTTAGTGTGTAAATCATAGTTTTTTTTCACAACTTGCATGTTTGTATCAGGAACTGGTAATTCAAATGAAAAAGAACGTCAACACTTACAATCTCTATGAACGTGATGCTCTGTAAACAAACAAAAAAACAAAAACATTTATGAGAAAGCTTAATATGTATATAACGTCACAGTACCCAAATTGCACCGAGTACCCAAATTGTACAGCGGAAATCTTACACGTTTTCTCATAGACTAAACAATTTGAATTTGTTATGATTTAACATTACACACATCTTTCAACAAAGCTAAATATATTTTAATATTCTCAAAACATTCGCAGTTAATGTCAACAGATGAAGTACTCACTGGAAAAAGTAAAATCTACGGAAACGTCACTTTTAGAAATGAGCAATTGAAATATGTTACAGGCATCCATTTCTTAGAGAATGAATAGTAAGCATGAACTATTGTTATTTTCTTCTAAATATTGGGAAAAAAAAACATAAGATCAGTTATTTGATATTTACGGATGTGTTTTAAGCATGGATGATAAGTCGTTTCCTGTGATTTGTCGTAAACAAGCTTAATAAGAAAGGGAGGACGGGTATATTTTGTAATCTATGAAACCAATATTCCGTAACTGTCAAGATACAGGAGGTTTTTTTTCCAAATTTACCAAGCAAACTCTATTGTATAACGTAATGACTGAGAACAAAGACCACTAATTTTGCTATGTTTTCTAGAAGGATAATGCAATTAATATCATATTTATTTAATCTGTATTGAAAGAGTAACATCAGTGTTATTATTAACCTATCAAATTATGGGCATGTAAGAAGAGAAAAAACCTATGCGACCGTTTTATTTTTATATAAACAGTGTGCATAGGAAAACTGCATGGTTTACGAAATAAACAAGGAGACTTTAAAGTTATATAAATTCAGTACACATTCAAATAATTTAGTTGTCAAAACACTACGGCAGTAACGAAAAAAGCGTGAACTTGATAGCTTTCTGTGTCGTACTGAATATGTTTGGTATTAGGAACGAATATGCAATAAAATGCATGTCATGTTCCATAAAACGTATTGAAAACTAGACTGACTATAAACTTACCTATATGTCGGCTCCCTGAAATCGACAATATAATAAAGCAGTGTTAATGAAAACACCAACAAAGCTTCGTTGGCAATCATACCACATCTCCTTATTTTTATATTATACACATAATTATTAGAAATGTAGTAAATTTGAAAACCATATATTCGAATAACGAGGAACAAACTTAAAATGAAAGGATGTGAAGATTCAGGTTTATGTTTTTATCCTGCATTTTCAGCCAATTATTGTACAAATAACATGTACATAAATAAATTTTTGCTTTATTTCTACTTATACATGTGTAATACCATAAAATCTTAGTACGTCACATCCGGTAAAAAAAAAAAGGAAAAACAAGGGTCGAAAAAAATATTCCCCTGACATTTGAAGGAAGTCAGCCCTGCATTTCATTTCAGAAAAAAAAAATATATATCTTGGGTGTTTCAAAGCACCATTCTTTTTTTATTTGGTGTTTCTATAAAATATTTTGGAAACTTGAGGTTACATGGTTACTTAAGCTTGTAAACAGGAAAACAGGGTTGAAAATTTGACTTTCAGTGATGGTTATTATCTTATATACAATGAAATGTTATGTGCAATTTTGTCTGTAGTACTGGACAGGATAAAACTTTACTCATGCCAAGTATTTCTTTATTTGAAAAAAAAAAAACATAAATTCTGCACAATTGTTTGAAAAGTGCCAATTTAACAACAACTAATAGGGGAAAAGTAATCGTGGTATTACTCCTACAAATAAAGTCTACTGATACTCTGTTTCTATGGTAGACAAACGGTAATGCGAATGATATTTTAGGTGACAGTTCATTTTGGGGTCCTCTTCGCTGTCCGCGTTTAAACTCTGTCGATTTCTTTGAAAAATAAGAAACAACTATCTGGGATCAAACAATTCAACTGTAAATTGCCGGTGTAAATAGTTTAGAGGATAAAAACAGTATATGTACCTTGTCGGAAAATATAATATGAACTTGTACTCGCTACACAAAAAGAGAAAAGCTCGGCTAGTCGCTTTTCGTCCTGTTTCCAAAGCTCGTACAAATTTTTTTTATATTTTCCGACAAAACAAAAAGATGTGCGTTCTCATTCAACAAACAACGTCAACAAGAAAAAAAAATAATACAAAATTAAACAAAAACAATACAAACAAGAGTGCACATGCTCAAATGTCTCGACCGCTGAAGTTATCAGGATTGAATTTTATGTTCAAAATATTCAATTTAAAGATTTAAATACAGGTATTACATAATCATTCCAGACACACAATAGAGTTGACTTATTGTTTAAAGTATCTCAGAAATGAACCTTATTACAACAACTGAACGTTTGCCAATGCATCAGGTATGAGGTCAAGTTCAGTTAACCTGATAGACGGACATGTTCACCTTAAAATCATTGTATGCTTCAAATTTAATTGACCTATATATAAAGGGTTTTGTTCATTGTTTAAGGCCTACAGTGACCTACAACTGTAAACTTCTATGTCATTTTGTCTCTGGTGGAGAGTTGTCTCTTTGACAATTATGCCACATCTTCTTATTTCTATATCTATAAGTGGGAGGTTAGATGCCAAAATAAAATGTAAAAAAGACATTAAAGTATACATCAAAATTAGAACTTGATTGATAGACGACACATCGGTTAAAGTGTAAAGGAACGACAAACAAAGACAAGCTTGACCAACAAACAAAGAAAAATGCAACACGAATCACATTTTAAAACTGCAGGTAAATCCAGGTCCATCTTTTAACTTGATATTGTTTGGATAAACTATAATATACTTACCAACACGGTTAAATGTATCTGCAAAATAGTTTAACTACATGTATTTATAGTATATACGAAAAATGAAATGAAAAGACAAATTAACTACTTGAAATAATGGAAGACAAAGCTATAAAGTGGGATGTTTAGCTAGCTATAAAACCATGTCAAACCTACCATTTTCTTAGGAAAATGCCTACATTCCTAGTTAGGAATATGACAGTTGTTTTTCACTTGTTCTGATGGTTATTATAATCGAGCGTTTGTTTTTTGTCAGGTTTTAGGAACTTCTCCCTTTTTGAATTAGCCTTAGAGTCCGGTATTAGTTTTAAGTTTTTTTTTTTTTTTATATATGAACTAAACCAATAAAGCTGTTCATTGCGCTTGTCTTATAAATGTCTGAAAATATTGCATATCCCAGAATCATGATGGTATTAGTCCATTTGTTATGGTTCTGTCAACAACATAAAATAAACGTGTAATATAATCATATTATTTTTATTTCTTTTTTTGCCTTAAATACTACATGTATGTCACTCAATATTTTTGTTATTATGTTAGCTAAATAAAGTTTGTAACTACATAGGAAAGACCTCTATTCAAACCAAAGAAGGAAAAATAAATTAGGGAACGAAATAGTAGTTTGAACAACGATAACATACCACAACACTTGTCCTTGCATTCTCCGTCCTGTCTTCTGACATAAAACGTTTCTTGGTTCTATTAACAAAATAAGCTACAGATTGAGAACAGTATGGTCATCAACGGAATTAATTTAATATCAGCTTTTATTATTGTTTTTTTTAAATCAAATCTTCAAAGCATATACATGCCGATTAATACATGTCCCGGATATCATCCCAAGACCTCATATCAGCCCGAGACGTTAGTCTAAGGCTGTTATGGGTCGAGAAATGATACCCGGGCCGATATGGAAAAGGACATGTTTTAATATTTTTAATATATATTGCCGATGTACTTACGCACACAGGCTGATAACCCCATATCAGCCCGACCACGTGACGTCACATAGGGCTGATATGGGTTATCATAAATAAGAAGATGTGGTATGAGTGCCAATGAGACAACTCTCCATCCAAGTCACAATGTATAAAAAGTTAACAATTATAGGTCAAAGTACGGCTTTCAATCAGCCTGGGTGTGAATGTATGGCTAATTATACTATCGCTCCTTACACATTATGCAAACACTATCATAATGCTAATTCTAAGTATATGATAAAATTAACTAATAAATGTGGTATGTTTTTATTTGCACGAAATGATTTTTAACTTAAATTCAACAAGGCAACGAATCTTATATTCACATATCTTCCAATTCTAACGAGATGTGTCCTTTTGATGTGAAGAATAAGCGATGTTTTAAGATGTTGATTGACAGTGCAGCTCACTGCTATACAACTAAATATTGTAATATGCAGTTTAGTAAAAGACATCGTTTTATCAAAACTGACTGTAAAAAAGCAACAATAAAAATCTTACTTTTTGTACTTGTATCCAAAGTTCCTCCCCAATAAGTTTTGACGAACCAGTAAAGGCAAGCAACTCATCAGTATAGCTACACCCATATTGCTCCTCAGGGAACTTGATGAACTCTATACACTCTAGCTTATTGTTTGGTTTATAATGACATGGGATATTTTCACTAGAACAACCAATCCAAAATATGCCCAGAAATAATAAAACGTACTTCATCTAAATGAAATTAAGAAATTTGTTTGAAATATATATAAATAGACAGTTTCATCATATTTAATTTTCTACTGTAAATAACAGAAATAAAATGCATACCTGAAAAATACCCAGATTTGTTTTCCATACATTTAGCGTAATTAACTAAACAAATAATGCTAGTTTAATATTATAAAAAGAAACGGGAGATACCAAAAGTCGAAGAGAGACAGTCAAAATCATGACAGAAAACTTGAAACGACCAAAAGACAAACAACAGTCTCAAAACACTGGTACATAAAAACAAAAGACTGAACAACACGAACCTAACCAAAAACTAGGGCTAATCTAATGCACTCTGGGAGCCAATCCTTCTCCACACAGATTCTCTTAAGAATAAGCTACTACAGTCCAGGAAAAAGCCTACAACTCTTTTTAATACAAATACAACACAGGTAACACGGGACAACCACATCGTTTTGTCGATTCTGTCCGAGATAAATGCAATCTTAGTATTATAACAATTACATAATAATTCACAGTAAAAAAAATCATCTTAAACCATGTCATTTCCAATGTTTGGGAGATAACCTCAATCTCTGATATTATGTCACAGCAGGCGCAGAGATTCAATGATTGTCACAGAGACGTAAGGCTTTAATTTAAATGCACATAATTTAATTAGATACTCAACATAAAAAGTTGACACCAAATACATAAAATCCATTTTGAGACCATAACGTGTTCGTGTATATCTCATAATAAAGTAAACTCTATAAAGAATTTGTTTTAATCTATTATAAAGAAAAAGGGGAAACACATTCATATGACATCAGTAACGACTTTCTTTTAGCCTCTGTCTGAATCTTCATATGATGAGGGGCGGGCCAATATATACTCAATGGATATGATACTGCTTATACATCTGCATACCAAATATCATAGACTTGCCACTAATGGTTCTCTTTAAACTAACCTTATCACAAACTTATACATGCAACTTAGCAAAAGGCTTTCAAATCTCCACGGAAATAAGATATGCCAATGCTAATACAGCTGCATACCAAATATGACCTCCCACATTCGAGGCGAACACAATACCACGAGACCATTTATTACTAATGGTTCCCCATAAACTGACCTTATCACAAACTAATGCATTGTTGACGCCGCCGCCGCCGACGCCGGAAACAGAACGTCTTAGTGTCGCTTTTTCGACTTCGTCGAGGCGAGAAAAAATCCAAAACTTGATGATGATGGATGGCTGCTTAACGTCAAGTGGCAAAAAATAAATGCATAGTCAGGACGGCAACATGTTAAAGTAATATGAATATTTACTCTGATTTGTAATAGGCCGACACGTTGATCTGACCTTTTAACGTGCTATTTCACTTCACAAAGTAACAGTCCGCCAGAAGACATGTTACTCTACCCTGACATATTATTCTTACTCCGAGCCGACCAGTCTTTAGTCTTACTCCTGCCGCGTGCCAATCGGGAAAGCAGCAAGTATCAATGTTTTAAATCTTTGGTTTGAACCGGCCGGGGTTCGAACCCACGACCTCCCACATTCGAGGCGAACACAAAACCACGAGACCACCTAGGCGGTATATTGATTCGGGAAGGCAGAGTACCCAGAAAGAATCACCGATCTTTGACAAGAAAATTTGAAATCCTAGATAATTAAGATCGGAATCGAACGCCCCTCACTACTTGCGGGGATGAACCCACAACTTCAGTGTTGATAGGCCAGTAATCACTGAACTACTTACACCATCTGGCGACCAAGGCCAACAATTACGTTTTGTTAGAAGCTTCAAAGAGACGCGAGTAGTTTTTAATTTATCATTTTCAACATCGGGAGTTATTTTGAAAACAAAACAATTTTGAATCTGTAATCACTCATACAGATGAGCAGCCCATAAAATTCCACCCAAAAGCAAATTGGACCCAATGCATTAGGAAATTCGTTTCAATGACACATTAAATTTGTACCTAATGGCGCGCGCATTAAAGTTTTAACTGTATTCATAGTCAGATGAATAAAACAATAACAGAGATACATGACTTTTTTGTATTAAATGAAACAACTTACGTTACGACTATTGTACAAACACTGTGTGGAACTAACATATAATGGTAGGTAAGATAAGACATGTTCTAAATAAATCGGACTGTTCTCTTTATAGACATAATGATTACATAACTAATAAACGGTATTATTGATCATTTTGATACGGAATTCATGTTGTGTCTGCAACATCCATTTCTGCGACAAGTTAAAGAATACATATTTCATATAAAAAAAGGACATTACATACTGAATCACGCCAGAGCTACGACTGTCGTACATTTAAAAGAAATGGCCATCCGCATAGCTTAACGTTAGATTAAACATTTTTGATTTTAACTTTTTATTGGTGTCTTTCATTCATTCGCATTTCGCTGTATAGTTGCTTAGCACGACTATTCATCCGTGGGGGAGGGATGGGGCATTTTTTGGGGGGCAAATAATTTTGTTCGACTTTATTAAATAAAAGTACGAACTATTTTTTTCAATAACAACAGGAACAAACGTATTTTTTGGAAACTCAATTTCGTGTTTATTTCGACCCTTATATTCAATGAAGACAAACACATTTCTTTACTTCCCTTCCTAAATCTGATTTTTTTTCTTCTGAAGAAATTAAGAATCATTGAAACATTTTAATTAAGATAAAATCACGCCTCACCCCCAAACACATACATTAAAAAATGACTAGTCGGTGCATCATAGAAAATGTAACGGAACCATTATTTCTCCCATTAAAACATGGGTGATGATGATTAAGTATGAATGTTTAATAGTAAATTTAATGCGTATTCGGGACGAGTACATGTCAATGTAATATGATTATCATTCCTGATTTGTATTAGACTGACACGTTGGGCCGGATTTTTAATTTGCTAGTTCTCAAAGAACAGTCCGCAGGAAGACGTGTTACCCTACTCGGCAACATCTCTTATTCCTTAATGTCGCGTGTTTAGCGGAGAAACGGCAAATACCAATTTTAAAGTCTTTTGTTTGAACCTGATGGTTTGAAACTACGAACTCTCGAACTCGAGTCGAACATGCTATCATGAGACCACCGACGTTGTTTTAAAGCATGGGCCTTATTATGTAAAGAAACAGAAAAACAGAACGAAGCAAATTTGTTTTGTTTCTTATCTTCGTAATTTTATTGTTATATAAAATATGTAATGAATTTCTGGATTAAGTCAATTTAAGAGGTATACTTCCATTTCATTTTATTCACTCAAGGGCATTTTTACAAATATTCCAAACTAGCTTTGTATGTTCTTTAAGGTTGCAATACCATTTTATATTCAAATTCTAATTGGTGTTTTGTGTTCTTTGTCCTTTTTTGGATAATCTTTTATTTTGATTGTCCGTTTGGTATTGTTTATCTGTGATGTTTACTATATTTGTAGAATGCTAGTGGCAGTGCTTAAACTTCAGATAAAAACGCTCCTACTCCTTTATTAACAACTTATCGAGACACCGTCTGAGCAATTAGATAATATAGAATAAGGAGATGTGGTATGATTGCCAATGAGACAACTATCCTTAAGAGACCAAATGATGTAGATAATAGCATTTGCAGTCACCGTTCGGCCTTCATTATTGAGAAAAACGCATACTGCATATTTAGTTATAAGAGGGTCCGACATAAAAAAAATAAAACAATTCAAACTAGAGAACAAATGGTCTGATTTATTTACAAAACAAAAAAATACAAAACTACAGCAACAAATGACAACCATTGAATTAGAAAAGCGTATTGTGAAGACTAGAACGTATGTTTACCTCTAGATATCATACGTCTTTTAATAACGCGTTTTTTTGTCAAGAGCCCCTTTCTATCATTCATAGTGAAATATTCATTGTGTTGTCTAATGATCTATGTCTTTCTGCTATTGTACATACTTTAGCATTTATCAAATAACAAAACATTGGAGATTTGCATTGGAATAAATTTGGTGTTAAAATATCATATCAAAGTTTTTATAATTGATATTCAGATTTATGCTGGAGATGGTACAATAATCCAAATAATTACATTGATTACGAAGATAATAGCTTTTGTAGTTTAGTGAATAAAATATTTATCAGTCCGAGATATTTAGGAAGGGAAAAAAATATTAATGCTTGGTTATGTATTATTTGTCATACATGGACTTCATTTGGATTGTGTAGAACCTCTAAGGTAAAGTGATTTAGTTTTATATTAAATTACATGCAGCTGTCTTAATTTATTACTCTTAATTCATGTTAAACTTCTCATGAAATATTACATTTTTTCCAAAGCCTTTTACATTTTATCGCTTAAACTAACAATTTTATTTGTCATTACTTTACTAAAATACCCTTTTTTTATATGTACAGACTGTGCTATGAATCCGTCGTTCCTCCTCCGTTTGATTGCAGATTTACTGTTTATCAGTGAGTATATTGTTTTTGTTGCTTATCTGTTCAAACTATCTAATTAAAAGCTGACATGTAATCACTTCAACAAATTAGAGGGCTTTTTTTGCAATTAAAAAACCTTTTGATCACTGAACGCGACGAATGAGATAAAACGATTCAGATTTTTTCCCTCGTGAGCTATTTTACACACATCATTCTAATCATAGTTTTATTTGAACAGTTATGTATCTATGTTAGCAAGCTTTCTTCGTTAAACTAATAAGTAGTTGAATATATAAAGTAAAAAAATAAACAACATGAACAGCTGCGCCAGAAGCCCATGATATGCCTGTCATATGCATACTGAAATTGTTCCAAAACTAAAATGGAATATTCTAGGATACATTAAATCAGAAGTAAATAAAAGGACACTTGAGATAAATTTGTATGAGGATAATCAGAGGATTGTTTAGAAATGCTTTAAATTTGACGGTTAAAGCATCATAATTTATTAATTTATAAATTGATAGGGATCCATCTTATTTTCACCAATCCAAACAACAGTGTAAAAGAGGGACGAAAGATACCAGAGGGACAGTCAAACTCATAGATCGAAAACAAACTGACAACGCCATGGCCAAAAATAAAAAGACAAACAGACAAATAATAGTACAGATGACACAACATAGAAAACTAAAGACTAAGCAACACGAACCCCACCAAAAACTGGGGGTGATCTCAGGTGATCTCAGGTGCTCCGGAAGGGTAAGCAGATCCTGCTTCACATGTGGCACCCGTCGTGTTGCTTATGTTATTACAAATCCGGTAAATAGTCTAATTCGGTAAGTCACATTCGTGAAAAGGGAAGGGTATTGTAGTTAGTATTGACATATCCGATATCATCTGTGAAACGGTTATTCCATAACGGTCAACCAACACGTGATGGCGTCCGTACAATTTACGAAGGGATGATTTCAACTTCACCATTTGGAACTCTTGGTTTAATAGCTTCCTTGTGAGCAGCAATCCTCTATCAAGGAAATCATGATAGGAAACACAAGCCCGGGAATATCGTATCAATTGAGATTTATACTCCGTATGCAGGCGCTGCTGGAATGTTGCTACATAGAAATGGAAAGTTCACAATTGGGAAGCTGAAATCATCTCTTTTGTCGTAAAGTTTTGTTTTCAACCGACCCTCATTGTCAATTTCTAGATGTAAGTCAAGATATGAGGCAGACTTAACTGTATCTGTAGTATCCTTTATCTCTAGTTCGAAGGGATAGATTCGTTCAACATAGTCACCAAATTTTGTATTATTTAGTGAGAGAACATCATCTATATAGCGGAACGTAGAGTTAAAGGATATTGCTAACTTCTTATCTTTCTTCTTAAGAAGTTCCTGTATGAAGTCAGCCTCATAATAATAAAGAAACAAGTCGGCAAGAAGAGGGGCACAATTAGTTCCCATTGGAATTCCGACAGTCTGTTGAAAAACACGTCCTCCAAACGTAACAAATATGTTGTCAATCAAGAAATCAAGCATCTTGATAATGTCAGTTTCTGAGAATTTTTTGTTTGAATCAGAGTGATTCTTTACAAAGTAGGATTTATCCCTCCCCAAGACAAGATACTTGTATCTACGTACGCCATTCTTTTTAATGAAACAAAGTAATACCAACTCTTTCAATTTGTCTTTTAGTTTGGAATGGGGAATACTTGTGTAAAGTGTAGAAAAGTCAAATGTTTTAATACTATTGCAAGATGAGAGAGTCTTAGATTGTATGTACTCTAAAAGATCTTTGGAATTTTTTAGTATCCACATCTGATTCACGCCACCTCTAGAATAGGCAGTTTCACAATAACTTTGGAGCCTGGCTTTGATTGCTGATAAAATAGATGTTAATAATTTAGAAAGAGGTTTCGTGGAGCACTTGGAAAACCCAGCAATATACCGTTGGTTGTAAGGACACTTATGTAGTTTAGGTATCCAATACAGTGATGGAAGATCCAGTTCTTCATCTTTGTAAAGTTGGAAGTAAATTGGTCCTATAATACTGGAACTATTATCCAAAAGGTGAACAAATGTTTTTAGTCTGAGTATTATAGTCCAATTTATTTAATTCTTGAAAGAGAGAAAAATAATTCAATGTTAAAAGTGAGCTTACTTTCACAAATCAAAATAAGGATATCTCTCAAGTTTGAAGTAAATCGATGCAAGCGTGCAATTGCCCGCTTTTTATGAATGTTTTTGTTCCCATTTAAAACCACTTATAAATCCTTTAAGAATCGAAATGTAAAAAAAATCACGAATCACATAGGAGCGTTCGAAACCTTTTTTAGTTTAGTACCTCCTAATTACAATTATATGTTGCGCTGTTATTTTAAAATCAGCATTTTTCTCTTCGATTTATTTTAAAACAGACAATGCTTTTCAGATCAAAATCGTCCACCAAGTATAAAGGAATCTGGAGTAAGAGAAGTTTATTTCAAAGAAGGAGAAAAGTTGAAATTAATTTGTGTAGCGAATGGAGTTCCGAAACCACAGTAAGTCATTTATAATATAAAAAACACAGTAAACGAAAAAAGTCTTAAAAATGTTCTTCCGCTATTTGCTTGAAAATCTATGACCGAAAGTGATGTCCTTTTCGTGTGTGTATTCATTTTTTGTCTCATCTGCGATAAAATACGGTGGAGGCGAGTTTTATAAATGCTGTATCTGACGTCGATTTTGGGGGCGACAACAATTGTTCAACAAAGTGATTGAGTTACTATGACGGAACACATCTCTTTTGTAACAGTTTAATTGAAAATCTTAAACATGTTTTTTTGAGATCTCAACCCTCCCCTATACCTCTAGCCAATGTAGAATAAACAAACACACAACAATACGCACATTAAACCTCAGTTTAGAATAAGTCTGTTTAAAGGTTTGATTAGATTTTGAGGTGAATGACGTCATTTTTGTGCTTTGTATAGAATATATTTACGAATGATGTCTTTGTACCGATGATAAAATTTAGTAACTGTTTTGACAAGTTTGTGATATCGAAAACCTTGGTGTAACAATTTTTCGTTAAAATCAAATACGTTGTTACGTACACGAGCGAATCGAACAAGTTGAGATAAATGAACACCATTAGGTTGTGACAAGGGAACGTCACCATCTAAAAATGGATAATTAACAATAGGAAATGAAAAATCATCTCTTTTATCGTAAATGTTGGTATTAAGCTTCCCGTTAAAGATATAGATATCAAGAACCAGGAAAGGCCAGTGTTCATTGTTAGTATTAGCAGAACCATACAGAAACAGGTCCTCAAAATGTGGTGCACAGTTAGTCTCCATTGGAATTCCGATAACTTGACGATATACAGAATCTCCATAGCGAACAAAAATGTTATCCTGTAAAATTTCAAGTGCAGTTATCGTATCAAAGCAGGTCCAATTGACATAGTTCATTTGTTTGGTGTTACTAAAAAATGACTTAAAAGAGTTTGAACATATATATTCGCATTCTGACTTTATAAATGTCCATTTGATTAGGTATGTGATTATTTTCTTAATGAGATTATGAGGCAAAGTGGTAAAAATTTGAACAGATTCGAAATCACCAATATGAGCATGCAATTTATCAGATAAAGTACTTCCAACGAATTTTTGACACTCCAAAAGTAATTAATTCCAATATTTTCATAGGCCTTATTTGAACAATTTATTACCAGGTTTTTGAGTATACCAAGTGTACTAGTAAGTAGAATTGACAGTTTAGAAGTGGAACAATGGCTTGAAGACTAAAGAAATCTATATTTGTAAGGTGATTTGTGCAGCTTCGGAAGCCAGTACATAGTTGGAACTTTCATGTTATTCGGTTCTTTTTGTAAAGAGGTAGCTAAAAGTTTATGTTTGTTACAGATGATGTCATTTTCCGAAAATTAAGTCAGCTGGGATGTTGGTGGATTCGTGATTGCCTTTGGCAGAACCTCAATGTAAAATTTACGTCAAACATTAATGATATTATTGGCATCCTTATCAGCCGGGACAAAAAAAAACCTTGGCGAGTTCTTTTAACTTATGTTTGATACGCGAAATAGGGCTATTGTGGTTGTTGTTAGGAGTAAAATGTTCTTTAAAATGTTCAAGACGAATATCAACTATGTTCATTACTGAATTAAAAAAATAAATTAAAGATTTTTTGTCAGCTTTTTCTCGTTTTATCCATTTCGTACAGTAAGTACGGAGTGAGTCGTGGATGACGTTACGACATGGTGTTACATGTATCTACCTTATCCCAGATCTGATACTTGTGACATTAAATATTGTAATATAATTTTGAATAGCAATTTGTATATTTGAATTAACCAATGTTTATATTAGGTACAGATGGACAAAGAATGAAAAGGTATTTGACCTAAGTCGACATACGGGTCGCATATTTATGCAATCTGATTCTGGTACACTTCTGATGAAAAGAACGAAACGAAAAGATGAGGGAATATACCAGTGCGAGGCTTGGAATATTGAGGGTGTATCACTGTCAGACAAAATAACAGTGAAGAAAGCCAAACTCGAAGAATTTCTTTACACAAAAGACAAAACCCTTAAAGTTAAACGTGGACATTCAGTAAAACTTTCATGTTTAGTTCCTCACAGTATACCTAAAGCAAATATATCATGGGTTCTATGGAGTCTAATCGATGCATCAGTTACAGAAGTTAACTTTGGCGATCGAAGGGTTATTCAAGACCTAGAAGGTAAAACAGTATTTTTAAAATTGATTGTAAGAAAAATAATAAGCATTGTCTATTTGACTGCCATGTCATTTAAAATCGCATCTACAGACAGCGTATCTAATGAAAGTTATTCTAGAACATTTTTCTTAGCACGGAAATAGTTATTATACATCCCATGGTCGTTAATTAATGCATTTTGTCCAAAAATTTCAAAATAAAAAATTATTTAATTGTACTAAAACTTAGATTACAACCCAACAGGACAAATTCAATTGATTTTTGTCTTTCTTATTTTATGTTTACCGTTTTGCTTTTATAATATCAAACATTTCACAATTTGGGTTCCTAAACTATTGATTGACCGTGTCAGATCAAGTTTAATTTAGATGCAAGTGTTGATTTCATAAGTTTTTACATCAAAGTGGAAATAAACTCCTCATAGATACCAGGATTGTATTAATGGTATTGTACGCATTCCTGGATTAATCTTCATCAAGAATTATCAGAACCAACAATTGGTGTCTCATAACACATGAGGAGGAACAATTTATACATTTAGGGGACGACCATTTTATTTTCCTGGAAGGGCGGAAGGATTATTTTGAAAATGAAAACTTGGTAAAAACTGAAAATAAATGACTTTGCACAATAAAGGATGAACATGAATATTCTGCAACATAAAATGCAGAATAGATAGTTGAGGATACAAATGTGTATATTTTCGCACGGTGAAACAGCGGAAATAAAATAAGCATGCGTAGCAACAGGTGAAAATAAAAGATTATTCCTGAAACCAATCCTTCTGCTTTCCTCCTTATTATCAAATGATCGTCTCCTTTACTTTAATTGAGCTTATAAAACAATAGTCAAAACCATTAAAGTTCAAATGTGTCTGAGGGAGTTGCAATTTTAGATTTAGAAATATTAAATTGCAAATAAAATAGATTTTAACGATAATATTATTTTAAAAATATGATTGCCATTGGGACAATTATCCACCAAATGAAGCGGATGTAATCAATTATAGACAACCGTACGGCCTTCAACAATGAGAAAAAACTCATACCGTATAGTCGGCTATAAAAAGCCCCGACATGAATAATATGAAACAATTGAGAAAACTAATGACCTAATCTATAACAAAACAATTTACGAAAAACAAATATGACAGACATGAACTATATCACGCAAAATCACTGAACTACAGGCTCCTGACTTGGGAGAGGCACATAAAAATGTGGTGGGGTTAAACATATAAGCTTTTTTCCAGATACATTAAACACTATTGTAAGATAACCTAGTTGCAATATATATAAATGTGATATATTCATTTTCTTTTCACAGGAAATCTCTATATCACAAACGTGAAAGACGAAGATTATCAAAATGGAAGATTGTATGTTTGTATGGCAAGTAATGACGTGGATGGGCATACGACGTTTTCTAACGGAACAGTCATTAAACCAACTGGAAAGAAAGGTTGTTTTGTTCAATTTAAAGTATAGCACCACCGATTATATGGATTTCTATAGTAAAATAAGAAGGTTTATTTTAACCAATAATTCTTTTATCTGAAAGTTTAAAGAATTCTGAGTGTTTCTTGACATCCGAGTGCTGTCCTGCCTCAGGAGAGCAAGAAAAACTAACCCATTATGAGCATTCTGAAAATGCTTCTTACTATTAAATGCCTAAATTTATTTGTATGATCTCGTTGTTTTTAACGTTCAATAGGTACTGAAGAAGGCCTGGAGATGTCCTGAACGTGAAAACACAAGTAACAAAAAAAAAACAATCGCTTAACAGTACTAATTCGAAAACGAATTCTCCAAATCATAAAAAGGTATACGACAAAAGACAAAAAGACAACCAATGACTCTAATTAACTTCCTTATCTGGGACAAGCAGAAGGGTTAAAGTAGCATTTTTAGATCGCCTCCACTCTTCAATCTCGACCATTGGACAACCTAAAGATACATAACATAACAATCAATGAAATTTATTTGCTAATGAAGGTAGCACTCCTTTTCATATTTTCTGATGCGTATATCACAAATTCCCATTATTTCTGATGCGTTTAGTACTAATTGCAATAGTTTTTGATGTGTATACTATCCACTTCCATTGTTTCTGATACGTGTACCACACAATTAAATGATTTCCACAGTTTTGAATGATTATAGACATGTCCATGGATTTTTATGCGTGTATCACCTATTTTAATGGTTTATGCATGCATATATTTGCATGGTTTCTGATAATTTTCATGGTGGTTGATGCGTAAAGCACGAGCAACCATTTTCATGGTGTCTTATTCGTGTAGCAACCATTTTCATGGTGTGAAAGAAGGAATTTATTTTGCGTATTTGATCGACTGATGTTTTATCCCGCCAAATTCATGTTTCCCAAAAAACATCTGATATATGACGTACCAAATTATAAGCCTGGTGTCTTTGTTGAGTTTTGAGTCTATCGATTATGGTTAAAGTTTGTCAAGAAAAATCCACCATGAAAAAGAAGGAAATGATATCTACATTTTTTGTTTCAACTTTGTTGAAAAAAAAGGATTTTGAAAACCTCTGTAAGGAAACTTTTACTGCATGGATTTTAAATTATTTGAAATGGTCAATAGGTTATAACGAACTTACCTGCATTTATTTCCGGCCATTTCGTAAAGTTCAATTTCATGTATTTTTTTTTTTTATATTGAAATATTATTGAAATTGAATAAAAAAATTTCTAGGGTAGAACTTAATCTCTAGCGGAAGTTGAATTATGTTTTACCTTTCAGACATAAATAATTTAAATTTTTGTTCCGGCTGTTGTTTGTTTAAGTGAAAGAAGATAACCCAATTTAGTCTTTTTAACTTTAATGTATGTAATGTAAGTTAAATACTCAAATGGGGAATTTTCTATAAAAAGTATGAAACTCAATTGTAGCACACCAAATGTAACACTAGACTTTTACTCCCTCCATATCAGTTCCATGTACTATGTCAATGTCAAATCGTACCACGTAACTTGTCAATAACACATATCAAAATTACGTAAACGCTATACCCTGTATGGAAGTATTGTAATTACAATGCAGTTTTCTTCTTTAGATGCAAGCACATTTGTAAGACCTCATCTATTGTGGGCATCACCGGAAGAAACTATAGGAATTATGGGAGATTCTTTGAAGCTTAAATGTATATTCGGAGGAAAGTAAGTAGAAGCATTAAAGGCAAAACATAAATGTAAAAAGTCAACGTTCTTCGTGTCATTTGTCAAGTTATATGTGTCATAAATTCAAAGATGCAACGAAAAGATGAAGAGGTGTGTTAAAACTACATATTTTGTATTCTCTTATTTATCTTAGCTACTACATTATAGCAATTGCTTACATTTCAAGCTTAAAATCTTGACGAGAAAAAACTTTGTAACAGAAATGCCAGAATGTTGTATAGTTTCGAAGCATTCACACAACAATTTAAAGTCTCTTTTCAGTCCATCCCCAAGCATACAGTGGTCATTTGTCAACAATTCGAAGGATTTGTCGGTGAAAGACAAACCAGGATTGAGCACTGATGGTCAAGAATTGAGCTTTTATCGATTACAGTTGACAGATAGAGGGAAATATACTTGCTACGTAGAGGATCCCACTGGCTACAGAATCGAACATGTGATAAACCTTATTGTCAAAGGTTTGTACTATAGTTTCCGTGCATATCTTATACAGAACCAGAAAATGATCCTCTGTAGAATAGAAACATAGATGGCAGAATGAATTAATTTAAATCAATATCCAGTGAAAAATTAAACATGTATCTCTGGACGAGAACATGTTTATGTGATATGAATTGGAACCCTGCTGTGTACGAGACCGAAATGTTTCGTATTTGTCACGTGTTCTCTAAGACAATATGCATTTTACCCAGACATGCTGTTCTGACTCCGAGCTACCAGACGTCGTTCGTTCTCCTATAATCCACATGCTTAACGTAGACGCCGTAAATGTTAATTTCAAGTCTTTGATTTTACAAGGTAAACATCCTACCCACGACTTGATGACTCAAAGAGAGCACGCTACAACGAGAAAACCAATGCGGTTGATATTTGTGTACTGCGACATCTTCTCAGATGAAACAAGACAGAACGTATTTAGTCCTTGCTTCACACAGACAATTATACTCCGTTTCACATTTTCAGCTTTGATATATGATATGAGTTGCCATTGTCATGCATTTGTAACAAGTGTTACGTTTAATATAAAGTTTGCTGGATAATATGAGATAGTATGAAGTACCTAATCAATAGATAACAAAATCACGCCTTTTTACACTAGGTCATTGTGTAATTCCATGTATATTCTATACAGTAATTATATAAATTTATAGAAAATGATAATTTTGTTCAATGCACAAATGGAAGTTCATTAGGAATTAACTGATTATGAAACTTTGAATTTTTCGAAATACTAAGGATGTTTTACTCCAGGAGGAGATTACCGTCGCTATATTTGATAAAAAAAACCTTAGGCAAATTTGAGTTTTCAATGCTCTGAAACTTCGTACTATGTTTGGAATTTTAAACTTATTTGATTCGAGCGTCACTGATGAGTCTTTTGTAGACGAAACGCGCGTCTGGCGTACAAAGTTTTATCCTGGTATATATTATGAGTTTATTTGTTTAAATGTGAACAGAGAAGATATTATCAAATGAGTAATGTAAACTGAAAATAAAGGATTCAATATATAGCAGATATAGTTTCATAACATCATTATAATTATAACATGCAAATGGACAACAAAACCATGCATTTATACACTTTAAATTTGACATTGAGTGTCCATGTAGATTCTAAAAAATATTTATACAGACTTATAAAAATTCATAATTTTGTTCAATGCACAAATCAAATTTGTTTTAATGTGAACAGAGAAGATATAATCAAATTAGTAAGGTAAACTGAAAATAAAGGATTCAATATATAGCAGATATAGTTTCATAACATCGTTATAATTAAAACATGTAAATGAACAACGAAATCACGTCTTTTTACACTTTAAATCGGTCATTGTGTGTCAATGTAGATTCTATAAAACATATATACAAACTTATAAAAAATTATGATTTAAGTAGAAAATATATAATTAATTAAGGAATATAAATTAAAAAAACCCGATTCAAGATATAGTTTCATAACATCATAATAATCATACCTTGTGAATGGATAACAAGATTACGCCTTTTGCACTTTAAATTGGTCATTTAGTGTCCATGTAGATGCCACATAACAACATTATAACTATAAAGTGTATAAATAAGCTTATTAGCCTGAATAGAACGACAAGAAGAACTTTGTAAATCATATTGCCATAAAAATTCATTTCCTGCAATGACAGGTAGAAATCCATGTCGAATATTTTGGTGTTGTCAAATTTAAATAGTTTTTTTTTATCTATATATATATATTATTTTTTTTGCTTTTACTAGCTAGGCCGTTTTGGCTTGAGGGAGGTCAGCCCAGTGATATTCATGTGGAAAGAAGAGAAGGAACAGTTGCCACTTTTGTATGTAAAGCAGGAGGAATCCCTACTCCGAAAGTAAACTGGTATATAAATGGTGTATCACTTAAAGGTGGGAATCTATCATTTGTCTGTCTGTTTATCTATAAAGAGAACGAAGCTTTTACATGAATGCCATTGCATGATTCTATTGTAAGAATACTATTGTTAAATGCAATTGACAATACAATTTTGACTGTTCATTTATTAAGTGTTGAAATACAATATATTAGAATTGCAAATGGGACTGTGATTTCCAAATATGTAGTTGTCCATTTGATTCTTGCTAAAATGAATGGTATTTTTCACATTTGTTTATGTTTTATTTTTGGATTGTCTTAGTTTTATTGTTCATTTTTAATTTATTTTTGTATTGATTAAAGGTAACATGTAGGGGAGATTGCTCATTTACGTACCTGTTACCATAAGGGTCTAACTTTTAAACACAGGTAGAAAATGTTATTGTGAATGGGAACCATATGAAATTCCTTGTGTCATCTTAAAAGTGTGTTACCTTGTATAAAATAGTCAAAATAATCATTATATGTTTTAGTAAATGATTAGTGTAGTTCATGTATGTTTATAACGAAATATATACATGTGTTAAAAAAATATATGCATATATATTTTTTAGAATCTAACATCTCAGCCATGGCAGAAAATAGATTTCAGAATCCAAATGATTGCACTATCACTATTACTGACATAAGATTTACCGACGCTATGGTTCTGCAGTGTAATGCTTCAAATAGCTATGGTTACTTGTTCTCCGATTTCTATCTAAATGTCTTTGGTAAGCTGTTATAACAAGTCTTTACATATAGTAAGCATTATCTTTACGAACAAATTTTACTTATGATAAACTGTGTACAAAAGTTCTATGCACTATATCGGTAATAGCGTCTTCGTCAGTGCTATATATCTTACCCTTCATATCTTGACAACATGTCTTTTATACATATCGTTTGTAATTTGAAATATAGGTGATGATTGAAAACGACAATAAGACAGTACTTAAATAATTCGATAGAAGGCGTTTACAGTTTAATGTGCGGTCTTCAAATATTCAACTATCTTAATTTGAAATATTGACCATCCATTCACCATTCTTTACATGACAAAACCATTTAGATCAAATGTAGGCAACTGACAAAATTCGTCATGCGTGCAGTCTGGATTGATTTTATAAACATTTTATACATTTTATTTAAATCCTCTTTGTTTTGATCACCGCCTCGGTAGTACCGTGGTAGCGTGTTCGCCGCGAGTGCTGGAGGTCGTGGGCTCGAACCCCGGCTGGGTCAAACAAAACACTTTAAAATTGGTATTTGCTGCTTCTTCGATAAGCACGCGGCATTGAGGAGTAAGAGCAAAGACTGGTCGGCTCGAAGTTAGAATAATGTGTCCGGGTGAGGTGAGATGTCTTCCTGCGGACTATTACCTCGTGAACAGCACGTTAAAAATCCGACTCAGCGTGTCGGTCTAGTACAAAGCAGGATTAATATTCATATTAAATTAACATGTTCTCATCCTGCATATGCATATTAATTTGTCGCTGGACGTTAAGCAGCCATCCATCATCATCTCTGTTTTGATAGCTGGAAAAAAACGTAACCCTCATTCAAAAAAGTATTTTCATCAAACGCGTTATTATCCATACAACAATATAATCGGACGACCACAGAATGCTATCATATATAAGATAAGATAACTTTTTAAAATGGTTTTATCTAAATAAAGATATTGATGTTTCAAGTCGGGAAATTGATTTTCTTATTCTAAACTTTCTAAATTTTTTCCCGGTCATAAGGGTGTTCACATTTCCGATTTGACAATAGCTTATTTACTGTAATTGCAAATATTCTCTTTTATGATTTTGTGGATTTACCTTTATCAGGAACGCTCAAAGCCGAATATATAAAAGCCAAGGATGTATAAATACCGATAAAAATCGAATTTAATTAAGACGTAAATTTTCGTGCTGACTTGACTTTCTGGTAAAAAAAATATCAACGGAACCATACAAAAACTACATGTAGGTACACATAAACCTAACATCACTTTATATACGTTTTTATTGATATTTTTCTCATTCAATTTCAAAATATTGAAAAGAGAAAAGTATACATAATCAAACTGTATGCCCTGTTTTACATTCCCAAGACCTTCCCCAAATGGAATCAGTTCTCGTTCTTTGTTCATTATATGTTTAAATACGGTAATAGAAATATAATACCATTAATTATCCGTTTGCCTTTTTTTTCAGAATTTAAACGAAAGGATATATCATTTACACGTGCATAAACAGACAGTGGAGTGTACATGTTCGATAGATATGCGTGTTTAGACAACGGAAAAGTGATTATTTCACATCTGTGTTTGAAATTGTTAGAATTCTATTAAATACACAAATTAGTGGTTGACAGTGTCTGTCACAATTTTGTTCTGGCTAAGTCTGTAAAATGTCAAATTGCGATAAGCTCAGCTCACAAATATAAAGACTCGTTGGTTATGTTCAAAAGGAAGAGAATGATCAATCATGTCTTAAGAATGAATAAAACCAAACAATATTGCAATAAAAAAAAAAATAACGCCATAAAAAAGAAGAAAAAACCCTAAAAATAGACAAAAATGCAAACAACATTTTACATAATCACATCAGTAACTAGAGATTTTATCTATTTTCAACATGTTCCTCACAAAAAATCATGTGCAACGTTGTGTTATATTCTTGGTCTTCAAAATTTTGAATCATACATGTATATGAAGAAGTTTACCCCAGAAATACTTGGTTTGCGCACAAAAAATTTTGTACATGGGGTTCTTACCCGTCAACATCGCAAAATGTAACAGATTGAAACAAAGATACAGTGTTTTTGTAGGAGGAAAAAGAATTTCTCTTTCAAATATCAGACAACAAAAAAGCTTTTCGAAATTCAATATTTTAAATTTCACAACACATTGAATGCTGATTAGAATTAGAATTATTGATTTCTTATGTAAACCATTTGCATAACCATTCAGAAAAGGAATAAAACAATGAAAATAAAATTAAAAAGTTTCTGCAAAATGGAACGACATGGAAAAGTCGGGGTAAATTTATTCTGCATCTGGATAAATGGATTTGTTGGATAGGAGTAGAAACTCTACCTTGCAAAAGGACAACTCAGAGACGTATTGCAAAGTTTGGTTTTACCCTCAGAAATCGAAATACATACTCTTTAAACACAGGGCATCGGAATTAGTGCTTTTAGTACAACTGGACGTGGCTGTACATGACGCACATGTACATTTCGTTTAGATAAACAGACAATTTATTCAGAACTAATGTTTCTACCAGAAACTAAATTAAATGTTTAACTGCTAGAAAATACAGCAAAGTCAACTCAAACTTACTTAAAGCTGAATTGTTCTTCCGAAGTCAATGTCGTTACTGCTCTATGTATAGTACTTTACTGCTTTTTTATAGGACCCATTCACTGTTAAATATACGACTGAAGATAGGGAAACATACACACGAAAATTACAACAGTAACCTAAAAGATTTTTTTCAAAACCTAAACGATTTTCAAAAGTACAATTAAATACGACATTTCAGATTGAAGAATTGTTTAACAAAACAATTTATATTTTATTTACCGTATATGCTTGTTACATTGTTACATTTAGAGTCTAACCTCCTCTTGATGTATCCTGTAATATTTCATTAATTGTCCATACAAAAAACTAGTACGGACATCTTTTTTTAAATTTCTCTTTTTCATTTTGACACTTCTTACTTAAAAATTACAAAGTTCTAAATTGACATTTTTCAGTTCCAACTTGACATTTTTACTAACTTCCAAATTGGTTGCAGAAATGTAAATTTGGAAATGAGAAATATTCAGTTAAAACTAAGGAGTGTCAAGTTGGAATTTTTGAACTGATAAATGTCAGATTGGAAGTAAGAAATGTCATTTTAAAATAAAAAAAATATATCAACTCTTAAATTAGAAATGTCAAAGTTACAAAAGAATAGAGGCGAAAAAATATATTATCGATAAAAGCAATGACGATCATATATTTTGTGTGAGTTGAATTATTATTCAAAGTGTCAGAATTTCATAAATTACTGAATTGAAATGTCAATCCATTGCATCTTTCATATAAATGCGGAGTAATTAATTGTTTTGACTACTGCCAAAATATATACTAGTGAATATGAGCAAAAATTTACAGATGCCGAACAACAAACTCTCCTAAATTATAAGCAAAAGCATAAATCTTTACCGTTTAGTAAATTTTCCAAAAAAAAAAAAAAAAGCGCGTGGGATAGAAATAATACATGATAAATGTATTCTAAATAAAAGTCAGAACCATCTTAAGAACACCATAGCACATTAAATTGGTATCGTAAACTTAAGACAATTATTAGGATTTATTCTATGTTTCCATGAATGGTAAACCCTTGACAGACAATAATATGTCTCAAGATAGTCTAAAGACGTCTCCTACATATAGTCATAATAATTCTTCATACAAAGGTGCCTGACTTCTAAAAGACCATAGATTTCATTGTCATTGAACCATTACAGAATATTTCAAAATTGTATCTACAGGTATTTCGGATGGTTTTAGGGGAAAACTATCAATAATGCTAATCTATCATCATATACTTAAAATTGTTTTTGAAAAAATCAAAAAAATCACTTTTATCATGTTTATTACTAAATCATTCTCATCCAATATCAAAGGATTTATATAGGCATATTTTGTGTGTATGCTGACCACTAAATGACTAATCTTTGATAAAGACGATTGATAAAAAAACAATTAGCATCTTATCTAATGTCTTGTTTGCTTATATAACTAATTGAAAGTTGGGTAAGTGGAAAAGCCAGTACTAAAGTAATGCTTATCACAATTACGTCATATGTTGATTGGGTGTATTTAATTTCTTTCCATTTGAATTAAATTCTCGGAATACATGAAATATTTACAGGATTTCAATAAGAATATACTTAAATGGAAATTTCCATGACCATACATTATCGTTGTAAGTGACTTAAAATATTTTAACCGTTCACTATAAGGATGTTTATTAACAATGATTATATTTGAATATATTGTTATTAGATATTTTTTTATTGAAGCAATGTTCATAGACAATAAAGAGGAAGGGACCCTATACTGGTAATCATTTAGACTAAACGGTTGCATGTTTTTGTCTACATTATTCGAGAAAAAGGAATTGATAACTTACTAGGTCCCAAATATTATTTACAATGTTTTAATAAAATTGTAATGCGCACGTTGTATTCCACAGAAAATTATTTAATTGCTCATCCTAACTAAAAACTTTCGATTGTGTCAAGATATTCCTCTATGTAATATATGTTATGTCATTGAAGATTATGAACATTACTTTTGACATGCAAATATCTGAAATCATTTTGGGATCAAATAAAACTAATACTAGACAAACTTAAAATAGGACATCATATAATATCACTTGCATCACATTTGTATGGATACAAGATAAACGATACAAATTATTACAATATTAACGATTTTCTAACAACCATACTTTTTACTATATATAAAGTATATTATATATCCGAGCAGAAAACAAAACAAATTTATGTGGTTGAAATTTTTAAAAATGAACTTCTTCAACATTATGAAATATTGACAATGAACAAGGCAAATATAAAAACTTCTACAATTTGGTTACAGAAAAGATTAATTTATCTTCTTAAACTAAGACTTATCATATTAATTTCTATTCATTCTGTTACACATTATATTTATTAGTAAATTGTATATTGTGTACTAACAAGTACTAACCTTATCATTAAGTTAATCCTGTGTAAAGGAAAAACTGAACATATTTCATAATCACAAATGAACTGTTATACTATAGGTATAATATATAATTATGTTCTAATTCATAACTTCAAGCGAACATAAATTATTTACAAAAATAAACTCAACACCGTTGTATGGGATCAGCTCGCCTGACAGTGTGCAGCAAAGCTTTAATTTTATTAAAGACAAATGCAAAATACGAAATGTTCATCTGTTACTGTCTGCCTAGGCTGCTGCAGGTAACGAACACAAAAACCAATCTACAAAAATAAAAACAATTTTCATTATGTACTCAAATACATATTATGAATCAAATTAATGATTCTGTTCTTACACACATTATTATTTACAATAATAAAAAATAACACAAGAAAAATACATTAAGTCGGGTGGGAGGGTGGGAAACTTTACTGCACCAAAAGCGAACCTCGAATGACAATATCTTAAATTCGCACAACCGCCAAAAGTATAGCACGAAATATTTGAATTGACCTTATTCAAATATTATGGTCAGTTCTAACTCGACCAATGAAAAACATTTAACCTATTATATACTTTCAACACGTGTATAGTTATAAACAAATACACGTGGTAATGTTTACATACCGGTGTACATAACTTTAATAAATATATTTATGTTCTAATTCATAACTTCAAGCGAACATAAATTATTTACAAAAATAAACTCAACACCGTTGTATGGGATCAGCTCGCCTGACAGTGTGCAGCAAAGCTTCGAAAAATAAAGAAAGGGTAAAAAAGTACATAATTAAATACCAATATTATTAGTTACAGAAAGTCGATCCTTCAAAGACTCTTTAACATAACCGTCTTTTGCTGTGTCACTTTTCCATCGACCATGCTTTTTGAACAATCTGTCCTCTACACCAGCCGCTGCAGCAGCCGATGCCCCTCCTGAACGGAGACTATGCAGTCCAAATTTTTTACTATCCAAGCCTATACTCTGTAAACTTGAAAGTAGTATTTCCCGAGCTCTCGTGTATGACAACGGACCTGTACTTCTAAGTTTATAAGTATTATTAGATTTACAAAAATTTACAGATCTAAATATAAATTCATCAGAATTTGATGTAATACTAGCTAATTTGAGATATCGTTCTAACGTAGAGACAGGACAAGTTACAAGATAAGTTCTAGATATAACCACATCCCTCCCTTCTCTGTAAATATCAGTTTTACTCTTCGCCAAATATAAATTTGCGTGTGTAGAATAAATCGTTATATCGATACCTCTCAAATTAACTAATTCTGAGAACCTTAAAAAACCTGAATAGCTTAATAAACACATACAAACAGTTCTTAAATCTTTAAGATTACTATTAAGGTGACCATAAGTATGAACAATTTTTCGCAAAATGTCTGGTGTAATAGGTTCTTTTCTAGTGATAAAATGTCCTAATTTTTTCTGTGCTCCTTCATTAACAAACGTTACTAACTCAGATGAATAAGGATTATTAAATCCAGCCAGTTTATGCGCCCAGCTAATGGAGTATATTACTTCATTTATCTTGCTAGCCGATTTTGCACTCTGTGAAATGTGAATCAAATATAAATAAACTGTATAATCAGATGATGGTAATGGCGTAATATTATGTAATTTAGTTCACTTAAAAAAAGCATTAAAGGCACACTGGTACTTTTTACGAGTGTTCAGAGAACGTGAGCTCAAGCAATACTCTGGTAGTCTAGCTTTCAATGTAGAAAGTTCATCCGAAATATCGTAATTCTGTTTCCATCTACCAACTCGAAAAATATCTGAAAAATGTGCAATCGTGAAACAAACATTATTAAATGTCAAAAAATTAAAACTTATACAAGTGAACCATGCCACTGTAAAAATAACAGGACCTTGTCCAATATTTATATGACCATGCCAGCTACAATGCTATATACATTAGAGCCGTGTTGAATACAACCATGCTTTCTACAATGTATATTCACACTAGGGCCTTATCAACAACGACCGTGCCTGCTACAATACACATTCGTGTACTAGGGCCTCGTCACTTAAACCTCGCCAGCTACAATACACAGTCGTGTACTAGGGCCTCGTCACTTTAACCTCGTCGGCTACAATACACATTAGTGCACTAGGGCCTTGTTATCCTTGTCGCATCTAATTTTACTGCCAATACTGGAGCAATAAAAGGCTCAGTGCCAAAAATGGATTTTCTATTAGAACCACTGACAAAAATACCACTAGTATTTTCAAATTCAATAACATCAGATATGTAATCTCTGTAATTCATATTTTTATCAAAAATGAATGGCCAATAGGTCGCAGATATCCATTTCGGTACAATTAAAGTACCTTTAGCTTAACAAGCAATTACATGTTTTATAGCTCGCAACACTAAGTAAATAGGTGGTACAATCCAATTGTTTTCACCAGACCAATTCTGAGTACAGTCTACAGCTTCTGTATTTACATTCCAAAATAGGGAGTTAAATCTTTCTAATTTTGCGTTACGAGAACTAGCAAAACGATCGATTGTATAAGGACCCCAAAGGTCGTTAATAAAAGTATAGAAAAATTCTGAAACACCCCAGTCTTCATAATCAATGATTTTACTGATATAATCAGCTTTCGAATTTTCGCCTCTCGGGATCCATTGTATGTTTATGGAGATTCCCTTTTGTAAACAAATAGAAAAAATGGAAATTGCTATATCTTGCAGGTTTCCTTTCATGCTTATGCTTGAACAATTCTGACACAATTTTGATTATCAGTTAGCCATTTTAAGGATTTTTCTATGGCCTTCAGTTCCCTCCACGTGGAACTCTCTAACATTTCAGAGGATTTCCACATTGTGTGAAAAATTTTACTGTCCAACTCTACTGTACATGCTCCGGCAGCTATGCTGCTAGCATCGGAATATATCATTACATGCGACTGACTATATTGATTTAATGTTTTAACATTGACATTTGCAATGTTATTAAGCCAGAACTTTAATTCTGATATTACAAAACTTTTACTTTCTAAAACTAAATAACTATCCCATGACATTCTACTTTCAATAGACATATAACAATATCTAGTCATTATTCTAGTAATATTTCCGATCACAGGAGACATACTTATAATTCTACTCGTTACCTGGGCTAAATTTCTGGCAGAAATATATGGAATTTCTCTGAAAACATTATGGATAGATTTTAATAATTCGTCAATTCTCCTTTGAGGAATGCTTAAAGTGAAATTACATGAATCCCAAATAATTCCCAACCACTCCAACTTCTGTACTGGAGTAAAAACTGATTTTTCTTCGTTAAGAAGAAAACCCGCATTCAAAAGTGATTGTTTCACAAATTCAGCATCTTTGATACATTCATTATTGTCGTTATTCATACCAAATCCATCATCAAGATATAAAACTATTTTAATACCATTTTTTCTCCAATACTTGACCAATGGTCTGAGACACTTGGTAAAAATATAAGGATCCGTGGAAAGACCAAATGGTAAAACAGTGAAACAATAAAATTTTTCTTCCCACGAAAAACCCAGATACGTGTGCTGCTGTGGACATATATCCAAATGAAAATAACCAGATTTCAAATCAAATTTATACAGATAATCATATTTCTGAAAGTATTGCACAGCTATTTTCCAATCTTCAAATTTAATCTTATCCTTTTTCACCGATAAATTCAAAGTGCTCAAATCTAAAATTAGACGCCTCTTCCCAGACTTTTGTATAGCTACACTCAGCGGATTGACAATGTAAGGTTGAAATGGAACCTCAATAACTCAACCTGAAAGAACAAGTTCATTTACAGATTTGCTAACAAATTCATTATTCTGAAGAGCAGATTTGTTATTTTTCATGTACATGCTCGAAGGACTATCAATAAATGGAATAAGATATCCATTAAGATATCCATTTTTCAATGTGTCTAAAATAAAAGAATTAGCGCCAATATGCTCCCAGTACTGAATACCTTTAGCTAACCTTCCCTTTACACCAGAGAAAATACCAGTGTTAGATTTGAAATTTTCAAAAAATCTTACTTGTCTAAACAATAATCACTATCAAAATCAGAAAATAAATATAAATACTTATCATTAACTAACTGTTCGTTGTTAATTGTTCTGCTGTGTATTGCTGATGTTGAACTGGTTGCGTTTGAAAAGTGGACAGTTCTTCCTCCAGTGACCGAATTGCTTACAGGCATGGCACATGTCGTGCTGGGACGGCTCACGCCGCCCGCTGCCGACTCGAAAGGGCGGCGGATTCTGACGCTGATACTGATTGACATAATAAGGATTAGGAGCAGTTTCAACAGGAGCTGGTCTAGAAGTTGTCTTGTAAGGATGTGGGCGACGGGATTTATCTTTAGCCGTACGCATGGCTCTGGACTCCGCCTGGCGGATTTTCTTTTCATCTTCGGAATCTGAAGCGATAACATTTGCTTCATATTCCCTGACAGTAGCCCAACCACCGGCTGAAGTATCTGCTATACGTATAAGTTTGTTTCTGCCCTTAACCTTGTCTATGAGGTCTATGATGATACGCGAGACCTTGGTCTCGGAACGGGGAACAAAGCTATAAACCTTGTTTAATTCTGTTATAGTTTCCTCGTTAAATTTGTATTGTATTTTGTTGCCCTCGTGCTTGAATTTAAGGGAAACCTCTTCTTTTAACTTTTTAGAAATTACGTCCTGTTCACGGACCAAATCTGATTTGAGATCAACGAGCTTATTGTCAAAATACACTTTAAAAAGTTCAAATGTATCGGCTAAATCACGGCGCTCTTCTACTATGTGGTTGCTACTTTGTGATTTACCAGTTGAAATGTGTGAATGTTCAGTCTCACCTTCAGACATTGGACTTCCTTCTCTATTCTCTGACATACTCAGGTTAAGCACAAGCTTACAACTTTACTGCACCAAAAGCGAACCTCGAATGACAATATCTTAAATTCGCACAACCGCCAAAAGTATAGCACGAAATATTTGAATTGACCTTATTCAAATATTATGGTCAGTTCTAACTCGACCAATGAAAAACATTTAACCTATTATATACTTTCAACACGTGTATAGTTATAAACAAATACACGTGGTAATGTATACATACCGGTGTACATAACTTTAATAAATATATATATAGACTTCATTTAAAATGTTGTCATTTATATCAGTAAACTTCCAATTTGTCTATGGAAATTCGAATTTATTGATGTTTTTGATTAACGTTGTTTTAAACAGTACCAATTTCAATCTTTTATTAGAAAGATTAATCTGGTTGGTCAACTGTTGGGTAAAAAGGCAACAGTTGTGTACTAATTTTTAAACTCGTAAATGTATTTTAAGGTCAAGAGCAATAAATTGATGTATTAAGTGAGTACATGATCATTTGTGTAGACAGCAAATAAAATCGGCGAAAAAAGTTCTTAGATTTGTCTTCAATTTCAAATTCATAGATTTTCTTTAAAACCTATATGTTGTTGATACATAATTGACCACAGAAATTTCTTTTTAAGTATATGCTTATTGAGTTCCTGCACAAACATGCGCTTGGGATAGAAATTATACATGGTAAGTTTACCATAAATAAAAGTCTTAAGAACACTATACATTATGGTTGACAATCCAACAGAAGCAGCTACAATTTTAAATGATGATTTAGATAAATTTATAATTGGTCTTAAGAAATGGCTTGTGAATTTAATGCCCAAAAGACTGAAAGCATGATAATTTAAAAACAAAATAAAATAGACCCTTTCATCCTCCATTAAATATGAATACCCAAGAGCTACAAATAGTAAGTAAACACAGAAATCTAGGTGTCTTTTTTTCCAACAATGGATCCTGGAATGACCATATTGAATATATAGTTCCTAAATCTTACAGAAGAATAAATATAATGAGGAAAATGAAAAATGTTCTTGCTAGGTTTACAGTTGAAAAAAATGTGCATATCATTTGTTCGCTCAATTCTCGAATATGCAGATGTCGTTTGGGACTCTCAAAATCAGAAATTGATTACTAAACTTGAAAATATCCAGCTTGATGCGGCGCGTATCGTCACGGGGATACTAAACTTACCAGTATTAATGATTAATTTATATGTTTATACGTGGAAATTCGATGGGAAAAATATCTGATAGACGACGCAATCATTGATTAATTCTTTTTCACAAAATTTATAATAATAAAACTCCAAAGTATTTTAGAGAACTAATACCCGATTCAGTGGGAAGTATTTATGACCATTATACAAGACAAAGAAATAATATTTCACAACTAAACACACGGACCTGTTTATATTCTGAATATTTAATCCCAGCTACAGCAATACTATGGAACACACTTAACTTAAACATAAGAAAATGTGAATCTATACCATTATTAACAAAAAAATTCGCACCCGAAATAGAAAGATCGCAATGTATCACCTTGTAGGATATCGTCTTGGTCAAATTCCCCCATCCTCGTTTAAGAATGGATTCAAGTTCATTGAATTCTCACCTATTCCTTAGTGATTTAGTAGATTCCCCAAACTGTCGTTGTGGTGATGTAGAAACAAATTCTCACTTTCTGTTATTTTGTCCCATATACACCGATTTAAGACATAAACTATTAGCTTCTGTTTCAGTTCTTCCTGCCTAAGTTGACACAGACATTTTGCTTTTTGGATCAACGGTACTCTCAGATGAGCAAAATAGTCATTTATTTTGTTTGGTGCAGGAATACATTATCAAAAGCAAACGTTTTAACCCTTGATGTTACTGCTTTATCATTCAATAAGAATCACAGAATTTCACACTGTATACATTACAAAAATTCATGTTTATTTATTTATTTTTTTTTCTCTCTATCGTATTTTTCACATTTTCATATTTATATATTTATTACAGAGCATGCCAGTATTTATATTTATGTATTGTTCAATAAGTGTATTATTTGTGTAATAGGAAACAGATTTGTAAAAGCAAATTTGCTTGTTTCCGAATCCTAGATATTTATTTTAATTGTATTATATCGTCATGTGATGATTTATCTGAAAAATATTGTTTAGACTAAGAACACCATAGGACATACTCAAATGGTATCGTAAACTTAAAACAATAATGAGTACATATTCTATGTTTCCATGTATGGTAAAACCTTAAAGAACGCAAATATGTTCTAAGATGGTATAAGGACCTGTCATTCATGTAATTATAAGAATGCATGATATACAGGTCCCTGGCATTCAGGAGACCATAGATCGCATTGTCAATGAACCATTTAAGACAATGATAAAATTGTATCTACAAATACTCCGGATGGTTTTAGGGGAAAAGAACAATTGATTACAAAAAAATGGCATCATATCTATTCTTATTTGCCAATATTACTAATTAAAAGTCGGGTAAGAGGGAAAGCAGGGACTAAACTAATGAAAACCACAATTAAATCATATATTGCAATTGATTTTGTGAATTTAATTTGTTTTAATTTAGAATTAATTTTCGTAAAAAATGAACGATTTACAAAAACGAATTAATTTTTCTTTATTTCAGCGACTTTTCAACCTTCATGTTGATCATATATTAACGTCGTCATTAACTTAAAATATTTTAATCGTTGAAATCCTACAAGCATTTACTGCAAGAAAATCCACACCTATAAGTATGTTTAAATCTATTGTAAATCATACTTGTTTCTATTTAGGCATTACTCGTAGACTATAACGAGCAAAAAAATGGTGGTCATATTTAAACTGCAATTGTACACTTATTCTCGTCAGGAAAACTTCATATGGGAGCTGTCATAGAAAATTGAAAAGGAAGCTGGCATGAACCTCTTGTGAACTTTCCATTGCAGTGAATTTGTTATTTTGTTATATACATTCACATTTTGATTTTAATTTGGGCC
Source organism: Mytilus coruscus (assembly GCA_017311375.1). Classification (NCBI taxonomy): domain Eukaryota; kingdom Metazoa; phylum Mollusca; class Bivalvia; order Mytilida; family Mytilidae; genus Mytilus; species Mytilus coruscus. The sequence goes on from CM029607.1 coordinate 65,270,414, forward strand.
ACTTTAGTATCGTTTAAAACAATATGTTAAACTCCATCCCCCCGGTTTTTGGTGGGGTTCGTGTTTCATAGTCTTAAGTTAACTATAATGTGTTTTGTTTACTGTAATTTTTTTGTCTTTTTCTTTTTTTTTTTCCATTGGCATCTTTCGCCTCTCTTGAGAAGCCCTCGTACGATAAGGAAAATAAAGGAACAAGTCGTCAAGAAGGTTTTAAAGCATCGGTGGTTTTATTTAACAAAGAACGATTCGATTACTTCAAAAAATAAAACTACATCTGTCATTACAGATAGCTGCATCAAACCTTAACCATCCGAATTATTCAATCACAAGAGGGTATAAGAGACCAATACTCGCAGGGATGTAAAACGTCCCTAAACAAATATATTCCCTTCGGTAATGTTTATACATGTAACTAAAGACCGTGGCATCGTGGGCAATGCACAACTTAGAAAGTTGCAAAAATAATTATTTGGAATGTCTGACTTAGGAATTTGGAAATCACAGCAAAATTGAATATTCATAATATACCTGTACATCATTCACGAAAGTGGAGATTAGAAAATCACAAATCCATCCTTCTCTCCATTTGTATAAACATAAAAAATGACGTTGAAATTCTCCCACCTAAGTTATACTGGATACGTACACTTCACAAAAATCCTCAAAATGAATAATACATTGCTGGGTTATCAAGATATTTAACTCAACTTCTTTCTAAAGTTCTCACCGTCATTCCTTCTACTGTAAAAAATGGCCATCAGAAGTATTTAGATACGGTAAATTCACCCATCGCTGTCGATCAGATGTGGATTCTTTCAAAATTCATCAGATCTACACGTACTCTAAAGTCTACGATCTCGATCTTTATAATTTTGCAGTTATATCAAAGCCTTTGATTTGTCTACGTTTCACTCTTTTATTTCAAAATGCTCAATTGAAATTAAAGATCTACTACATAGTCTCGTTCTTAGATGTTTTAAAAGAGGAACGTAAATACAAGTTCCTTGACTTTACTTTATGAAGAACCACACTGATTTTACGACCAATACATGGAAGATGATAGAATCAAAATGCTAGATGTTTTTATCCTCAAAATATTTGTTGAGTTGGTTGATATTTCAGCAGACAGTCGGTACGAATTGTGCATCACTGCTGTCCGATTTTGTTTTGTACTCATATGAAGTAGAATTCACACAGAGAATTTGATTACTAATTCAAATTCAGCTTACATTTCAGTCCTTGTATCAGCTCCTCAACGTTTGTATTAGATTTTTGACTTTCAAATATTTTTGACTCGAGCATATGTGAAGAGATATTAATTGCCAAATTGCGCATTTGGTGCAATGAAATTGATAACGTTAATGTAATAACTACCACTGGGTCCAATACGAAAAGAAAAAGCATCATGCAAAGTTCTTTAATTTTATTTTCAGATATATTAGTGATGTCCTGTCACTCCATAACTGAAATTTCAATGAGTTCTTAAATTTCATATATCCCAGTGAATTTGCAATTAATGATATTACCGAAAGTAGATGATCTGCCTCATATTGTGATCTTTTCCTTGATATTGACACAGATGTATGACTTCAACCTAGAATCTATGACAAACATAATGATTCAACTTACCGTTTGGCAACTTCCTATTTTTTTTCAGCAGTAACATACTCTCTGATCCGTGGTATGTCGACTACATATTTCAGTTGATACTTTACGCTCGTGCATGTTCACACTGCAGATTTCGCATATATGGATGTGCTCCTTACTCAAAAATTGCTCCAACAGAGTTATGAAGAAGAACGACTGAAACCAACACTTCATATGTTTTACGGTCACCATCACAAATTAGTTAATCAATATGCTGTATCGATGTCTCAACAACAAACATGTTTTCTTTGATACCAGTATGGTTGTATGATCTGTTATTTTACCGATTGTGTCTTTTCGACAGAGTGTGGATTCAGATGGCGGTTGATGCATGCATATCAGAAGATGCTCACCCTATCGACGCCCCCGGTTGCGCTCTTTTTAGAGTTAATGTGATTCTCTTAATTTGTTGGTTGTAACTAGATTTTTTCTCAGTACATTAAAAAAGAGAGGCGAAAGATACCAGAGGGACATTCAAAGTCATCAGTCGAAAAATAAACTGACAACGCATTGGTTAAAAAAAGAAAAAGACAAACAGACAAACAATATTACACAAAACACAATATAGGGTGAACATTAGAGTCAAAATAACAGCCAAAGCGCAGAAAGAGAGAAATGTTTTTAATAATAATCTCTAATGAGACAAAAATAGGCTGAAAATACCAAGGCAAAAAAAAAAACGACGAAAAGTCACTACATAGATAATTTAGAAATAAGAAACGCGAACCCAACCAAAACCGGGGTGGTCTCATGTGATCCGCAAGGTTAATTGATCCTGCTCCACATATAGTCGTGTGAGTTTTGTTTTCTTAGTAAAAAATTAAGATTGCTACACATTCAATATCCAAGTGCTCTGATCTATCTCCCTATACAACGATTATACGAGATTTCAACGTCCTACGAGTTTTTGTCCGAACTGTACTGTCTTTCCTTTTATTATTATACATATACTATTATAATATAATGCATATACATTATAAAGCGTTGCAATTTTGAATTTCCTTATTAATAAACAAACGTTGAATTTTATATTATTTGCAATATTTAACGAATCTATGCTACAACCATAATATTATCAAATAAAGGCAACAGTAGTATACCGCTGTTCAATAGTCATCAATTGATTTGACTGAAACAAATCCGGGTCACAAACCAAAACCGAGGGAAACACATCAACTATAAGAAGAAAACAACGGAACAACATAAACACTGAACTGCTACAAAACAAACGCCAACATACATAGAAACGGACTATTTGATAATAACTGCCATATTCCTGACTTGGTACAGGATATTTTAAGAAAAAATGATGGGTTGAACCATGTTTTATGGCTAGCCAAACCTCCCGCTTATATGGCAATGTTAAAAATACCGCTAGAATGACAACATTACGTGACAGGAATACATTACAACTAAACGAAAGAACACTTAGGACAGAGACATACATAAATAAATAATATATATACATTACTACATGTAAACCACAGAATAACAACGGACACCTCCCATTTACACCACAATAGATTTATGAAATGTGCGTCAAACGAATGTATCAACGCCACAAAAAGTGACTTCACAGTTAGATTTCAAAAAATAGAATATAAAATTTGGATTAAGTTTGTAATGGTGTTATTTTATGTATTTTCTAACCATTACAAGAGTATTAATATAGAATTGTGTTAGTAATGGTGTAATTATTTGTATTTTCTTACCATGTCGGTTTTTCTTCTAAATCAAAACTGTAAAAAACAAATATATATTCTGTGCATATAGTAGCTTTAAACTGAAAATCAAATAAATGAACTAGCTGATTAATTATCTTAACTTTTACATTCATGTAGAAAATAAAAATAAAACTCAAACCACAAGACATAACACAATATCCAACAGAATTACAAACGAAACATCATAACTGAATACATGAATGTTGGATGTATAAATACCGAGACACGTCTAATATCAATGCGAATTCACACTCGGGGAAAAGTCATATTCGGGAATAGGTCACGTTCGATACTTAGCAGACCAGACGACGTAGATGGTAAACCTCAATCTAAGACGTGATAAAAATGTCGTTAGTTAGTTAAAACACAGACACATCTTAAATATCATTCAATTCGTGATGGTGTCCATAAAATTTACGGAGTGTCATTTTTAATCTTTCTTCCTCATAACTCTATTTGACCACTTTCTGCGTAAGGAGCACACTCCTGTATATGAAGTCCTTATAGTGTGAACATGCACGAGCATAACGTATCAACTGAGATATGTAAACACCATACGATGGGGCAGAAGGTATGTTACTGCTGAGAAATGGGAAATTGATAATTAGGAAGTTGAAATCGTCCCGTTTGTCATAGATTTTAGTGTGAAGTCGTCCATCTGTGTCACAATTGAGGAAAAGATCAAGGTATGAAGCAGTCCTTCTAGTATCAGTAGTATCCTTAATTTCAAGTTCACTGGGATAGATGAGCTGTAAGTACTGACTGAAATATGGGTTATTCAGTGATAGGACATCATCAATATATCTGAAAGTAAAATTAAAGAATTTCGCAAGGTGCTTTTTCTTTTTGTCTCTTAGAAGTTTCTGAATGCATTCTGCTTCATACGAGTACAAAATCAAATCGGCTAGTAGGGGTGCACAATTAGTACCCATTGGAATACCGACTGTCTGTTGAAATGTCAATCCTCCAAACTCAACAAATATATTGTCGATCAAAAAGTCCAGCATTTTGATAATATCATCTTCAGTATATTTTCTGATAGAATCAGTGTGGTTTTTTTCACAAAATAAAAATTATTATAACCCAAAACAAGAACTTTATATCTGCGATTCCCATTTTTATAGAAAAGCTCTGTTTGATGAGATGGTGAAGTCGGTCTTTTAATTGAGCATGGGGAATAGTAGTGTAAAGCGTAGAAAAATCAAAAGTTTTAATGTTGCTGCAAAATTGCAGAGATTGTGATCTAAGATTTAGCAGTAGATCTTTAGATATTTTAGGATTCCACATCTGATTGACACCACTGGTTGAATATATTTCATCACAATATTTTTTGAAGGCCATTTTTTACTGTAGAAAGAATAGTAGTCAGCACTTTAAAAAGATGTTTAGTTGAACATCTTGCTGATCCGGCTATGTATCGTTTTTATAGGGAGTTTTTTGAAGTTTTGGTATCCAGTATAATGACGGTAGATTTACTTCGTTTTCTTTGATGTTAAAGGGAAACTCCGCAAAAAAAATGAAAAATTGATATGTTGTTCTTTAAGCATAAAAAATCACAATATCATAAATATTAAAGTTTTATTTTCCATTTAAAGAGTTCAAAATCGATTTCTGAAATTAACTATCAGTTTTCGACACGCCGCCATCTTACCGGCATTCCCGATAGGAAAGTCACGTGATATCTAAAAACCACAAAGTTTCAAACGAATCGGGGATTTACCGACCGTTCGTTAAAAACTCCCCATCATCAATCGGGTATTACCGTATAGTCGTCATTCAGTGTCAAAATGTCTTGTCAAGCGTACGGTTGTTCTGTCCGACAAGGTCACGGCAAAAGTCTACATAGTTTTCCAGATCCCACAAAAAAGACAGAATTGTATCAGACATGGTTGTGCAACCTTAACCTTACATCAAATAGTTTCATCTTTAACAAGCACAAATTGGTGTGTGAAGACCATTTTGAGAAAACTTGTTTCGAGGGAAATTTGATGGTAATTATACTATTTTAATAACAAAATAACCTAGCAGTTATATATAGCTATAATGTTGTCAAATCCTTAAATGATGAGATCACGTTGATTATAAAATAATAAAGTTGATGAGGAAATAAAGGTTCGATTATAAGTAAGGCATTTTCAGTGTTTTTGTAACGGTCACTGACTCACAAAAGATTCATTAGTATGTCTCTTTTTTATAAAGTGCATTGGTTTATATACGGTGCATTGGTTTATATAAAGAATAGTTCCGTATTTAGACAAGATAATTTTTTGAATTAATAAAGTTATACGATAAATAACATTTTTTATTATGATATTCAACAGCTATCGACATTTCAATTATAAAAGAGCAAATTCAGTGTTCTTGTAACAGTCACTGAATTACGAAAGATTCATTTGTAAGTCTCTTTTGTATAAAGTGCATTGGTATATGTAAAGAATAGTTCTGTATTCAGACATGAAGACATGATAATTGTTGAATAAATAAAGTTCAACGATATTTTTTTTTACTCTGAAATTGACACGGAACAATGTTTTAGTTGGGACATAAATTAATATGTTGATATAGTATAATATTCCCAGGTTATTGATATGTAAATATCGGAATATCGGACATCTCATTTTTTTTTTTTTTTTCATATATGGTGTGTTTTATTAAAATTGCTTTTTTTTAACTAAGCTTTACGTAATATTAAATTGATATGGGATCAATTTAGATTGGTCACTTATAAAGATGCTTTTACAGATTAACGTGTGACCCTAGTATGTTCGTTGTAAAATTGATAGGTTTTTTTTCTATTTACGACATCTTCTAACTAAATGTTTCGGCTTCCTCTCGAATTGATTATAGGCATGTCAGACTGGATAAATTATTGATGGAGGTCGTGTCAGAGCGACAGATTTCGTTAGGTATTCCGGTGACATCCCGTCGACTAAAAATTCGTAATACACAATTATATAATACTGGTCCATGCATGGCTTCTTTATTGAGTACCAGGTGTGCACAGGTAACAATTATTGTACCATAAAACTATCAGCTGTAATATACATCCTGTGTACAACTTGTATTAATTTTTGTGCCGAGTCTGAAAAAACATAATGAACGTTGTTGATCTTGTCCGTGTTTGAAATTATAATTCCACCTGTTAATGAATGATATTCTGATATTCATTATCCACTAGTTTTTGCTGAAAATAAGTTAAAAAAAATCATTTATAAACATGACCTTTGGAAATTTTTGTATAAGAAATACTGTTTTTGCATAATTGTGGACTCTTTTTTGGAAAAAAAACCGAACTTTTATTGACGCAAATACGGCGCTTTTGTCGATTGGCAAACATGTAGATATAAAGTTATGCAGCACTTATCTGCTTATCTTCACTATCAATATTAATTTATTGAAGATTCTATGTCTAATGTCACTATCTTTATCAGGATTAATAAATTGTTGAATGAAAATTTAAAATTAAAAAAATTGTACAAAGGGAAAAATATTTCTAGGAACCTCGAAGCTTCTTTGATAGTTTGTTGTAAGCACTGTTAGAATTTTACATGAAATTTATTTATGCCATAGTTTTTTTTCCTGATCAGCGGAAAATATAAAAGCATTGATGTATGAAGACAAATTTTGCTTTGCAAGTAACAAATGCAGAAAAAGAGGTCACGGATAAAAAGTCACATATAGTATACCTTTTGCAATAAAAATTGTCAAATTGTCATAAAACTTTAGTTGAAAAGTTAAAAATTTATCTTTAAAGAAATATTGTCATATCTAGGAAAACTAATGTTTGTTATCCATTTTTGCGTACCTCTAGAAACTATAACAAATATAGAGAGCAACTATGAATTGCAAAAAATATATTATTTAGAATTAAATACAATCAGAGCTTCTCCCTGGTATACACTTGTGAAATATATAGACGAAATTCGGTATTGAGAAGTGAAATTACATCTCACAAACATTATCTTTGAATTACGATTTTGAGTGAACACACCAAACCAATAAAAACGTATAGCAAGATACATAACCATGCAGGCAATAAGTTTTCGTCAGGTACAAGATAAATAATCGCTCTCATAAACGTACATGCATGCAGTTTATGATATCAAGAATAAGAGGTCGATGTCTGTAGATCAGTGTTCAGTTCGTTTACTGACTGTTCAGAGTCAGACATGTCACTTATTCATTCTTTGAAGCATTCGTGTACCCCATCCGACGATAGGAACTCTTTTCCGATAGTGTTGACAACTATGCTTGTATGATGATTCTGTTTTTCTGGGCAAGTGGTTGGCCTCCCCTGACCCAACAAACAAACGAACGATACGCTATTAGTCTGCTTTGTCCTTTAGAAAGAACCTCTGGAACTCGTCTTCAACGGCGCTTATACCTCAGAAAAAGTATACTAGTACAGCTTGTTTCAAGGAGACGAACTGTTCTAAAATCGTCATTGTCAGCAATACATTACTAAGCTATGCCATTAATTACTACAATTACTATTTTGGATTAATGACGGCTACCCTGTAGAGTATTACACTAAATTATAATATAATATAAAATGATTATATTTAATTTTCATATGTTCAAACCGTTAAAGACAATTAGAACACCTCATACAAAAACAGATTAAAAGAAAAAAAGAAAATAAAAATTTCCAGACGGAATAAACAATTATTTTAATAGCTAGATTTATAATGAATGAAATAAATGATAATTGGCATTCTTTTAACAAATAATTATTCTAAGAGATTGTTGGTTGAATTTAATTATGTAGGAATGAAATTTTAAAAGAAGATAAAAAATCATGCATGTTGAACTATTGTATTTTTTCAATAAAAACTTTTAAATTGCGATAGTTTTACGATTGTTAGCATTTAAACATCGCCAGATTTAAATACAAAAGTAAAGTAAATTAAACAGATGTGCAATTATTAATTGGCAAATGTTAAATTAATTTTCTTTTAACTTCATATTTTAATTTTATGCTAATTGCACAGAGCGTTATCGAAAATTGTTTCATTTTAAAATACACTTCCGGAATTAAAAAATTGAATGTTTATTTTCAATTAATTTATACATTTTAATTATTGTTTCTCTATTGTCACCGGGTATTTCAGCTTGGTGTATTAAACACTCTATACTCTTTCTGTTAATCCATTCAAAATGACAACATTCACACCTGTGTACGCCTGAGGCTAAATTGCTGCAAGGTAAAGTTCAAACGAATTCTCCTCAAATCGATAAATAAACAATGACTTTACAAAATAATATACACACTCTGTTCACAAATATTTTGCCTTGAACTGGTTACCAAAGTTTTAACGGTAAATAAAACGTAAAATATTTTCAGTTTAATATCAGTCAAAATGTTCAACAGATATTTTATGAAAAAATCTCAACAATAATTTATGAAATTAATTCGAAAATATTTATATTTAGATAACTTCATATAGGAAGTTTTATTCAATCAATACAAAACGGTACACACATATTCATTTTCTTTCATTCTTATATTGTGGTTATTAACTACGACCAACGGTCATCTGTGCGCTTTTAATTACGTAAAATTCTGATAAGCAATTAAGACTTAAACAGATTTTATTTTTTCCCATGATTCAACAAATCGGGTTAAAACGTCACAACCCAGTGACGTAGGTCAACCAAAAAAGTTACAAATACTTGATTTTCTCCGTTATTAGAAAGAATATAAATTTAAAACTTTGTGAATGTGTTTTTTATGTTAAGATGAACATATTTAGATGATAAGTAAAAAATCGCGGACTTTCCCTTTAATACAAAAAGAAAGAACAGATTTGTGATTTTGTAAAATTTCATCCTTTGTAAATGATGTTAAAGAATATGTAGGATTACCAGTTTTGCTGTTTATTCCAAGCTCTTTTGTGAAACATTCCAAGTAATGGTTTTTACATATGAAAACAATATTATTGGAGGCTATATCTGCTGGAACAACAACATATTTGTTATGCAAAGAGGATAAAGCATTCAAAACTTCTGGGTTCTGAAATGGGCAATGCATCTATTGCTTATCATTATAGGGAAATGAATAATGTTTTTGACATCGCACTATCATATCATTCTTTTAAATAATCACTTCGACGTTCAACCAAAGAAAGTAGAATTTTTGGTATGGTATGATTTCATTTCAGCAGATTATGCTTCTTCAGCTTACGCTTGGTAATGGTCAATATTATTGTATACAGTATTTCTTTTTTTTTTTTTGGGAGGGCTTTGCTTATGCATGCTTTTTCCTTCACTAAGTGTTATTGAATGTTTTCTATGTGCCTTTTGTTTTTCCATTGGAGGGTTGAGATTTCAAACGGTTCTTTAACCTTGAAGACATTTATGATAATGACGCAGGTCAGGAATAGCATCAGTTGTTTTCAAATTTTATATCTTAATATTTTTGTTATTGGGAGTTTGGTGTTGATGACAGGTCTTTTTATTTATAAGTTCTGTTAAATCTATTAATATTTAGACGTGCCACTTTAGAATCTGACAAATCGTATAGACAATTGACTATTGTTTATGACCGTATGCTGACCTGTTTATGTTTTCTGTTTTAAATTTGATGGGTTGCTGTCTCTGAAATGGTACACATATAACATCGGTTTTCATTCAGATTTATTGTAAGCTTTAAGAAGTCTCCGAAAGCTTTATTAGCAATTATAAAGTACTTTCTCGATATTGATTATCCTTATTCGGAAGTAATCTAAATTAAGATTTGTTTTGAAACATTCGAGTAAATTTTAGTTTCTTAGAAGCTGAAGAAAATTCCCAGTTAAAGTATACTCGTAAGACGAGTGTATACTTCCGCTTAAGTAAAAAATATATTTTAATAGAGTGTGAAATACTGTTGCAACTAGATTTATTTCAATTGTGAATTCATCTGTAACATATTAAATTGATAGCAGTTTGTAACAATATTTAATATTAAACCCTAGATATTTCATAAGTCTGTTAAAGAAAATAAGAAAAGGTAAGAGCTAATAAGAGTATAGGTAATTCTATATAAAGGAAAGGCTAATCATTAAATTTTTCTTCGTAAATGATCAGAGCTAGAATTTTCTCTCCTTTCATTATCACAAATGAATGATTATACTATAATACTATGAAGTAAATATGAACGTAATTTAAGTTGTTCTCATTTGTATCAGGAAACTTCATGTCGGCAATAACTATTCAAATGTATTGGGGTTCACTTATTGCTTCTTTAATATAATATAAATTCCGATTTATCAATAAATGATATATCTGATTGATCTATTGTTCAGAAATAGGCAATATTTGTTTACCAATTTTCACATTTATAAATCCACTTTGAATACACAAATACTCACGTTAACTAGTACAACTTCATTTACACGTCATGCAATTGTGCAACTGTCACTTTTATTTTGAATCTGTTTGATTATTAAGGTTTCTTACTCCAAACAATGGACCTTGTAATGTCTGCACACATTAATCGGAGCAGCAGGCAGGCTCAATAGTCTTCCTTGGAAGATTCGAATATCTTAATAAACTGTAGATACTTAACATCACATCAAAAGATATGAAATTTTAGAAACATTTTTGCGTTTATCATCAATATCATCAATATGCATCTATTGCTTACCTTTGAGAATTTCATTGTATTTTGGACATCGCACTAGATCATATCTTTCTTTTAGATAATCACTCCTAAGATATTAGAATGTAGTATGATATGATTTCATTTCATTTCAGCAGATTATGCTCATTCCGCTTACGTTTAGTAACGGTAAACATATATATATTCTATCCCCATTGGAGGGTTGTTTTATAAAAAAAATAATACAACCTTAAAGCATACCCAGATGCATGACCCAGGTCAGAAATCACATCAGTTGTTTTAAAATTTTATATCCAAATGGAATTGTTTTGTTTTTGGGAGTTTGGTGTTGAAGACAGGTAATTAAATTCAGTCAAATCTATTTACAACATGTTTAGACTCGAGCCAATTTAGAATCTGACAAATTGTATGGCCACTTAGCTTTTGTTTATGAGCGTATTTTGACCTATATATGTATTCTTTTCAGATTGCATTAGATTGCTGTCTCTAATACGTATACTAAACATCGGTTTGTATTTATATTTATTAAGAGTTTTAACAAGTCTCTAAGGCTATATACATGATTTTGTATATACATTTACGAATGAAAGAGAGGCGAAAGATAACAAAAGGGACATTCAAACTCATAAGTCGAAAACGAACTGACAACGCCTAGGCAAACAAAAACGAAAAACGACCAAAACACAAACAAACAATAGTAAACAAAACTGAACATAGAAAACTAGACTCAGCGACACGAACCCAACTTAAAACCTTTGGTGATATCAGGTGCTTCCGAAGGTAAAGCAAACTGTCTTTTTAGGCATACATATTATCATCTTATTAATTAAGTACATTGTACTTTCTCTGTATCTTTTATCCTTATTCGGGAGGATATATCGGGAGTAATCTAAATTATGATTTCTAGAAACAAATATGTGTACGAATGCAAGTAGAACGTCTTTTACAAGGTCCAGATAGTACAGTTGTTGATTTTTCTATTGTTCCACATATCAAAAATTCATATTTTGAAGAAAACATATATCAATAATATATTAATATATATCATATTAATGTATATCATATAATATTTTCGTTACGCTTATGACATTGTAAAGCGCACATCGGACTCTACAGAGCACTGTATAAATCATTAATCATATCTAAAAGTTTTTGTTTTTCGATCATTAATATATTGAAATATTTCTCTAACATTACGTTGTTATTTTTTTTTTTTTTTTTTTTAGGTTTTTATGAAACATTCAACTTATTGTGATTTTTTTTTAACAAAGTTGTTATTCAGTTGCTACAATAACATTCACAAAAGTAATTTGATTTTGTTTACCTCCTGCCAAGTTATAAAACATTTTAAAAGAGTGTAAAACACTTCTGCAGTTAAAACTTATTTCATTTGTGAATTCAAATGTAACATTTTATCTTCATAGTTATTGGTAGAAATTTAAATGATCAAACAATAAATATTTTACCAGTCTGAAAAAAAGGAAGTAGGTAAGAGAGGATTAATAATAGTTGCATTGCAAAATTATTTTAGTTAAAGTGTATGAGAGAAAAATGGATGACATATCCTATCTTTTTTATTTACCATATACTTAATACCGAGCTCACATTTTACATTAGCTTACATCATTTTATTTTCAGAAAATATAACATCAAAGTGATTATTATCTTTTAAGACTTCTGTTATTAATTTTCTCAAGGTACTCTTTATAGTAAAATTGTATCAATCGCAACGAAAATGGATACATAAATGGGGATTTTTCAAACTGGTTTGCCTGGTTGTTATTCCCCATAGTATCTTCATGTCAATCTTTATTTATTAGGTCTTTCCACTTCTCCCCGGAAAGACCTATTGATTTTGTCCTGATAATCATTATTTTTTTTTTCTTCCGCCAAATCCTTTTCTTGCGATATAAAGTGGTTTCGCAAGATTTTGCTTAGATATTTTGGAGATTATATCGAACAGTTTTTATGCTTTTGAAAGTCACCTTGTTTAGCTGAAGACTTTTTATTGTAAGAGTTATCTCCCCAAACACTGCTTTTCTAATTTGTGTATCTCCTCTGTAGCCAAAAAGGTAACGACCAAATTCTTTTTTTTATTTGTTCGTTAGATCCTCAGAATTGTTTGGCTTATTTGAATTGAAGCGATTCGGTATCGTCTTATACGAATACGAATACGAATACTTTATTAAATCCAATTAAAGGGCCCGTTTCCGAGCATATACATATAAATCAAATGAGTTATCTATCTTTACCAAAATACATTTGTCGTTATGTTTTTGAAACTCAAAAACCGTAAGCAGTATAAACCTAGTCTTTAATTTGAGGTCCTTTGGTCCTAACTTAGAAAATGTGGTCAAGGTCATGTTTTCAATTTTGACTTTTGCTTCTTTTTACATTTCCTCTGACACTTGTAAAGATATATATAAAAGAACTAGTGCAAAATGTGTGGTTTATTGTGATGATTATATGATACATTTGGTCTGAAACAATCCAATCACATTTAATAGGAATTATTGCCGTTGAAATGTTTTGATTTAAGGTTAATTGATTATTGCTTCAACTTGGTTCATAATAAAGCCAAGGGTCTTTTGCAAAAAGTTGGGTGACATATGAACTTTATAAATGTCAATAGGAAGTGACCTTGAGTAACCTGGAAGTAGCAATGTTTTGCTAGAAGCTATATATTTTTCCAATAGGCATACATTGACGTATCATTTGAAACCTGAAATGACCTTCAATAAACCGGAGGTAGCTAATTATCTCCCTTATTACAGGCAAATGTATATAGAAACCATATATTTTTGGAATAGTGGAAACACAGCTATCATATGAGACCAAAAGTTACATTTTCTAAACCGGAAGTTGCAAATTATCTCCCTTTTGCAGCAAAAGTATTTAAAACTATATTTTTTGGGAATCCGTGTGAATAAATCTATCTTATGAGCAAAATATATTCCTTATTTCAGACAAAAGTATATAGAAATCATATATATTTTTAAATCAAGTTGAAGAAGCCTATGATCGGACGCCATCAGTAACTTTGAGTAAACCCGAAACAGTTTCTTATCATTTTTTTAGAAAATTGATGTGGAAATACCTTCAATTGTTCTCTGAATAATTGGTTTTTTAATTCTTTTTATATTTTCCTGCTTTTCTGGGATTGAGAGGGTTAAGCAGTGTATTTGCATTGATCAACATCAATCAACAGGGTAACAGTCCTATAATTTACCTAATATTATGTACCTTTATTTATTCCACTGATCGATATGAAAAAGCTTGAGATTTCTACTCATTTGCCTGTCACAAGGAAAATCAGAAACATCGTCATTGGTCATTAATCTTATGTGCCTTCAGTTGGATTCAATCTTCAAAGAAACTTTGGGTTGATTCCAGAACTTTAATTTTCTGTGTTGAATATACTGAGTACTTTCCTAGACTCCGGGGTGATAATGGTATATATACGATAACCTAATATTATCTTCTGTTGAGTAAATTGACACATACAAATTTACTCCTCGATTTGATTTTATATATAACAAAAACATGTATACCTAAAACATTTACTAGTAAAATAAAAAAAGTATTATTGAGACCTAGAAATAAATATTTTCTTTTGCAAAATATACATTGAAAGACACAAATAGCCGAAGCTACATAATCTGTATTTGAAAGAAACAACACACATTAAGTACAAGTTTGACTTTTATTAGGACATTGGATTCTATTATTTTGAGTTCAAAAACTGTAGTACCTTTTGAACATATTCTACACTTTATCTTTTCGATTATTTTTATTATTTATGGTGTGGTTCAATTTGACGACGTGTGGTCTAGATACACAAAACGGGAGAGGCTAATGGGTGATTACACATAAAATTAATCTTACCTCATTTTAGGCTATCTGGACCAAATGTTGTCATTGTTGTTCGTCCTAGTATATCTGTTTTTGGGGGATTGCGTGTTAGTTGCTGATGTTTTCTGTTTTAATGTAGATAGTTTGTTCAATTCCTGTTATTCCTATTATTTTTTAAACGTTGGCGTGTGTAAACGTATTTATATTAATAATTTTGCATATCTGGGAGAGACAAATGGCATTGAATCTAATTTGTAAGGAGTATTTCTTTCTCTGCTTGTCTAAAATATTGTTGTTACAAATATTGTGCCCTTGAGCACTACTGACGAGCCATTAATTGTTGAAGTGCGCATCTGTTGCAATACAATTGGTACCGTTAATGTTATTAAATATAGACATTTAACGAAAATTATTTTATAATGCGTAATTATTATCGAAAATTTCAGATAGACATTGAGTATTAAAATTCCACCATGGGATCCGGATTTTCACAATGCGATGTCTGTCACGACCGAACTGCTGATCATTGCTGTAAAAGCTGTAAAAAAGATCTGTGTTCTAAATGTTTTAGACATCACACTCATGGAGTAGGAGGACTTGTTTTTGATGTCATACTTACTATCATAGAACTTTGGGCTGAGAGCTGATGGTAGGATCTTTTACCGGTTCTACATTGTTGTTCAGGCATAAAAGAAAAAATAATTTCCAACTTATACTTCAAAGACGACATGGATCAGTATATTTCATTTTCCGTGCATCTTAGACTACTTTTGACAAATTTTCAGATGACACAAAAGTACCCAATCTTATATATTTAAAATCTTGTATATGGACTAAAACGACGTTAAAACTAAATATATGTCAGTAATAAGCATTACCCACCAGATAAATGTTGTGAATACTTTATCACTTTTAAGTGACTTTTATTTTGTCAATATTAAATAAATGTGTGAATTCATTTATATTAAGTTGCGCATATACAAACGATAACAATGTAGTGAATGTCCCTGAATATTTAGTATGGGAAAAGAAAGAATAAAGTAAAAGAGTAGGGTTAGACATAGGTAGAAGAAACATGACGTTTGTCTTTAATTTGTTTAATTCTTCGTCGCCGCTATGTTAGAACAATTATTTATAGAAAAAGGTTACGAAGGTGGTGTACATCTATTTGTGTTGAAAGGAAAGGGAAAAATTGAATGGGAGCTGGTGATAAAAGTCAATCAGTAGTGGTATCGACCCAGTTCTGGTAAATAAAATACCCTTAAAATTCGTTATGTACGAATTCAATTAGAAAACAAGCCATTTGAATAGTCCCAATAGTACAGTCGATAATGGATTTTTCGGAATATTAATTGCTCTGCATATCATATTTGTCTTTTGAAAACATATAGTAATAGCTACATATATATCATATATTATTTTCATTATGTTTATTACATCGTGAAGCTTACGTTGAATTCTATAGAACACTTTCTCTAATTCTGACACGATGTCTCCTTTTCCTGACCTATGTTTATTTAACCAACGTGTGATTCGTTTGATCTCGGTTCTTCATTGGTCAAAATTCTATTATGACGTCAAACTTTCTTGCTTTCTTCTGAATTTCGTATTGTGACATCAAGAAAAAAAGGCGATCATGCCTGATGACGTCACATATATAGAAAAAAAAAACACATCTGTTTGCAGATCATTCAAAAAGAAGGATTGAGTTTGTCTGTATATCGTTTAAAAATCATTAGAGAAACAGATTCCACAACCAAATCTTGTGCAATACGATTTTTATCCACCTCGACATTGAAATTTTAAATATTAAATGTCTCTAGTGGATAAATATCGTATCACACTCGATACAGTGGTAGAATCTGTATTTATACATTGCTCATCATTTATAATAATTTTCGAATGTGTTTTGTATTTCAGTATAATTATATGACAGTTGTTATCTTTGTGTTTTGTTTGTTTACATTTTTTTCAATTTTTGCGAAATATATAACTCATTTGTTTTTCCGAAGTTAGAAGAAAATTCTCAATAAAGTATACTTGTAGTCTGAATTTATTGACTATCGCGAAAGTAATAAGACATTTTAATAAGGTTTAAAAACACTGATGCATTTAGATTTATTTCATTTGCGAATTCATCTGTAACATATTAATTCTGAGCAAATTAAAATTCAAACCATAGATAGTTCAACAGTTTGTAAAAGAAAACAAGAAAAAGTAAGAGCTAATAAGAGTTTACGAAATCTCATGGAAAGGAAAGACTGAACTATTCATTTTTTTTTTCTTATTTAATTATAAGTTTTAAAATTTATAAATCAATTCTGAATACACAAACCAAGACAAAAAAACTGAGGAATTTGTATGAACTCAAAACGGAACGAGACCGAGTAAACAAACAGTGTTATCTTTTGTCAAACTGAAGTTAAAAAAAAGAATAGCTGACCCAGATAAAATGGAATCATATAAGTTCTAATTAGAATAAGACAGCTCAAGCTATATTAATGCATAACGATCACTCACTACTCTCGTCTTGTGTCGTCGTTATAGCTCTTTTTTAACCCGCTGTTCCATGAAAAACGGCATGACATATGTTTGCATTGCACTAGATAATATCTTCCTGAACTATTTCTATTTGTAATTTTTCTTATATGACCACTCCGAAGTACATTCAATGATATCAAAGTATATGATGGCATCTTGTCCTATCAGCAGGTTATGCTCCTTGAGTTTGATTTCAGTAGCCGTTAAAATTCTTTGATAAGGTAATTGATTTGATCGTTTTGCTATTGGTTTTTCTATGATACCGTTACTTTAAAGTTACGTGATTTCCCAGCACTTATTAGTCTATGTATTCTAGGAACCCGTTGGAGGGTTGAGATCTCACAAAGTAGTTCAACCTTGAAAAATATTTAAGGAATAGATTACCTAAGATGTATTTGGCAAAACCTTTTGGAATTTTCGGTCCTCAATGCTTTAAGACTTTGTACTTTATTTGGACTATTTAACTTTGTGATTCGAGAGTCACTGATGAGTCTTTTGAAGAATAAATGCGCGTCTGGCGTACACAATTTTAATTCTGGTATCTATGATGAGTTTATTCATACATGAGTTTATTTATACATGATCCAAACCATGAATCGCGCATCGGTTGTTGTAAAATTGTAAAATTAATGGGCTTTGTTTTAGCTTTTGGGGATTTTCATGTTTATGACGGAAATTTGCAGTTGTAAATTCGGTTAAATCTTTCAATTAAAAACAAGTTTGGACTCGGGGGAATTTAGAATCTGAAAAGTTTTATAACCACGTTGCCCACTGTAAGGCGTACACCCAAGATCTGCTTTATTTCATATTCATATGACCAAGGACCTAAAAAATAGCCAAATCCATCTAAGGTCAACTTTGCCTGATTGAGTTGAAAACTTAGTTTGTTAATAATTTTTAAATTTATAAACGGACAATTTTAAATGATTGATTGTTAGTTGCTTAACGTCCAGTGGCAAATATTTCATGCATATTGAAGACGAGAACCAATTAACAATAAATCCAAAATTTAGTTCCTGTAACAGAGGACGTCGAGATGAAGGTCGGAAAATTTAGGCTGCCACTGAAAATTAGGGTATATTGGATATGGACAGATATTTGACCTTGCAACAAGCCACCTACGGTATATAACATGCGTAAACCTCACAAATACAATTCTTTTAATTTCTGGAGGAAATAAAGCTATGATAGTGTTTTATTTCTATGTGGTCAAGTATAACATACGCTTGATCAGACTCCTCTTCAAAGAAGGAGCATTTGAACATTGTTCTTCATTTACATTTTTAGAACGATAAAATATATTATTATCAAGACAAACAGTAAATGTAACATTTAGGATGTATTTTCTGTTAAAAAAAAACCACACATTTACCCGCTTAACACACTATGAGTACGTACGTCTTAATCCAACATGTCTGAGTTCACATGAAGATTGTTTACATCACGAAATATTTACTGTATGAAATCCTTATCGGTACACTTACATAAAGATAATATTACTAGTATCTCAATACAAATGAACGATGCCTTTTTATGAACTGTACGTGTTAATATAGCATTATCAAACTGGTTTATTGCATTGTTTCGTGCTTTGAAAAGTACTTTATTTGAACCTTTTCATTGTTTTTAAACGTAAATTCACTGACATATTACATTTTAAGCCATAGGATTTTGTTTTCGATTAAACAAGGACGCACTTGAAAAAACACGGCCATAAAAAATGAATTTACTCTCCAAAATGGACTTTTCAATGCAAAAACAAGAACTGTTGTATAGTGTCTGTATATCTAAGTATATATAGATGCTATATTAGCATTTCCGTTGACATTTGCATTGGTATGTGCATAAAAATGCTTTTAATCTATATTTTGGAATAAAGCATTGTAAGGCTAATTTAAAAGCTTTAAAACAAAATACTAATTTTATTCCTATGATATTAAATATAAGGTTCTGGCATCTTTTTTACGGCTTACCAGGAAAAAAAGTCTGTTTACATTATTGATCATATTCACTCGAGAAAACGCGGTCAAATCATTCGAAAAACAAGATTCTAGCCGGACACTATACCTACCGTGATATCATTTGCAGTTTGTTTATGACATCGTGATGCGAACGTCAGTTTTTCAGAGCACTCTGATTGCTTATCATATCTAAAACAAAATCGTTTGTCGATCATTATTATATAAATTGTTTCTTTAGGGGCGTGTAGTTATTTTTCTTCTCTTTTTTAAGGTTGAGGAACACTGAAATGTTCCACTTATTGTGAAATGGTTAACAAAATTATTTCTCATATACTAGAATTAAATTCCCAGTTAAAGTTTATTTGATTTTGTTTTTACCTACTGCATGCAAAGTAATAAATATTCAAATATAGGTAAAAGCGGTTATGCAGTAAAACTTGTGTTATTTGTGATTTGATACGGAACATATGATATTTATAGTAATTTGTAGAATTTAAATCGTCGATATTAGACGAGTCTATAAAAGAAAAAAACGCAAGATAAAGGTAATCATTAAAATTTGTATCGTAAGAGGTGTTTATTTAAGTTAAAGTGCACTAGCAAAAATGGGTGATATAACCATAAGTGTAATTTTAACAAATACCTAATTCCAAGCTCACATTTTACATCAGCGAACAATATTATACTCGTTAAAAAATACGACGGAAAAGTAATCGTTGTCTTTAAAGACCTTGGTATTACAATTTCTCTAGCTTATCTTCATGGTAAAACTTATGACAATTGCGACGAACATTCCTTCCTAACTGACGATGTCTAAAATCAGGATGTATATTTTTCATGTCGCTTAGTAACTTTATGTAAATATATATCTTTTTTTTTTTATTTTATAGCAGCTTTTGAAGGAAGGAAACATTGCGTATTTTTTGTATCAGCATCAATATACAAAGTATATTGATCTTTATTTGACGTTATGTCGTATACCTTTATTTATTCAATTAATCGAGATTAAAACAGTAGGGTTGAGATCTGCTTGTCAAAAGTTTAATCAGATACCTTGTGAATGATTTTGTATGCCTCCAGTTATATCTAAACGTTTTAGTTCTTGGAGGGATAAAATGGGTTGATGACAGATCTTTCATTTCCTGTATTAAATGTACGCAGTATTTTTCGTGACTCCTCAGTAGTGATGGTAAATTCACGATCATCTCTTATTATCGTGTGTTTTCTAGTGTCTAATCGACACATGAAAATGTACCCTTCCCGCTGTTTATATAAAACAAATTCATAAAATGTAGATAGTCTTATAACGATAACACTTGAGGCATTGTTGCAGTAATTTTATGATCAATATGTTTCTCTGAAAGCTAGAAATAAACCGTTATACAGAGTAGCGTGTTTTATAAATTTTTCAAATCAGACTCGTTTTAAACTAACATTTGCTAATACAAATCACATTCAGTAAATATACATTAATGAAATTGACATAAATTTCGTTTCCGCCGCGCTTTTCTAGATTTACACGCTTTAACCTAAGTATTGGAAAGCCAAGGAAGAATATATGCCTTACATATATAGGGTTATAGGTCAAAACTTGAACAGAATAGCCAAA
Organism: Mytilus coruscus; assembly: GCA_017311375.1. NCBI lineage: Eukaryota > Metazoa > Mollusca > Bivalvia > Mytilida > Mytilidae > Mytilus > Mytilus coruscus. The sequence continues at coordinate 65,291,351 of CM029607.1, forward strand.
TTCATTCGAGGTAAAATTTGCCTAAGGGAGTTGGAACCTTTTTGCCTTTATAATTATCTAATTTATCTCAATGGAAAATTTAAGAAAAGTATAGTGTAAGTCATGTCAATACTGTATACTGACTACTGAGTTGATGATAAAAGTCCCCCAGCAGTGGTATCGACCCAGTCCTGGTAAAAACAATAACCTTTGAAATTCGTAATGTACGAAGGCAAATAGAAAACACGCCATTCAAATAGTCCAGTAAGTACAGTCGTTATTGATTTTTCGAACTACTTACTGCTCTACATGTCATATTAGTCTTTTGAAAAAAATATATTAATAGGTAAAAATATATCATTAATTACTTTAATTATGTTTATAACATCATGAAACGTACGTTGAAATTTATAGAACACTTGATACGTTGTTCATCATATCTAAAAGTTTTCGAAGTGTCATGATATTTCAGTAAATATGACAGTTGTTATCTTTGTATTTTGTTTTTTTATTTATTTTGTTTTTTTTTTTTTTTTTGGCGAAATATTTAACTAATTTGTTTCTCCGAAGTTCGAAGAAAATTCCCAATAAAGTATACTAGTAGTCTAAGTTTATTAACTTCCGCGAAAGTAATTAATATTTTAATAAGCCTGAAAAACACTTATACATTTAGATTTATTTCATTTGAGAATTCATCTGTAACATATCAAATTGATAGCCAATGTTAGCAATTTTATAATTTAAACCTTAGATATTTCAACAGTGTAAGAGAAAAGATATGGTAAGAGCTAATAAGAGTTTAGGTACAAAAATGTAATCCTGTGTTAAGGAAAGACTAACTATTCATTATTTTCTTATTAAATGCTGAGCTAGAATTTTCCCAACTTTCCTAAACATAAATGTACTATTATACTATAATACTAATATATAAATATCAACGTCAATTAGATTTTTGTCATTTATATCATCTAACTTCCGATGCGTCAATAAACATTTATATTTATTGATGTTTGGTTATTGTTATTATATACAATATACATTCCAATCTTTAAATATAGAATTAATCTGGTTGATCCATTGAGTAAGAAGCAACAGTAGTTTACCGATTTTCAAATTTAAAAAAAAATCATGCTGAATACACAAACTAAGAAAAAAGACGGAATGAATTGTATGAACTCAAAACGGAACATGACCAAGTGAACCAACAGGCTTATTTTTTTTAAACAGAAGTTGAAAAAAAAGATTAGCTGACGTAGTTAAAAATTGAATTATACTTATTTCATATCAATTCTAATTAAAATAAGATAGATTAAGCTGTTTTAATGCACAGAGATAACTGCTTTTGTCTTGTGTCGTCCGCGTTGCTCTTTTTAATCCACAGTTCCATGGAAACGGCGTGACATATTTCAATTTAAGTGGCACACCACATGTTATGAAATTGTGAACCTGTCATTTTTATAATTTGTGATTTTGTCGTTTCCGATTCCAAAATATGGTGTTCATAATTTTTGAATATATTATTTGCAGTAGGCAGACATCAGTGGTATAGACCAAGTGCAGAGAAATAAAAATTATCCATAAAATTGGAAAACTCGCACCTTTTATTTTTATCAAATATAGATCCTAATCATCATTTTGAATACAATGAGGTTTAAGATAATATTCTCTGCAATTTTGAATGTCCCAGGAATAAACAGCCGTTCAATGTTATGTTGTATGAAATTTAAAACAGATCTAGGGTATAACCATTATATCATTGATATCCATCTGTTGATCATTGTTTAGAAATAAATCATATTTTTGCATTGCATTAGATCTTATCTTCCTGTACTGTTTGTAACTTTTTTTAAATGACCACTCCGAAGTACATTCAATACTATCAAAGTGAAGAATGGCATGATGTCATATCAGCAGTTTCTGCTTCTCGTGTTTGCCTTTAGTAACCGTTAAAATTTCTCGATACGGTATTTGTTTATTATCGTTTTGGTTTGTCAATGATACCGTTACTTAAGAGATAAGTGCGTTTTCTGCACTTATCATTGTATGTATTCTATGTTCCCATTGGAGGGTTGAAATCTCAAAAAGTAGTTCAACCTTGAAACATATCCAAGGAATAGATTACTTTAGCTGTATTTGGCAAAACCTTTCGGAATTTTGGGTCCTCAATGCTAAATGCGTACTTTATTTGGCCTAAACAACTTTTTGAATCGTTACTTTAAATAGCTATTTTGCGTACTCTTTTTATGTTATAATGAAATGATCCATCATATTGTGAAATTTTAACAAAATTATTTCTCATAAACTAGAATAAAATTCCCGGTAATTGTTAATTTGATTTTTTTTACCTCCTGCAAAGTAATAAATATTTAAATATAGTGTTAAAACGCTTATAAATGCAGTTAAACTTATGTTATTTTCGAATTCATATGAAACATATGATAATTATAGTAATTGGTAGAAATTTAAATCGTCGATATTACATCAATCTGTAAAAGAAAGGACGCAAGATAAAGGTAGCTATCAAAAGTTGCATCTTAAATCGTAAGATGCATTTATTTAAGTTAAAGTGCACCGACAGAAAACGGATGATGCAACCATATGTGCAATGTTAACAAATACCTAATTCCCAGCTCACATTTTACATCAGCTAACAATATTATACTCGTTAGAAAATCCACCGTAAAAGTGATTGTTGTCTTCAAAGTATTCGTATTAGAATTTCTTAGTTTTTTTAAAAAGCGACATGTTACGATGACTAGTGTTCACTTTCGTTTATACTTTATAACAAACACATGTATACCTAAAACATTTTCCAACGTTTTAATAAAATATAAAAGAACGAATGTATCATTGAGAACTTGTAATGACTTTATCAGTCCAGTTTGTTAAGTTCTTGCAAAATTCACATGCACGTTTTTGTAAATTTTAAATTGAATGACACAAAGAGCAAAAGATAAATAATATGTATTTGGCCTATAATTGTTTACTTTTTACACATTGTGACTTGGATGGAGAGTTGTCTCATCGGCACTCATACCACATCTTCTTATTTCTAATGAAAGATAAAAAAACAAATTCATTCTTGATACAATTTCGACTTTGATCAGTACTTTTTTTCTTATTCCTTTAGATAAAAATTACCTGAGTCCAACAAAATTGTAGTCCTTTTTGATATTCTTTCATTTAAACATAAGTATTAAATCTAGGGAAATAAAACGTAAAACATTTCCATCTAAAGTGGTATAATAAATTTCTTTTTTTTTTAAATCATGCCATGAGTTACTTGAATATTTAGTAACTGATTTGCATGTCGGGAACAGATAGACGTCATTGAAAATTATTTGCAAGAAATACTTCTTTCGCTACATGACTGAATATTTTGAGACATTTAAAGACTATTATGTTATTATGTGTAATTATTGTCAACATTTCAGATATACGATAACTATTAGATATTCAGCATGGGATCAGGATTTTCACAATGTGATGTTTGCGAAGACCAAACTGCCGAGCATCACTGTAAAAGATCTAATAAGGAACTTTGTTCTAAATGTGTTAGACATCACGATCATTGGTTAAGAGATATCTTTTGGGTTTATATTAAGCCATTAATCATAGTGAATATCAGTATGAATGTTAAATAGATGTGTAGCCAGGGATACTAACAACTTGTATTTCCTAACTTGATTTCCTTGATAGAGGTTTGCTGCTTACAAGACAGCTATTAAATTCAAGGCTCCAAGTGGTGAAGTTGAAGTCATATCTTGGAAAATTTCACGGACGCAATCACGAGTTGGTTGACCGTCATGGAACATCGTTTTCACGGATGACGACGTATATGTTCCGATCGTCGTAACTACAATCCCGTTCTCTTTTCCTCTAATGTAACCTACCGAATTAGACTTATCGCCGTGTTTGTATTTATATGAGCAACACGACGGATGTCGAATGAAGGCAGGATCTGCTTTATCTTTTAGAGCACATAAGATCACCCGTAGTTTTGTTTAAAAGGGGTTGTTTTGCTCTCTATTTGTTAGAGTTTTAGTATTGTTCTTTGTGTTTTTTTAATTTCTATGTTGTTTATACTAGTAACAGTCTTGTCTACCATTTGTCATGAAAAAATGGTTCAATTTCATAATTTCACATACGGTTAGAAAATTAACATGACCGATAGCTTATACATTTGGTGATGTCTTAGGGTTTACAATTACCAATCCGCTAATAGGTGATGTATAATAACATAACATAGAAGAGAGAATGGAAACGGGGAATGTGTCAAAGAGACAACAACCTGACCAAAGAGCAGAAACAGCCCAAGGCCACTAATGGTTCTTCAATGCAGGGAGATAATCTTGAACCTGGAGGCAGGCTTCAGCTGGTCCTAAACAACAAAGTATACTAGTTCAACGAAATGGACGCCACATTAAATTCCAAAGCATACAAATGAACCAAAATAATAAAACACCACAAGACAAACAAAGGCTAGAAACTCCTGTTTTGGAAGGAGCTAATATGCCCGGGGCTAAACATGTCATGTGAGATCTCAACCCTCCCCTATGCCTCTAGCCAATGTCGAATAAACAAACACACAGCAAAACGAACAGTAAAACCCAGTTTAAGAGCAGTCCTAGTCTGATGTTAAAATAGGTAACAGAAGAAACTAAGCAAATTGGCAACGATAAACATAAATTAGCAAAGGACTACTGGCAGTTACTGACATGACAGTTGCAGACATCAGTTAAACTGATTGAAATATTATGATTATGTATCATATTAATATCAAGCACAATCCCTCTCGTTAGAAATAGCTAGGTTATCTTTAAAATCACATTAGACATAACTGTGGATTTATTTGTATTCGTAGGATACCACTCTTCGTTGATTTCATGGGTCGCAACAAAAGAATTCCACGAAGAATTACTCTCGAGTGTTTATTTCGTCAATGAATGAATACATCGTGAACACATTAAAGCCGTATTTCATTGTTGATCGAAGAGTTACCAAACGTTCTCAGGTATGTTTTCATGAATTGTCTTAGACAATGTTGAATATTCGAAAAGATAACCTTTCGCACTAAGATATTCCTTTGTAGCGAAGAATTTGTATTTGACCTAGCCCAGGAAGTGGCGAACCTGATCATTTGATTGTCATTCTAGGTTGAAACTGATCGAAACATTTTATGTGGAAGGACGACTAAGATAGACACTACATAAATTTTACGATCACCTTCACGAATTGGTAGACTGACAGATGTTTCTCAACTGACTTTCGACATTGTATGTTTTGCGGTTGTTAAATACTTAGATACTAGTATTAGACTCTTCTAATCTGTAGTTCTCCGATTGTGGTATATTCCTGATTTTGGAAAATTCATACTACTAGTAGAAAAAATGAATATGTTAAAAACGGGAAATTATACTACCTTATCCATTAAAGCACTTATTATAATGACAATTACACTGACCAGCTGAAGTGTTCTGAGAAGCGATTAAACTGATATATTATATTTTAAGTTTCAGAAAAATCGGACATACGAGATAATGTAGTGTCGAGTAAAAGCTATGTCGCTTCTTCTGAAACTTAGTTGTACTTGGTAAATCTACTTACCAAAGAAAGACCATGGAATGCGATAAACCTCCCACTTGACAGTTATAATTAATTTTATTTAAAAAAAGTAAATAAACATAACAACATTTCCGACGAAATGGTGGGTTTAACCTGGTTTTATAGCTAGATAAACCTCCAACTTGTATGACAGTTATCATCAAATGTATTTAAAAAAGTAAATGAATATAACAAAATGTGTACTGCTGTTTAAGAATATAATGCATTATGGGTAATGACGTGACGTTGTTTTCATTTTGGGAAGAAACAATGAAATTACCCATGGTACTTTACATTCTGAAACGGTGAATTTGCATAGTATTATCCCGGTAATTTTAATGCATGTCCGAATAAGTGAAAACGAAAATTGAAGTGGAAGATCAAAATCAATGGATATTTAGAATTATAGAAAGACGTAACTGTATTGATGACATAACTTATTCTTTATTTTAATACAGAAAAGACCTGTTTGTTAATAAATACAAAAAAATATTCACTTTTTCCCTAAAATATGTAACCATCCTGTTGATAATGGCTTAAATGTCGTTGTCTGTACTTTGGAATAAGAGCTTGCAAAACCTGTAAAAAAATAGATAGAAAATTTTAAATACGGTAATGATTTTTTCTATAATTGATTATAATAATAATGATTTATGAAGTTCTCTTAAAGGTAACAAATCTAATTTCCACGACACATGTTCTGGAGTAAAGTCCTTTAGATGCACATGAAAACAAATGTTTTTGGAAGAAATAACATGAAACGCGAATTACAAAAACAATGAAATAGAAAAACGACTTTGTCAGAAATGTAAAATGTAGCTATAATTGGCGAAAGTGACAATTTTGTACCTGTTATGTTTAGAAAATAATGACCTGCTTTATAAGATACTGGCCATATATTACTGTTCAGTAATCTTTTAGAATTTTAATTCATTACTCCATATCAGTTCCATGTTATCCCAATTAAAATATTCTGTTTTCTATTTTTCTGTGTACATGTTTTCTCATCGTAATTCGTTTTCCGAAGGATCTAGTACTAGTATCAAATATGGATACATTTTCAACTGAAGTTGAGTGTCTTCAAATTTGTTTTTTATTTATTTGTTTAAATCAAAACAACGTTACATGTATGTGGAAACCTGCAAATCATTAGGTCTTCTTATATAGTCAATATAAACGTTGATTTATATTTGTCCAAAAATGACAAAATTTGCTTAGGTTTGACTTGTTTTTGTTTGTTGGAAACATTCTAGAAACTCGTAAATATTTATATGAAACAGCTAACTTAAGCTTCTATATGTATCTAGAAAGTTTTACCATTCTAACTTTTTTTTCACATTTTGTCATGTGGGGACATTTTATAGCCAACTAGACGGTATGAGGTTTGTACATGATTGAATGCCTTACGAAGATCTATGATAATTGTTTACATCTACGTCATTTTGGACTTTTGTGGGTAGTTGTTTTCATTGGCAATCATTCCACATCTCCTTATGTTTTAATTGTATGAGAACAAGCGCTAGAAGAAGAAGACGAAATACTACTAATGTCGCCTATTCATCCAAAGAGTTTGTCGAATGAAGAGTTTAATAATATGTAAAGCTATGAGAAAATGGTATTTGGTAATGTTTTATCAATTCATGGAAATGTTGTTATTTTGTAATTATTTTCCTATCATTTAGGGGAGATACGGAATAAATAGAGATACAAATAATACAAACCACATCGGCCGCAACTATAAGAACAATGCTCCTTGTACATCGACGTACATACACCAGGTTCCTGGCAATTGAAGAATGTATTATCGACACAAAGATTCCCAATTGACCCTGAAATTGTATAACATATATTGAATTCAAAACCAAAACTAGTTCTTAGTATTTCAATATTTTCTCTTTGGTCTTCGCTTGTTTTACATCATTAAATATGTACGTGAATCCAGTAGTTTCTTTGATATTATATGCGAATAAACCCAGAGTTCAATTCCAGATATACTACAGTTTGTGTTATTTGTTTTGTGGATTGTTGTTTGTCTTTTTGTCTTCATTTATTTCCGTAATATTGTCTGGTTTTTCCTTGACTTTTTTTTTTTTGATTACTTTTGACTATTCAATTGATTTTTTTTTTTTTTTTTGCCTTTCTGGATTTCATCGAAGTAAACTTTATTGCCGCTATATAGCCTTTTTTGCGATGAGGTGGTGTAAAGCAACCACATATCAATCAATCAATCGGAGTAAACTTATTGATAAGTGCTCAACCCTTCCCTAACCTTGGACAGTGGTTTAGTAGCACAACATACGAACAAACTGTAAAAATTAGTTGGAATTGTCTTGACTTATCAGATTGGATCAAAGTGCAAAATACAACTAACAAAAAGAACAAAAGACATACACCTCCGATCTAAGTGTACTTACAGTAACTGAAAGCTAGTTCACGTTCTCCCAGACTAAAGTATTAATCAGTACACATCAAAAGGATTTAGTTTAAAGAAATCATAAAAAATGTTAGAAAAGCATAACATTGTTCAATGCCAAAATATAAGAATAATATTGGCAAGATTTACAATGTATGACGAACATAAGTTATCATATCTGTATAGCAATACATATTTAGTAATGTTTTAATTTATTAAAAAGAAAAAAGCAATGCAAGTTTGGTGATCCTTACCAGTTCCTGCTGTTTTTGCTATGACGGTTGTTGTTGTCGTCGTTCTTGTTCGACTTGGTAAAGGTTTTACTTGTGTACTTTGAATTATTGATTGCTCTCCTACTGTTCCTTTAAAAGAAAGCTGTGTACTACCTGTCGTACTAGACGACTGTGTTCGAACCGAACTTGATTTGGTCCCCACAGTTGTTTTTGAAACGTCTATGGTTACATTTGCTGTAGGTGGTGGAATGCCACATCTTGTAGTTGCTGTAAAATTAATCCTGAGGTGACGTCCTGCCTGAACATCTTTGTCATAGTTCACATTTGTGAGTACAAATTCTGTGTGGTCAACACTTGTAGATCTGATTTTAGCATCCCACGGCTGTCAGAAGATATATACAACTACACTATTCATAGACATACACAAGCCAAATTAGCCATAAAGTAAAAATCCGGAAAATGTGATTTGAAGAATAAATGATCAATTGGGTGGTGCCGGTTGGTTGGTTTATACGTATATGTGTCTGTCCTGATTCATGAGCCTCTTGCGTGCTTGTTGGAGACATATCGTTACAGTTTTTGACAGGTTTTGATTGTTGCTGTTAAACTAATTTAGTATTTTGTACAGTAACACGCGGGACATTCGAGGGCTTGACATATTGTACAGACACTTGTCTTTGATGAAGACCGTATAGATTTACTTTTTGTCAAGATAAAGATAATTAGTATTCATACTTAAAGTAGTGTTTGATCGTTCCTAATGATCGTAGAATCTAGAAATCGGACTCAAGACATAAAAAGAAACTGTTATTTTCATTTGAAGGAAACCTTTCATCCATTTATTAAATCATCATTAAACCATTTAAACGTTTATACAGGTGTCTGTATATTAGTTGACGACTACATAGTGTGCCCCTTAATCTCCTTTTGTTAGTTAACATTGAATTTGATCAAATGAATTACCTGCAATTTGTAAATTACGTCACTGAATTTCAAATGTATATTCCATCCGTGAAGATCTTCATGGGGAACAAGAGTGATTCGTCCATCGAAACCACAGTCCCAGGATAGCACTGTATAAACACCTTGCTCTTCACTGCTCACTGATGACAGAATTAAAAGCAAGAACAGGGATAACATTTCTGAAAACACAGAAAAAAACAAATAGCACTTGAAACTGAAACAAATTAAAAGACATTTCAAGAAATCTAAATATAAAAGGGTTTTCAACCGGAAATCCATAGCTTTCTTAGAAGCCTGAACTGTTAATCTGACTGCAATTTGGTATTTATGCTAAACTTTTCGATCTCAAAGTTTATTCCGAAAAACATATTATTCATTTTCACATACATACTAAAAAAGCAGGGCCAATTGTTCCAGGATCAAATTATGTTGTTACGACAAAACTAGAATAAAAAATCCCTCGTCTTCCATTTGGAAGTCAGCACAATATAAAAGACAAGGAAATGATTTATAGATATGAGTTTGATTCTTTATCGACTTTGCTGTAACTTTATTTTCATGACAATATCCCTAAACAGTAATTGTTTATAAAAATCATCTTCAAAGGACACTTTCTCTCATAAACAGTCGATTGGAAGTTTCAGTCGTGAAATTTATCTTGCCTTGATGATTTTCTCGCTTTTTATGTTTTTTGTCTTTCTGTTATTAGATATAAAATAGTTTTTAAGAGATCTTCCTTTAACGGGTCATAAATTAAAGCAATTTGTAGATCTTGTATAAATTGCTGATCGTTTTTGCTATTTCACTGTTGATTCAACTTTCAGTAATAAAAAGAGGGAAAAAAGAAAGAAAAAATGGGTCGTCTCCCTTTGTACGGCTGTTGTCGTGCATATATCCATTTAAGAATAAATAAAACGAGATGTGGGCTAAACGCGCAAACTAGTTTCTGACATACCTATCGTGCTCTTTTGAAATGAAAGTATGCCAATTCGTATCCGAGATCTGAACCTTGTGTCTAAAAGAGAGGCAAAAGATACCAAACGGACATTCAAACTCATAAGTCGAATATAAACTGACAACGCCATGACTAAAAAAAAAGAAAAATACTAACTGGTAAACAACTACACAAACACAACATAGAAAACTAAAGACTCAGCAACACGAACCCAACCAAAAACTAGGTTCTCAGATGCCTCGGAAGGTAAAGCAGATCCTGCTCCACATGCAGCACCCGTCTTGCTGCTCATGTATCTACAAACCCGGTGATAAGTCTGTTTCGGTAGGTCACATTCGGAAAAAAAGGGGACGGGATTGTAGTTACGACATTTGGAGCATATCCGCTGTCATCTGGGAAACAGATATTTCATAACGGTCAAACAACTCGTGAAAGCGTCCGTAAAATTTACGATGGGATGATTTCACCACATGGAACTCTTGGTTTAATAGCTTCCTTGTGAGCAGCAACCCTCTGTCAAGGAATTCATGAAAAATCATATATTTGTGGGTCACTTCTTATCTAAGATCTTAATTCGAATGGATAACAATATTTAAACTAAACACAGCCACTACACCGTGAATTCACAGTTATGTGAACTCTGTCTTATAACAGTCAGATAGTTAGTCAATGGCTTTTAGATTTTTAGATGCATATACAGACCAAACCATATGAATTTATATTAATAACAATTTGAAAACTAATTTAGCACTTAGGGCCTGGTGATCAGTAAATCTGCTAAATTGTAATAAATAGTTCCCCTGTTAAATTGATTCTTTTACATGTGGTAATTTATTTTCTATTGTATGAGCACATAAGAGTATTTGTGAGGACGTGTCTCTTAGATCTGTCATTATTTAGTCAAAATGGGATGGAATGTGAAACTGCAAGATATTTATGCCGTCCAAGTGCATGCATAGAGTTACTTTTACTAACCTGTGACTTATCCTTATATCTCATTTATAAGTGTCCTTTATATGTACTGTTGAACGACTTAATATTTCCTTATCACAATGACCTATCGTCTAGTACAGTCCTCACTAATTGTTGGTCAAGAAAAATAATAAATATATGGTCTAGCACATGCAAAAATTAGACTTTCGTTTCTCAGTAAACAACTTACCTTTCAAGAGGGTTAAACATCAAAACTACACCCAGTGGCACGATTAGAAGTATCTAAAGAGAAGAAAGTCCAATACGGTATGCTTAGTGTAACCGTAAAACCCATTTTTAACAAGGAGCATGTTGCTGTTCCGGATGTATAATACGCAACTATTGCTAATACGATTAGGGACAAAAACATTACTTTGTGTGGTTTACATTGATGACCTACACAACTGTATTTAAAACAAAAAATATCATAATTTTTTTTTTAATTTTTAAGTACTGATTTCTCTGTGCAGTTGTTGTTACTGTGTTCCCTGTGCAGTCATTATAACTTTTTTTCTGTGCAGTTATTTTTACTATTTCCGTGCAGCTAACACACACATGACAGAAATAATACTTTTCTATAAAAAGATTTTTTTTTTCATATTTGGAATACTTTCCAATCTAGTCTGAATAATTTATACGCTATGTTTGAAAGTCTTTAATGAATTACTTTGCTGTTATCTTGTGTTTTGTTTATAATAAAATGTGATGTAGTGTATACTACCTCATTATTGATACTTGCACGTTCGCTTTGATCGACCACCAAATTGGCGAATTTAACAATAATTTGGACATAGCAGGTTTCTTTACGAGTGAATATTTCTGTGCACTGTAAAAACTGGGTCAATAAGCCAATCAATATATAAACTGGTCATTTATAACACACCTTGAATATAGGTAGAACATACACCTTGGTCAGGTAAAACACAATTAGAGACAAACTACACTATGTCAAAATATTAAAAAAAGGACGGACAACCACAACACTGAAAACTGAGCGAAACGAGATTCCTTTAAGACCGGGCTTGAACTTAAGGACAGAAGGATAAGCTGGGTTTTTTTTCAACACAAGCAACACCTGTCGCCATTACAAGTCCAAATCAGGATATAAACGGCATTCGGTGATGAATTAGGCGAAGAAAGGAAGTAGCCATTGCGACATTCGAAGACCTTATTTCAATACCTGTATGGTCAATCTCATATATATACCTATATCGAGGAAATCAGGGTTGGAAACAAAACTGCTGCATGCTGAATATGGGTAAAATGAGATGTAGTGTATACACTAATTAAGCATTATTTGTTTTTCATTCACCCGAGTCTAAAAAAATTTAAATAAATATAGAAGAAAGCATGAACACAAAATTCTTCAAGTTATAAAAACATCAAATTATGGCATTACACAACCAACTGACGAAAGAAGTTAATTACTTGGAAGAGACACATGAACATGTGAGGAGATAACAACTTTTTTGAGCCCATCATCCATTGATCATTAATTTAAAGGTCAACAGAAACATACTTTTAAACCTCGATAAAAACAGTAAATTGAAATACAGTCGGAATTAAATATAAATCTTGTGTGCACGCTTCGCTTATAAGAATCTGAAAACGCTCCGTTCTATTTTCTATTTTGAAGTCCTATTCGGGATGCTCGGGTTATGTCGTAGTGATGCACACCTTTTAATATTTGGTGGCAGAACTGTCATTGATTGACGTCATAACTACCAGAACAGAAAGTAAAATGTAGTGTTCTTGCTCAGCTTTATTTAACACATAACACAATAGATTTATCTGTGTCCATCACGAATGTTCATCATGTTGAATGTGGGCAGTATTTGGAAGAATCAACTTTCACATATCACATAGGCTAAAGATAAGACAGTTTGTCTACTGTTATATAGAGGACCTATGGTTTGAAAATATGTATAGATCGACGGCGTGACAGTTTAGTGTTTAATACTCTTGACATCAATCGACGAATATTACACTCAGTACTTCCTAGACAATATCGTCAATTTATAACAGAAAGGCGGAGATGGCAATCATATGAAGTTAATATGTGAATTTCCAAATATTTTTGAAAAAAAGTTAAATATACAAAAAAGCAAAACAAAAATAAATATAAAATAGAAAGCAAGCAACAAAAAAAATACAACCAACAAACACAAACAATTACAACATAATAAAAACAATGTAGAAAAACCGAATATGGCAAATGGCAGTCGTATTCGTAATAAAGTGCATGATCAATCATATAAAAAAGATATTGTCTTTACTTATCAACTATAAAAATATGAATCGCTGCTTTGTACAAGACCGGCACGCTGAGTCGGATTTTACATGATCATGCCAGTTCACAAGGCAACAGTCCACATGAAGACATGTTCACATACCTAAACACATTATAATGGCTCTAAACAGTGCCGGGTGTTTAGAGGAGAAGCTGTCAACACCATATTCAGAGTCTTTGATTAGAACCGGTCGGGGATTGAACCCACGACATACTGCACCCAAAACCTCCAAGGCGGTTAATAATGTGACAATTTAAAAACATATAAATAAATGTGATAAAAGGGTATGTAGACTTTTTTGTGAAAACCTTAATCAAGAAACAAGCACTTTTTAATATTTATAAAGACTTGAAATGCATTTTTGTTATTCAATGTTTACTTATTTTGTGTTATATCTCGTTTCACTATTTTTGATAAGTATTTAGTATGACGATAAATTTTCACAGCTGTTCTCGTACTATGAACAACAAATTTATTTATTTTGAATAAAAAATATCTCCGTACTCCTAACGACACAATTATTATATTTAAATTTACCTGTGTACGTTATTTTATTTAACGCCATTTTGTCCAAGGTTATAGTTCTCTTTTTGACATTGTGTCATAGATCAAATTTATTCGTTGAGTGTATGTTTACTTGTTTTTTGTTAATATATCTTTTTGATTGAGTTAAGCCATTTCAATTGATATTTTTAATGTTTCTTTCTATTTTGTAATGTTACACTACTATTTCAGGTTAGGGTGAAGGTTAGTGCCTGTTAAAACGTTTAAACCCGCTGCATTTGTTTGCACCTGTCCTAAGTCAGGAACCTGTTTCAGTGGTTGTCGTTTGTTGGTGTGGTTCTTAAGGGTTTCTCGTTTCTCGTTTTTTATATAGATTAGACCGTTGGGTTTCCTGTTTGAATTGTTTTACACTAGTCATTTTGGGGCCCTTTATAGCTTTTGACCTATAATTTTTTTTTTTACACATTGTAACTTGAATGGCGAGTTATCTCATTGGCACTCATACCACATCTTCTTATTTCTATTGAAAATAATTTCTTTGTTTTGTCTGCCTTTTATTCGTCTGAAAACATTCTTGGTCTTCGTTTCCCCTTTACAAGTAACCATCCCGTTGTTGTCGCTGTTGTTGATGGTTTTGTTGTTTTCGCTGGTAATTTGGAATCTGTAAAAACATATATACCAACATTGTGATTCTTAATATTTTATACTCTAAATTAAGATACGATTCAGATTAGTTAAGGGTCCTTTGAAAAAACACATTCTTAAAGGTTATCAAATTAGCATTGTACTACGATCTTTGAATATTGTCGTTATCGGTGCGAAGATTGATTATCTTTTTGATAGTTCTATACATAAATAAATTTGTATTTTTTCCAGTAATTAACACGTACAAGAGAGGCGAAAGATACCAAAGGAACAATCAAACTCACAAGTCGAAAACAAACTGACAACGCCATGGTTATGGCCAACCTGTCTATACTTATATATTGGCATTGTATGAAGTGCTTTTTCTGACTGCCTATGGCTTTACACTAAAACTGTTAGAGGGGTACCGTTTTACAACATTTTAGTCTGGAAGAACATGGCTTATTATTAAGTTGAAATTGGGCTTTGAGTTAGCTTTGAGTTTTGCCTTTTTATATCAGTCATTGAAATAAAACCAACATTTTAGAGTCAGTCAAAACAATTTAAGTATGTGCAAGGACATCTTGGTTTCCTTATTAATTGCAAGGATATGTATAGAAATAACATGATACAAACCACAAAGATTACAACTAACAGGACAGTATTGCCTCAATATGGAGGAGCAAACATTGTGGTCCTGGCATTGTACATATTTATTATCAGCACAAGGCCTCCTGGTGGTTACTGGTACTATAATATACAACATACAATCTTAATTGTCTCTGTTTTTATTCATTCACAACTTTTCTAGTTTCTAGACTTGTATCCTGTTAGAGCTTGACATATTGTTATTTTTAAACCGAAACTATATTATTATGTTGTGATTTTTTATGTTTGTGTCGTTGGGTTGCTGATTCATTAAAGTAAAACTACTTTCAGAAATATTGAAATACTTTTACATTTGTATCGTGTCACGGTGGTCTCGTGTACAATACACTTTTATCATTAACAATTTTTAGATATAACGAATCTGTTCCTTTTCGTGATTTGCCTTCATCTGGAATATAATACCCAAAAAAGGAAAACCAATGATGTATAACTAACTAACGACACAAAGAGTTTATAGATCCAGCAAAATGATACGGACGCACCATCTCTATAAGTGTTTTTTTTTTTTCAATATTTAAGACAAGGTACCAACAGATTACTTATTGCGAAAACTGTGACATTGAATTTCCTTGTCAACACAGCACATGAACAATAGTCATTGTTCATGTGCTGTGTTGACATGCTATGTTCATCTGCACTCTCTTTTCAACATTTTCTCTATCATGTTATTATCAACTTTCAAAAAGATTTTACCATTCCGCCCAGAAGCATTTACTGTTTCTTAATTAATATGATAATTTTCATAGATTGACGAGGAAAAAAAAAATTAAAGAAGAAATGATTTCAAAATATTAATTTGAAAATTTATAGATTTACAAACACTATAGAGGAAAATAAAAAGAAAAGGGATGACTTTTGTCCACCTACTGTGTCAATATAAACGGAAGGCTTTAGTAATGTACAATATGATGCAAATATCAAACAAAGTAACACTTTTTTATGACTATAAATTATTCCAACATACCACACATTTCGCAACTTAACCGACAGCTGCCTCTAAAGGGGGATTGACATATGCCTGAATCTTGACAGTTGATTAACGGTTCATCGACACATGGTTTTGCTGTTGTTGTGATAGTTAGCGTCGTTCCAGTGGTTGACATCGTTGCTGTTTGTATTAATGTAACCGTTGTAATTGGAATCGCATTTGAAGAAAATAGATGTGTTAATGTTATAACAAAAACTATGCTTCTGTTGAGCAATTATGTGTAAGTCATCCTTAGTATTTTTCGTTTATTATTACCGAGAGGTGTTTTAAAATATCGGGCGTTGAATCTGAAATCTGTTTTTTCCAGCTTAATCATATATGAATTCATCTGAATACTTGACCCAGCGAAAGCTGGTTTATCTTCGTTAATCTTATGTAAAGTCATTTGAATACTTGTCTCAGCGAAACCTGGTTTATCCACGTGAATCTTATTTGAATACATGTCTCAGCGAAACCTGGTTTATCCAGGTTAATCTTATGTGAAGTCGTCTGATTACTTGTCTCAGCAGTACTGAAGTTCATACATACCTTTTACTGTATTTATATCACGTGAAATGGGTTTGATGATGACGCAATTAAACATGACTACACTTTCATTGTCTAATTAATAAAATTGAAAATGGAAATGGGGAATGTGTCAAAGAGACAACAACCCGACCACAGAACAGACAACAACAGAAGGTCACCAATAGGTCTTCAATGCAGCGAGAAATTCCCGCACCCGAAGGCGTCCTTAAGCTGGCCCCTAAACAAATATTTATACTAGTTCAGTGATAATGGACGTCATACTAAACTCCAAATTATACACAAGAAACTAAAAGTAAAAATAATACAAGACTAACAAAGGCCAGAGGCTCCTGACTTGGGACAGGCGCAAAATTGCGGCGGGGTTAAACATGTTTATGATAAATTAGGTATTTATATGACAGACCTTTCTTGGTATTCCTAATTATTGGAAGATTTTATATAGACAGAAAAAGTATACCTAAAACGACAAAGTTATTTTTCATTTACCTGTATATATTATGAAAACCGGTTTTTTCAAAAGTGATTATTTTCTAAGGGTTAAATATTTCGCGGTGGTGTCTTGCCATGGCTTTATTTGGACTTGTTTGTTTGTTTTTTGGCCTTGAATGTTTGTCCCTAATATTTTATTAACTATGTATTTACTTTCAGGTATCACAGATCGAATTTATTCGTTCATAGTGTGTTAATTTACGTTTTTGATTGAGTTAAGCCTTCCAATTGATGTTTTATCGTGTGTTTTTCTATGTTGTGATGTTATACTATTGTTTCAGAAAAAGGGAGAAGGTTTGGTACCATTAAAACGTTTAATCCCGCTGCAAATGTTTGCACCTGTCCTAAGTCAGGAATCTGATGTACAGTAGTTGTCGTTTGTTTATGTAATTTATACGTGTTTCTCGTTTCTCGTTTTTTATATAGACTAGATCGTTGGTTTTACCGTTTGAATGGTTTTACACTAGTACTTTTGGGGCCCTTTATAGCTTGTTGTTCGGTGTGAGCCAAGGCTCCGTGTTGAAGGCCGTACATTGACCTATAATGGTTTACTTTTATAAATTGTTATTTGGATGGAGAGTTGTCTCATTGGCACTCACACCACATCTTCCTATATCTAATTATGAGATCTCAACCCTCCCCCTATACCTCTAGCCAATGTAGAAAAGTAAACGCATAACAATACGCACATTAAAAGTCAGTTAAAGAGAAGTCCGAGTCCGATGTCAGAAGATGTAACAAAAGAAAATAAACAAAATGACAATAATACATAAATAACAACAGACTACTAGCAGTTAACTGACATGCCAGCTCCAGACCTCAATTAAACTGATTGAAAGATTATGTCTTCATCATATGGATATCAGGCACAATCCCTCCCGTTAGGGGTTTAGTATCATACCATCATAAAATATATGAGAAGAGCATAATCCGTGTCATGCCAACAACTGGTTTTTAAATAAATGTGTTTAGTTCCGATGAAAAGACCCTATAAGTGAATCAATATTAAAGCCAAAATATGCAATCTTTAATGACCTGACAACAGTATCGTAACTATATCCCTTCTTAATAAGTCTATTTAAAGGTTTTGTTAGCTTCTGAGGTGAATACTGACATTTTAGTGCTTTATAAAGAATATTACCATAAAAGATTGGATGTGAAATACCTGAACGTATAAGAAGTCTGCATGTTGAGCTATATTTACGAATGATGTCCTTGTACCGATGATAAAATTTAGTAAATGTTTTGACTAGTTTGTGATATCGAAAACCCTGGTGTAATAATTTTTCAGTAATACATAAATTTCTTTCGTTAAAATCTGATACGTTGTTACATACACGAGCGAATCGTACAAGTTGAGATATATAAACACCGTAAGATGGTGACAAGGGAACGTCACCATCTAAAAATGGATAATTAACGATAGGAAATGAAAAATCATCTCTTTTATCATAAATTTTTGTATTAAGCTTTCCGTTAATGATATAGATATCAAGATCGAGGAATGTTCATCTATATTTATTGCAATTTTTTTAATACAAACTTAACCTTCGCTCAAGTGAAATATAAATAGTCTATATCAAATACATCTACCTATCTGGCTATGTATCTATTCTTATACATATATAAATAAGATTTAAAATAATTACAGCTGCCTACCTTTTGCACATGAGGGTCCGGAAAATCCCGCAAAGCACACGCAAAAGTATCCATATTGCGTATTGGAGCACTGACCATGTATACAGGGGTTACTGCTGCATTCTTGTCAATATAATACACGCATATAAATATGTTAAACATTATCATTCGAACAAACACATATGTGAATATGTTAAAAGACAGAAAAACCGTAGGAGAAAAATCTACATTAAAAGAATTCCTCCGTTAATTTCATGGAAACAAGACATATTTTAAAGCAAAAAAGAATTCGACCATTCTGAAGCTTCTTTTGCTAGCTGTAAAATCAGGTTTCATCTGCCATTTGTCTTTGGAAAATGTCTTTACCAAGTCAGGAATATGACAGTTGTTTTCCAGTCGTTCCGTAGGTTGATATAGTCGAACGTTTGATTTTCAGTTTTTATGTACTTCCTCTTTTCGAATTTACCTTGGAGTTCTGTATTTTTGTTATTACATTTGGGAGAGGGAGTAATCTCTGTTAATGGTGTTTTTTCGCCAAGTGCTATGGACAGTCCATTATTTAACATGAAATTTTCAAGCTGCCATTGTTTGAACCGATTTTAGACATTATCAATTACGTTATTAAGCAATGAATCTAAATGATTAATGATTAACGTTTGCACAAAATATGCTGGCATAGTTTACTTACCAACTTTATGATCCGTCTTTATAAGTGAATTTATCAAATTGGTGCCGAATTCTGTGTATTAAATGATATTTTTAATATATCATTAAAACAATAGATAGAATAAACCAATTTTATTTAAATGTATCATCTGTGTCTTTTTATTTGTCTTAATTAACCATTGTTACAGTAATACATTAGGAAAATTAGCAGGGTCCTAAGTACACCTTTTAAAATACATAACGTCCATGTCAATAAGAATTGACCAATCAAAAAACAAAGTGCTCATAAATAAGCTCAAATCACAACAGCAAGTGAGTCGCTAATATACATCTCAAATCTTTCTCAAATGCAACTGCATAAGAGCATTGAAGCACATTTTACACCTTCAATATAGCATGACACATCTTGAACTGCTTACCCTCCCGAGGCAACATAGTTCACCCGAAGTTTTCATTTAGTGTTTTAATGTTGCTGCTGCACTAACATTCTGTGTTTTTAGGTCTTATTTAAATGTCCGCGTTTTTTCCATCGGACATTGTCTTTTCTACGCTATTCATTCAATATTTAATTTTAATCAGAAAGTCGTACAGATTTTTAATTTCCGATTCCAGGAAATGCTTTTTCTGATGATTGTAGATATTTTCGGGGGATTTTAAGAGGACATAGACGTGCAGGTATTTGAATGAAGAGAATAACAATAAATTGTTGAAGGATAATTAAGATAAAAATTGTATCTTATCATGAAAACGTTTAACGCACTGATACAGACGCCTAAAGAAGCGACATAATTTTTTACACAAACACAACGTAGTTACTGGACGTAAAATGAAATTTAGTGGGCGAAGAAACAAAGTTATATTTTGGATATTGTCCGTTTACAGGAACAAAATATTAATTACATAATAAATGAAATGTAAAACATTATAAATGATTTTTTGATTTGATTTTTGGTGTTTTAACGCCACTTTTAAGCACCGCTTTTGGGCTATTTCGTGGCGGCCAGTTTTTATTGGTGGAGGAAGCCGGAGTGCCCGGAGAAAACCACCGACCTTCGATAGGAAAACTGACAATCCTAGTCAATTAAGATTGGAGTCGAGTGCACCCGCACGAGCGGGGTTCGAACTCACAACCTCAGTGTTGACTGGCTAGTGATCACAGTAGTAACTACTTAGACCACTCGGCCACCGAGGCCCCCATTATAAAAGTATCATATGTATATGAGAATTAGATACTTAAGTGAAGTATAAGTTATGTGGCTTTTATGATCGACTTTATAGTAGACAATTGGATGGAGAGTTGTCTCATTGGCATTCATACCACATCTTCTTTTGTCTAAGTATTGAGAATTTTATATAACACAATTCTTGACTCTACTAACATATAGAAAGAACATTTAGACACAAAGAAAACTCTATCTGAGACAAAACTGGATAGTACCAGAGTAATATTCCTAGTAGTCCTTTTTACAAACAACCACAAAACTTAAGGTTTTTGATTTAGATTCAGCAGTGCATTTTTGTAATTCATATTGTTATTGAAAGTGGCTCTCCCACTTATTTAAATTCACTTTGTCAGCTGTAACTGTGTATATCAAGAATCTAATGACATCTAAAATTCTATTGTTACACTCTTACTGCTACATAATGCAACTGTTCCTTAATAATTGACAAAAATGTGTTCAGGACCGTCCCAATGCCCAAACGGAATGCAAAAAAGGTAAAAACATTATGATATGGTTTACTTACGATATCCCATTTCCAGCACTGTATATAAAATGGTTACTTTTTACAATGATAGAATCGCTATGTACAATTTCAATTGAAAATATTATTTTATAGTATATGTTAGAGAATTTGTAGAAAGCTATACAATATACTAACTTAACTTCGTACATGTATCATGTGATTACCGCTAAGTGACATGACAGTATTAAACTGTTTGAATAGAAAAGTGAATACGTCACATTATGATTGTTTTATGGCTACCGTTAAGGGAGCTACCATTTGATTTTTATGGGGGGGCTAGGATGAAAAATTTTGTCCTGCTTTTTTTTTTAGTTGTAATCTCTGTCCTGCCTTTTTATTTGTTACTCTATTCGGTCCTGCCTTTTTTTTTCACTAGTTTATCCTGAATTTTTTTACACAAATTGTCATCCTGCCTTTTTTTTACCAATTTGCTCATCCTGCCTTTTTTTTAACTCAAAACTCCTGTCCTGCCTAATTTTTTCAAATTTCATCCTAGCCTCCCCATAAAAATCAAATGGTAGCTCCCTAATGTTACGATTAAAAGTAAAATGTAACTTAATTAAATCTGTTGAATTCGTAATGGATTTAATCAACATTTAAAATTTAAACAAAAAATATATCGTGTACTGACGCTTGTGCAACCAAGTCCAGAGTGATATGTATGTTAAACAAATGCTAAAGCTTTGTAAAACGTCCTTTATAAATGTATAAAGAACTTACTCACGTCATGCCTTCTCCGTGCGATGTCAGAAAAATATGTTTTACGTAAGTTGGGCAGATACATCTGTTAAACGTACGTTGAGATTGTAATTTGAAATGAATTGATTAAATTCGAATAAAAACTTCCTATGAAGGAAATATTTTTGAAATTCCTTTTTGTCTGTTTTGTTTAAAATATCCTTTAATCTTTTTATTTCGTTCTTTATTTATTGGTTTCTGTAATAAATTCAGAAACAAACTAATTTATTAATTTACTCCTGAATACTGTTCTTGTTCAATATTAAAGGGTATTAGCTACGAGATTTAAAAAAAATATTTTAATTTAAAGAACAAAGAAGAATATTACAAATGTATACTTACATCCTCTCTTTTCTGAAGATATAAACAACATATGTAGTTCTTCATAACAAGGAAGTGTTTGCGTACGTAGAACTGGTTTTATCCCCATCAAATTTTGTGTCTGTACATATAAGTCACGCTATCTGAACCATCAGTTCTTAATTGATATTTGCCTTTGTTTGTTTGTCTGTTTTATTTGAAGGAATCGAGTGATGGTGTCTTTTGTACTGTGTGGTGTTGTTTTTTTTTTTTTTTTTTTTTACTTTGCCTGTTATTATTGACTCTATAGCTACTATGCAAGTTATAAATATACAGATATAAAGTCATTTTTGTTCTGACAGGGGACGTACGGTGTTTGTTGAAAAGAGAATGCTTGTGGTTTGTTGAAAAGAGAATGCCTGTATTGACATTAAATTTCATGGATATGTTGACTTCTATATAAATTTACTGTCTATAAAAGTTGAATTATTCGAATCACTAAGGGTTTTTTGTCCCAGCTCTTTATTTTCGTATTTGATTTGCCCTTCCAACTGTTTTGTTTCGAACACAACGGGTAAGTCTTACTCCGAAAACAATTTCCAATTTACTGCTAAACGTTCTCGAATTGGAGTATAGATATGCATGCTTCAGGAAACTATACTTACCAAATCTCAGCAAACTATCTAAAATTAAATTTAAAATCTTTTGAAATGCATAAAAAGAACGCACATGACTTCGTTTAGGACTTAATAAAGCTACACGGGAAAAGAGTGTTACATCATATACAGTGTATCAAAGCGACGACTGACAAGTTGCAGTCTGCCTACTCATTTGGTGTGCATGTGTTTCTTATTTTCTCTCCCTCTCTCAACTAAAATCTTTCAAAATAATGTATTATACAATATAAGTAATAGCATTGTTTGTCTGTTTGCAGTATTCTATTTTTAGAGTTTCCAGTGAGGAATGTCGCAAAGGCTTGTTTTTGATTATATGGCTATCCTAGTATTGTTTGAGGACATTAGATAATTTGTATGGCAAATACTTGGAGGTACATGCATATGTCAAATTTATTTCCTACTTATTTTTTTTTTCTATTTTCAATTTAGAACTTGCCATTCGGAGAATTTGTGTATTTTCAAAACGATATATTAACAATTAAAATTTTTAAAGTCGTCAGAGATACACATTGCTAATAGGAGAAGCAGACTACGTTTCTGTAAAAGTCATGAAATTTTAAACGTGTGCCTAATGAATACGGAATACTCTAGACATAAATGTATAGCACCAAAAGTAACTAGCTCGCAGCTCGACAGCAATGAAAACAACCATTGATAACGGTAAAAACTTAATAAAGGCATGTAACCGTGTTAGACTACTTGTTTGAACATTCGCTCTCCCAGATATGAGGGTTTCTCATTGTCGAGTTGCAAGTTGCGAGTTGAAAAGGCCGAGTTGCGAGTTACAAAAGTCGAGTTGCGAGTTACGAAAGTCGAGTTGCGAGTTACGAAGGTCGAGTTGCGAGTTCCGAAGGTCGAGTTGCGAGTTACGAAGGTCGAGTTGCGAGTTACGAAAGTCGAGTTTCGAGTTACGAAGGTCGAGTTGCGAGTCAGAAAAATATTATGTTGCTCTTATTTCTTAAAAATTATATAGATATAAACGGTCGTATATATAAACGGTCGTGTCGTCTGATTTTTGAAACAGAATTTTCAGGTTTACTTCGCATTTAATAAACAAAGCATACATGTACCCGAACTTAGTTATACACTGCATGAGGAAGGGTCGCGGTATTTTGATTGCAGGATTTGAAAGTTATGCTATACTTATTTATAAGAGTCTATATGTTGCAAAGTCACGCACGCTTAAATTTCTTTCATGAGAGCGACATTGTTAATTTTCTAAATAAAACAGGATATACTGTAGATGTAAGACAAAATGTATACCGTACACATACTGAACAAATCAAGCATAAGAAAATAAATCATGTAGACATATGAAATATACTTGCAAATTATCGACATCTCACAGAATATGACACTGTGTTAGGCCTAAAGTAAATACTTATCAAAGGTACCAGGCTTATAATATTTTCTACGCCAGACGCGCGTTTCGTCTATACAAGACTCATCAGTGACGCTTGAATAAAGAATATTCATTAGCATACCAAGTGCTAACTCTTCGTCTTTCACAAAGGTTTAGGGTGATATAGGCACAATTGTACATTCAACTTAGGAAAATATCTCATGAATTAGTCAGAAATGTGATATAATATGTGCTTTATGTGATAAATTAAATAATTTTGAACTTTGTTTACTTTGTGATTCAACCCCAAGCGGTGAGTGCATATATATATACCATATTGTTAATAATCGAGTTGTTCAATGTATGTATATCTGAATACTACAACGCAAAAATAAGCATGCTATAGATGTCTTTCTATGGCATTATGGTAACTTAATGGCATAGGAGATCATAAAATGGATTTTGTTTTAAATTGGAAAGACGTTATTCTACAATAAGCTATACCGCTGTTACAAAAAATAAAGGAACAGTTTTAAGGAATGTTATGGCGTGTGTTTTTACGGTATGAGCACGGAAGCCTTGTCTGTCACAAGTTTACTTTTTTACCTGCATGCAGCCTTGATAAAAATGTTGTAGTTTCAGATATAAGCTGGGTATTGTACATTTTTGTATGATTAACCCGTTTTTTAGAAAGAAATTACATATTCCAAAACTGCGTCTTTTGTCTCTTTTACAAAAGTATCTTCGACAGCTACATGTATAGAATAAAGAATTTGGGTATGATTAACTCGTTTCTTAGAAAGAAGTTAAATATTCCAAAAACTGCGTCTTTTGTCTCTTTTACAAAAGTATCTTTGACAGCTACATGTATAGAATAAAGAATGGAAACGGGGAATGTGTGAAAGAGACAACAATCCAACCAAAATATACAAGTCAACCCAAGGCCAACAATGGGTCTTCAACACAGCAAGAAATCCCACACTCAGAAGCAGCCCCGAGCAAGCCCCGAAACACAATGTACACTAGATCAAGAAAATGGACGCCATTCTATTCTCCAAAACATACAGATGAACCAAAATTAAAAAATAAACAAGACCAACAAAGGCTAGAGGTTCCTGACTTAGGACAGACGCAAAAATGCGGCGGGGTTAAACAGCTTTTGATGAGCGCTCAACCTTCCCCCTTCACCTCTAGCCAATGTAGATATATATAACTTAAACGTCCACAATTTTGAGTGTCACTGCCAGAGAATACATTTTGGGTCCCTAACACATATTGCCTCGCAACTCGACCTTCGTAACTCGCAACTCGACTTTCGAAACTCGCAACTCGACCTTCGTAACTCGCAACTCGACTTTCGTAACTCGCAACTCGACTTTCGTAACTGGCAACTCGATACTCGACAACAAGTGAATTTCCCCAAATATTTGCTTTTATCATATCAGTGGTTTTTTGTTAGTTTGTTCTATTCTTTATAACGATTCCAATATACATACCACAGCATTTATTTGAACATTTTCCATCTTTGAGACGCACGAATTTTTTCATGTTTTCCTGAAACAATAAATTATTTAAGTAACCAACGTTGATACTCTTAGATATTGAAAACAAAAACGATAAAATGTCCACGTATTTCTGTAATAACCTTCATCCGATATGCCGTAAAAACAAAATTTGGTTTGATTCGGAAGAACCTTTATTGAGTATGCTTGAGAACAAAATTCGGACAGTTATAAGAAATAAAACGTTGGAAAGCAAAATAACTAAACCTGTCCACGATCTTTTTTGCAAGAGAAGTTCCAGTGAGTTGCAATGAGGTAGAAGGCACCAAGTTTGCAATCAAAATCATTGTCGAAAATAAACAGACAACGCAATGTCAAAAGAAAAAAAAAAAAACTAAAATAGTCAGTGGTACAAATCGTGTGGATCATTTCAAGTACACATTTTGGGGTAAGAAATAAAAATTAAGCTTTTAAATTTTTATTTGTTCGAAGCGCATTTCTGTATTATTCCTTGATCAGGAATGCCCAAAGCCAAGTGATCGAAAACCAAGAACGTATAAGTACAGTGGTTAGTCGCAAAGTCACCATTTTGTTCATGTATACAATTATTTACGATTTGTATATGATTCTAAGTTATAGCAATGGTTTAAAATTTGACCAAAGCTTAAGCCAACAAATGTTTTAGACAATGCATCATTTGAATTATACCACTACCGAAATCCGACGACTGGGTGTGTTGTACCCTCGTAGACGAATAGCAGGAGTGGATCCAGTATTTTTGAAAGATGAGGCGTAATTTGACAAAATGGATTAAATACTATTGAGCGAAGAAAGGCGGAAAATTTTTTGGACGATTTTAGGCAAAAAATATCATATTAATCGTTTAAACTTAAAAACATGATACAATTATTATGTTGGTGATCAAAAAAAGGGGAGGCGTACGCCCTCTACGCCCTCTGGATCTGCCACTGGGTAGATCATCACCTGTTTTAATTACCAAGTTTTAGTTAAACATTTAATATAAACTCCGTGTCCACAACGCGTGTTTCTAAAATTAGCTTCAGGTACCGTCTTGAGGCCAGCTTGAAATACTGAGTGGGAGAGGAAACAACAAAGCACAAAGGTTGAAGGGTAATAACTGATAATATTTGATATATATATACTTGCAAATGAAACTTCAAATTTAAAACAAATAAAAACCGTCTAGTTTTATTAGCACTGTAAACCAGGGTTATTTAACATATATGTATAAATGCGCAGCTCGTATTGACCATAATGAACCAGATTTCAGTTTAACGATGAAAAGGTGGAGTTTTTAAAAAAGAACAAAAAAGAAACGGTTATTCTAAACACAAGTACGTCTAGTGCCCTCTGGTTGTTTACATCCTCGTCAGTTGGTGGATAGTTGTCTCATTAGCAATTATATATCACATTTTTATTTTTATACTGAAAAGCAAAAAGTGCATCACACATCACATATATATATATATATATATATATACAACTCGTCTAAACATCAGCCCAACAATGTTAGATCTGTAAATTTGCTTTCGCAACTTTTTTGTTCTTCCCTCGCCGGGATTCGAACTCATGCTACTGAGATATCGTGACACCAAATCGCCTGCACTGTATCCGACACGCTAGACCACACGACCACCTAGGCTTCACAAAAATAAAGCTTTCGGTGGCCGGGTGTTACCTTTCCTCGTCAGTTTTAATCTAGCGTCGTAATACAGTACATGATATATAAGGCATGAAGATGGAATTGTTACAGATCAGCTGAAATATCTATTGTAAAGGATCCTACAAATTAATACAAGATACAGTCACAGAAATAATTATATTTATAAGTACGTCTGAACCAGTGACAACTCTACAACAGATTTCTCCATCGGATCACCAGCAGTGATGGCGATACATGGCTGTGTATTTCTGTATATACAACTCGTCTAAACATCAGCCCAACAATGTTAGATCTGTAAATTTGCTTTCGCAACTTTTTGTTCTTCCTCGCCGGGATTCGAACTCATGCTACTGAGATATCGTGACACCAAATCGCCTGCACTGTATCCGACACGCTAGACCACGACCACCTAGGCTTCACAAAATAAAGCTTTCGGTGGCCGGGTGTTACCTTCCTCGTCAGTTTTAATCTAGCGTCGTAATACAGTACATGATATATAAGGCATGAAGATGGAATTGTTACAGATCAGCTGAAATATCTATTGTAAAGGATCCTACAAATTAATACAAGATACAGTCACAGAAATAATTATAAGTATATATATATACAACGTTCAAACCTATGATTGCGTTGGATAAAAACCGCAATTTTTACAAAAGACCAAAAAAGTGAAAAAGTATATTTTAACAAAACGCATTTGACTAACAGGTCGAACAACAAATGTTCTTAAACCCTGCTGACTGCCATTGGCGATTGCCAAATAAACGGATCACCAGGTGTAATAAATGGATCTTTAATTATAAATTTAATACCAAACAGAAAACAATAAACTTGCGGAAAAGATGGTATACCGCAAACAAAAGGTTTAAAGATGTTTGTACACCATATCCGGATTTCGACAATTAATGTCTCTTCAGTGATGTTAGGAATCGAAACGGTATTTGGAAGGCCATATAATTTACCTCAATTTAGGATAGACTCTTGAATTTTGAGGAGTCAAAATAGGATGAACGGATCATATCAACCCGAAGGTAAATTTAATAAATACAGCACAAACAACATTTTCCAAAAGACCAAAAAAGTGAAAAAGTATATTTTAACAAAACGCATTTAACTAACAGGTCGAACAACAAATGTTATTAAACCCTGCTGATTGCCATTGACGATTGCCAAATAAACGGATCACCAGGTGTAATAAATGGATCTTTAATTATAATAAACTTGCGGAAAAGATGGTATACCGCAAACAAAAGGTTTAAAGATTTTTGTACACCATATCCGGATTTCGACAATTAATGTCTCTTCAGTGATGTTAGGAATCGAAACGGTATTTGGAAGGCCATATGATTAAACTCAATTTAGGATAGACTCTTGAATTTTGAGAAGTCAAAAAAGGATGAACGGATCATATAGACCCGAAGGCAAATATAATACAAGCCCAAACGAAAAAATATAAATAAGTCTAAATTGAAAACAACGTTCAAACCTATTATTGCGTTGGATAAAAACCACAATTTTTACACGTGTGCATGCAAAACGAATTTCTTGTTAGAGGGGGTCTAAACACAGCACAAACAACATTTTACAAAAGACCAAAAAAGTGAAAAAGTATATTTTAACAAAACGCATTTGACTAACAGGTCGAACAACAAATGTTCTTAAACTCTGCTGACTGCCATTGGCGATTGCCAAATTAACGGATCACCAGGTGTAATAAATGGATCTTTAATTATAAATTTAATACCAAACAGAAAACAATAAACTTGCGGAAAAGATGGTATACCGCAAACAAAAGGTGCAAAGATTTTTGTACACCATATCCGGATTTCGACAATTAATGTCTCTTCAGTGTTGTTAGGAATCGAAACGGTATTTGGAAGGCCATATAATTTACCTCAATTTAGGATAGACTCTTGAATTTTGAGGAGTCAAAATAGGATGAACGGATCATATAAACCCGAGGGCAAATATAATACAAGCCCAAACGAAAAAATAAATAAGTCTAAATTGAAAACAACATATATATATATATATATACTTACGTCTGAAAGTGACATCAACCCAACAATGTTAGATCTGTAAATTTGCTTTTTGCGCAATTTTTTGTTCTTCCTCGCCGGGATTCGAACCCATGCTACTGAGATATCGTGACACCAAATCGCCTGCACTGTAGCCACACGCTAGACCACACGACCACCTGGGCTTCATAAAATGAAGCTGTCGGTGGCCGGGTGTTACCTTTCCACGTCAGTTTTAATCTAGCGTCGTACTACAGTACATGATATATAAGGCATAAAATGAAGCTTTCGGTGGCCGGGTGTTACCTCTCATGCCTTATATATCATGTACTGTAGTACGACGCTAGATTAAACTGACGTGGAAAGGTAACACCCGGCCACCGAAAGCTTCATTTTATGAAGCCCAGGTGGTCGTGCGGTCTAGCGAGACGGCTACAGTGCAGGCGATTTGTGTCACGATATCTCAGTAGCATGGGTTCGAATCGGCGAGGAAGAACAAAAATTTGCGAAAGCAAATTTACAGATCTAACATTGTTGGGTTGATGTTTAGACGAGTTGTATATACTAATGTACACAGCCATGTATCACCATCACTGCTGGTGATCCGATGGATCAATCTGTTGTAGAGTTGTCACTGGCTCAGACGTACTTATAAATATAATTATTTTCTGTGACTGTATCTTACATTAATTTGTAGGATCCTTTACTATAGATAATTTAGCTGATCTGTAAAAATAACATCTCCATGCCTTATATATCATGTACTGTAGTACGACGCTAGATTAAAACTGACGTTGAAAGGTAACACCCGGCCACCGACAGCTTCATTTTTATGAAGCCCAGGTGGTCGTGTGGTCTAGCGGGACAGTGCAGGCGATTTGGTGTCACGATATCTCAGTAGCATGGGTTCGAATCCCGGCGAGGGAAGAACAAAAAATTTGCAGATCTAACATTGTTGGGTTGATGTTTAGACGAGTTGTATATACATAATGTACACAGCCATGTATCACCATCACTGCTGGTGATCCGATGGATCAATCTGTTGTAGAGTTGTCACTGGCTCAGACGTACTTATATATATATATATTAAAAATTTTATAATTGTGAGACAAAAACAAATAATTCTTAATCCGCAATTAACAAAATGGAAATTGTCCATTTTACTTGCGACCTTGCTTAAAGACAGCAAAACATAGCAATTGCTCAATCTAGAAAATATGTTCAAATGGTACACCATTGTCTAAAAGAATGAAATACATATCAAGGATGTTCGCGTATCTTGTTATTGACGTTTTGTCAGATATTCGAAATCTTCTAGATTTATCGATGGACCTATTAAAAAGTTGTGCCCGCTAACCCCATTCTTTTCTTTTCGTAAATTTATTACATAGAGTTTAAAAAGTCAGAGATCTTATAAAATCCTTGTTATTTTTCAATAGTTTTTTTAAAGAAAAAAAGTACCAATGTTAAATGTTTGAAAAATTAAGAGAGGATCATTTCCCGCCAAATTTTCAATGGCTCAAAAACAAGTTCACGGACCTTGCATTTTTGTCTGCTTTCTTAGTTCTTTTGTATATATACTATCAATTTATAACAGTCATCAAAAGCTTGTTATTTTGAAATAGAGTAGCGAACATCCTTAAATTCTTCAAAGAAATTATAGAGTTATATGTATATTCTTTACATAAGGACGACGATGCATATTTGTACTGTTGACAATAAAATTTAAGGAAGTAAACGTTCTGTCAATGATGTTTTCTACTGATATAAGTAACATGATGAGGTAACAAAAAGGGTATATACAGTTTTTTAAAGCCAGGAGCCCACGTATCGTGAGCCGGATCTACCCTACCTCGAACTTGTTTGAAAATCCTGAATCCGCTACCGTTACATGTATTAGTCAAGGCTCAGCAACAAATCAGACTGTAGTTTTCTTTTGTAATAATTTGAAATAGTCATGAAAAACGGAACATGATACAATAAGTTAAAATAATGAACTATTGCTCGATGAAGCACGATGAACATGAATAACATTAACATGTACAGTAAACTGACAAAACAGAATATATAAAATATAGAACATGTAAAATATAAAACGCAATACTGAAAATGTAAAATATAAAACAGAATTTGTATAATACCTTTTCATTGATCTCCTTGATCTCAATCCATTCATCACCGTCTATTTCTTTTGATATCCCGGTGACTTGGACGGAATCTTTTAATGTTGTACATCCATGTATTCTTTTTTGTAGGTTGATATACTCAACACACTCTAGTCGAGAATCAGGAATGAAGTAGCAGTCCTGGTTAAGACTTGAAGCTATATTAATTAATATTGCCCATATTGTCACACAATGCAGCATGTTTTGTGAGTCTATGCAAAAAGAAACAAATCAAATTCGTACTTTACAAATCTATATAGACATATTAAATTTGTCGTAGCAGCAAATCTGTCCTTCTTTTTACGTTTATATATGGCGCGGAATCAGGGTCAAATGTTTAATTCAAAATAGCTCATTCGTAAAAAGCATACACCAAATGCTTAATCAAATAAAGCATAAGTTGAATTTAATTCAACACATGGTATATGATATCATGCACTAGTTTAAATTATGATAAACCACAAGCTGAAATTAAATTTTGCATTTCCTAAATTTTATTTTGGCATATGCTTAAATAATTTAGAATTTGCAGGGTTTTTACGTTAAAGTTACCCACTCCTTTGGTTTAAAGCAAGTGGACAATTCGAACTATGTATTTTCTGTGTGTAGTTTTATTTATTTGATATATTTATTGGTTTTTTTAATCGCCCAGAGTCTATAAATGTAAATAAATTAAACAGATTTGACTTCCTGGTCACGATATAAGCATTTTAAATAAGAAAGTTGAAAGACAATTTAGGTAGAATTGCATCCCTTAAATTAAATTAATCACTGTGTTATTAATGGTAAAAATTCATCACAGCTTTTGTTCTGACTTACATATGACAGAAAATAACAAAATTCACTTGATTGTTTCTGAGCATAATAAAGCCGAAACTGATGTGAACATTTGTCATGTAAATATCAAATTTTCTTCATTCTTTGTGCTAGTTACCTCTGCATGGTATTTATAAGATACATGTATCTGTATTTTCCGAAAGGTTCCAAAAAATAACGCAAAACTTTCAAAAAGCATAATGACCTGGAAACATACTAGGTTATAACAGATAGTTAACCGTTAATAAGTTACTTCGACATCACCTACGGAGATTTAATGGATGGTGGTTAATAAAAGCACTGACATCATCTACGGAGATTTAATGGATGGTGGTTAATAAAAGCACTGACATCCTCTACGGAGATTAAATGGATGGTGGTTAATAAAAGCACTGACATCATCCAGTAAAAGTTGTAGCACATTTACATTTTTGTGAAATTTGCTATCGACATGGCAAGTGTGATTTTAAAACAAAATTATTAGGAAGGAATGTCGAAAAATGGTAATTGTAAACATTTCCTTTAGTAGCCCCTTTGCAAAAATTATATACATTGATATATAGATTTTACCTCTGGTAATATAAATTCTATATGTACCATCCTTTGATATTCAGATGCAATTCTACGATTTTTTATTGCATCACCATCTGATAAAATTACGAAATGCAGCTTGCATCAAATGACTATTCACATTTTCCTACTAAAACTTAAAGGTAACTAATTAAAAGAAGAGCCACAAATGAAACGTATGAAAGATATAATAAGTATACTAAAGAGGCGATTTTCATTCCTAAAGAATGCAGACCCCTTGCATCCGCGCTTTAATCGCTTGAAAAGCATTCATGTAAAATTGTTATGTACATAGTTTCTTACCGCTTTATGTCGTCAGTTCAAACTTATCTTCTTATATCTATTATGATATCCCAGACGAACTGAAGTTTAAAGATTATCATACGTCCTTGTTCTAGATAAATGAAACAATTTAGTACTGTGGCGCCTGCATGACACAAACAGCGGAATCTTAGACTGAGACATGGTTCAGGTAATTAGGCTCAATTCGGACTGGATCCATTAAGGAATTATCGAAATCATCATTGTGTTACTGGGCGTAAACGGCTCTCGCATTATAAATTTAAATTGACCATTTTTCTTTTTTTTATTGACATATAAGCGCTTATTTTATTTACTACTTATTGATTAATTAAATGTTTACCCTTTTCAACACTTTTTTTTAAAACGGACCAACTGTTAAAGAGACGCGAAACGGACCAACTGTTAAAGAGACGCAAAACGGACCAACTGTTAAAGAGACGCGAAACGGACCAACTGTTAAAGAGACGCAAAACGGACCAACTGTTAAAGAGACGCGAAACGGACCAACTGTTAAAGAGACGCGACAAATATCAAAAGGACATTCAAACTCAAAGTCGAAAATAAACTGACAACGCAATGGCAATAAAAAAAAACCAAAAAAAAAAAAGATAAACAACAGTTCACAAAACACAACATAGAAAATCAAAGACTGAGTAACACGAACCCCACCAAAAACCGGGGATGATCTCAGGTGCCCGGAAGGGTAAGCAGATCCTGCTCCACATGTGGCACCCGCCGTGTAAAGTTTATAATAAATATAATGATTAAGCAATGAATACCATCAATAAGTATTGATTTCGTGTGGGTTATATAGTTCAGGCGACGACGTTATAAGATATCATCAATTTCGGAGTTTAATGAATATTCTTCACAGACACCTACATGCTGTTTGTTTTTTACAATTCAATTCTCATTTCAATTCAATATTTTATTTAAGTCTCATCTCTCAATAATATAATATAATATTACATTTAGTGTACATTATAGATATAGAATAAAGAGCCATTCTGTATAGAATTATAAGAAATATAAAATAAAGAGCCATTCTGTATAGAATTATAAGAAACTATTATACTAAAACATTATAGAAAATTCGTCTATTATAAAACATATTTATATGTACATTATTGACAGAATAAAACATTTCTACGTCTATTTAAAACAAGATAGCATGCTTTGATACATCTACGAATCATGTCAATATCTGTAGATAAAAACACTAATTTCTGCTTATCATCAAAAAACATAACATCAGTATTAAAATGTTTTTGTTAAATTTATAATAACACATTTCTTTGGCTAAAAGCCAGTGGAAAATTCCTATGTTGGATCTTGTGTGAATGTCTATAAATCCTGCAACAGTACCATAATGTGAAAACTGTATTTATTGTGAACATTTTGGGATATATTGGGTTCATACTTAATATTCTGTTATTCTTATCTCTAGATTAATAGTCTTTTTAACCAATCCGTTGAATGCATAAAAATGTAAATGTTCATCTATAATAAGTGTATTTAAATTACTGACGTGAAAGTCGAAATTTAAATGTTTAATCTATAATAACTACCTTTATCATATACTTGTATAAAATATTACTAAAATTTTACAGTTCAATAACATTTAAAAATATTAAAATGCTATGAAAGGATTACTAGGTTTATTGATCAGATTCCTACGAATTTCCTCTGCGGGCTGATAAAGGAACCTTTATTGACTGCTTCCGGAATGTTATCACATGCCTTGCCGTTAATTTCCGTGACGTTTATCACATGCAACTTCGTGCATTTCCGGAAATTGTTCGAAAACGACAACACAGTGCGGAAAACCGCAAGTGATTTAAGACTTTTCACAAAATAGTTGAGGAGCAAATTTCAAACTAAGAACATGATAATTGTTGTGACAAGACAAATAAAATGCTTGTTATATCAATAAAAACAATTAAAGTTAAGAAATTTGTATTTGGTTGTCTATGAATTATTATCTAAAAATTCATGGAAAGACAAAATTTTAACTAATAGTTCTTGTCTGTATTTCTTCTGTTGAAGTGTATGATAAAAAGATAATACATGTCATTTATCATATCAGACCCTTTATTGGCCCTCGTTTAAGATATCAGCCCTCGAATCTGCGGCTCTTGGGCTGATATCATGACCTAGGGCCGATAAAGGGTCTGATATGAAAAATGCCATGTAATAATCTATACTTATTTCTGTTTGCTCAGATATAAAGCAAGTACATACATGTGTTGTTAAAAATAGTATTCTACATTGTTTATTTGCTAACTAAATGTTTTGGTTATTTTTCACACTGTAATGACATATTTTATATGATTACTTCAATTTCAAATATATATAAAAGATATGGATTTGACTGAATTATTTTAGGTCCTTGTTAGTCATATAGCTCTGGAGTCGGTTTCACAAAAATACTTACGACTAAGATTGATCGTAATTCATGAACAATTCAGTATACTTAAGGATGTACTTAGGTGAAATTCGAAAAAAAATTGAAAAATTGAGGTGCACTCAGGTGCTCTGGCAGACTAAGCAGATACTGGTTTACAAGTGGCTTCCTTAATGAACTGATATGATTGTTATACGAGCAAGAAGTTTTGAGTTTTGTAAAACCAGAATCAATAAAATGGCCTCACTGTGACTTTTATATGATGAACAGCAATAAAAGTGCTGTTTCTTTGCTTTTTGCGTTTTTTGCGGTGCATATACTGATTTTATGTCATGGATGGATACCCCATATCCTTTTTTTTCTATAATATGTATTTATAATATTCATTGCAATATACTTTTATCATTTATTTGTGAAAATCTTAATCAAGAAACAGGCATCTGAATATCCTATTTATTTAGACCGGGGCAATATTTTCTTTGATTGGTTTCTGTCTACAATTCAGCATACTATTTGTCTGAAAACATTCTTTGTCTTCGTTTCCCTTTTACATGTAACCATCCTGTTGTTGTAGGAGATTTTGTTGTTGTCACTGTTTTTGTTGTGGTCACTTGCAATTTGATATTAGAACCTGTCAAAACATATGGAAAAAATATGATGGCAGTCATTGGATGAGGTGACCTGTAATTCAAATCTTATATACAAAATTTAGAAAAAAAAAAGAATTATTTTGTTGCAAGAGCATGTTTGCAACATGCATTTTCATTTAATCAGTCCTACATGCTACATGTATTAAACAATTGGATATTGTGAACTGTAAAGGCTAGTTTGAATTGTTCTCCTTTTTAAAAGACGTATTGATGTTTTGTTAAAAACTCTTACAATCATACATATGCCGTCTTTTTAGAAATATTGTGATATATTGAGAACTGAGCATTTTGTATCTTTTATTATCAATTAAGGTGGTACCAAACACATTGACTAAAATTAATTTGGCCCGTTTAATTTTCATAAAATTTTGACAAAATATTTACTTTGACCCTTTGACAAAAATATAAAAATTTCAAAAAACTTGAATTACACACTTTATCGGAAAAGTTTCATTGTATAGCAGTATGACAAACACTAATTTTGATCATTGAGAAGCTTAATATGTCCTTAACAATAGTACGTGATTAAAACGTTCAGCTGATTTTTACAGAGTTATCTCCCTGTAGTGTTATGTACCACCTTTTAAATCTTCAAAAGAACAGTAACGTACAGATGTTAGATACTGCAATGGTAATTCCAATATAATAGAATTTTATGTGACCGTCATACAAGTGAGAGGTTTAGCTAGCTATAAAACCAGGTTTAATCCACCATTGTCTACATAAGGAAATACCTGTACCAAGTCAGGAATGTGACAGTTGTTTTCCATTCGCTTGATGTGTTTGAGCTTTTGATTTTGTCATTTGCTTAGGGACTTTCCGTTTTGAATTTTCCTTGGAGTTCAGTAGTTTAATTACCACCACTTATTCAAGTACATTGTATGATAAATGTACCTTGCAGCTACCCTGGTCAACATAGGTCCATTTAGAACTGCAAGATGTATGTATATGCAACCACGTGATAGAGAATACTCTACACAAATCCTTTGCAGCTGAAGGGCGTTATCAAAATGTCAAGGATGTGGAAATGCACAGTGTTTTATTTCTAAAATATATACTAGTAACTAATTTGTATTTGGTTGTCTATGAATTATTATCTAAAAATTCATGGAAAGACAAAATTTTAACTGTGTTGGTAATTTTTTTCTTTGTATGTATATGTTTTATTTTTGTACAGTTTTATAGATATTGATGATGCAAATTACCACCACTTATTCAAGTACATTGTATGATAAATGTACCTGTCAAGGATGTGGAAATGCCCAGTGTTTCATCTAAAATATATACTTAGTAACTAAAAGCAAGATGTATGTATATGCAACCACGTGATAGATTTCACACAAATCCTTTGCAGCTGAAGGGCGTTATCAAAATGTCAAGGATGTGGAAATGCACAGTGTTTTATCTAAATATATACTAGTAACTAATTTGAAAAAAAGGGCGGGAGATACCTTGGCGACATTCAAAACTCACAAGTCGAAGAGAAACTAACAACGCCATGGCAAAAAAAAACTCAATTACGACGAAAAGTTAAACCAAGTCCAAAAACACTACATAGAAAACTAAAGACTGACTAACACGAACCAAACCGAAAATTGAGGTGCTCTCAGGTGCTCTGGCAGACTAAGCAGATACTGGTTTACAAGTGGCTTCCTTAATGAACTGATATGATTGTCATACGAGCAAGAAGTTTTGAGTTTTGTAAAACCAGAATCAATAAAACAGCCTCACTGTGACTTTTATATGAAGAACAGCAATAAAAGTGTTGTTTCTTTGCTTTTTGTGTTTCTTGCGGTGCATATACTGATTTTGTGTCATGGATGGATACCCCATATCCTTTTTTTTCTATAATATGTATTTATAATATTCATTGCAATATACTTTTATCATTTATTTGTGAAAATCTTAATCAAGAAACAGCCATCTGAATATCCTATTTATTTAGACCGGGGCAATATTTTCTTTGATTGGTTTCTGTCTACAATTCAGCATACTATTTGTCTGAAAACATTCTTGGTCTTCGTTTCCCTTTTACATGTAACCATCCTGTTGTTGTAGGAGATTTTGTTGTTGTCACTGTTTTTGTTGTGGTCACTTGCAATTTGATATTAGAACCTGTCAAAACATATGGAAAAAATATGATGGCAGTCATTGGATGAGGTGACCTGTAATTCAAATCTTATATACAAAATTTAGGAGAAAAAAAAAGAATTATTTTGTTGCAAGAGCATGTTTGCAACATGCATTTTCATTTAATCAGTCCTACATGCTATTAAACAATTGGATATTGTGGACTGTAAAGGCTAGTTTGAATTGTTCTCCTTTTTAAAAGACATATTGGTGTTTTGTTAAAAACTCTTACAACCATACATATGCCGTCTTTTTAGAAATATTGTGACATATTTAGAACTGAGCATTTTGTATCTTTTATTATCAATTAAGGTGGTACCAAACACATTGACTAAAATTAATTTGGCTCGTTTAATTTTCATAAAATTTTGACAAAATATTTACTTTGACCCTTTGACAAAAATATAAAAATTTCAAAAAACTTGAATTACACACTTTATCGGAAAAGTTTCATTGTATAGCAGTATGACAAACACTAATTTTGATCATTGAGAAGCTTAATATTTCAACAATAGTACGTGATTAAAACGTTCAGCTGATTTTTACAGAGTTATCTCCTGGAGTTCAGTAGTTTTGTTTTTTTCCTTTTTAGTTAATTACAAAGTTTGCAACGTGTGCTTGATAACACAAATAGTGCCACAATTGGAGCTTTAATTGTTTTAACGCTTAACGGGAACTTGCTAGCAGGATTTCATTGGGTTTTGGAAACCTAATATTTATTTTTATAGTGTTTGTGGATATTACTGTCTTTCTTAGTCGTGTTTTTTTCTATCCCCCAATTTATGAAATTTGACCGTTTTTTTAACGTTTTGCACGTATATTAATCAAAATAGGAAGAAAGAAAAAACAACTTACAAATGTCGGTCCAAATAAAATTCTATTGAAAGGAAGTGGTTATTTATCAATTGCAAAATTATGAGCGGAAATAGTATTCAACAAACCACAAAGATTACAACTTTCAGGGCAGTATTGTCTAAATCTGGACGAGCAAGCAGATTGGTCATAGCATTGTACAAATTTGTTGTCAACACAAGGCTTCCTGGTCGTTACTGGAACTATAATATACAATATAGAATCTTAATAGTTTTGGTGTTTTTCTATCTTTTCAATTTTTCTAGACTCGGAGCTTGCCATACTGCCTTTTGTTGAAGAAATTTACTATATGTCTGTCCAAAATCTCTCTCTCTCTACTTTTTTCTAGCTACCCTTTTCCTCAGAAACTGCAAAATACACCGGTAATTTGTTTTTCTTTTAAAAAGTTTTTGCATATTTTATAAAAATATTTAAACCTTAATGTTCAACATGTGAGGTGAATAGACATTCAAGTGTTCTCTGAATAATCGGTTTTTTATATATATTTAGGTCTAAATAAAACGTATGCATGATTGTATCTCTGGCTGTATGAAATTGCATATTCAGCCAGAGATACGATCATTCATTCTTTATTTAGACCTACGAACGTATATTATTTCGTATATCATTTATTCAATATCTAAATGCAGTTTAATGAGTTCTAAATGAATAAACAATTTAAGAAAATCCAATACCGTCAAATAACATTTTCTTTACCAATTCGGTAATCCTTGCCTAACCCTACGATTAACGTTTCCGTTCCGGAACTTTTTCCTTTAGTATGCGGATCGGAGCTGGAACTGCCAGGAGTTTGGTTTAACAACAACACTGAATGGTACAATGTAAGTTCAATTGACAAAATGGATGGATGTATGGTTGATTAATGTCTAGCATCAAATTAAATGCATATTCAGAAAAGAACAATTTAATGCTATAGGAATTAGGGCCATTCTTTGTAGTAGACCGACATGCTGAGCGTGATTTTTAACGTGCTAGTTATTAAGGCAATAAGAAGACATCTTAATCTACCCTTACTCCTATATGGTGCGTGCTTAGCGGAGAAGCAGCAAATACCTATTCCCAAGGTTTTGCTTTCACCCGGCCGGGAATCGAACCCACAACCTCCCAAACTCGACACTGTATAAAATAAACTCATCTACAAATGAAACAACTGACGTATATTTCCCAAAAAGCACAGAGAAAAATAAATTCATAATAGTATTTTGAAAATTCATTGATTTATACAAAATGATGCATACATGAACTTCAAGTTATTGTATAAGTAAAATTAAATGATGGTACATGTAATGACATCACTCTAACGTACCGCAATCTCCGCAACTAAACGGACAGCTGTCTCTAAAAGGTGATTGACATATCTTTGAGTCGTGACAGTTGACATCGGAGCTTGCCATACTGCCTTTTGTTGAAGAAATTTACTATATGTCTGTCCAAAATTCTCTCTCTCTCTCTCTCTCTCTCTCGGACTTGTCATCGATTTGTTTAAACATGACGGGTACCTTCAGTGGAAATTAATCTGTTAACCCGTCTGGAGCACCTTAGATCGTCCCTGCTTTTAGTTGGATTTTGTATTCAATTTGCTCAGTCTAAAGTTTTCTGTGTAGTGTTATGTAGAATGTTGTTCGTCTTTTTTGTTGTTTTTCTTGATGTCCATGACATTGCCTGTTCTTATTCCATTTAAATGACTTGTAATTGCATCTTGATATATTTTAACTTTTTTTAAATATACTTTATATGTCTTTCCACTCTATGTGAAATTACCTTTTGATTTTGTTCTGATTAAATGTTGCCTTTTTCTTCCGCTACTTTTGTTTCTGAAATTTCGCTTTTGTTTCGCAACATGTCGATAAGATATTTGGTATATAATACCGAACAGTTATTGCGCTATTGAAACTCATCCTGTTCAACCGAACACTATTCCATAAGGGAATTATCTCCCCTTATACTTTTTTCTAGCTACTCCTTTTCCTCAGAAACTGCAAAATACACCGGTAATTTGTTTTTCTTTTAAAAAAGTTTTTGCATATTTGTATAAAAAATATTTAAACCTTAATGTTCAACATGTGAGGTGAATAGACATTCAAGTGTTCTCTGAATAATCGGTTTTTAATATATACATATTTAGGTCTAAATAAAAACGTATGCATGATTGTATCTCTGGCTGTATGAAATTGCATATTCAGCCAGAGATACGATCATTCATTCTTTTTATTTAGACCTACGAACGTATATTATTTCGTATATCA
This sequence comes from Mytilus coruscus, assembly GCA_017311375.1. NCBI lineage: Eukaryota > Metazoa > Mollusca > Bivalvia > Mytilida > Mytilidae > Mytilus > Mytilus coruscus. The sequence goes on from CM029607.1 coordinate 65,333,031, forward strand.
TTTATTCAATATCTAAATGCAGTTTAATGAGTTCTAAATGAATAAACAATTTAAGAAAAATCCGAAATACCGTCAAATAACATTTTCTTTACCAATTCGGTAATCCCTTGCCCTAACCCTACGATTAACGTTTCCGTTCCGGAACTTTTTTCCTTTAGTATGCGGATCGGAGCTGGAACTGCCAGGGAGTTTGGTTTAACAACAACACTGAATGGTACAATGTAAGTTCAATTGACAAAATGGATGGATGTATGGTTGATTAATGTCTAGCATCAAATTAAATGCATATTCAGAAAAGAACAATTTAATGCTATAGGAATTAGGGCCATTCTTTGTAGTAGACCGACATGCTGAGCGTGATTTTTAACGTGCTAGTTATTAAGGCAATAAGAAGACATCTTAATCTACCCTTACTCCTATATGGTGCGTGCTTAGCGGAGAAGCAGCAAATACCTATTCCCAAGGTTTTGCTTTCATCCGGCCGAGAATCGAACCCACAACCTCCCAAACTCGACACTGTATAAAATAAACTCATCTACAAATGAAACAACTGACGTATATTTCCCAAAAAGCACAGAGAAAAATAAATTCATAATAGTATTTTGAAAATTCATTGATTTATACAAAATGATGCATACATGAACTTCAAGTTATTGTATAAGTAAAATTAAATGATGGTACATGTAATGACATCACTCTAACGTACCGCAATCTCCGCAACTAAACGGACAGCTGTCTCTAAAAGGTGATTGACATATCTTTGAGTCGTGACAGTTGACAAACGGTTCATCGACACATGGTTTTGCTGTTGTTGCAGGCTGCTCAGTTGTGGTAGTAATAGCTCGTCCAGTTGTTGTTATCAATGTTTTTAGTTTTGAAGCAGTTGTATCTAAAATCGCTCGAAAAGATAAACATGTGATGACGAACAGCAATTAAAGCGCTGTTCCTTCGCTTTAATTTTTTTTTTTTTTTTTTGCTGAGTATGTACTGATTTTGTGTCATGGATCATGGATACCCCATATCCTTTTTTTTTCCTTTTATGTGAATAGATTATTTTTTTTTACAAAATAACTCGTACTTGTATAAAAAAAGTGTTCTTGAAAGTGAGAATTGTATTTTGGTTTACCAAGAGGTATTTATATGAAAGACAATTTAGTGAGAAAGCTCACATACACCACCCCTCATTAAAGGTTATTAACAATCACCCTCTCGATAAAATGTTCCATTTCAATTTTTTTCTGAATATCGATCTCATCCAATATTTTGACTGAAGACAGTATTCATGAATATGCTGAATAAAACAAATAGGTGAAAAACTAAATTCAATCTTTGATAAAAAAAACCTATATTGCTTCATGTGGTGATTTTACAGAGAATATAAACCGTATGTCCGCTTTTTGCAGTTCAGTGTGATTTTACAAAGCGCTCTGGATGTATTAAACACATAGTATTCATAGAATTTTTGTTCTTACAGATGATAAAATCCTTGTTCATCTATGATGTTTGTATACAATGTGCTGAACTTGCATAGTTTACTTACCAACTATATGTCCTTTATGATCTGTCTTCACAATTGAATGTATAAGTTCGGCGCCTAATTCTGAGTATCAAATGAAATCATGCCATTAAACGATATGAAATAAAAACAGACTGTCTTAGTACAGTATGATGCCTGTCGAACTGCTTTCCTACCCGGATCATCCCAATTACAACTAAATAGATTTTTATTTAGGTCTGTGCTGTTTTTGTTATATTTCATTTTTAGCTCACCTGGCCTACATGGCCATGTGAGCTTTTGGTCTCACATGTCGTCCGTCGTCGTCTCCGTTGTCATAAACTGTTTTTAAATCTTCTCCTCTGAAACTACTGAGCCAAATGTCACCAAACTTTACCTATAGGTTTCTTAGGGTATCTTTTTTCAAAATTTGTATCCAGGGATTTGATCCACCAACAAACATGGCGACTGTTGCTAAAAATAGAACATAAGGGGTAAAATGAAGTTTTTGACTTGTATCTCAAAATCTACAGAAGTAAGTGCAAATCTGGCAGTGGTAAAATTATCAGTAGGTCATGGTCTATCAGCTGCTAAGTTTCAAGAAAAATCGGACAACCCATTTTGGAGTTATTGCCACTGAAATGTCCAGTTTTACTACATTTCATAATTTTGACTTTTATCTAAAAAAAAAAAATAAAGTAGTTAGATCAAATCTGTCATAGGGTCTATCTCCTGCAAACATTTTAGCAAAATCAATCTATCCATTTTGGAGTTATTGCACCCTAAAATGCCTAAAAGAAGTTTACCGAAATTGTTAACGGACCGCTTTTAAGAGTTATTATTCTTGAAAGATGGTTTTTATCCATTTGTTTTCATTTTTTTGCAGAAATCATTTTAAATTGTGAGAAATTATAAACATCAAAAATGTACAATAAGATCTACAAATAAGTCAACATAGCCGACATTGTCAACTGTAGACTCCTTTTAGGAGCTATTGCCATTGAAAGATATATTTTTAAATTTTTTTACATCTTTTGAACAAACTTTCATAGATAGTGAGAAACACCTGGTGAGCGATTCAGACTTTTGGGAGCCTCTTGTTTAATGTCTAAATTGTTTACTTCAGATATATTTTCTCTGAACTGAAAAACTTCAAATTTTCATTTTGAGAAAAATAATGAATTATATTTATAGATAAACATAGAATTTGCATGCGCTGTTTGGTTTATGAGAATTAATAATATCATTGGCTGTTAAATGTATATGACACAACCACTGACTACGAAACATGTATCAGTTTACTACATGTATAACGTTGTGGATGTCACAAGTGGAGCAGAACGAGGTTACCTGTCCGGAGCATCTAGGTCCAAATTGTTTTTAAGAGGGTTTCGTATTGGTCAACCGTTAGCGTTGTGTATTCTTTTATTATCGTCTTTTTTCCTTACGTCATGGTGTTATCAGTGGTTCTACTACGCTTGGTTTTATTTTCGATTGCCCATTTTTTTCTGTCTTATATTTTTTCATTTAAAACGACATGAAGGCGCTAATGAAGAGCTTGCATTTCTTGAATGATTTTATTTTATCTCTGTAAGTGCAATAGATATGGTGCTGTTGCCACTACTCCGTAATGATGTACATTGTATATGAACATTTTCACTGATGCTTAGATATTGCTTATAAACCTGACTGTTCTGGATATAATTGTACAGAACTGTTCACATGCAATAAAAAATGTTGTGAGCACAAACAGATTTGAAACGAAATATTGAACATAGTTAACTTACGTAATCCAAGTAAAGATGGGATTAGAAGCACTGCAAATAAATTGGTTACTTATTTTTCAATTATAAAATCGTTATGCACCAATTCAATGCAAGATATTATTTTCAAGATAAAGTTATGTCTAATGTCTTTTTGAATAGTGAAAGCATTACTAATATTTATTTTTTAGTTAGTACAAATTACAGACAATTTGTACGACATTTGAATTGATCGATGTACTGAAGAATGTTGTTTCAAATAGAGTTTTTCAAGAAGAGAAGGGGGATACTGACTTTTTTCTGCGTGTTAATGTTATCATTGCTATGTGTATTATTCAGTCATTTATTATGGATTTTGTAAAATAAATAAAGTACGGAAAGAACCTGATTTAATAACAGTTATATTTATAGGCACATTAAGATGTTGAAATTCTTTAGGAAAAACTAAACAGTCAAATATTAACAATTAGTTTGAATATCATCAATTTATTATGCAAGTTATCATACTTACAACCAAACGTCCTTTCTGTGGGTATAAAAGATTTAAAATAATAATATTATCGTTTGTAAGATATGAATTCTATATAATATTATCAATTTCCAGGTGCACTCTGATAAACTAAGATAATTTTAATGCTGAATTATTCGAAACACAAAGATTTTTTTAATGTTAAGGAATGGCCTCTGCTGTCCATAAGTTTGGACTTTTGAAACGACAGCCTTCCAATTATACGTTCCGGCCTAAGAACTATGCTCAAGTTGCTCTAACCAATAGTTCAGTCAGTGTTTACGTTATGTATTACTCACGTCAGAGTGGTATGCCTATCAACGGTTTAGAATCAGTTTTAAATATTAAACGGTCTTAAAGCAACCACTGAATGAAATAAAAAATCAAAAATCAAAAAGTATTTTTTAATTATTTATAATCATTTGGAAAAAATCCACCGATGTATTAATCAGATGCAAAAGCTATATGATTTTCTACCTCAGGTATGATAGATGACACTGCTTTTTAGATTTTTGGTTTTTAATTGTCTTTGTTATTGATTTGACCTTCCAACAATTCTGATTCAAGCGCCACTGATAAACAATATGAAGACGAAACGCGTGTCTAGCGTGCCAAATTAGGAGTCTCGTATCTTTGAAGAGTTTAACAGTACATTTTTCCACTAAATAAAATATGACCTATATTGACTTGGCATTTAAACATTCAGAGTGTCATTGACCTACGATTATGTTTGAGTGGTAAAGATATGCATATATACTTACCTGATCTCAACAAATTATCTAAAATAAAAATATTTTAAATCTATAATAAGGAATGTTTACTACTGCATGTACAACAAAATAAAGCTATGTTTGCCAAAATTGATACAGAAAATTCAATTTAATAAAGAAACGGTTCAGAGTCTGTTTATTAATTCAGTAGTATCTGTTTCCTTGTATGTCCATTCGCCTCTCTCTCCTTCTCCATCTCAACCATGTCAACGAAAATTCATCAAAATTCCAGAGAACACATAAATTATTATGACATTCTTTGTCTTTTAGTAGTATTTGATTTGCAGGTAAACTTTGCTGGAACCAATAGGAGCACAAGTTTCTGTAAAACTTACAAATAAGAATCTAAACATGCTGTACGTAATAATTGTTTTTGTGTTCTCGACTAGATCAGGATAGTTAGGTTGCAGGATATGGCTACTTGTTTGGAACTCTTACACTTCACCTGTTTTTTTCCGATTGATGTTTCGTTATTTAATTGTCAAGTTCTTTATAACATTAACAGTATACATACCACAGCAGTTATTGGAACAATCTCCATTTTGTAGACGTACGTATTTCGCGTTTTTTCCCTAAAAATAAAAAAAGTATGCAAGTCACCAACAAACAAACAAACAAACCTCATCCTTCTCTCACAAAAATATTCCCCTTCAAACGACCTACACCATAATAACAAACCTCATCCTTCTCTCACAAAAATATTCCCCTTCAAACGACCTACACCATAATAACAAACCTCATCCTTCTCTCACAAAAATATTCCCCTTCAAACGACCTACACCATAATAACAAACCTCATCCTTCTCTCACAAAAATATTCCCCTTCAAACGACCTACACCATAATAACAAACCTCATCCTTCTCTCACTAAATATTCCCCTTCAAACGACCTACAACATAATAACAAACCTCATCCTTCTCTCACAAAAATATTCCCCTTCAAACGACCTACAACATAATAACAAACCTCATCCTTCTCTCACAAAATATTCCCTTCAAACGACCTACACCATAATAACAAACCTCATCCTTCTCTCACAAAATATTCCCTTCAAACGACCTACAACATAATAACAAACCTCATCCTTCTCTCACAAAATATTCCCCTTCAAACGACCTACACCATAATAACAAACCTCATCCTTCTCTCACAAAAATATTCCCCTTCAAACGACCTACACCATAATAACAAACCTCATCCTTCTCTCACATAAATATTCCCTTCAAACGACCAACACCATAATAACAAACCTCATCCTTCTCTCACAAAAATATTCCCCTTCAAACGACCTACAACATAATAACAAACCTCATCCTTCTCTCACAAAAATATTCCCCTTCAAACGACCTACACCATAATAACAAACCTCATCCTTCTCTCACAAACATATTCCCCTTCAAACGACCTACACCATAATAACAAACCTCATCCTTCTCTCACAAAAATATTCCCCTTCAAACGACCTACACCATAATAACAAACCTCATCCTTCTCTCACAAACATATTCCCCTTCAAACGACCTACACCATAATAACAAACATATCTTTTTATTAATAACCAACCGCCGGTCTTAGCACTTCATACCATGACGATATAAATGGTAACGCACAAAACTCTTAGGAATCTAGTACTAGTTTATACCAAAATCAAGCCAATTCATCATGCTGTGATTTTATTTTAACATAACTGACAGAAGAAAATTGTAAGTAAAAAAGAGAGTAAATAATAAAACATACGCTCTGTGATATACTTCATACTTGTTTTAAATAACTAAATGTACCAGCGCATTCATAATTTGAAATTGCGAAGAACAAAAAATAAGACTAAAAATTTTACTCAAACCGCTGTATACTAGTACCATTGTGTGAATGAATGAAGTGGTGACATCATTTTCCGAACGAACTCTTTGTAATGTATTAACAATAATACATCAAAATTATAGAAAATAAATATAGAAAAGAGTGCTTATTTTTAGACATTAAGTTTGTTTTCTTTTATAGCACAAGAGATTAGAAATACGTTCGTGGCCTATCAAGTTATCCACGATATCCTGTTTTCTGAAATTGTTGATTGCTTGATTTGTCAGACAATATGATAAGTTTTCTCAAGACTATCAACCTAAGTAAACGCGTTACTATGAGATAGTCATTGAACATGTATTGTACCATAAGTATAATGAAAACAATATAGTTATCGATCTACATTATGTATAGCAAATAGATAAAAGAGACGACGACTATGAACATACCTCTCCATTAGTTTCGATGATCTCAATCCACTTATCCCCGTCTATTACATTTGAAATCCCGGTGACTGGGACGGAATCTTTTAAAGTTGTACATCCATGTTTTCCTTTTTGTATGTCGATATATTCCACACATTCTATTCGACTATCAGGAAAGAAGTAGCAGTCCTGGGTAATGCTTGAAGCTATGTTTATTAATATCGCCAATATAGTCACACTATACAACATAGTTTCACGAGTCTATAAAGCGAGAAAAAAATAATACAGTAAAATAAATGGAAATTTTGACGGATATGGTCGATGTGCCGAAGAACTACTCCACCCTTTTTCGCTTGTTATGAATTGTAACCAACTGCGACTTTTATTCAGGTTTTTTCTTGTGATGAGCATAACGAGAGGTTGTCACTTGTGGATATTTTCTGTCCCATTTCTTCGTTTATTTTTGGTTGTTAAAAGTTCTGTCCTTCCAAGTCAGGAATATGACAGTTGTTATCCATTCGTTTGATGTGTTTGAGCTTTTGATTTTGCCATTTGATTAGGGACTTTCCTTTTTGAATTTTCCTCGGAGTCCATTATTTTTGTGATTTTACTTTTTTCTTTACATCTACACATTTTACAAAACCGCCCGTATGCATCTATTGTTTAATTTTTCCTCATCATGAATGTGCATGGAAAATTGTCGCCTGATTGATGGTGGTGGTGGTGGTGGTGGGGGGGAGTCCTTTATTTCTGTATTCTTTAATTTTTTGTGCCATTTTTCTCTATTCTTTATACTTTTTGCCTTTTATTCTCTATTCTTCATATTTGAGCACCTAATTTTTCTCTATTCTTTATTTTTTTGGTCCATTTTTCTCTATTCTTTATATTTTTTGCTCATTATTCTCTATACTGTAAACCCCAATCAACACCCTCATATATATGCAGTTCGAGACCCTTGGTGTATGTATTAGATACACCTTGAGGGCGTTAACCTGAATAGGTATATCTAGTTTTACATCAAGGTATAATTATTATCCACGTAGAATGATAGTTATGATCACTAATTTAGGAAGGGAGTCTTTTTGACCATATGTTATTGAAAGTCATGATAAATGCATGGTATTGAATTTCATTTAACGATATCTTGGTGTAAGTTTTTAAACAAATGAATACTGCAAAATTTTTATAAGTTGATAGTTTCGATGTGTCCAGAGCGCCTTTCTGAATTTACCTTTATCTGGATCGCTTAAACATACAAAAACTAATACAAGAACACTACGTTTATAAGATAAATCTACTGCAAAACACGCAAGTTGTTAGAAATGGTCGGGACTCTGTTGGTCTCATACTGTTAAGAGTTACGTTTTTGAAGTCTAGACATGCAGATATAAATTCTAGCGCTGCACTTGACATCTTCAGCGTGAACTTTACATTCACACCGCTGGAATAAACATTTTCAGCGCTATTCTTTTTTTTTTTTTTATTTTCAGCGGTAGACTTTTTAACCATAACCCCTTAATATATATATTAGACCAACAGGGTTCCGTACGAAAGGTCGGGATATCACTTTCTTACTTTTATGCAGTAGTAAAAGAATAGAACGGCAACACACTTCTACCAGCTGGTCACGACATTATATCTTCAATCTCAATAAACAAACGTTGAAAATCTAGTTAGCCCGTTGTCCTTTTATGTTTATCATTTGAAGCGTGATTTTTTAATTCGATTACAGCCATTCAAAATACATATATGTGTATAGTAACCCCCGAAACAGTTACAAAAATGTATTTGCAAAAGTTAATTGCTTTACAGTAAATACATTTTAATCCAAAATAGCATGACATGCTAGTTGTAAGAATGGTTTGTATATAATTTCTTACCGCTTTGATTTAATTATGTCCTAATTTCAAACATGAAATCCAAGACGAACTTGAGTTTTATCTTTTGGCCTTTTCAACTTATCATTGATAATGAGACCTTAAAGATTTAGTGTATAATAGCATGCACACACATATATACATATATGATTTACGAGACGGTGTGGGCATCATGTGATTTATTATTGCTTTGTTTGTTATGAAGGTTTTTCTCTAAATTACAGCATTTAGCAGTTTTTGTATTCTCATCAACTTACTCATTGTCTTTTCAACTTTGCGATAATGTTACCCTTGAAAGAACAATTTTACTTTTAAACAATGGCAGTCCATCTACCAGTTTCATCTATCGCATTCTTTTTTGTTCTGTTTTACATGTTTGAATTTAAACTCGAGAAGTCTCGTGGTTAAGGATGCTGCATACGGAAAAGCTATCGGCGAATAAGAAAATGGGAACTCAATAATTCAATAGCAGTACATTTCTGAAGATTTTGCTAAGATAAAGTATTTTCTTTTAAAAGAAAGTGCATTTATACACATGTTTTATAGTAAAACTTAGCTATTCCAGTAAATACAACATATTGCTTACTAGCACTTCATTTTAACTCTGGTGGATAATTGTCTCATTGGCAATCATACCACATCTCCTCGTATTTATATCCAAATTTCTTTTTTAAATTTGAAGTATCATATGATTTCAATAGTCGAAAACTCCTTCTGAAAATAGTATCAGTATAAGCAAAATATGTCACCACTTATAAGAGAACGTCCCAAAATATTCTTGTATGACATCACTAAGATTGCGTGTTTTTGATATATTCTCTGAGTATTTATGCTGTGATTTGCTCATAAGGATCATGGTTGGAACAAGTTAGTTCTATTAAAATTCTACATTCTTAATGATCCATGATATACTAGTATTGTTTGTGTTATTCGTCTGTGACCAGTCACTTGTTACAGTGCAAACTTTCATGAGTGTTAAAGTCGCCACGAGCTTTCGGATATAACATCTTTATTCCGAAAAGGATTTGCTGTGTATGGATACACTCCGAACAGCTAAACGAACACCCCATTTATGCATGGGTTTTATTGCGGGATTGGAAAAGTCCGGGATGATGACCATATTTCTATTCTACTGTCAACCATTCAGGTTCCCTATTCTTTGATATGATACAAGCTAAGCAATTGTCCTTCGAATCTTTATTTTTGGCCTAAATAAATCATCGTGCCTACGCAATACATATGTAATCTTTATCAGTATGATGATGGATAGCAGTAATGTGGCAACTTTCATTCATATGCAGGACGAAAAAATAGTAATGTAATGGAAATAGAAAACCTGTTTTGTAAAAGAACTGACACGACGAGACTGATTTGTAACTCTAGGTTACACGGTAAACAATGTAAATCCTGTCAGGACACTTTACTCTGACTCGAACACGACTAACAAGTAACAGTCAACACAAAGAAATGGAATCCTGCCATGGCGCATTACTCTGAGTCGAAACCGACCAACGAGGTAACAGTCAACAGGAAGACATGTCACCTTCAAGGACACATTACTTTGATTCGAAAAAGACTAACAAGGTAACAGTCTACAGGAAGACATGTCATCCTGCCAGGACACATTACTCTAACTCTAAATCGACTAACAAGGTAACAGTTAACAGGAAGAAATGTTACTCTGCCAAGACTCATTACTCCGAATGAAAACCGACCAACAAGATAACAGTCAACAGGAAAACATATTATATTCTCGGGAGAATAGGGACACGTTTAAGCGCCGACCGACAATTCATCTTTTTTCAAATAATTTTCGATGGAAAACAAACTATTTGTCAACTCCCCTTCCAAAGCAATAATATATTATATCTTTAATTTATAAACAAACAATTCATTTTAAAAAACAGGCCCAAACGCAATATTCTTAGATTCTAAAATAAAAGCTAGTATATTTTTAGAATCTTAAATAAAAGCTAGTATATATATCATGTATATGGAAATGAGACATGAAAAGTACATTAATGCTTAACGAAAATGATATCAGATGTAATTTATTGTCGTCCATATAAATAAATTTGATATGGTGACATACATGCATATCATTCATTGAAATTCTTTTTGATTTTATTGATACCTTTTTAAAACTTGTAAAAAATAATTGCATCAGATATTTTACAAATAGACTTTATAAAAATTCTTGTACTGTATAGGGAGGGGTATGTGTACTTTGGGTTTTCCATCGGAGGGGGTCAAGTCTCTATTGTTACGGCATTGTAAACAAAATAAGGTTCAATCCAGTTCAACCCCAACCTTCCCCGTTTTCTATCTGGATCCGCCAATGTAAATGTGTACAACATTCACTGAATGAGTTCAAGTAAATACTCTACGTTTACAACTACATTCTAAAACAAAAGTACCGTTAACTTTCGGTTCAAGTTTAAACTAATGTCGTTTCTTTGTGCATGCCTTCTTCCTGCTTCAATAATAATTTAAATTTAGTTAAATAAACAACTAAGGTTGTAACAACCTTGAATACATTGAATTAATGATAAATGAAGATATTTAAATTCAAATTAGAAAAAGAACACGACACATCACTTATACCAGTTAAAGAATGACAAAAGTATACTTAAAGATTTTATCTTTAAAGACCGTAATTTATTTTGATTTGATAAGTTTAGTACGGAATTCAAAATTAAAAAACGGAAAAACCAAACTGTTTTCCATTGAGACACCAATCCTTCAAATTAATATCCGAAAGCAACTAATTATTTACTTATTATAATGATTTTTCATAAAACCGGTTTAGGTGTTTTTATAAAAATGGGAATAAAGAGAAATTCCAGAATTCGATTATTTAAACACGAGATTGTCAGTCTTAATTCACTTTTAAAATCGCAATGCTTCAAGCAACTGCAATGAGTCATTTATTTTTAGTCATATACATAGTGTTTATAAATTCGATATGGATCGTAAAAGGCGAAAACAACTTTGACTGGAAACCAGATATTAATGGAACCAATGATTATACCTGTAATCTAGATTTTTGTACCGGAAACCAGTTTGAGGTTAATAGATGCTGTGCTTGTAACTATATTGGGTCAAATGTTTCAGAGTTTTTCCCTTTGCGTGTAGAAATGATAAATAATAAAGGAAACTCTATCGTCATTTTGAATAAGAAGGATATTGGCGCTGTAAATGTTTCTATCACACATTTAAATGGATGGTTACGTTACTTCCCGTCAAATCTGTGCGACTTCAAATCAGAGCTAAAATTTATAGATTTCTCTTACAACCACATTAAGGTATGGACCAATTTATCATGTTTGCACATGCTTGATTCACTAAAACTTACAGGAAATAGATTGACCACAGTTTCGAACTCAACATTCATTGGATTGTATTCCTTGCGTTCAGTCGATTTATCATTTAATGAAATTAGAACAATAGATTTGCACATGCTGTCGGATCAATCAATACATTTATTTAATATAGATTTATCCAACAATTTCATGAAAACACTTGACTTTTCGAACATGATAGTTCAGGACAAATTTTTCTGCAAAATTGACTTTTCATACAATGAAATTCAGGGACTAACCAACAAAGTTGGAACTCTGTTCAACGATAAAGTATATCAAAATGGTGGTGATATATTGTTACGAAACATGACAAAGGCATTTGTCTTCACAGAATGGTTGTCTGATTCTGCCGATACTATTGAGGACTACCAAAGAATGTTTTCTAATTTTCGTGGAACGTACGACATTGAAAATTCAAAAGTACATTGTGACTGTCACGTAGCAAGATTCCTTAAGTACTGTCCCGATGACTTTTACCGGATTTATAGATCCAAAAATAATAACTTTATATGCGGCTCTCCTGAAAAACTGGTTAATATAAGTGTCTTGGACATACCATTATATGATGATGTATTTGATGAAATGATTTGTGAAGTCTGGGACCATTGTCCAAGGAAATGCAAATGTATAGAACAACCAAGAAGAGAACGGCTATTTATAGATTGTTCAAATCAGAGTTTGCACACACTTCCGGTGGAAATGCCCCAATCGTTGTTCAGTCTCGAAATCGATTTTAGTGATAACTTAATTATAAATATCGACAACAGAGAGTACTTAAAGCGTACAGTAGGAATCAATTTTGAGAGAAACTTACTAAAATCAGTCGACAAGACATTTTTAGAGAATATACCTATGATGAATAGTGTTAACTTAAAACAGAATCGAATTACGTCTTTGGCGAAAGAAATTCAAAATCTACATCCGGATATGTTTCTATTCAATCAGACAGAAATCGTATGTGAATGTTCTTCCGAATGGATCAAAATCTGGCGAGAAATGAAGCACGCGAATAGTTCTTTTGAATTTCGATGCCGGGCTGAGAACGGACATGGCATTATGATCGAATTGTTTTCATTTATTGACCTTGTTTGTGAAACTGAACAACCAGACAATAGTGCCATTATAATAGGTTTTCTTGTTCTTTTATCTATTTTATCTTTTGTGTTGACTGCAATAATTTTTTTTCACTTCGAACTTTCAATTTTAGGCGCAAAACTTCGACGGAAAACCAAGAAGGATTGGAATCGTGACATATTCATATCTTTTGACGAGGAAAACGTAGAGGTCTTCATATTCATACAGAAAATTCTTAAGCCAAATTTAATTCGAAAAGGCTACAAAGTTTTTTCATCCGACGATATGTTAGCCGGTCAATCGAGGGATCTAAAAGATGAGCACAATGTCCAAGTTGAACCACGTGATGTAATCATCGTACTATCAGATAATTTTGATAAACCTAAGAACATTAATGATAAATGCTGGGTATTGACCGAGTTTGATTATTGCTGGAAGAAGTTTATTCGACTGCATATCCGAAGTTTAATAACGTTAAACTTTGATAGTCTCAGTTCATCCGATATATCAAACAGAAAGTTGAAGGCTGTTAAACGGATATGTCCATCCGTATTAGTCCCAGATCGACGTCATGAAGTCCTTACTCGTTTTGAAACTATTTTAGGTGCACCAATAAGAAAGCATGCATTCAATTAGACACATAATATTGAAGATAGTGGAGGGCTACAAAAGAGAAATTTTATTGGAAGTTAAATTATAAATCATGTGATAAACTTATAGGCCTAAAAAAAAAAAAAAAAAAAAAAAACAACATAAAAGAGCATAATTATACTTCGATGAAAGAGCCTTTAAAAATTAGACGGAATTTGGAGCATGTAAAATAAATTGAGACTTAAATAAAATAAGAAACAACATTGCTAATGAGACCTGACAGTTAAAAATAGAACATATGAAAACCCACGGACTACGATAGTACAAACCTGGTAAACGATAACCTATTACATGTTGTCGATGAAACTCTTTATTTTTTAGTTTTGTATAGATTTTTAAATACAGCTATGTGCTTTTTCTCTCTACGTAGACTTGATCTGAATTAAAAGAAAATGTAACAGTATATTGAGGTCACAAACCATATAATATCGTATAATCAGCTGTTGATTTCGTATAACGTAAAAGTTGATGTGGATGTATTAGATCGGTAAGATGGGTGCATTTTCTCCATACAAAAAGTGTGATAAAGATCATTGACTCAAAATTAGAATTAATTCGACAGTCTGAGGGTATGCAACACGACAACGCGATGACCATTTATTACAGTTTTTTTTGTTTTTTTTTTTTGTGTTGGGGGGCTCATAATCGCGCTAGATATATAAGCATGTGTGAAAAACGTGTTTTGAATATTCCGTCCACCACCAATAAATACCTTTTTTAAAAATAATGTCACAAAGGTTCATGATATTAATAGTTAAACAGTTAGTACATAAATTGATCTTTTTAAATCCACTGATCAATAATGTAAGTGACCTTATTATAAACTCACAGTATTTGTACCGATGTGCGATGTCGCGACATAGAAAATATTCAACGAATAACGGAAAATCGGATGTCCTTTAATTTCAAATTAATGCTAACTTAAGTCAAAAACAGTTTGATTTTGTTCATCTACTTATCCTACATGCCTCGTTTGTATATATGTTCTTGTTTGGATTATAAACTTTCTACTGTTTTTATTTGTATGTATATATATACGTCCATTTTTTTCGGTTGATGAAGCGACCAATGTAAATGTGTGGGTCTGTCATGTATGCTAACAAATAAATGTACTAACTAATTTATCAAACCATAATCATGTGATCATTGTGTAACTAACTGCGTCATTAAATTACATTTTAACGTATGTTAATGTCAAATTTGTAATATCGACATTTATTTCATCTATGGATTAAAAAAATCAGTTTGGAGGAGAAGTGTAATTATTTTGTAGTACCAGCTAGCGCTTGTATGTAGATACATATCTCAATCTGATACGACATTTTAGAGGTTGCGTTTCCTATCAAGGATTTATTGATACAGAGTTATCGCCTGTATGTAGATAAATATCTCAGTTTCATATGATATTTGAGAGGTTGCGTTTCCTATCAAGGTTTTCTTGATAAAGAGTTTCTGTTTACAAGGAAGCTTTATTTCTAACAAACGGTTCCTCTTGGTAAAGTTGAAGTCATCTCTTTGAAAGTTTAATGGACCAGTGGCGGATCTAGAGGGGGGGGGGGGGGGTTCCGGGGTTGGAACCCCCCTTTTTTTGGACGATCAATGCATTTGAATGGGGACATATAGTTGGAACCCCCCCCTTTATCCTGGGTTGGGACCCCCCCTTTTTAAAATGGCTGGATCCGCCCCTGTGGACGTAATCATGATTTGATTTATCCGTTTTGGAATATCTGTGTCTCAGATGACTATGTTCCAATGTTGAAGCTACAATACCGTCCTTTATCCTAGATTGTGAAACCTTGCATTATCTTTTGGTTATGGCCTGTTATCTTTTTCTCGCAAGAAGAGATATTTCTCATATCACACTGCATGGAGTGTGATACGAAAAAATGATACAACAATGCGTTAATTTGATTTGCTTACCCAGCATCAAGAGATTAAATTAGGACATTTTCATTAGCTATTCGTTGGGTCATTGATGACTTGCAAAGGTTAAGACGATGTGCATTCCGTCCATGGTAACGGAAAAAATGTGATTTCTTCCATTATATACAAAACACTCACACTTTTCTTTTGAAAATCTTCTGTTTGTCAAATTTTATTACATTCTGAAGCGTACACAAAGTTTTAAAATGTTTGATGTTAAAGTTTTATGCTGGAACTGGACATATAACGCCATACTGGTATGTACAAAAGACTAGATTAAAAATTCGCGGTTATTTCAATTACAAATATAGTTAAGAAATTTTTTCAAAGTCAGAGAAATAAAAATCGCAATCGGAAACAATTGGTATGTGGACTCTACGATTAAGCGTTACAAAAACCATGTGCAGTCTTTTCATTTAACATTAACATCTCAATGAATACAAATGAAGAATTCTTGAAATGATCTCTTAACCAAGTTGCATTAAGGTAATGATAATAGTGCAATAAAGTTAAGGTTACAATAAATTCCCTTTTACTATATGAAAAAAGAAGTTGAATATCATACCACATAATCCACATTCAGCAGGACAGTTTTTGTTAAAAGATGATGAACATACCGTCTGCATTGCGCAGTTAACTAAAGGATCATCTATACATGGTTCAGGTGTTGTAATATGTACTACAAAAGTAAAGAGATATTAATTAAGTCGACGCGAAATATAGATTATGCTTTAAATGGTTTCTTGTTTTCTTAATCTTGTTGGTAAACGTAGCAACAATGGCTTTGGTAGTAGATGTAATGTGTTGAATCTTTTAATAAGTGGCGTTGAGGGCGTTACCTTTGAAGGTTAAATCTGAAATCGGGATCCCACATAACAAATTGGATTCAATTTTTCTTCGAATTGCTACAACAAAGTCAATACCACTGCTGTATGTGGTTCTTGTGAAGGAAATTGTCATTTAGGTGATATAATAGCCTTCATGTAATCGTTCGAAGTAAACATATTTGTTTGCTGTGCATATACTGATTTTGCGTCATGGATGGATACCCCATATCCTTTCATTTCTACTTTTCACAAAAGGTATAATCTGGCGTTTGAAAAAAAACGTACAAGTGAACATGTGTGTGAGTGGTTTTTTGTTGTTTTTTTCGGGGGGTGGTGTTATAAATATAAAAGAATAATTTAAGAAACAAGTATAGACATTTATAAATGAATAAGTATAATTGTCCATAATTATGGGGATGAAATTTACATACTGTCAAGAAGAATATATCTAATGAAAAATACTGCTGTCTTTTCGGATAAGAAGAATATAGCTAATGAAAAATACTGTTGTCTTTTCGGATAAGAAGAATCTAGCCAATGAAAAATACTGTTGTCTTTTCGGATAAGAAGAATATTCAGAAATTGCAAGAAGTCATTAATTGTAACTATTAAAAATACACATAATTATATAACATTTTGAAAGTCGTGTACATACTGCAGAGCACACATGAAACAGGACATGCGGAACCTAGTGGCGAAGAACATACTGAAGGAGCAGTGCATTTCACTAATGGGTTGTCTGTGCACGGCTTTGTTGTTGTCGGTGGTGCTATAAAAGATTGAAAAGGCAATATTTGATTGGTCGGAGTAATATATTTGATTTAAATGTATTCGTTAAAGATAAAGCAGAGCCTCAACTAAAGATAAGAATAGTGGAAAAAGAAATGCATCATTTTAGACTACTCACATATCTTGTAGTCACAATTTGCTACAAACTGGGTTTTTAATAGACTTGACAATAGTAGTCCAGTCAATATAACTTGAAATTGGGATAATATCTATGTCAATGTTGAAGACATTGTATTGTATTTGAAATGGTAAAATTAACAAAAAAATACAGTCTACTTGTACTTGTTTGATTTCAATAATTCGTCCTGCTTTTGGCACAATTTATACATCATGTTTATGTTATGAATACTAAATATAGATAAGTTTTATAAGAACACGGGAAAACACTCATTCATTAATGATGCTTACAATTCATGAAGATATTAAGGCGACAGATTTCCTATAAGATATCTACATTTGTCTGAATGATTTCTTTAGGCTCTCTACAACAAATGCCTGTCAAACAATACAAAGTCATATTTTCTCTTTTATCTTGAAGATAATGTTCCTTTGTGTCTTAGTTAAGTGTCTACATTGTTCAGTTGAGTCTAAATCAGCGATATTGTCAATTTATTGAGAGGACTATCTACAGTTCAAAAAACAACTCATAACATAAGGTTATGCAGACACATAATTTGTTAAAATATTTTAGTAAATAATCAGAAAGGTAGTTGCAAAATGTAAAATCCACATGCTTAATTAGGATATTTGGTTTTCAAGGTAGAGAACTATAAGTAAATATTCAAGATGCAAATGGACTGTCAATTTGCAAGTCACAAAAAAATATCTACTTACTGCAAAGTCTACATACTATTGGACAATATGATTTCAAACTAGAAGTGCAGATGTTTGGATCTTTACAGTTAGTAATCGAGTTGTCATCACACACAGTGATTGTTTGTAATGTTGTCATCTCGGAGGTCGTTGCAGTTGCAGGTTGTGGTACATTTGTGTTTAAAGGTTGACTGATTTTTTTGTAAAAAGATAAAATAACCAATGACTTTATTGTTATTGTTTAAATTTTTAATGAAATTTAAATGTTAAAGCAATTGATAGGGATCAGATTTTTCTTAATAGGAAATTGCTGTAGCTTTACATATCATATTGTCATTGATTTAAAGTTTAATTTACAGACATTAGAATGATGATCAATACATAAGTACAATGTAACAATAACTCGCATTTTGCCATTTAATAAGGGACTTTACGTTTTGAATTTTCCTTGAAATTCGGTATTTTTGTTATTTGACTTTTGCCCAAAAACGAATTTATATTAGACCAGTCTTAAACCTCATTAAAAACAATGAACTATTTCAACGAACTAAAGAACGTCAACTGAAGATTGTGATAACATTAAATGTATATAACTATGATTAAAACTTCCCATCCAACTTTCAATTACAGTTAGTCGCTTCGGACACACCACGAATCAAAAGTTATTTTCATTTATTAGCAATACCGATGTTGGTGGACTGTTAGTGCCCGAGAGTATCACAAATTAAGTAGTCAATACATCGGTATTGACATGATTTATAAGATACTTTCTAATTCTAAAAGTTTCTGTTCTTAAATTTAGATATCATGAAGAAAATAAGGTACCAACTCCCCCAGACAAAGTTGACCTGAGATTCATCTTACTATCAATTAACTAATATTCCTTTTAGGTTCCTTTTGATTATATAGCTCCTAATTGATTCAACTACTTATATACTTCGTTGGCTCTCAGCATTTTAGGTTTGATCATCTTTGAAGGATAAATCCAGAAAAGCGCTTCGCATATATAATACACGACTGGTGCCAAATGTGGAGCAGGATCTGCTTAACCGTCCGGAATACCTGAGATCACCCCCTGTTTTTGGTGCGGTTTGTGTTGCTCAGTCATTAGTTTTCTATGTTGTGTTTTGTATACAGTTATTTGTCTTTTGGTCTTTTTCGGGGTTTTTTTTTGCCATTGTGTTGTCAGTTTATTTTCCCTTTATGAGTCTGAATGTCCCTTTGGTACCTTTCGCCTATCTTTTAATAGGTATAATGCTTAAGAATACAAATATATGTCTTCGATATATTGATGAAAAAGTCATGCTAAAATATTTGGACTTGTGGTCATATTTTGTGATTAAGTTCCGTGGTTTTGTGATTAGGTGCCGTGGTTTTGTGATTAGGTTCCGTGGTTTGTGATTATATTCCGTGGTTTTGTAATACGGTTCCGTGGTTAAGGATCCATGGTTTTGTGATATGGTTATGTGGTTAAGGATCCGTGGTTTTGTGAATTGGTTGCGTGGTTTTGTGACATCTTGAAACACGATCATTTACCCTTTAACAGAAATCTCTAGAGAATCTCTTTTCAGTTCATAACCCAACGTTTTATTTATTTGTACCTGTTCCGCAATTATGTCCAGTGTATCCGTGGTTACAAATACAGATATATCCATCTTTATGACCATTGCATGTACCTCCCTTTTGACATGGTATATATGTACAATCTAGGTTATGAGTTTAAATGTTTCATTAGTGTAAGAATGTCTAACACCAAGTCAATGACTAGCGAATCATTGTTAAGAAATCTAACAACTGTTGTTAATCAAACTTACCATTAAAACGTTTAAACCCGCTGCATTTGTTTGCACCTGTCCTAAGTCAGGAATCTGATGTTCAGTAGTTGTCGTTTGTTGATGTGGTTCATAAGTGTTTCTCGTTTCTCGTTTTTTATATAGATTAGACCGTTGGTTTTCCCGTTTGAATGGTTTTACACTAGTAATTTTTGGGGCCCTTTATAGCTTACTCTAAAACAAAACTCTAAATAACAAATTTCATCACTAGGACCTTCTAATTTTTTTCTAATCAAACGTCATAACCTGTTGCATTTGTTTATCATTGTAATTTTAGGTATTTGATTTCCAGAACTTTTTGTGTTCTCTCTCTCTACATAAATACAAAATGAATGCAAAAATTAGCAACTTACCTTCCCTTTCGAAAAAAAGGATACAAAATAGAATATAAATATGTTAAAAAACTACTATTTTGTGTATGTTCAAGGTTTTTTCGCCTTCTGTTCCTGCAATTGCATATTTCATTTAAAGTTCGAAATGGACGCAAGAGTATAGAAAAAATGGACTTCACGTGCGTTTTTGTTTAAGTAAGAATCCTGGATTTGCGACGTAGCTTATACATTTAAAAGACTTTAAGAAAGTATCAGACGTACAATGCACTTATTATGAGATAATCCAATTTGACAGAATAAGTATTATTTGTTGTATTCTTAAACGACCATAAATTTTGTATCTGATTTACAAGTGGAGGGTGGAGTTAACGCGTGGCGTAGCCACAAGTTAACTCCACCCTCCACTTGTAAATCAGATACAAAAATTATGGTACGTTTAAGAATACAACAAATGATTTGTGACTCGGACCGTTCCGAGTCGGCCCGAGTTTTTCTACAACAGGTGGCTTTTAAAAAGCTCCGCCAATGAAAATCTTGTTTTTTGGGGCGAAAAATTTTAAAGTGACCACATGGCAAGCTGATGCGGACATTTAACTTGAAGATGGAAGAGCCAGCAGAT
Source organism: Mytilus coruscus (assembly GCA_017311375.1). NCBI lineage: Eukaryota > Metazoa > Mollusca > Bivalvia > Mytilida > Mytilidae > Mytilus > Mytilus coruscus. The sequence goes on from CM029607.1 coordinate 65,353,892, forward strand.
TGCGGAATGAATGTAGCAGAAATTGACTTTTTTGATGTCGATATGGTTGACGATATGTAGATGACTTAACTTTGTCACAAGTTTGCCAGAATGTGGAAAATGAATATTTTTCATTTGAAGGGTTGCAAAACCTGACGTCGACTCAGACATTGCAAAACTACCAGCAAGGTAATATCGCCATAAGTTTCCACTGCTCAATTCTGGTATATAACGCCCGTCAATTATTTTCCTTGATTTTTGTTCAATTTTAAAAAGCAAAAACCAAAAAATAGCAACACCGGCAGTAATTTTATCATTCTAACCAAACGAACACACCGCTTAACGTGGCATATTACAATCTTTTATTGTTACAAATTATGGTTTCATGACGCCAGTTAATCAATATTAACCTAACAATTAGGAGATAACTGTATTGTATTTTAAGCTTCGCCTTCGTAAAACGTAGATTTTACTGTCGCAAATTGAGTTTACCTAGCGACGCGGGTCGGAGCTAGGTAAACGGATATTTGCGACAGTAAAATCAAGTTTTATGAAGGCCAAGCTTAAAATACAATACAGTTATCTCAATTCTAATGCAGCATATTAAAAGAAAAACCATTTGATAAATATTTTGGCGTAAAATGGCATAAACGAAAAAGTCCGCGAAACTGTCGCAATGTCTTTAGCAACTAAACAATGTGACGTCATATGTATACTCACGATGTAAAACATAAACACTAGACGTATTTATACCTTTCGTACGCTTCAGAATGGTTTCAATATCGACAAAAACAAGATTTTGGGACTCAAAATGTGACTTTCATGTTTATTTTGTGAGAAATTACATACCAAAAAACACGCGGAATTCAAAATGGTGGCTTTCTTAGTTACGGACTGGTAGAACGTGGAATTTACCCCTTCAAAATATTTGTCTACGTCCAATGAAAATTATCGTTACAATCGAATTGCATTATAATTCAAATTTACCTATGTAGAAATTAAAGGTATATCCGTTTTAAGACGTATTTTTCCTGAACGAATTTAGGGTGACGAGGGTGCGTTCGAGTAGTTAGATTTTGTTATCATTGCCCACATGAACTCTATCTTTGATTTGTGTGTCACAATATATATATATTTTAAAGTTTGCAGAATAAATTTGTTAAGTACAATTCAAGGCCCCCTTTCTGGTGCTATAAAGCTTTTTATGCACTTCAGAACTTGCGTTTAACTGTTTCCATAGCAGGGGCGATTCCATGTTTTTTAAAAGGGGGCGTCATTCAATAAAACGGATTATATACCGCCGAGCGGAGCGATGCGAAAAACGTATATATCCCAACGTATGTAATAACTAAAGGGGTGGAGCCATAAAACTAGATCATTTGTAACTGTTCTGTAACTGACAGACAGTTATTGACAGTTATATAACTCCACCCTTCACAAGTGTTCTTGTATTGGAAATTGTAGCACACTCAGCACAAAAGAAATTTTGGCTAAACGTGTCATAATTCTTATTTAGAAAATAATTTAATACTTATTACATACATACAATATAATTTTATATATGTACTATACGTATGCGAAATACGTCAGGTAAACAAGTTTATAATACGTTATGTTGCAAGACCGGAATTGTATTTTGTTAACAATAGTGTATACTTACGGTTACATGGTGAATAATAGTAATATTCATGCTTCATGTTTAAGCTTTCAAAAAATCAGAATTCTAGAGAATAAAATTGGTCAGTTTTGTTGAAGTGAACATTGATTTGCAATGTTCTGTGGAATTTAGGTCAAAAGATGATGACCTCTAAAGAACCGATACAGTTGAAGAGCTATATGACCAAAAAAGGGCCTACCAAATCCATCTAAGGTATTGGGGACTTGTTTGTCTTTTCGTCTTTTGTTTTTGATATGGCGGTGTCGACTTCTACAAATGAGTTTTGAATGTTCCCTTGGTATCATCCGCCCCTTATTTTTATTATTCGCATAAAAATGTTTAGTCATATTCTAAGAACGTAGAATGACTTACCATTATACTGACATGGGTTACCAGTTCGGTGTGGAGGACATTCGCAACAGTTGCTGTCCTAATTTTCTAAATATCCTCGATCTCTACAGCAATCATTTGAAAATGGCTTGCCTGCATATATAGCAATATAGCCATAACTCAATTTCATATCAAAAGTTTTTATTTGTCTCTCAATGTTAAAGAGGATGTTTTTTTTTTTTTTTTTAGTTATTTTTCGTGGCTTATTTTTTAGTCTTTTGTCTTTTGTTCCGGTCATGGTTGTGACTCGAGTGTTTAAAGTGTTTACTCCCTCCATTTTTATCCAGATATCTTCTTATGTTTTCTAAATTTCAAACAATTATTGGAAATAATAGTTTTTTGTTTTTTTTGGTCGCGATGAAAAATCATTTGATCAATACCTTAGGGTGTCTTGTATCTATATACAAGAGAAATAATTTACTAATCTTAACACTTGCTGCTTCTAAATATGAGCTATGTACCGCGAATGCGTGATACTACATGGACCTAAATTTGGTATAATCACGCTCTTATAAGAATACGAACGACTATCAGAAATTTCCATCGTCTAGTTATTATAAAAATAAGAAGATATGGTATGATTCCAAGTTTTGTTTATTTATTCCTCGTACCATTATAAATGATAAAATTTAGGCCATTAGATGTCCATTTTGGATATTTCACATTTGGTGTACCTGATTCACAGCTTTGCGGTTATAATTGTTTCAATGACTGACCTGCCATAAAACGTCATATAAACTTATATTGGTAATACATGATTTTGGATGAGACAGTTCCTTGTGTTTGATTTTTCAAAAAAAACTATTATTGTAAGGTAATTTCAATATGTTGGTGATAGCTGACATTTTTCGTAAATGTCTGATTATATCATGCTATTTATTTATAAATAAAATTTAAAAGATTTAAAGAGTTGAAGTTACTATTTTGCTATTTCTGGGGCAAGCCTATGGCTCTTGTCATAACTTGTTTTTTTTTTGTATACTTAATAAAAAAACATTAAATTGAAGTTAATTTATTGCTATTTGTGGTTATACATAAATACGTACGTCAATATGCATTTCATGTTTATTAAAATTTCAAAATAAATATGCATCTTCGGACGCACAAAATTTTCGTCAACAACTATTTTAAAACGGGACGTTGATAAACTTACATATTATTGAGAAATTAAGGTTTCAAATCCATCAGGCAAAGTAGATCGTGATTAATTTGGCTATTCTTTTTTTTTTGTCCCTTTCGGTCACATACTTACTAACGTTTTTACTTATTTATATATCCCTAGCTTTCAAATGTTTAAATCTGAGCATTCGTGGTGAAGGCACATCTAGAAAAGCTTCGAATACAAGAAATTCATAAAGTGGTATTTTCATTTACACGCACTGAGTCGATACCAATGCCTGTGGACTGTTAGTCCCCGACGGTATCATTTGCTCAGTAATCAGTGTCTCGGTAATGTTGATAATGTTGTAATTGCCGATAATATCTAAATACCAATAGATACCTTGGGTGGTCGTTCCTGCAGTCAGGAACGACCGGATTGCTCTTCAGTAGAATAAGTATCGTCTGTCTGACATTAGTGCATTACCGGAAGAGGATGATTTCTTGGTCGTTCTTCGGACATCTCTAGATGGTCTATCTGATGACCTAAAACTAACCCTACCAATACTACACTCCCCCCAGTTTTATTAATAAGGCCCCCTCCACTGAGGTGGGCCCTGTGAATTTCGCCCCAAAATCACCAAACTACGGAAATCATACCAAATTTTAAAAAGTATACAACCTATCCCCCCAACAATTTAAAAAAGTATACAACCTATCCCCCCAAACAGATCCTTTGTATTCATGGGTGTACTGATACACTAAGAGTTAGTACAGTGGGTTCCCAACAAATTGGGAACCCAGCCAACTGTGAATTGTTCTTCTCTGGATCGTATGCCAACTTTCCCCTTCCTTTATATAAACTAAGCCCTGGACACTTAGTGGCTGCAAGTCCTCTATAAAGTTGGACCCAGGAGGTTATGCTAATCCATTCTCCGTCGTGAAGAGTTTGGTCTCATTTTTCTTCACTTGCACTGTATTTATACCTTTGTTAAGGTAGGGAATTTCAGGGTCCCACTGTCTTCTGTTGGGATCCCATCCAACTGTGGCAATGGTCACACGCAAGACTGTTGTCCCACTGTCTACTGTAGGTGTTGGCAGATTACAATTCCTAGCGCCAATATTTGCTGCTTTGAAAAGTGACCCCAATCTTGAATTGGGGCTTTCTGTATTAGCGGATGCAGATTTCTGGCTGACAGGAGATTTGTCAGTGATAACTGTTCCTTTGTAGAGTGGAATGTTTCTTTCAGTTGTGGCCTTTCTGTCAAATTTTCCCGTTGTGAACCCTCCGGCCTTTCGGTCAATTTCTCCCGTTGAGGAAGGTTCCAAAAAAATGAGGGATGTAGGACCTTTATCAATATTGTCCGTCATTCCTCCATCTAAAACAGGAGTAGGCCCCCGATATCGCTGACAAACTGTCTCCCCATCATTGGCCTCTTCTACCAATGTGGTATCTGCCTCACCTTCTGAGGTGGAGTCCCAACTTTCTTGGGCCTCCCCATCACTTGCCGAAGTTGTCTCTGTTAGGGCAGCAACCTGGTGAAGGCTATTGCTTTCCTCCATTGCCAAGATAGCTCCTATGCGTTCCATCTCAATATTGGCTACTGAACTCTCCTGGTCCTCTGTGAGCAATGCTGGAGTAACTAAGTTGCCCAAGTCCAGTTCCTCACCTGAATCTAGATGTAAAGCTTGGATAACATAAGTGGGCAGTATGATCCCTTCCTGATTCCCTGGGCACAAGCCCGCCCCATTAGGCGACCGGAAAAGATCTGTAGTCCTCGGCCTGCGCCCTCTGTACATCTATTCGTACCTCTACCTCCCAATGGGGCTTGAAGCTGTTTGGCACTTTATTAACTAAGGGTATATATTGCCTCCCTATTTTCCGCAACCCCTCCTCTTTATAATGGCCCCATGAGGCAATGGTGGTGTAATGGTAGCCTTGCAGCACCTCATTTTTCTCCACTAATGGTATGTCAGGGGTATCCACCACCAAGGAATGCCCCTGGTTAGCCCTTATTTTCCAACAACCACTGTCTATGTCCCTTATCAAAGTAAACCTCTTATCCACGTCGACCTTGACCAGTTTGTGTATATCTGGTAAAGAGTACCCGGCAACGCCTGGGTGCCCTTTAAGGATTTCCTCCACAAATAAATACCCACCAGGGAGAAGTTTGTGGCCCAACTCCAGGGCTCCATGCCTCAATATGTAAGCAAGAGTGTTTAATAAATTGCGGTCCAGTCTGCCTGAATGAGTTGCCTCTTCTTCAGAAATTGAGGACTGCCCTGACTCACTCTCTGTTCTAACTTCCACCGACACCCTAGATTTTCCATTCCCCTCCATATCCCTGGGGAGATTGGCATCTACCCCCGGGTTCAATGTAGACACTTCCGCTACTCTGGTTTGGGGTACAGACTCAACTACTAAGAGGCCCAACTTCATTTGCGGGGACTCACTCCGGCCTCCTGAGTAGTCCCGTTGAAGTTTAAGGACCCGTTGCAGTTCTGCTTGACTGATCCCTTAAGGTTTTGTCTCTCCCCTGGAAATCCAGACAGTCCTTCCTTACATGTCCAGGCTTAAAACAGTGGTAGCACCCTCCCTCCAATTGAGGTCCTCTGTGATGGGATGGACTCCCTAACAGGGACTTACCTCCAAACTTTGGACATTCCGTTTAAAATGGCCCCTCTCCCCACAGTGGTGGCAACCTTTCGCCCCTGCTAGTCTGCCCGGTGAGGGGCTTCCTGCAACGGGCCAGGGGAGGAGTTTCTTGAATTGGTCCATTATGTCGTCAAGTTTTTCATGGACTAGATCAAACTTCCTATCTGTCTTTTCCAGCTCTGCTTTCCATGCACTAGCTGGGGTCCTCTCAGGGGCCATAGTAGCCCTTTCGTGGGGCACCTGATACTCATGGTAGGCCTCAGGGTGGTCCTCATACCGCCCACTCATCACCTGCCTGACCTCACGCCTAATAGGCTTGACATATATTGTCTGGGTGTTATGTTGAAATAACCTTATTTTGTCTACTGCCTCCTCAATACTTTGGGGTTGGAGGCTAGAGACTTGCACTCCCAACTCTTTGTTTTCAATGCCCTGGCACAGCCGCGTTACGGCTTGCTCATACATATACTCATCAGGGAGGTTACTAAATGTCCTGGTCGCCAAGGACAACACACGGTCAGCCCAGTCCTCAAGAGACTCCTCGTGGGCTTGCCGGGCATTGTTGAACTGGACCCGGGCAGTCTCAGGGAGCGCCTTGAAACCAAAACGCTTGTGCAATTTTTCAACTAGCTCCCTATAACTCACCTCCCTGTCTCTTTCCTTAATGAGGGCATAATATTCACTTGCCTTTCCCGTAAGGCACCAGCAAAGTTGATCTTTGCACTCTTGTGGGCCCCACTCACAAACCTCTGCATACCTTGCAAATTTTGTGAAGAAAGCCTGTCAGTTGCCCTTCCCTTCATACTTAATATTTTTCGGGGCGTTGCTGACTTTTGAGGCGCTACTTGAAACTCCTCGTGACCCACCTCTGCTGTCGGGTTCCCTTGTATTTTCCCTAGGCCTATCCTCATTATATGCTACTGGGTAGGCCTGCTGTCCATAGCTCTCCCTTGCGAAGACCCCTTCTGAGGGCACCGGTGTGTACCCTTGATTATACCGACCCTGGGGTTGTCTATCTCCATAGGTACGGGCTGGGGTCTGCCTTGTGTCCTCACCCCTATTGTCTTGCCTATCTCCATAGGGGTGGGCTGGTGTCTGCCTTGTGTCCTCGCCCCTATTGTCTTGCCTATCTCCATAGGTACGGGCTGAGGTCTGCCTTGTGTCCTCGCCCCTATTGTCTTGCCTTTCTCCATAGGTGTGGACTGGTGTCTGCCTTGTGTCCTCGCCCCTATTGTCTTGCCTATCTCCATAGGTGTAGACTGGGGTCTGCCTTGTTTCCTCGCTCCTATTGTCTTGCCACTTGCCATACCTACTATCGGGTGTGTCATACAGTCCCCCACTGGTGTTCGCCGGTTGGGTACCAGGTGCTGACCCCTGACTAGTATAATTGCTTGCGTGACCCCTGGGATAAGGTGTGCTCCCTTTGGTTGGGGCATTCTTGTCCCACGCATGGTTTTCGCCTGGCCAATACGGCTTGTACCCAATACTACTACTACTACCCCCGGGGTGAGGGTTGTTACCCTGGTTTGGGTCACCAGCGTTGTGGTGGCCCCACTCTTTTTGCGGCAACTGTTCCCCGTAGACCCCGCTCCAATTAGCTGGGGTCTCAGGCCTAGATCTGGCCTCCTCAGGATATGAATTACACTCAAGGAAGGCAGAGTCCAACTGGCTGAGCCCTCCCCAAGCCCCAGTAACTCTTAGGTGGTATATAGTGGCTAAATCAGCCTCAGTCACAAAACCCTTGCCATCCCTTATGTCCATTATTTGCTCCCCAGTTTTGATGCCTATACCTGGGAGCTGGAGCAACTCTTGAAAACTGCACGTGTTTATGTTTACCAGTGGCATGTGTAACTGTAAATCACTGACAATAATTGATAACAAAGTTTATTTATTTAAAGAATAAACAACAACAAACAACACACTAAATATCATAAGTTATTTATTTAATAGCACAAATGCTTCGGGTAACCCGTCCTTCTGGTCTGCGGTTAACGAAAGAAAAGAAAACAATAACAATACGACTGGTAACCCGTCCTTCTGGTCTGCGGTTAACGGAAGTAAACAAAACAATAACAAGTCGACTGGTAACCCGTCCTTCTGGTCTGCGGTTACCGGTGACTGGTACCCAGCTGATCCTTCTGGGTCAAGCAAGGTAATAACCTGTCGTCTACTACCACAATCTTTCCCCCTAAACTACCGTGAAGTATTCCTCCAGAATACTCCACAAATGCCTGAAATGATTTATTCCCTTGCTGGAATAAACCAAAACACCCTTTTCCCTCCTGTCTTACTATTTTTGCCGTCCACCACCAGTACGGCAAAAACCTAAAAATATCCCTTATAGTCCTGACACTGCCCGCTTATTGCTCGCAGCGCCAATGTTGTAATTGCCGAGAATATCTAAATACCAATAGATACCTTGGATGGTCGTTCCTGCAGTCAGGAACGGCCGGATTGCTCTTCAGTAGATTTAATATCGTCTGTCTGACATTAGTGCATTACCGGAAGAGGATGATTTCTGGGTAGTTCTTCGGACATCTCTAGATGGTCTATCTGATGACCTAAAACTAACCCTACCAATACTACAATAAATTAAAAAGACATGGAAGATACCTTGTTACTTACCGAATTAGACTATTTACCGGATTTGTAATAACATAAGCAACACGACGGGTGCCACATGTGGAGCAGGATCTACTTACCCTTCCGGAGCACCTGAGATCACCCCCAGTTTTTGGTGGGGTTCGTGTTGCTTAGTCTTTAGTTTTCTATGTTGTGTCATCTGTACTATTATTTGTCTGTTTGTCTTTTTATTTTTGGCCATGGAGTTGTCAGTTTGTTTTCTATCTATGAGTTTGACTGTCCCTCTGGTATCTTTCGTCCCTCTTTTAAGGTAAACAATGTCAAATTCAGAAAAGCGCTTCGAACGCATGGATTTATAAAGTTCTATTTCTATTAAGTACCACTGGGTCGATACCAGTGCTGTAAGTTCCCATCATCAGGTCACTTTGGCACTGGTATGATTTTATACAGCTATTCTAAATTTTAAGATGAAATTGGCTATTCCTAAGGGGCCCTTTGGTCATTTAGCTCCTATCGTTTCTACTTTTTTTTTGTATCGCTGACTTTCACATGTTTAGGTTTAAGCGTTTCTGTTTGAGATCTTTGGAAGCACGAAATTTATAAAGTTTTATTATCATGTTCTAACACTATGTCGATAAATTGCCGATGGACTGTGAGTATCCGAGCGTATCTTCAGCTCAATAGTCAGTGCATTGGCATTGACATAAATTTTAACAACTTTTCAAAATTTGTGATGAATTTGGCTATTCTTTTTTGGTCCTTTTTTGTCATTAACTCATAACGTTTCTCTTTCACGTGTTTATATTTGAGCGTTCCTGGTAAAGGTCATACAGAAAAACACTTCGGACGCACGAAATTTATGAAGTGTGAGTTTCATTTCCCATATACACATTTTGTTTTATTATTATTTAGCTGAAGCACTGTTAAAAAACAAGAAATACTTACATTGCATAGGATTCACAATGCCTAAAATACAAATCTATTCAATATACAGTGCGTTTACCGTTTGCTAAAACAGAAACTATATATATAATACATTATAGTAAGTGATATTATACGATTATGTCAATTTATATAATTAATTTTACTGCGCAGTAATAAAATAGTTGAAATGTAAAGGTAAACAAGGTTTTGTTGACATATACATATATGACACTGTTCCTCTCTGTATCTACAATTCAGCAAGCAACATATATCTTAATTGTTCATTTAACCATATGTATATTATAGGTACACTGTTTGTTACAGCATTAATACCTTATGGAGACTAAATGTTCCGTTCTTATTATTGTCATTAAAAACTAATGGTGCAATTTCTTCAAGCAAATACGACTTCAGTCTATTTGGCTATTTTATGTATTATTAATGTCAGTCAAATTGGTTTTTCGCCTATTAAATGTTTTATAGATATAGCTGGATTACCAAGCTTTCGATATTTAGCGTACATTTTGAAGGTAGTTCTAGAAACACTTTTCTTTCGCAATGAAACCAGTATCATACGTTTATTATAGTAATAACGTTATTGTGGAAAAGTTAATTGATATGTAAACTAGACCAACTCACTGACAAACTTAATAAAGTTCGCAGGGCTTATTGTTTAGTCAAAAAGCGAAAGGCTGACTTAACACACAAATAATACCCTAAAAAAGACCTTACAGTGGTCTGTAATTGTGTATGCTTTTAAAAATATGTAAGGTTGTCTCCTTATTTCTAAATTTACTACTTTTTAATCCAATAAAATGCGGTAACATTTATGTCAAGATGAAACATTTCGTCATACAAGTGAGAGGTTTAGCTAGCTATAAAACCAGGTTTAACCCACCATTTTCTACATAAGGAAACGCCTGTACCAAGTCAGGAACATGACAGTTGTTTTCCATTCGTTTGATGTGTTTGAGCTTTTGATTTTGCCATTTGATAAAGGACTTTCCGATTTGAATTTTCCTTGGAGTTCGGTATTTTTGTTAATTTACTTTTTCAATTGTACTGCTATAACTAATTCGCCTTTGTAGGAATTCGAGACATTATGGAACAGATTTATACAGTAAGTGTAAACGTTTTTTGTTTATTTCACCAAGTATTCTCAATGAATGGCATATTAGTTTACAAAATGAAAGTTGATATAAATGTTACATTAATGTTCATAAAGTTCATATAAATGACTTCCCTTTTTTTAATTTGCCTTGGAGGTCGGAATTTTTGTTATACTTTTTATCAAGTAGAGGAATGACAATGGATATACAGTAAAACACATTATCACATATTAGTAACGAAAACATTGGGTTTTGCAAATTTAATAGCCGCACAATTGTCCTACTCATATTGCTGCCCGGGGCAAAAAAAGTGGTTATTAGTTTTTGTGCCCGATTCCAAATGACGTGACGTCATTGCGGCCTTAAGGGCATACGATACAGTTTTGATCCCGTATTTACATTTTGATAAAAATTCAATATAGACTATTTTTACCTGATTAAAACAAATATGTAATAAAAATATACCTTCATGTGCTACTTTTTGAGTAAAATGAGGTCGAAATTTGATATATTTGCTCAAAATTCGGATTTGTGGCCGTATTTTCCTTTCGAAAGAAAGACATAACTTTTTGTTTTAAAAGATAAACACAAATTGTTTTTGTTAAATAATTGGTAATTTCTGTATTTTATAAGTATCCTAAAATTTATACATTTTTGTTCAGAAATAACTCATATTTATCAAATGTTCATGAATGTAGAAAAAACATCACTTTTGCTGTATATTTATCAAATTTAAAACAATTGCACTATTTACGTTTTCATGAAAATTAGCACACATAATCTTCTCGCGTAATCAAACCAAATGTCATTTTAAAAAGAGGGTCCATGAACTCGTTTTCAAGTTAAATAAGTTTGAATGATAAAAATCAGTCGAAAACTGAATCTTTTCCCGATAAGTCATAGTTTGACGTCGCGAAAATAACAATTTACGTTAGCAACGTCATTACCTCCCTGTTACTGTATCGTATGCCCTTAACGACAATGCCGAACAATGACGGTGTTTGTATTGAAAGGTATGAGAATTATACTACAATGGCCACTAGTAACAATGACCAACCAACTATTATCGATTTAGCCCAAGTTATGCCAAATTCTCGCTTTTGTGTTTTACCATATTCAAAAATAAGGGGAATGTTACAATAAATTTTTATGCAGTAAATATTAAAAATTAATGGAAAATGTGATAAATCTTTTTAGATTTGTCTGTTGGGGTTAATTAAATAGTTGTAATTGAACGTTTTATCTCTTTTCTGTAGAACGTCAATATGTGATAAATAGATTATAACATGTCTTTTTCATATTGACCGTGGTATCATCCCTCGACCCATATCGGCCCTCGGCTAAGCCTCGGGCTGATATGGGAGTCTCGGGATGATACTAGGGCCAATATGGAAAAGGGCATGTTATATTCTATAATTATACATATATGAACATAGTCTGCAGACTGTTACTGTGCATCTGTACAAAAATAGATTTGCGATCTGACCTTTTCATCATTTTCGGTCCATGTAAATGACCATATTTTCGTCGTTAACATTCCCATCAGAGAATAAGCTTAAGAGGGCCTAAATCAACTATTTTAGACAAAAGCATAATCATACTCACTGACATATCTTTAACAACGTACTCCACTATAAATAGGTGGACATGTACAGAACATAGAGTAAATACTGTCAAAATATCCACTGTGTTGACAGCAATCCAAACTTAAAGGACGACCTATTTGAATGTAAAGAATATTTGCATATTAATGCATTCTGTCTGTTTCATATGCATAGAAGGACAAATAAACATTACATAAAAGCTAATAATTAAGGCAAAGAAAAATAAGAAAAAAGTGGGAAAATGTGATATATGTATATGAATATGTATATTTCAAAATTATGTATATTTCAAAATTATTGTTTTTTACATAAATCAGGCCGTTGTTTTTTCCATTTGTCATGATTTGAATTATTTGACATATGTCATCTCAGAGCCTTTTAAAGCTTGCTATACGATATGGATTTTGCTCATTGCTGAAGGCCGTACGCTGACCTATAGTTACTAACTTCTACGTCCTTAGGTCATTGGTGGAGATTTGTCTCATTTGATTTAGACAAATTTGTGTTGTTTTCTACATTCATTTTTGATGCATTGTTTGTTTTCTCACTCCATAACATTTGCGGTTTCCACATTGTAGAAGCAGATCTGAAATGCTTAATACAATAAGTAGTTTAAAATTTACAAAACAGAGATAGAAAAGGAATTAAGTGCTCAAAAAAGGGTTGGTCCTGAATCCAGTTAATGTACCCCTACGCATAAGATTCAATCAATCACATTATGGTTTATGCTTGATAAAGTTTAAAATTGATGGAATTGTTAACCTTGTCATTATATGAGCATTAAAGTTATAAAACAAAAACTATAAACTACTTAATTTACACCTAGATTCTAACTGGATATGGGGAAAAGAACATGGGACAAATTTTATCATCATATTGTTTTTTTTTTTTCTTCAAAAATTATGATACTGGCAAGTTTTTAAAATAGTCAAATACGTATGTATACAAAAATCAAATAATTGCATCCGATCCCTTCTGTGTATGGTACACGTAAAACAAAATCATTGTTTACTTACAAGTATGTCTAGAGCCATGAAAGCCACTGCTGTCGACTGCAAAAACAGTGAGATGTTTGTTTATATGATAACATGTAGTATTTAAATGTAATAAATACCGATCAAATACATCATATTTTTCAGTACCGGTTATATTAATTCAGATATAAAGAAACATATAATACCGGAAGTAATCATATTAGATAGAAAAAAATTGAACGAAACATAAAAATGATAATTGATGTAACAGAAACCCCTAAGTTGAATCTAAACATAAGCAAGTGTCAAATGTTCCGACTATGAACTGGTTACCTACATGTAAGTAACATGTAAGTACCTCCTGCTTTTTATCAGCTTCTATTTTGAACTTTCCATTTCTGTGCAGCAACATTCCAGCAGCGCCTGCATACGAAGTAAATATCTCGTAGTTGATACGATATTCCAGGCTTTGCGCTTCCTATCATGATTTCGATAGAGAATTACTACTAAAAGAGAAGCTAGTGCATCAAAGGTGTAATATGGTAAGGCTGAAGTCATCCCTTCGAAAGTTTTACGGATGCGTTACGGCATCATGGTTTGATTGACCGTTATGAAATATCTGTGTCTCATATGACTACGAATATGTTCTACATGTCGTAACCTCAATCCCGTTCTCTTTTTTTGCCTTTTGTGACATTACCCAAAAGCAAGTTATAACCGGACTTTTACTTGCTTTGGTAACACAACTGTTGCCACAACTGTGGCATCGTGTGGCGCAGACACAACTTTCCCGTCCGGGAAACTGAGTTAACCTCGGATTTTGGCGTAGTTCGTGTTGCTTAGGTTTTAGTTTTTCTATGTAATGTTTTGTTCTTGTTGTTTGTCCTTTGGTCGTTTTTAATTTTGACCATTGTGTTGTCTGTATCTCTACTGTCTTTTTTAATCGAATGTATTCTTACAAAATCATCTGTTCCTCTAAAACATGCACTAAATACCATTAAAAATCTCATTATTCAAAATTGCAATAAAGTCTATAAAACACACGTGTACACACATTTCTAGTGATGGGTAAGAAAACTCAGTTTTATAGATTATGTATAAAAAACTGTGAACAGCCATGATTTATCCACCGTATACACTACTCTTCCTCATAATTAGATAAAAAAGAAGTTGTAAAAGTAATTGTAAGAGCTTTTGGTAAATCGGATATTGAGAGTTCTTCTGCAGTCATAAAGAAATGAAAATCATTGTTCCTGAACATGCGCAAACAAGATTTGGGCTTTGGATTTCTTGCTGTAATATTATATTTTTGTACGTTATTGAAAGATTGTATATCGCCAAATTATCGAGGTTTCTACATGTCCTATGGGTATTAAATGCATTGGTTGTACTGTTGATTCTTTTACGTTATTATTATGAATCTGTTTAAATGTTATTTTGTATGGACTATAAGAAGGCCAATTAAGTTGTCGGTAGAAAATATAAGCACATTTTGGAAAATAACCTTGATGTAGTCAATGAAAATGGCATTTACCAGGGAATAAGACGAAAGATGGAGAGGAGAGATATTTAAAATATATTTCAGAGACTTTTACGTATTGAGCTACCAGTTTATAGACAAATTGAGTTTCAAGATTTAGAAATAAAATGGACCTTCTTTCAATTTGAATTGAACAAAGTGGATGTTCAGGAAGATGATATGTGGAAAGTTGAAAATTATACGTAGAACCACATGCAAAGACCCAAGAAACACTAATTTGTCATATGGTTACATTACCCAAAGAAATTTGACTTTAAAGCTCGGGAATTATCTGACATAAACTCATCGTAGATACCAGGCTTAAAATATTTGTTTTAAGGATTTATATGACATCTTAGAGAGTCAACTATCCTGGAAAGGCATAAATTAGGTAGTTGCAGTTTACGCCCAGCTCTTCAACTTCGTATTTTATTTGGCTTTCTAACTGTTTTGATTCGTGCGTCCCTTATGAGTCCCATATTGACAAAACGTGCGTCTGACGTACACAATTATAAACCCGGTATCTTTAATGCGTTTCCACGATAAAAAAAAAAGCATGTTATTGGCTCTTTTGTGAGGTGGAAGATGATGTAAGGTGATAGATTGTTCTCTTATAATTTTTATCTCGATGTAAAATTAGTCATTGATTATTCTATTTTATTGAAAAAAAAAAACAATATGTGGATTGCTTTCCGATTCAAGTGTGTCTATATTGACGGGGACATTCAAATGTGTGTGTAGTTTTGAATAGGTATATGTTTAATACAATATTGAAAACAAGACAAAAAAAAATAACAGATTTACCGAGAAAAAAAAAGATACATATATCCCGAGGTAAAATATTAATGGACATCGATATACTACTATCAGTGAAAAAAATATAAATCATCATTATTTCCAGTGATGTAATTTTGAAATAGTTTTAGATAAATGTACTACGTCACTTGGACTACTTATAACACAGATGAATCAATCGGGTTTTTCAAACACAATATTATCTATTTGTGGGCTGGGATTTTTCACCTAGGATAATTTTAATTTGTAGCAGCCAGAGTTTAGTCATCTTATGTCGTGTTTGATTTACCATCGAAACATGATTAGCATGTCAGATCAAACAAGACGAATACCACTAGTTCATGAACATGAAAAGCAGGAACTGTTTACCTGTCTATAAGTCCTTTATTCATTCGGCTCTGTTTGATTTCATGTTTGATGTTCATTCTCAACTTGTGTGTAGTAGTATGCAGGTTTTGTTCATATTTCTACCTTTTTACAAGTCTGCCTTCGACCAAATATTTTGTTTTGAAATGCAAATTACATTTAGTCACGTATTGAACTGAAATGTTAGTACACTTACTGAAGCGTAGCTCTGTAAATTACACCCCAGTTCTATTGTTATACTTCATAGTTTCTATTTCTGAAACAAGTGTAAATTGAATAGATCTATTGTTACGAATAACAATGGATTTTGACCACAGGGTGTGACGAGCGGGGTTTCTAGAAACCCTGCTTCTACATCCCGCAAACAAAGTCGATTGTTATTCGTAACAATAGAAATTGATTATTTTTAAATAGCATGAACATAAGAAATTACTAATAGTGTTCACTACAAATTGTTTCATGATATTAAAAACACATTTTAGGAAATTCAATAAGCATCTATATGGAATACAAAATAATCCTTTAAATACTCCTTTGCTTGAAGGTAATTTTTTATCCCAGTCATATGTCTCTACTCCCGGACCCCCCTCCCCGCCCCCGGTTACCCAGTGGCCAATCCGGGGTTGGGGATTCCGCGAATTGGACCCGACTTTTATTTAAAAGATCAATGCATTTGAATGGTTGGAACACCCCCTTTTTTCTCTTGAGTTGGGAACCCCGGCTGGATCAGCCCTGATTGCCCCAAAAGGGAGTTCTTCTACATTAAATTTTGTATGTTGAGCGTGTCTGGTAGTCGGGTTTCTAATGCAGACACACCTATCCCTTAGTATGTTCGAATATGAATTTTGTTTATTCTCGAGAAGAGGTGGAGGGGAGGGGCTTTTGTTTTTGATAAAATCGTAAGATATAAAATACAGTTATGATTACCTTTATTAATCTCATACAGGTAAGTACTTTGGGGTATAATATTGCCTTCATCTTTAGTCTCTTCTACCAAATCCAACGCTTGCCACAAAATGTCGTCCGTCTTATACCCGTCCATATTGACAACTGTATACCAGGAGCATGATGTACTTTTTTAAAATAAGAATGCACGAACCGGTCAACCTTGACCTGCTGATCCATATTAGCACATGGATTTAACGGGAATATGCAAAACAACAACTTTGACATCTGTTAAATCTACTCACTTCGTTTGAACGAAGATAGCCAAAGTAAGGTTACTAGTGGGGTTTAATGTAAAAAAATTCTATAAATTATGGTTTGATATTGTAAATAAATATGCTGTCCATTCTTTTTCATTTAGTAATTAATGTTAAGAAATATAGGGTTTAGAATGGGGTGTAAGTTAGTTATACACCTCGGGATACGGCGTGTCTGGATAAGAAGCCCCTCCGGCCTCCGGCCGTCGGGGTTTCTTATCCAGACACACCTATCCCCCGGTGTATAACTATTATAGAAAGGTTACGATTTAATAAAACATCAAATTAATAATTGGTGGTGCCACTCATGTACATTACATATATTGATGAAAAAAGCGCTCGGAGACAGTAAATTTCAATTTTTATTTTGCTTGTAATGTAATAAGCCAATAGAACAGTTTTTGTTTTATGATATTTAACATATTAATTTCGTATAAGTTTACATACCTTTCTTATCTTGTTCATCTAGTAAAAGATAAAGATACTCGTAAATAAACAAATAACAAAACAAAGACATCAGTTATTTTTATTATCAAATAGCAAAGATATATATGATGTTTTGACATCAGAAATCCTTTGTAAATATCTCTTGTTTATGACTTCGATATTAACATAACCTGGCAAGTTGTAAATTGTTGCAGTAATGTTTTTGTTTATTAAAGGAATTTGTTTTTCATGAAAGCAATATTTTGTAATAGAAAAGTAACGTCTCTATGTGACTTCATAAACCCTATACATTTACAAATAAGCCTATACTAGATTTTAAAGTTTCCATGATGAATTGATTATCAGTTGAGTATGGCACAATCTCCGTATAAACTTTGATGAATGTAGAATGCTAAACCGGATATACTTACCCTTCCAAACAGCATGATATCATGATAGTTAAGTGTTTATATACATCTTTCTAGTTCGTCCGTTTACCTGTCTAGTTGAATTTGATAGGTATCTTAGTGTTCATTAGATATGGGTCGATCCTCGTTGTTGTTTACTGTTTCCATTATAGTTTTCAAGGCTATATCCATAATACATTAAGTGTTTAAAGGGTATAACACTGGTGTAAGGGAGAAAACGCTTATAACCGTCTGGAAGTACTGAAGTGTTTTACGAATCACATATTTAAACAACGATTAAACATCTCTACTACGCACATTTCAACATTTTATTGTTAGAGAGAAGTGGTAAAGAGTAACCTAAAAAACAGTTAGGAATTTTGAATGTTTATACGGGTACAAGGATTAGAAAGAGAAAGACAATGATCAGAAATATACTCAAGAGGTTTGTTGATTAGGAAGTTTAGTAGACATCATGTGCTGATCGTTATAAGGTTCCGATTTTGTTTCTCTCTTTTTTCTCTATTTTTACAATTATGATAAAATAGCCAAAACCATAATAGTATCTCTTTGATCTATTTGTAGCTACAGTCACGTTTGTAATTTCCGGGTATGCCTAACACAGTTTTCAAATTAGATACTTTAATGATGATTGTTGCCTATTTGTTTCAGTAGATAAGATATTTGAAAAAGTTAAAGAAGGACGACGACAGACTCCTAGTGATGACAGCTCGCCGACCCTATATTTATGGTTAGATTAGACAGGATTAACACATTTTGTAAATGCCAAAAGGGACAAATATATCAGACCTAGCAAGAAACAAAGTTTGTTGTCTTACCACAGCAATTTTCTACACACCTTTCATCTTTAATCCGTATATAAAAACTTTCCTCCTGAAAAATATGCTTTCTGATTACTACAGTATGAAAGAATATGAACATGGTAATTTTGTTTAAACATTCGATGGTCGAAATTGATGATAAGAGAC
Organism: Mytilus coruscus; assembly: GCA_017311375.1. Lineage (NCBI taxonomy): Eukaryota > Metazoa > Mollusca > Bivalvia > Mytilida > Mytilidae > Mytilus > Mytilus coruscus. The sequence goes on from CM029607.1 coordinate 65,372,570, forward strand.
AAGTGATCTGTATTGCGGATATATACAGTTTTGTGAAATGCTTCGAATGGGCATTGCATTAACTTCGGTATCATAACATGTACTGTAACATATGAATATTACATTACAAAAAGCAACTAACTTGTTGCATCTGAGGGGATAATGACAGGAGACTGTGACATTCTAAATGAAAGCTTTTAATTTTACATTAAATGATTTATTGTGTGCAACTTTGATATTTAAAAAGCCATTCGCTACTTTACAAAATAGTCCACTACAAAAGTGGAAGCGGAAGAAAATGCTACAGGTGTGTTTAAATGTCATGCATAAGGTTAGTCAGTGAGCTTTTACCTATTAGAGAATCAAAACTAAACCTTGTATTAAACCATTCAAATGGCATTTGTGGCTAAGTGGTCTATGTAGTTCATATATTGTATCAATAGCTTGTTTACACTGAGGTTGAGAGTTCGAAGCACGTGACAGATGCTTTTAACTCAATTCTTAAAAGATTAGGATTGCCAGTTTTGCTGCAGAAGGTCGGTTATTTTCTCCTTTTACACATTGTGACTTGAATGGAGAGTTGTCTCATTGGCCCTCATACCACATCTTCTTAATTCTATATACGAAAAAAAAACTATAGAAAAAAAAATAAAAAAGAGGCAATGTTGGTTTAAAATTGGCAAACAAAATTAATGATATTAAATCATCTTTAAGGAAAAAAGGGGACAAAGGAGAACAGTTCATACCACAATGGAAATCTATTTTCGTAGGGTCCGGTTTGGTGAGGAAAATATCTTTAGAGTAAGTATTGGAAGCCAGGGATGCCAGATGCTCTTATTCTTCATTTGCTCTAATATAGTTTGAAAACCTGTGTGTTGAATTTCAAAAAGTTTACGATTAAAAACATTTTCAGTAGTATAATTAAGTTCTTGATATTCTTATTTCTTCTTATATTAGAATTACCAATTACCAAAATGATGCAATTTTATGGTATGATCGCTTGCGTTTGGATTTTGGGGTATTTTATGACATGTCCAATACATATTATGTGCTCAATACTGTTGCATGCAGAATGTCTGTTAGTCTGTTTATTCCTTCCTATGTATAAACCGGAATTATTTAATGCCAGGGAGTCAGTGTCATATCATCTACTAAAACCATCAAATATTTTAAGTTTTATGATGTTGAATGGAAAACAAAAGATTGATCAACACAAACCCCACTACAAGTCGGGGGTTTGACAATGTTTTTCTCGACATAGTAAGCATTTCCTGCTCCACAAATGGCACCTGTCGTATAACTCTTTTGAAATAAAAAATCGGCGAAAAGTCGATCTCCTTAAAATTTTGTATTATATATTGGATATCCAATTGTTAAACAACTAAACGTTAAAGTGCCAGGGTTTAATTACAGGATAAAAACAATATGATTGTATACATTGTCGGAAAATATGAAATATATTTGCATCGGCGAGTTTCGAAGCGTCCTGTTTCTAAAGCTCATACAAATAAATCATATTATCCTATAATGCCCATACAGTATATCTTGTTATTACACAGGTTATAAAACCACATATTGAACTAAAACTATGGATACAACTGTCTTATAATAGGAAGAATATACTTTGGACGAATGCGCCCTTTTTGTTGTTATACACCCATAGACAAACGTTTTATATGGTTGCATTTTGCAAACCAAAAAATATATATATGCCATTTTGAAAGATTTTATTGAATTTAAATGATGTTATTTGAAAACATGTGTTTTAGCAGCCTTGAGAAAGCGATACAACAACGAATTGAACTGAAAAAGAAATTAACAGGTAAACACATGTAATATAAAATGCTTTTTTAAGAATTGTCTTACTTCGAAATTAACATTTATCCATATTTCGCCATAAACTTCCTTCCTTAATCCAGTAAACTGTAACCGTCCTGTCAAATTACGGCACTCAATGTAACTTTCTAGTAACAGTTGAATATTTACACAATGTGATGCACTTTTTGGTTCAAAGAAACAATGAGTTTTGGTAGCCATTGCTATGCACAGTCCGAATTGTGCTATAATTAGGACCACTTCAACGATATCTGGCTAAAACAATAATTATACCCCCGCTTTAAAAAAGTGGGGGTATACTGTTTTACCTCTGTCTGTCCGTCCGTCCATCCGTCCGTCCCATGAATATTTTTCGTCGCATTTTTCTCAGGAACTACATCATAAGGATTTCTGAAATTTGGTTTCAGGTTTATATAAGTCAGCTATACCGTCATGCGTTTTCAGATTCATCACTCAACAACTTCCTGTTTACCGAACACTTACATATTTTTACACTATTAAAATTATCCACTTGCGGCGGGGGTATCATCAGTGAGCAGTAGCTCGCAGTTTCACTTGTTTATAGCATTAAGGATAATACTATACATCAGAAATTAGCAATGAAAAGAAAAATATGACAGTTTGTTTAAAACACCGATATATTTGACTGACTTTTCAGTGTGTTTTGTATATTTCCTAGTGTTAAAGATAAATTAGATATAATCAAACATTCATGCATCGAGTTAAAAGCACTTTCACCCTCTGACAAGCTGTATTACCCACGAACTGTTTTGGACAGTTTCAACCTAGAACTGTTTTCACAGTTCAATCTTAAAACAGTTTTTGACAGTTTTACCCTAAAACAAATTCTAACAGTTCTACCATAGAATAGTCTAGAACAGTTCAACCTTAGAACAGATTCTGACAATTCTACCTCTAGAACAGTTTTGACAGGCCAATTTATTTTTTTCAATTTTTTTGTTAATTTTAAATTATAAATTTAATCAATTTCTTTATCAAAATTGAACTTTATGATTTTTAAAGAAAATTTCTAGGATATAGTTTTTTTTTTATTGTTGTTAAATTTTGCTCAAATTATCAATTATTTAATCACTTTTTATTAGTTTTATAGTTTGTTGCTAAAGATAGTAAAAGGTAAAACAAAGCCAAAAAAATACCCCTATTTCTAGCTTTCAAAATGTCAAAATTGGATTTATTGACCAATATAACATAAATCATAGCTAAACAATGACTAGATAGGAACAATGTCTTTTTGATAAAACTTTACGTTCATTTCATGACATTAAACATAGCACAAACTTTAATTCCACAATTGCTATGATTTTTCGTGTTCAAGAACAGTTATATGACAGCTTTGTTTCTGACAGTTCTGAAAAGTGGTTTGAACTGATCCCAATTCTGTAGTTACTTACCTAAACTCATTCAATCTATTTTTGATAAACACTTATCGTTTAAAATCAACTGTTTTGTGCTGTGACACCACTGTCCCTGGTTAGGGGACTCACAAGCATGTTTCACTCCACCACATTCTATATGTGCCTGACTAAAGTTAGGAGCCTGTTATCCGGTCGTTGTCGTTGGTTGCTGTCTGTAATATTTGTTTTTCGTTTATTGTTTTTTGGCATTTATCAGGTCGTGGGTTTTTTTCGTTTAAATTGGCCTCGGGACCTTTTATGGCTGACTATACGGTATTGGCTTTAACAATTGTTGAAGGCTTTAAGATGACCTATATCTGCTTAAATCCGCTTTATTTTTACTCTATTTAATAGTTGTCTTATTAGCAACCATTCCACATCTCCCTAGTGTATATTTTGGAACAAAATTGTCCTTTGTGAAAAGGTAAACGCCATTCTTATCAACAAGAGTTGTAAAGTAACATACAGTCAGTTTTTCAATATATTATTTCAAGTATACTAGTAAGTTAAGATTTGTACCTACCATGTTGGGAAGTAAAATAGTCCAAAATAAAAGGTCAAAGATATACCGTCCAATCATTTACCTTGACGATAAAGATATCCTTGTGTCAATAAGTCGGACTAAGATCATACAGTATACATTGACCCATAACTGCTTACAACCACGTCATTTTGGACAGTGGTGGGTTATTGTCTCATTAGCAATGATACCACATCTTCTTAATCTATATAATCTTGTTTGTAAAACAACAGCTCATGTTATGTGAATGTTTCTTCATTAAAAGCTAGCTTGATGAAAAAAGGCAGCTGTATCATTACAGTTTTATAACAAGGGATAAGAATCAAAATCTCAATTAAGTCATAGATTGTAAAACATAACCGTGAAAAAAAGAGAAATATATGCAATTACTGTCTTTTGATGGTGAGGTAAATACGTAAACTGATATTCACTGAGGCCAATAGGCATTAAAATTGATCTCAACGGAAAATATAATAAAGATAATGAAACTAGTCTCTCTCTCTCTCTCTCTCTCTCTCTCTCTCTCTCTCTCTCTCTCTCTCTCTCTCTCTCTCCCAACATGTGCCGTTCGTCGTAACCATATCCTACACAACCTGTGTCATCCGTCGTAACAATATCCGCTCTCTCTCTCTCTCTCTCTCTCTCTCTCTCTCTCTCTCTCTCTCTCTCTCTCTCTCTCTCTCTCTCTCTCTCTCTCTCCCAACATGTGCCGTTCGTCGTAACCATATCCTACACAACCTGTGGCATCCGTCGTAACAATATCTCTCTCTCTCTCTCTCTCTCTCTCTCTCTCTCTCTCTCCCTCATGTGCCGTCGTCGTAACCATATCCTACACAACCTGTGGCATCCGTCGTAACAATATCCTCTCTCTCTCTCTCTCTCTCTCTCTCTCTCTCTCTCTCTCTCTCTCTCTCTCTCTCTCTCACACCCAACATGTGCCATTCGTCGTAACCATATCCTACAAAACCTGTGGCATCCGTCGTAACAATATCCTACTCCATACGTGACATCCGTCGTAACCATATCCAACTCAACATGTGGCATCCATCGTAATCACATCCTACTCCACATTTGACATCCGTCGTGTTGCTCCTGGTAATCTCAAATACTGTAAAATGTTACCCTTTGTTAAATATAAGCTTCTTTGTAAGCATAAACCTAAATCAAGAAAACCTTGATAGGAAATGCAACCGCTAAAAAAATCGTATCAAATTCAGATATTTATCTACATACAGGCGCTGCTGGTACTACAAAATAATTACACCCCTCCTCCAAAATAAAAATATTTTTTTAATCCATAGAAAAATGTCGATATTATAAATTTGACATTAACATATGTTACAATATAAAACATAATGATCACATGGTTATGATTTAATATATTAGTTAGTACACATATTTGTTAGCATACATGACAGACCCACGCAATTATATTGGTCGCTAAATAACATGAAAAAAATGAACGTATATATACATACAAATAAAAACAGTAGAACGTTGATAATCCAAATAAGGAACACACACATAAATGAGGCATGTGTGATAAGTAGATGAACAAAATCAAACTGTTTTTGACTTGAGTTAGCATAGATTTGATATTAAAGGACGTCCGATTTTGCGTCATTCACATTATTGATCAGTGGATTTAAAAAGACCAATTTATGTACAATCTGTTTAACTTATCAATATCAATGAACCTCTGTGAACCATATATCTAAAAAAATATATATATATATGGGGTGGGCGAGAATTTTCGTGATCGGCAAATTCAAGACACGTTTTACTAAACATACTTATATATTCGCGCGGTTATACCATCGTTAGTCCGTGGGTTTTCATATGTATTACTTGTAACTGTCGGGTCTCATTAGCAATGCTGTTTCTTATTTATTTAAATCTCAATTTATTTAACATATTCAAAGTTCCGTCTAATGTTCAAAGACTCTTGCATCGAAGTATGACTATGTATTTTTGTAGTTTTTTTTTTTTTTATTAGGTCTGTCAGTTTAACACATCATTTATGCATGATTTAACTTCCATTGAAATTTTTCTTTTGTAGCCCTCCACTATTTTCAATATTCGGTGTCTAATTGAAAGCATGCTTTCTAATTGGTGACCCTAAAATAGTTTCAAAGCGAGTAAGGACTTCATGACGTCGATCTGGGACTAATACGGATGGACATATCCGTTTAACAGCCTTCAACTTTCTGTTTGATATATCGGATGAACTGAGACTATCAAAGTTCAACGTAATCAAATTTCGGATATGCAATCGAATGAACTTCTTCCAGCAATAATCAAACTCTGTCAATACCCAGCATTTATCATTTATGTTCTTAGGTTTATCAAAATTATCTGATAGTACGATGATTACATCACGTGGTTCGACTTGGACATTATGCTCATCTTTTAGATCCCTCGATTGACCGGCTAACATATCGTCAGATGAAAAAACTTTGTAGCCTTTTCGAATTAAATTTGGCTTAAGAATTTTCTGTATGAATATGAAGACCTCTATGTTTTCCTCGTCAAAAGATATGAACATGTCACGATTCCAATCCTTGTTTGTTTTCCGTCGAAGTTTTGTGCCTAAAATTAAAAGTTCGAAATGAATAAAAATTATGGCAGTCAACACAAAAGATAAAATAGATAAGAGAACAAGAAAACCTGTTATAATGGCACTATTGTCTGGTTGTTCAGTTTCACAAACAAGGTCAATAAATGAAAACAGTTCGATCACAATGCCATGTCCGTTTTCAGCCCGGCATCGAAATTCAAAAGAACTATTCGCGTGCTTAATTTCCCGCCAGATTTTGATCCATTCGGAAGAACATTCACATACGATTTCTGTCTGATGAAATAAAAACATATCCGGATGTAGATTTTGAATTTCTTTCGCCAAAGTCGTAATTCGATTCTGTTTTAAGTTAACATGATTCATCATGGGTATATTCTCTAAAAATGTCTTGTCGACTGATTTAAGTAAGTTTCTCTCAAAATAGATTTCTACTGTACGCTTTAAGTACTCCCTGTTGTCGATATTTATAATTAAATTATCACTCAAATCGATTTCGAGGCTGAACAACGATTGGGGCATTTCCACCGGAAGTGTGTACAAACTCTGATTTGAACAGTCTATAATAGCCGTTCTCTTCTAGGTTGTTCTACACATTTGCATTTCCTTGGACAATGGTCCCAAACTTCACAAATCATTTCATCAAATACATCATCATATAATGGTATGCCAAAGACACTTATATTAACCAGTTTTTCAGGAGAGCCGCATATAAACTCATTATCTTTAGATTTATAAATCCGGTAAAAGTCATTGGGACAGTACTTAAGGAATCTACCTACGCGACAGTCACAATGTACTTTTGAATTTTTAATGTCGTACGTTCCACGAAAATTAGAAAATATAGTTTGGTAGTCCTCAATAGCATCGGCAAAATCAGACAACCATTCTTTGAAGACAAACTCCTCTCTCATGTTTCGCAGCAAAATATCGCCACCATTTTGATGTACTTCATTTTCTAACAGAGTTCCAACTTTGCTGGTTAGTCCCTGTATTTCATTGTGTGAAAAGTCAATTTTGCAGAAAAATTTGTCCTGAATAATCATGTTCGAAGCGTCAAGTGTTTTCATGAGGTTGTTGGATAAATCTATATTAAATAAATGTATTGATTGATCCGACAGCATATGCAAATCTATTGTTCTAATTTCATTAAATGATAGATCGACTGAACGTAAGGAATACAGTCCAATGAATGTTGAGTTCGAAACTGTGGTTAATCTATTTCCTGTAAGTTTTAGTGAATCAAGCATGTACAAACATGATAAATTAGCCCATACCTTAATGTGGTTGTAAGAGAAATCTATGGATTTTAACTCAGATTTGAAGTCGCACAGATTTGACGGGAAGTGACGTAACCATCCATTTGAATGTGTGATAGAAACATTTACAGCGCCAGTATCCTTCTTATTCAAAATGACGACAGATTCTCCTTTATTGTTTATTATTTCTATATGCAAAGGGGAAAACTCTGGAACATTTGACGCAATATGGGCACAAGCACAGCATCTATTCACTTCAAACTGGTTGCCGGTACAATAATCCAGATTACAGCTATAATCATTGGTTCCATTAATATCTGGTTTCCAGTCAAAGTTGCTTTCGGCTTTTATGATCCATATCGAATTTATAAACGCTATGAATATGACTAAAACTAAATAGCTTAGTGCAGTTGGTTGAAGCATTGTGATTTTAAAAGTAAAATAACACTGACAATCTCGTGTTTAAATAATCGAATTCTGGAATTTCTCTTTATTCCCATTTTGATAAAAACCGTTGAACCGGTTTTATGTGAATTCATCATAATACGTAAACGTTTTAAGTTGCTCTCAGACTTTTGAATGATTGGTCTAATGGAGAACGTTTTTAGGTTTTCCATTTTTAAATTTTTAATTCCGTAATCAAACTTTTTGATTTGAAATAGATTACGGAATTAAAGTAATAAAATTACAGTATATTTTTGTTATTCTTTAACCGGTATGACTGATGCATCCTGTTCCATTTTTAATTTGAATTTAAATATTTCAAACATCATTACTTTTAATATTTTCAACGCTGTAACGACCTTCGTTGTTTACTTAACTGAATGTAAAATAATTATTGAAACAGGAAGGCGGCGTGCACTAAGAAACGACAGTAGTTTAAACTTCATCGGAAGTTTTTGTTTAAGAATATATACAACTGTAAACGTAGAGCTTTTAATTTATTTAAAATCATTTAATTCATTTGACATCCAGTGAATGGTGTACATTTACATTAGGGTATGGATTGGGGGGCCTTCATTTCTGTATTCTTTATTTTTTTCACTCATTATTCTTTATCTTTAAAAATAATGGCCGTTCTGTAATAACTAGATAACTGTATTCTGGACATTGTTCTTTTCTGTAATCAGTATATTTTTAACCAATTCTTTAATTTTTGCAGTTATTCTGTAAATTTAAGCACTCCATTTTTCTGTAAACCCTTAACATAGGTAGATCCAGATAGGGAAAGGAGGGGCTTGGATCGAACCGATTTGAACCTCAATTTGTTTATAATGTCGTAACGTTCGCGACTGGACCATCCTCCGATGTAAAACCACAACTTCCCCCTTTTTTACCCCTATACTTTATAAGTCATTTGCATAAATTCAACTTGTATAATTTCTGATGCCATTATTATGCAAATTTATGTATCAATAAATTCAAAATGTTTTCAATTAAATACATGTTGAATATTCATAAACCTTAACAAACTTTACGTATTTTGAAAAATTTGCATCGAATGATATCTATAACCAAATTGAATTTATGTATATGCACGACAATACATTGATTTCATCTGATATCATTTTTGTTAAGCAATAATGTACTTTTCATTCCTTATTATCATATATATAGATATAGATATATATATATGTTATATATATGGCGGCATGGTAATTAACATTATCATCCTTTACGACAGACAAAATAGCTGATCTGAAAGGTACACCATCTACTTGCCACTATACATCATGTACTGTGTTACAACCCGACGAGGAAAGGCATTACATCGACCACCGAAAGCTATATTTTTATGTAGCCTTTTTGGTCGAGTGGTCTAGGGCGCTGGACACGATGCAGGCGGTGTTGCCACGATGTCACAGAAGCAATTGATCGAATCCCGCTGAGGGAAGAACAAAAATTTGCTAACGCAAATTTGAAGATCTAACATTGTCGGGCTAATTATAGTTGTTAATTTCTGAGTCATTTGGTGTCTTGTGGAATGTTGTCTCCTTGGCAATCATACCACATCTTCTTATTTTCATATCTCCAAATAACATTATTTAGGAATAAGTCATAAACACTGGTCAGCATCGAGTCTAGTAATTTGTCATTGCAGGGTGACCTTGTTAGTCGGATTCTAGTGAGAGTAATGTGTCATGGCAGAGTGACATGTCTTCCCGTTGACTGTTACCTTGTCGATCGGTTTCGAGTTAAGAGTAATGCACCATGGCAGAGTGACATGTCTTCCTGATGAATGTTACTTTGTCGATCGGTTTCGAGTTAAGAGTAATGCGCCATGGCAGAGTGACATGTCTTCCTGATGACTGTTACCTTGTCGATCGGTTTCGAGTTAAGAGTAATGCGCCATGGCAGAGTGACATGTCTTCCCGATGACTGTTACCTTGTTGGTCGGTTTCTAGTGAGAGTAATGTGTCATGGCAGGGTAACATTTCTTCCTGTTGACTGTTACCTTGTTGATCGCATTTGAGTTAGATTAAAAAGTTGATATAAAAATGAGGAGATGTGGTATGATTGCCAATGAGACAACTATCTACTAGATATAAATGGAGTGGTAGTAAAATGAGGAGATGTGGTATGATTGCCAATGAGACAACTATCTACCAGATATAAATGGAGTGGTAGTAAAATGAGGAGATGTGGTATGATTGCCAATGAGACAACTATCTACCAGATATAAATGGAGTGGTAGTAAAATGAGGAGATGTGGTATGATTGCCAATGAGACAACTATCTACCAGATATAAATGGAGTGGTAGTAAAATGAGGAGATGTGGTATGATTGCCAATGAGACAACTATCTACCAGATATAAATGGAGTGGTAGTAAAATGAGGAGATGTGGTATGATTGCCAATGAGACAACTATCTACCAGATATAAATGGAGTGGTAGTAAAATGAGGAGATGTGGTATGATTGCCAATGAGACAACTATCTACCAGATATAAATGGAGTGGTAGTAAAATGAGGAGATGTGGTATGATTGCCAATGAGACAACTATCTACCAGATATAAATGGAGTGGTAGTAAAATGAGGAGATGTGGTATGATTGCCAATGAGACAACTATCTACCAGATATAAATGGAGTGGTAGTAAAATGAGGAGATGTGGTATGATTGCCAATGAGACAACTATCTACCAGATATAAATGGAGTGGTAGTAAAATGAGGAGATGTGGTATGATTGCCAATGAGACAACTATCTACCAGATATAAATGGAGTGGTAGTAAAATGAGGAGATGTGGTATGATTGCCAATGAGACAACTATCTACCAGATATAAATGGAGTGGTAGTAAAATGAGGAGATGTGGTATGATTGCCAATGAGACAACTATCTACCAGATATAAATGGAGTGGTAGTAAAATGAGGAGATGTGGTATGATTGCCAATGAGACAACTATCTACCAGATATAAATGGAGTGGTAGTAAAATGAGGAGATGTGGTATGATTGCCAATGAGACAACTATCTACCAGATATAAATGGAGTGGTAGTAAAATGAGGAGATGTGGTATGATTGCCAATGAGACAACTATCTACCAGATATAAATGGAGTGGTAGTAAAATGAGGAGATGTGGTATGATTGCCAATGAGACAACTATCTACCAGATATAAATGGAGTGGTAGTAAAATGAGGAGATGTGGTATGATTGCCAATGAGACAACTATCTACCAGATATAAATGGAGTGGTAGTAAAATGAGGAGATGTGGTATGATTGCCAATGAGACAACTATCTACCAGATATAAATGGAGTGGTAGTAAAATGAGGAGATGTGGTATGATTGCCAATGAGACAACTATCTACCAGATATAAATGGAGTGGTAGTAAAATGAGGAGATGTGGTATGATTGCCAATGAGACAACTATCTACCAGATATAAATGGAGTGGTAGTAAAATGAGGAGATGTGGTATGATTGCCAATGAGACAACTATCTACCAGATATAAATGGAGTGGTAGTAAAATGAGGAGATGTGGTATGATTGCCAATGAGACAACTATCTACCAGATATAAATGGAGTGGTAGTAAAATGAGGAGATGTGGTATGATTGCCAATGAGACAACTATCTACCAGATATAAATGGAGTGGTAGTAAAATGAGGAGATGTGGTATGATTGCCAATGAGACAACTATCTACCAGATATAAATGGAGTGGTAGTAAAATGAGGAGATGTGGTATGATTGCCAATGAGACAACTATCTACCAGATATAAATGGAGTGGTAGTAAAATGAGGAGATGTGGTATGATTGCCAATGAGACAACTATCTACCAGATATAAATGGAGTGGTAGTAAAATGAGGAGATGTGGTATGATTGCCAATGAGACAACTATCTACCAGATATAAATGGAGTGGTAGTAAAATGAGGAGATGTGGTATGATTGCCAATGAGACAACTATCTACCAGATATAAATGGAGTGGTAGTAAAATGAGGAGATGTGGTATGATTGCCAATGAGACAACTATCTACCAGATATAAATGGAGTGGTAGTAAAATGAGGAGATGTGGTATGATTGCCAATGAGACAACTATCTACCAGATATAAATGGAGTGGTAGTAAAATGAGGAGATGTGGTATGATTGCCAATGAGACAACTATCCACCAGATATAAATGGAGTGGTAGTAAAATGAGGAGATGTGGTATGATTGCCAATGAGACAACTATCTACCAGATATAAATGGAGTGGTAGTAAAGACAACTATCCACCAGATGAGGAGATGAGGAGATGTGGTATGATTGCCAATGAGACAACTATCTACCAGATATAAATGGAGTGGTAGTAAATTGCCAATGAGGAGATGTAAAATGAGTATGATTGCCAATGAGACAACTATCCACCAGATATAAATGGAGTGGTAGTAAAATGAGGAGATGTGGTATGATTGCCAATGAGACAACTATCCACCAGATATAAATGGAGTGGTAGTAAAATGAGGAGATGTGGTATGATTGCCAATGAGACAACTATCTACCAGATATAAATGGAGTGGTAGTAAAATGAGGAGATGTGGTATGATTGCCAATGAGACAACTATCCACCAGATATAAATGGAGTGGTAGTAAAATGAGGAGATGTGGTATGATTGCCAATGAGACAACTATCCACCAGATATAAATGGAGTGGTAGTAAAATGAGGAGATGTGGTATGATTGCCAATGAGACAACTATCCACCAGATATAAATGGAGTGGTAGTAAAATGAGGAGATGTGGTATGATTGCCAATGAGACAACTATCCACCAGATATAAATGGAGTGGTAGTAAAATGAGGAGATGTGGTATGATTGCCAATGAGACAACTATCCACCAGATATAAATGGAGTGGTAGTAAAATGAGGAGATGTGGTATGATTGCCAATGAGACAACTATCCACCAGATATAAATGGAGTGGTAGTAAAATGAGGAGATGTGGTATGATTGCCAATGAGACAACTATCCACCAGATATAAATGGAGTGGTAGTAAAATGAGGAGATGTGGTATGATTGCCAATGAGACAACTATCCACCAGATATAAATGGAGTGGTAGTAAAATGAGGAGATGTGGTATGATTGCCAATGAGACAACTATCCACCAGATATAAATGGAGTGGTAGTAAAATGAGGAGATGTGGTATGATTGCCAATGAGACAACTATCCACCAGATATAAATGGAGTGGTAGTAAAATGAGGAGATGTGGTATGATTGCCAATGAGACAACTATCCACCAGATATAAATGGAGTGGTAGTAAAATGAGGAGATGTGGTATGATTGCCAATGAGACAACTATCCACCAGATATAAATGGAGTGGTAGTAAAATGAGGAGATGTGGTATGATTGCCAATGAGACAACTATCCACCAGATATAAATGGAGTGGTAGTAAAATGAGGAGATGTGGTATGATTGCCAATGAGACAACTATCCACCAGATATAAATGGAGTGGTAGTAAAATGAGGAGATGTGGTATGATTGCCAATGAGACAACTATCTACCAGATATAAATGGAGTGGTAGTAAAATGAGGAGATGTGGTATGATTGCCAATGAGACAACTATCTACCAGATATAAATGGAGTGGTAGTAAAATGAGGAGATGTGGTATGATTGCCAATGAGACAACTATCTACCAGATATAAATGGAGTGGTAGTAAATGAGGAGATGTGGTATGATTGCCAATGAGACAACTATCCACCAGATATAAATGGAGTGGTAGTAAAATGAGGAGATGTGGTATGATTGCCAATGAGACAACTATCCACCAGATATAAATGGAGTGGTAGTAAAATGAGGAGATGTGGTATGATTGCCAATGAGACAACTATCCACCAGATATAAATGGAGTGGTAGTAAAATGAGGAGATGTGGTATGATTGCCAATGAGACAACTATCCACCAGATATAAATGGAGTGGTAGTAAAATGAGGAGATGTGGTATGATTGCCAATGAGACAACTATCTACCAGATATAAATGGAGTGGTAGTAAAATGAGGAGATGTGGTATGATTGCCAATGAGACAACTATCTACCAGATATAAATGGAGTGGTAGTAAAATGAGGAGATGTGGTATGATTGCCAATGAGACAACTATCTACCAGATATAAATGGAGTGGTAGTAAAATGAGGAGATGTGGTATGATTGCCAATGAGACAACTATCTACCAGATATAAATGGAGTGGTAGTAAAATGAGGAGATGTGGTATGATTGCCAATGAGACAACTATCTACCAGATATAAATGGAGTGGTAGTAAAATGAGGAGATGTGGTATGATTGCCAATGAGACAACTATCCACCAGATATAAATGGAGTGGTAGTAAAATGAGGAGATGTGGTATGATTGCCAATGAGACAACTATCCACCAGATATAAATGGAGTGGTAGTAAAATGAGGAGATGTGGTATGATTGCCAATGAGACAACTATCTACCAGATATAAATGGAGTGGTAGTAAAATGAGGAGATGTGGTATGATTGCCAATGAGACAACTATCTACTAGATATTAATGGAGTGGTAGTAAGCAAAGTGTTTTATTTACTTTAAAGGTTTAGTTTTACTATAAAACACGTGTACATGGACTTTCTTGTAAAAGGAAATACTTTATCTTATCAAAATCTTCAGAAATGTACGGCTATTGAATTATTGTCTTCCCATATTCTAATTCACCGATAGCTTTTCCTTATGCAGCAACCTTAACCACGTGACCTTTCAATAGCTCTTCAAACATTAGTGATAATGTAAAAACATCGTGCATAATGGGCTTCAGGGGCGGATCCAGCCATTTTAAAAGGGGTTCCCAACCCAGGATAAAGGGGGTTCCAACTATATGTCCCCATTCAAATGCATTGATCGTCAAGAAAAAGGGGTTCCAAACCCGGAACCCCTCTGGATCCGCCACTGGGCTTAGTATATATACACGAATTGGTTCAATTTTTCCTTAACATTATAATTTTAAGAAAGGTATGGGTAAAGTTTTAAGCATGTTTTTCGTGAAAAATACAGTTTTCAAGCTAAAATCTTCAATATATTTTCTGTCTGTGTATTGAAACATTTTGTCTATGTTGTACCGAATTATTCCTCTTACAATAATTATGTTTGCAAAGGTGGTACAAAATGACCACCAGCAAGTTAGTCTAAGATATCAATTATTCATATGTAGTTAGTTTTTATCTTTCTGATAAACACAAAATCAAGTACTGCCCTCAAACACTAGTATTGTTTTTCTTTTGTCCTTATGTCAAGTTTTATGCTCCTCCATTGACATCCTACAGAAATATCTATATACACTCAACCTAACTACTATCTTGTATTCATGCGGCAAGCTCTGTTCGCTTCCCTTTTAAATAAAAACCAAACATCTTATTGGCAAAATTTGTGCCGCCATTTGTGGCGCTATTTATTTCTACTTTCATATGTATTTACAACAACTGTTATGATAAGCGAAGGTGGGGACCAAAAGTTTCCCATAGAATTGTGCATGTCGCAATTCCCCCCACTAATAGCTGCATGAACAGATATATTTTAATTAAGATCTAGTTATTTTGCAAATATAAAACTAAATTAAAAAATATAATAATACATGTAACACAATAACCCGAGACTGTGACTACTCGTCGCCAAATAAAGGTTACATTGTGTAAAAAGGTATCATATAACAATACATCTGCAGTGTATGTGCGAATCCTAAAATGTAATTTTTACTGTATCCGTGATGAATTTCTGATGTAGAATGATAAGTAAACAGACGACAAATTTAAGATTTTTGAATAAAATAAGAAATCATATATAATGTGTACTGTTTTTATAAATTCATGATATAGGTATGAGATGTGGACGGGTTTTCATCGCGCCTACAGCCATCCAGGTGCAAAATTGATACACAAATAGATAAATATTAAGAATAGTTCACGAACAGAGCGTGCAAGAGAGTTAAAAGTAGCAGTTAAGTTTCATTTGCAGAAAAATGTACCTTTTAACATAATTATTAATGTTGTTTAACTTAAAACAGGTTTTGTTATTCAGCTTGTTGATATTGAATCAAATTCCACTATGCTGTTTTCGTTATGCGATTCATGTTTACTGTCGAATAATGATACTAGACCTTCATTTTCACTGTAGGGCGATTCATTTCTATTGTATATGCGATGCATTTTCACAGAAGGAAATTAATTGATTTTCATTATATAAAGTCTTAATTCAACCGACTCTCTAACAAAATTTATGAAGTCAGAAGGATTGATTATATATAGATATAGGAAGATGTGGTGTGAGTGCCAATGAGACAACTCTCCATCCAACCATATTAATACTTAGTGAGTGAAAGTCTGAGGTAATATATCAATAAATTCCTTAAACATGGTATTTATTGCTAATATAGTCAATTCTATTTTCTCAAATAATTTGTCCTGATCTATATGTAGGATAAAAATTATTCTTTCCTATGACACGTCATCATTAAATACATATATCTTGGACAGTTAAGTCATGATCAATCCACGTCACCGGAATAGCAAAGTTTCTGTTTCGGTCTAAATCTACATCGCAATGACGTTACGCGCGATGTTCGTACCGTTACGTTTTTGCATGTTTCGTGAGTAAAACTGCGCTGCAGGTGCAGAAAAACGTATTTTAATTAAAACAAAGATATCAATGTGCTGGATATAAATGTCCTTGTTCATTTATCTCCATTAAAACAATATAAAACGCATTTGTTCGAGTTGATAAGCATTTGATTCTGGATTTTGGAGAAATAATGGGTTGTCCCGGTAACATTTGACGATGAAAACTGAAGTATAAACCTTCTTTTCGCCTTCTTTTTGCCGATTTTCATTAATTTTTTGCCGCGAATTGCCATTAAATGGCAACCCATTATGACGTATTTGTATGACGGCTAATGACGTCATATTCTGTTTCGCCAGGCAAATCGGCAAAGTTTCATTGCATCCGATCTCCATTTCCTACTTTCACGAAAACAGTTCAAAAATAGGGATAAATGATGTCATCAGGTGAGAAAATGATATAGCTAATATAATGTTATTTTTCTGTAATTAATTAATTTCAAAAGCAAAATCGTTCAAACACAAAACAACAAAGATGCTATTTTTTAAATTTGGTGAATAAAATGTCACACGTTCATTTTTGCAAAAACGTTATGTACAGTCGTAATTAAAGTTAACTATGTTTAGTTTTGCACTTGATTGTCGACAATGAAATTCTAATATAGACATGCTATTTTTCTAGTCTTTTAAAATATCTATATTGATCTCCATAGCATTCGTACTTTCCGAAAAAAAATGTTTGAAAAATGGTGAAAAGATGTCACACGCATTAAATTTATTACGGCGGCAACCTGACGTCGTTTCGAATAGTGAAAACAACAAAAACGCGGCGCCATAAAACACACAGAACAAGCGCACAACTTAGTCGATTGTCAGTGCATGCATTGTTCAACTATATACATAGAGAGACTTTTAAAGCTACGATTTGATTTATCTATATGTTACTGATTTTTCGGATCCTTTTTGTTATTCCGTGATATTAATAAGTGTTGCCCTCGACGCGGAACAGATTGCATGTTTTATTTTGCCCGCATATCCGTATCGGCCCCAAACAATTCTTAAAACATCCTATATATATATACTTGATAAATCTCAAACTGAAGTGTTTAATGACTTTTGTATAAATAATCCAAACATAAAATGAACTAAAGAACATTTGAGAGATTAGAGCCGTATTTTGTCCGGTCAGCAAGACCAAAGGATCGTGTTACGTGCTGTTGTCGCTACCACAAGAAATAAGAAGTTGCATGCGTTGTCGTTGGAAAAGAATTATAAAAACAGTCCAATAAAATAAACAAAACCAGTGTATATAATGTGCGAATCCTGAAATACCATTTTACTGTATCCGTTATGAATTTCTAATGTAGAATGATAAATAAACAGACGACAAATTCATGATTTTGAATAGAATAAGAAATATTATCGCTATTTTACGAATTTTTCCTTTGATCTTGCTGACTGATAATTTCCGTTCTCAGCGGAGTCGATTGATATGAAAACGGAGTCGAGTGATATGAAAATTATCGCTAGAAACTAAGGAACACGTGCCGTTGTCAAGGAAATTAACAACGTCTTCATAGGTAAAATAGCGATAAACAGATTATCATTGGTCATCTCAACTCGATTGCTTTCTCGCTTTCGCCGTACCGGCTCAAGCGAGAAAATCAATCTCGTTGAGATAACCAACGATAATCTATAAAGATATAATGTGTACTGTTTTATAAATTCATGATATAGGTATGAGATGCGGACGGGTTTTCATCGCGTCTACAGTCATCCAGGTGTAAAATTGATACACAAATAGATAAATATTAAGAATAGTTCACGAACAGAGCGTGCAAGAGATTTAAAAGCAGCAGTTAAGGGAGCTACCATTTGATTTTTATGGGGGCTAGGATGAAAAATTTTGTCCTGCATTTTTTTAGTTGTAATCTCTGTCCTGCCTTTTTATTTTCACTCTATTCGGTCCTGCCTTTTTTTATTAGTTTATCCTGACTTTTTACATAAATTGCCATCCTGCCTTTTTTTGCCAAGTTGCTATCCTGCCTTTTTTAACTCACTGAGGTTGTGAGTTCGAACCCCGCTCGTGCGGGTGCACTCGACTCAATCTTAATTGACTAGGATTGTCAGTTTTCCTATCGAAGGTCGGTGGTTTCTCCGGGCACTCCGGCTTCCTCCACCAGTAAAACTGGCCGCCACGAAATAGCCCAAAAGCGGTGCTTAAAAGTGGCGTTAAAACACAAAAATAAATAATAATAATATAACTCGAAGTCGTTAGTTTTGCTTTGTTACGGTGGGACAAATCAGCGTCATAAAATGGGCGCTTTACCGGAGAACCAGTGAGAAGCGCAAAGCTAACAAAACCTGCGTTTCAGGAGTAAGTGCATGGGACCTATTTGTATCATGTTTTATATCTGGTTCTATTGCCAATGTTATTTCATTGATACTGTGTCTATCCAGTCTGTATATGGATATAATATCCATTTATTTTCAAAATGATCAAATGAAGAAAGTGTGGTTCTAATATTGAAGATTCTTCTTCGTCTTCTAACATTTGCGGCATCTTGATCGAGAATAAAGCCATCTTAGATATGGTTTAATTCATATTCGCGGAAAACTACGATCGAGATACGACTGGGTATAGCTGTAGTAAGTTACGCCAGGATTTACGTATTATTTACGCTCATCTTAACTTACGATGGCTTTGTGAAACGGCTGTAAAACCTACGATTTATTTACGATGAACGTACGAAGACACGTTAGATTTACGAAGGCTGTGTGAAACGGTACCCAGATCTTTGTTTTCAAAAACAATGGAGTTTAGAAAAAAATACACGATTCCGAACATTTTAGATTTCGAGCAAAACTTGTACCCTGTTTATGAACACCTGACTGATATCGCCGTTGCTACTCTATGTGATAAGGAACAAGTTAATAATTCTTACTCGAAGGCGTGTTTAGATCGTGAATGTAGTAAATGTGGACTTTCGTTATTAAAATTTACGGACGAAGAGTTGAATGTTTCGGATGATGCTCCCAATGTATCTTGGGAACGGTACGAATATATCACTGTGAATTCTAAGAAAAACTTACACTTGTCAGAAAATGCACTAAACCGGGTGATATGTTTAATTACTTTAGAGAATTTTTAAACAAATTTGCTGGACATCAGTTCCGTGCACTGTGGCAAAATGCACAACTTTAATGTTTGAAAGAAAACTTATTACCTAATCACTGTATTATAATTCATGACTATTCCGAAAACTACGGTTGCAAAGAAAAGTTTGAACTTCAACAAACTTATTTTCAGCGCACCGAGGTATCTATCCATGTGTCCGTAATTTATCGACATGCAATTCTGGAGGTAGACGGAGTAGAAAGTTTGCCGGATATTACATGTATTATCACTGAGCATTTCTTTGTAATAAGCCCGGATGAGAAACATGACCAATTTTTACCCAAAATTTCAAACCCTTGTCAAGGAGAATTAGATTCGATTCGATATGATGTAAAAGTTATTCATGAGTTTTCTGAAGGTTGTCCGGTTCAGTATAACTCACGAAATTGTTTTGGAATGTTAACCGACATTTGTTCTAAACACGGATATGAACTTTTCATTCGAAACTATTTCGAAACTTCTCACGCAAAGGGACCTCAGGACGCAGCCGGGGCTTTTAAAGATTCAAGTAGACATGGCTGTTTTTCGCGGAACGAAATAATACAATCTGCGGCAGATTTTTTAAATATTGCGGAAACATTTGAAGGACACTAAGTCACTGTATTGTAAGCGCCGAATATTTAGATATGTCGAGAGTATAGATCGTGACACAATATCTTTTAAACCCGTTCCTGGTATAAGAAGTCTCCATCAGGTTTTTCTTCTTTGGACGATGCTAATTTGACAGTTAGGTACCTGTCATGTTATTCTTGTGAAAACTGTTTGGTTGGTACTTACAAAGACTGCATAAATAATTCCATTGGAAGTAAGGCGACCATACCGATAGTTGTCGAGAACAACCGAACCCGCCATTCGGGTCCCGCAGAATCCACGGAAAATTACGAAATGGAAGACCTCATTGCGCTTGGCACAATACACTGATGAAGCAGATTCAAATTATGACCTTTTTAAAGCAGATGCTTGTCCCGAAACTCTTAAAAAGGACATCACCGATGATTGGGACGTAACTTACGTAAAGGGATCCAAAGTTGTTCGTGGTTTATACTTTGACCAAACAAAAAAACTTTTGTCGTATAAACTATTGGATAAGAAACATTCCATCATTTCCATTGTATCTGTTATTTACATTTCACCAACTCTTCAATGTTCGACGCGTGGAACTCTTAGTCTTCTGGAAACTACACATCTTGACATTTTATCAGTAATGGATGAAATGGAAGGAGCACAATAAAGTTATTGTTTAAAACCTCTTTTTCAATAAAAACACATTGTTAATATATCCCCAGCAAAAAAAGTTTTGGGCTATATAGGAATCACCCTGTCCTTCTGTCTGTCCATTTTCCTTGTAAGCGGTAATCCTTATAAATTACTTGACGGATATTAATGAAACTTTACACAATGTCATGTAGTTGTAGTACACTAGCTAAAGATGTGCATGCAGGAAGATAGATCACTTCGTTAAATATTATAATATAGGGTAATATATAGTCTTGTTATGTAAGCGCAACTTATTCTAAAACGTTTATTGGATTTCAATGAAACTTTACATTAGTGTAGTATACTATGTGCATAGATGTGCATAAAAATAATAATGTAGTCTGACAACTGTTACTTGAGATAATCTTAATTTGAGGGGAAAAGGGGGGGGGGTGATCGTGAATCGTGATCACAGTTCTCGTTTTATCTGTATTAGAATTTGATTGAAATGAATCATTTTGAAAGAGGTCAAATGGTTTGCAAAAGTGATCATATTTATTGTATTTGGAATACATATCATTATAGTACAATTGTTATTAACGTTACTTATTCTAGAAGTATTTTGTAGCGTCTGAACCATAAAAACGTCCGATTTTAGCGATAACGTCTGTTACGCTTATAGGCACGAACATCGCGCGTAACGTCATACTAATAAATTAAACGTCATTAGAGCTAATTTCCTAATGCTTGTAGTTAAAAGGTGTGGTTGGCCTTGATTGTGTAAATGTTGCCTAAGCATTGTAATTAAGTTTGAGCAAACGTTTATACAAACAAAGCAAGCAAGCCAACCAAACCTACAAGCGTTAGGAAATAACTCTAATGGATGCATTTGAGATAACAAAGACCATTCACAAAACGATCTTCACTTCACGATTGAATGAGTGGAAACGTTTTCATCTTGCACAACAGATTGACGCTTGGATGACTGGATAATTGATATTCATCGTGTCATTGTGTATAAATCTTATACAGTAAAGAAAGTTCGAGCAACAGTCGAGTCACCTTAAATATGCTTGAATTTCTTATAAGTCGGTGTTACAAATAAGCCAATACGCAATTGTGAGAATTCAAAGAAATATTGAAAACAGTTTATTGTTACATGTTTAAATTGTTCTATACCACGGGGTATAACCGCCGTACAGTTGATTCCGGACGTTAATCGATACATCGCGAAGCAATGTTGGTAGATATACCGTTCTTATATTTACACCAAAGACTAATTGACTAACTGTTCAGTTAAGTATTCATTGTTTATGAAAACGTTTACTGCTCCTGGCAGCATTATATATCATTTATATTACATGAACACCATGTGACTATTTTAAATAGACAGGTCTGTGAATTACTTGTAAACATCGCGAAACAAACACTATGTGTAACTCAAACTTGATTAAACTACAAATAGAGCATAGTTGGTTGGCTCTTTCACTAAATGCGACCGTGTATTTTGTGCTTTGTTGTTGTTAAAATACATAATACGAATGAGAAACTCGTTGTTCTAATTTTATTTGAAGACATTTACTTGAAAAACTTACCTCAGAATTTTGACACTGCACGATTCATTCTCTTTGTAGTTTGTTTTCTTTCTTTAGTACCGTTCGTTGTACATTCTTGTACTGTTCGTTGTGCAAAAGCCTATCAATACGGTAGAAATATGTATGACACGGCGTGACAAATGTTCAAAGCTTTTTTAAGCGAGTTATAAAACTTTTCAAAGAAAATTCGTCGTAGAAAAACGTTATATTCATGGATGTTCTGCTCCAGTAAATATTCGGATCCATGACAAGCTAATAGCAAACTCACCAACAATATTTGAATATTCATGATATGAACGTTTTTATACCCGTGTATATTCAAGTAAGCATCTACGACTAGCTTGCATTTCAAATTGTAAATATCATCAATATTAAAGTCATTTAAAAACTATTTTCAGTTGTTGTATGTCGAATAATCATATAAAACGACAATGAAAATTCATCGCACTTCCAAAAATTCCACATCAGAAATGATTGCACTTACAGTGATAATTCATCGCATCTATAGTTAAAATGAATCGCATTCAGTAATCAATATTATGGATTCTGCTGCTTACATAACACTTTTTTGACTTTTATCCTATTGTTATACATTAAAAAGTTATATTCTAATGAAATTCTGTTAAAACATACATTCAAATCTATTATTTTGTATTTTCAAAAAGTAAACAAACGCAGTTTTTTCCATCATCCTTTATTCTACAATAGACATACTCGCATACAACAGTGAAAATGAACTAACTGGATTCGCACTTCATATACACTGTCTGTATACATGTTTATACAACATTGCAAAAATTAACAATACTTTTGTAAACATGTTTATACAACATTGCAAAATTAACAATACATTTGTATACAAGAACTTGTTATTAACTTTTGTAATAAAGCTTATGAAAATAATGGTATTAATTATTTTGGAGTGTTAAAAATTCTTTAGAGGTTTTAGATAAAATACATGCTTTTGATGGTCCTTTTAATTCTGTTGACAGTTATGATTTTTCTACTCTCTATACTACACTTCCACACAATCTTATCAAGAAAATGTTTTCATATTTAATTAAATGGTCTTTTGAAAATCTCATTACAAATTTATTTGCTGTAACTCGTTTAAAGCCTTTTCTGTAACGAAAAGGAAAGTATGCTAGATACACTTACTGGAAATGTGAAGATATGGTTGAACCTTTAAATTTTCTCCTGGACAACATATATGTACGTTTCGGCGATAAAGTGTATCGACAAGTAGTAGGTATTCCTATGGGCACTAACTGCGCCCTTTAATAGTAGATTTATTCCTGTATTGCTATGAATCTCAGTTTATGACCAAACTCAGTAAAGACACGTCATTGTTACATTTGGTTGATACATTCAACAATACCTTCCGTTATCTAGATGATATTTTTCGTTAAATAATCCAGAGTTCTCTAAATATACTACCGAAATTTACCCAATAGAACTTACTTTAACTAAATCTAACATAAACAGCAGTAGTTGTCCTTTTCTGGACTTGGACATTTCAATCTCTAAAGGAAAACTCCATACGAAAATTTACGACAAAAGAGACGATTTTTCATTCCCTATTGTTAATTTTCCTTTTTTAGACGGCGATGTTCCTTTGGCTCCATCATACGGTGTGTATATATCCCAACTCGTTCGTTATGCCCGTGTGTGTAGTGATGTCATAGATTTTAACGAACGTAATCAATGCATCACTAGTAAATTATTAAGTCAGGGATTTCGTTACCATAAATTACGTAAAACTTTTGCTAAGTTCTTTCATAGATACAAAGATTTGATTAGTAAATTTGGCTGTACCTGTAGAAAACTGATTAAAACGGTATTTCACATCCTAAATTTTACGGTAATATTGTACTTAAAGCGCGGAAATCACTATATGATCCGTGTAAACTCATCGAACCTTTAAATAAACTTATTAGTTCAGGTTATCTTACCAATGTTGTAATTAGATCTTTGAATATAGTTTACATTGGCACTAATATCGATTTTGTCATCAGCAAATTAAAACATAACTAAATTTGTATTCTTTTCAAACGGGATGTTTAAAGACACACCCACGTTCATTTTGATCCATAAAGAGGTTAAACTCCTAACTATCCTACTGTCTGTCGATACATTTATTTTGGCATTGCACTAGTCATGTCTTCTTTGACTGTCCATGACGTTAAAATACTAAATCCCTGGGATGTGTTTTAGTTGATTTTAGTCTCTGATGCATGATTTTTATTATTAATTGTTTTGGCTTTTAACTAGCTGTCAGTAACTGCGAGTACTCTCAAATCGTACTTTCTTGTTTATTTGACCTGTTGATACTAATTGTAATGCTTTTTTGTTATTTAATGTTATTCAGGGTTATATCTGGTCTATATACCAGCTTTGATAAGTGTTTGGTACTTATATAAATTTCCACTTCGTACTATGAACATCAAAATTATTTATTTTGTTAAAATATTTCCTTTCTCTTTTGTAACTGTATACGTATACCTAACAACAAAATTATTTTATTTACCTGTGTTTAAAGTTATTGCAAATGGCTGATATTTTTGTTCGAGCATATTGTTTTTCTTAAATTGTTTAACATTTCATACCGATATAACATGTTACTTTTATTATTCTTCCCTTGGTTTATTTATTTTGAATTTACATTGTATCATAGGTCAAATTTATTTGTTCAGTGTATGTTCAATGGTGTTACTATGTCCTTTGATTGAGTTAAGCTATTTCAGTTGATATTTTATAGTGTGTCTTTCTATGTTGTGATGTTACACTATTGTTTCAGAAAAAGGGTGAAGGTTTGGTACCATTAAAACGTTTAAACCCGCTGCATTTGTTTGCACCTGTCCTAAGTCAGGAATCTGATGTTCAGTAGTTGTCGTTTGTTGATGTGGTTCATAAGTGTTTCTCGTTTCTCGTTTTTATATAGATTAGACCGTTGGTTTTCCCGTTTGAATGGTTTTACACTAGTAATTTTGGAGCCCTTTATAGCTTACTGTTCGGTGTGAGCCTAGGCTCCGTGTTGAAGACCGTACTTTGACCTATAATGGTTTACATTTATAAATTTTGACTTGGATGGAGAGTTGTCTCATTGGCACTCATACCACATCTTCTTATATCTATATATTATACAAAATGCAAAATTAACAATATATTTGTATACATGTTCATACAACATTGCAAAAATTAACAATACATTTATATACATGTATATACATTACATTGCAAAAATTCAATGATTGTGACTGCTCCTGCTTGTCACCAAACAAATTCATGGTATAAATACATGTAAATGTATAATAGAATGACTTAGGTTACCGAATGCAAGTTTGTCTAATTTGAAGATACATCTGGTCTAGAGTACTTTAAAAAGGCATTTGACCTCCATCTACCCAAGCTACGAATTTGGCTATCTGATTTGCCATTTTGCAATGCCCAACTAGCAGCAACAATTCAGAAGGAATGACTTTTATAATATTTAGAAGACAATCCAAAAAAAATCAGCGATCATTTTAACATGTCAATGAACTGTGATCTAGATATTTGTAACCCATTTAAATGACAAAATAAATTGGCAATGCAAGGTTGAGAACTTCTGTGTGCCAGCAAGTGTTTTACTGGGCAAATATATGTTTGCTGTTGCCTTACTTGCCTATTAATGAGAATTTTATGAATCTTGCCTGGGACCGAGTTCTTCAATGAACTGAAAGATATAATAAAATGTTCAGATTGTATTTCAATGTTATCCATCTTTAAACAGTGATTGTTAGCATTCACAGATCTCTCATTCATTTCACCGAACCGTAAAAATGCAAAAAAAATAATGTTAAATCCTGTGACTAGTCTCTCTAATATGGAAACTGTTATAGGTAATCTGCCATCAAATGTGCGACTCTTTTTCTTAGTGCCTTGGATTAACTTATAAATAAAAAAGGATGCAGTTGGATCTGATACATTATTAATTTTGTGCCAGTAACTTATAGCTGACTTATACGTTGACATTGTAGAGGGAGCATAACCCTTTTCATATAATGAAGCCAAATAAAGTGACAATGTGTTAATGGAAATTGGTATTACAGAGTCTGTTATACTTAAATAATGAATACAAAATTGTCTAAAATCTATCCATATCTAATCATACTGTTGAATTATGCTATGAAAAATCACCGTCAATGTATGCATCTGAAATTCGGATCTCAGATATTTATATAAAGCTAGATACTGCAGATGAGCTTCCATTTGAAAAGGGTTCAGAATATGATTATGATAAATATTAATTGTGTCCATGGTAAGGCTTCCAATATAGCTTTACGTACAAAACTGGAGCTTTATCCATTATACTTTATATCATATAAAATTACTGTTTAAATATTATGCTAGATTAACTGACATTTAAGTTGGTAACAACGAAACATTTGATCTATTAAGATCTACATTGATAGAAGATAAAAAAAATATTCGCAGAAGAGCTCTTGCTGACTTCAATCATTATATAAACTAAAAAAAGTTACTTAATTTGGATTCACTTCAAGTGTATTATACTGCATTTGGGGATTCACTAAAAAACTTTATAAATGCAAAATATTAAATCAACTTTAACGTATGTTTTCTTATAACACAGGTAAGCTTTGATACACCAAAATATGAGAGATCACTTCTGACAAAAATTAGAATAATTGCACACTTGTGTGCTTTTGAAACGGAGAAAAACAGTAAATCAAAAACTTTAGAAAATGAAAGATTCTGCGGAAATAAAGTAGAAGATGAATTGCACTTCCTTTTATATTGTCTCCTATTTCTCATTCCGCTCCCCGAACTTTTCAAACCCAAAAAAATATTTGTTTTCCTTTATCATCAGACTTGCTAGAAGATTACAAAATAAAAAGATATTTTTTTTTCCTCCCATGTACAACTAAACAAAGATGATGCCCCCGATGGTTGAATGAATTTTGTTCTATAAACATTTAGCAAAACGCGATGTTGAAGTACGACTTGAAAATATATCACTATCTTATATCAGTATCTTTTATACACAAATCTTAAGACTTGTATATATCGTCGTGTGAGTCTTATAGTTTTCTGTACCACTTTTGATAAAAATGAAGATACCTATACATTTAAGATCCAGATGCTTTGGTCTATCTCCGTATTCTACTGTTATACGAGATTTTCTACATTCTACGAGTTTTTGTCAGAACAATGCTGTTCTATCTACACACTTCCAATTGAATTTTAATAGTTTATTAATCTAGTTGGACACTGGAAATTCAGAGACAAATATATTTATATAGTGTTGTATTTCCACTATTTTCCGATATTTTTGGTCTAAACGAATTTATATCAAAAATATCTTAATAGTAATACTATGCTTCAATTTTTTGCATGATTTAAACTCAATCTATGAGTTATTTGCAGCAAATCAAGCATTACAGAATTGGTAATATTCCCCCAATAGCAATAAAGGAATTAATTTCTCAAAACATAATTCTGTATTGTAGTGTACTATCTCCAGAAGAAGGTTGCTTTATTTATTGAAGGTGCTTGTTTATCAAAAAAAAAAAAAAAAAAACGAAACAAAGAGTTGCTCTTCAAGTCCATTAATTCTATTCCTACTTTCTATATTTCAGTCAAATATTTGTGATATGGCGCTTTTAAACTTCATATTTATTATGATGAAATATATACTAATAATTTGAATTGAGGTTTTGTGGAGTATTTGACAGACCCAACACAATTACATTCATTGTAAGGACACTTTATCTGTTCTTCAGTTTTGGTAGAAATTCCAGTAGAACATAGCACTGACCAATGATTGCCAATACCCAATTCCTTCATCAGGCAGTTTATGTAATGTGATTTACAAACAAAAGAGATGTTGTTGGAGGCATTGTCAGCGAGCACAACAACATATTTGTCATAAAGGAAGAAAAGTTGTTTAGCAACATTTGTGTGTTTGAAGATAAATGTAGCATGAGTATTCATAAACCCATTAAGATTATTTTAACTCTAATTTTTAAAAACAACATAGTAACAGCCTAACCCCATTTCGAATAAAAAGAGTAACGTGTAGCCTATTGCGAAGAATTAATGTGAAGAATTGTTGACAATATAACACATGATTTGTGATATATGTCGAACAGCCAAGAGCACTTTCACTTAATTTCAAATCTTTTCAGAATCATTTTTATCGGTTTTAGCATCTTATATTAATCTTAACCTACCGTTCATTTTAAATTTATAATACTTTATCTTTCATGAAACTTGCACTAAACACTTCAGGTCCAGACATAACTTCAGAGAACCATGTATAAGATTTGTGCGCGGTCACTAGTTTAACATCCATTACCTTTTGGTATTATACCTGTTTCGGGCGTAACTGTTCTCATATTGGTATTTTGGATGGCTGTTATTAAAAAAAAAACATGTTTCATTTAATAAACATAAAAGGAGGACAGAGGGTAAACTTAATCTTAAACATGTGTTTTTTTTTGTTTTGTTTTTTTTGTTTTTGTTTTTTGTTTTTGTTTCATGAGATGGCTAATGTCGTGACTTGGTAGAAGTGTGTTGCTGTTCTATTATTTTACGGCTGCATAAAAGTATGAAGGTGATACAATTAATTACCTTACTTACGGACCTCTGTTGGTCTCATACATATAAGGGGTTTTGGTTTTTAAAGCAAAAACGACTAGCGCTGAATAGGTTTATTTACATCTACAGGTCTTGGCTTTAAATACCGTAACTGTTATCAGTGTGCGAAAAATAGAGTGCCTTGCATTCCTAACTACTCACATGTTTTGCATTAGATTTATCTTATAACAGTAGGCTTAGTAGTATATAAGTACATACACACAATGTAAACAGCATAAAAAGTTATTCATATAACTGTACATTCTTGTTATTCATTTTAAGTCGATACCTTAGCTAATGAACTGCTAGACACCGTGGTTATGTTCCGGACCATATGAGTATTTGGACCATACGCGTATGGTCATGACCATATGCGTATTATTAGTTACACAGTTTGCTAGAAACCTAATACGATATATATGGGGTCAATAAATTCCATATGGGGTGAGAGCGAAGCAAACTGTGTAACGAATTTATCTTACCAACTGTCTTAACATGGGGCTTTTAGACTAGTGACCTATCAAAATGATCAAGTCTTCAATATAAAGAACCTACTTCCATTGGTCTATATAAAAACAAATGCCAACAATAACAGTTTCTTAGCTTTTAATGTATTCTCTGCATTTATTTCAATCCTTCGTCATCAATTTCTTTGTCTGTTGTCCAGGTGAAAAGTTTCAGATTTTTCCTCAACGTCGTGTCGTTTTTTAAAGGGACGTAACACCACTACTAACTGTGTATTAAAATAAACCAACCCTACTAACCCCATATGAAATATTCACGGTCTCCACGCGGTCGCTTTTAACCAATGATATTCCTAGAAATGTATAGGAGGTAATTAAGATAAGAGTATATACGCATATGGTCATGACAACAGACGAAGAAATTGATGAACGATTGGAATTTACTGACCCCATATATATTGTATTAGGTCACTAGCAAACTGTGTAACTAATAGTACATGGTCATTATCGATTTTTTCTTACGAAACACTATATGTCGTCTTCTATTTTGGAATTTAAGTCCAAGAAATATTAAAATGAACCGTTAAACAAGAAGTCAACTGTTTAAAACAAAGACACTTTGAGCATTGCATTCTTTTTTTTCCCCTTTATTTTGATGTTTAATTTGATTTAGTGAAGTAATATTTGTTAAATATTTCATATTTAATTTGTTCATGCTCCTATTCATGCGATAATACGTCCTAGTCTATGGTTCTCAACCACTGAACTATAAGTAATTTCTTATGTTTAAATGATATTTAACTGTACTTAACCAGTACATATTTGCATCAATTTATTTAGTCAGTAACAGCTTCTGAACTTGTGTTTGTATTAATATGTACATTAAAACATGTTTGTATTTACATCCAGACTATAAAACTTTAATTTTGATATTAAGGAGCGTTATTATTTATTTCTGAAGTGATTTAATACTTTTCCTTAAATGAAGCAATGAACTAACACTGTGACAGTAGTTTAAACATGATGTCCCTATATTATTATGTATTAACTACTTTGATTGTAAGATCGTATCAATACGAGCAAGAACACATCAATTAAGTGAAAATAGGTAGATATTAAAAGATTTAAAAAAAAATCCAAATAGCGGGAAAGAAATCGGTGGTTTCACTTATGGATGAAAAAGTGGACAGGATAAAGACACTTTGAATTGTCTCTAGCGAAGGCAAAATAAAAGATAAATTAAGATTTAGACAACATGTCAAAGATAAAGGATTTCAGTAAATACTTGTTGCAATTTAAGTTCGGCAAACGAGGTATGTATTCCTGCGAAAGAAATCAGGAATGGAAACGGGGAATGTGTCAAAAAGACAACAACCCGACTAAAGAGCTGAAAACAGCCCAAGGTCACCAATGGGTCTTTAGAGCAGCGAGAAAATCCCGCACCCGAAGGCGGGCTTCAGCTGGCCCCTACACAATAATGTAAACTAGTTCATTGAAACGGACGCCACTCTTAACTCCGAATCATACAAATGAACCAATTTAGAGAATAAAAAACACAAGACTAACAAAGGCTAGAGGTTCCTGACTTGGAACAGGCGGATAAATGCGGCGGGATTAAACATGTTTTGTGAGATCTCTTCCTCCCATATACCTCTAGCCAATGTGGAATAAAGCAACTCACAGTAATACGCGCAGTAAAACTCAGTTTAACAGAAGTCCGAGTCTGATGTTAGAATAGGTAACAGAAGAAACTAAGCAAAATGACAATGATCAACATAAATTAAAAAAGGACTACAGCAGTGACTGACATGCCAGCTCCAAACCTTAAACTCAAATTTATTCGAAAAAAAACCTATATGGTCTAACTACTCATATGGTCCGACTCGTTAATATCCAAACGAGTATTTACACACCGAGCAAAGATTCAGACGTGAAGTTGAAAGGACAAACTTTCAATATTTCACTCTTTTTCGATGAAAATATGGTCGGAGTCTCTCTCTCCAAAGTTGAAAATCAACAAACCCATACAATGTGGAATGGTCTTGTACAATCACTTTTACGATAATATCACATGCAAATATGGTGATCTCGTTTCCTTACGCGCAACTAACAGGGACAGTCCTATAATGGAAATAAGAACTGAAGATGTCTATAGAGATTTTGCAAATGAAAAGCGTCTGTACGATCTGTCAAATTACAACAGAGATCACTTTCTCTATGACAATACCAACAATTGGAAAATATGCACCTTCATGGATGAAACCAAGGGAATGTCAATTCATGGATTTGTTGGACTAAAATCTAAAATTAATTGTTATTCCTGTCCAGCGGCATAAAAAAAGAACTGCCTATAGCGAAAGGTATTAAAAAATCACATACAATCAAGCGTCTCATTTCAAAAGTATTATGATTGTCTGTTTGAAAAAAAAACACAAACGATGTGCAACATGCATTTGATTTGTAAAAAGCGATAAACACAGACAGCATGTATATCAATAGATTTAACAAGACAGGGCTGTGCGGTGCTGATGATAAGCCATGGATTTAGAACGATGAAATTCAAACGTTAGCTCATGGACATTACAAACACAAAATCACTTCATAAGACATCGTGTTAATTTAATGATAAAAACAATGCAATGTATATACGTATTTCAATACAAGTTACAAATAAAACTTAGATACGTGTATGTGTTCGTTATAAATATTAAACATTGCAAAAACAAAGAAACTTCAGAAGACATCGTGTAAATTTATTGATAATACAACAATGTATATACCTATTTCAATACAAATTACAAATAAAACTTTATCAAACATTTCCCCAAGAAATAAAAAGAAGAAAACAAAAGCCTATTAGTTATGTTCTGATATCATTTTTGACATCAAAACATTTCAAAGTTATGTTGGGAAGATAGATTTTATATCAAAGAGGATCGGTTTCGGTAAAAGATCACTACATTCTTCGATTTGTAAATATGTTCAATTATAAAAACTTTTAACAATTGAGTCTTTTCATATAATGAATGTGAAAATGAAATACTCTATGTTTAATTTTATAACTAATAATTCTAAGAACAGTTGCGTTCCGTGCATTTGTGGGGAAAATGTGACGTAATGTTCTTAATTGATATATTCTGAAATCTAAACATTCCATTACAATTTCCTTGAAAATTTTGAATATCATATTTTTTATAATTCATAAATTACCATTTGAATCAGTTGAGAACTTTCTTCGGTCTAACATTTTTCATTTATTATGTAAACATAATGTAATGAAAAGTTGAAATTGTCCGAGAATTTGTCAAAAAGATAAGACATCATTTTTTCCATTATAGGTGTTGGCAACTGAACTAAAACATCTCGAATACCAATTACAAAATAATCTTACTGTTGTTTCTATAGCTATTATTTCTAATGTAATCATATTATTTTTATTTTACAAATACACACGATATCTGTTAATATCTATATACTTTACGACAATCATGATTGATTAAAGCATAAAAGTTTAACCCCATCTAACAGTTCGAATCACTTGTGTCTTCTTCTTCTTCTTCGACGACGACGATGACGACGATGAAGCTCTCCGAGATTAAATATTTCTTTTTCTCCAACCGTTCTAAAAGAATATAAGATATAAGATACAAAATATAAATCAATTGTTTTGTAAACAATTGTTATCGGCGGTCTTTCCCTTTAAAACATAATTGATTGATTGATCGATCGATGGATGGATGGATGGGTGGGTTGGTTGGTTGGTTGGTTGGTTTGTTTGCCAAAAAAAACACATTGGACCTAGACTGTAGGAACATGCTAAAAACAAAAGATGATCCCTCATCCTCTATTAAACACATGGACCAGACACCTGCATGAGTGATTAGTTGGTTGGTTGGTTGGTCGATTGATTGATTGATTGATTGATTGATTGATTGATTGATTGATTGATTGATTGATTGCATGGCACCTAGCTTCTCTGTGCGACGCAGCTAACTTAAATAACGCCTATATTCTGACCGAACGTGACTGCGTACTTATACATCCCGCACAGCCAAACGGACGCCTGAGATGTCCTCATAAAAATTGATCCTAGCATCATTCGTTTATAAATTTTCTCTAGTTTCTATGTTACCTCGGACTTCCATTTTTCATCTATTTGTTGTGTATGCATTTTGTTTGAATTTGTAGGAAAACGGAGTAAATTTTATCTTGGAAGTTTCATTTTCCTTATTTGGATATGAAATGTTTTATTCTAAATTTAGGTCCGCGCGCGAGATGGTGTTGTGAAGTCACGTGACCCTCGAATATATATGTCTGGAGTATTAATATCTTTTCAAGGGAGACCGTTGAACAGAGCACATGTGTATTGATCAGAGTAACACGATCACTTTTGGTTTTATTATTTACAGGTCCTTGATGTCCGATCATGCATGCATTTTACGTACACATGTTTACTGGAGCACAAATTTGTATTTTAATCCATGTTTGGAAATTTGATTGTAGGATTTCAGTAATATTTTTGAACTTGGGAGCCATTCTGTATCTGTATAAGGAATTCCTCCTTCAAAGGAGCACTTCTTTTCAGAATCGGTTTAAAAGTTCACTATATATATTTACAGGACTATATTTACAGTGGTCTTGGGTATACAAAAAAGTAAAAAATAACGCCCATGGGTGAATGTTGGCTACATTCAATGGCCCTTTCGTTTGCTTGATGGCAGAGCTTTCAAAAGCTCATTTCTTTTGGTATGTAAGGCATAGCAGAGTTTCCTATTTATATACTCTACTTTGAAGCAATTGTCAGTACATTTGCATCTACAGTCACATGCGCATAATAATCTACTTGGGTCTAAAATAAGCTGTTTATTTATTACTAAGCTGGTTAGGGTAAAGTCAAAATAAATGGTCCAAATTTATTTTTTTGCCAAATTTCAACATTGTTTTAGTGCATTTTCTTTTGTTGTATCTTGATACATATACATTAAAGTTAACAAATCCAAAAGGATATAAAAAATATAAAGAAATAAAAAGTTCTGAAACTTTATTGACATAAACCAATAAAACAAATTTAAATCAAGTATACCTTTTGGGAATATGATTTCAGACAAACACTATCATATATTTATATTTTTTACCCCAATTGATTGCAGAGATCCAAACATTACTTTTGATGCAAAGATTAATAATCTCATCTTTCATTATCATTTTTTTTTAGTTTTGGCTATTTTTGTATCAATTCATTTAAAGTTGATTGAAAAGTTTTGATTAAAAAATAATTCATCATTAGTTGATAAAAAAACTTCTCCATATTAAAATTAACCCTTTTTCAAATTCACTGAGGACAAAAAATTGACAGATAAATCTTTTAATAAAGAAGATATATCAAATAGAAAATACATCAAATTTCCCTGTTTTGTTGCACTCCTGACATATTATACACCAAACTAAAATACAGAAACTAGAACAAAATACTCATGATTTTTTTAATTTGTAATCATTGCTGGTTTATAAAGACCTAAATCTGTCATTTGAATGTTATTTCTATTTTAACTTATGCATCTTATGCTCTTCAGATCATATTTAAATTGATTTTTCTGACACATTATTATAAAAATGAGGTTAAGTTACCAAACTATGAACTAAATTCCATTAAATATTCAGCAGAATTGCTGTTTGACAACTTAAAAAGAGATCTGCAATCTTCAAAGTTTTTCTGAAGTAATATTTTTTTTTAAAATTATTACCTATATAAGGTACTTTATTTCTCCTATCTTGTTGCACTCCTGACATTCAATATATATCATATCAAAACAGTTATACATCATCAAAAAAGCCCATGATTTCTATTTTAAGTGTATATACCTTTCAGATTTAACATTTTAATTTCATTTAAACAATATTTTTGAACTATATCATACATATCACTTATTGTATACATAAGTTCACGTCTCATCATATTTGGCTACATTTTTTTTTTAATGGCATCCATTGCAATATTAAAATTGGCTAAATTTTGTGGCTTGATGTGTAGAATAATCCTGCAAAATATCTTTGGAAAATCGCAAGTATTAAAAAAATTATGTTAAAAAAAGATGTCAAAATTGTCAGGAGTGCAACACTTTTTCTGGACATTTTGAAATTTTATTCTTTTTTAAAGACACAGCAACTTGCAATTTGATGATATGTGCCATAGATTCTTATGTATATTACAATTATTATGTCTTAGTGATGATTTCATCTACAAATGAAGCTTGTCCATTGAACAGTTTTGATACAGATGTGTTTTGAAAAAAAGTTGTGCCATGTCAGGAGTGCAACACAAAAAATAGTATTACTAAGGAATAGAATGATTTTTGCTTCAATGACTCACACCTAAACATAAACAAAAGTTTATCCTGTGAAACAAATATGTCTTTTCTAGAATAAATAGTTCATTTACCTGATTATTGATATAAATAATGTGTGAGCGTCTAGTAAATAAGTCTTCCCTATAAATGTCAGGAGTGCAACTTTGGAAGTTTAAAGACTCACACTAAAAAAATACAAAAGCCAATATATGGTTCTGTTTTATTTTTCAAAAGATACTATACTAGATACAAGATTGCACTCAAAGAGTAGCCTGATAGACAAGGAAATTTTCTTTTAGAACCATTTCTTTGATGTCAGGAGTGCAACAGTTTAAAAATGACATTTCTTGGAACTCACATTTTAAGATAATCTCAGCTTCTAGTGACTTATTTGCATCTAAACATGTTTTCTAACTATTTAGGTTACATGTATGAGTTATAATAAATTCTTAAATGTAAATTTCAAAGCAGGACTTTGAACCAAGAATCATTGCATGTTTGTCACGACACAAGCAAAAATATTTGAATGATGAATTTTTATATAAGTTTAGAATTTAGGAAGCTAATTGTTCATAAACTGTGTATTTCGATTAGGAGATAACCATACTTCAATTTAAAAGTTTTATAATGGTTTCATGTTATACTTATTAAATTATTATAACTATAATAACAAACAATTAATTTTGTTGAACTCCTGAAATGAATTTACCAAAAGAAGAAGTTGTGTACAGATTTAATAATTTTAAATGAATGAAAGATGGGAAAGATAGTTGATGAAACTAAACTAACTTGAGAATAAAATCAGTCAGACAGACTAAGGGATCAAAACACACCATCAAAGTCAACATCAACTATAACTTTGATGAGCAGAAAATTGAGAAAAACTGAACACTAGACAAATAAAACCAAAGAAAAAAAAAACCAAAAAAAAAACCAAAACAATGTAAAACTAAATTACAAAGACTTAGACCTGAAGACAAAAACACAGATGGATAAAAAATGAAAAAAAAAACCCAGAGAGATTGGCAAAAGAAGAAAAGAAGAAAATTTACACAAGCCAAAAAATTGCAAACCCACAGAAAAATGTCCAGTCAAGAAGTAAAAGTACAGGTGCAGAACACTATCTACAGAAATCAGAAAGAGAAGACAAAGTATAGGGAAAATTCTTCCTGACCAATCCAACCTTGCCCTAAAACAATGGAATACATCATATCCACAGCTACACCAAGGTAGTTGTAAGAACTAATCAGTACTGATGGAAGTGTGCTAGAAATTGATGGGTGCTGAAGTGGAAACAAAGTTGAGAGACCCTTAATAGATCCGGAAACTTGAAAAGAAACTGGCAATTTCAAATAGAATAGAGGATACCTGAAAAACTTAGACTTAAAACTAAGGGACTCTTTGAAAATGCCATTTTCTTTTATACATTTTCAGATCTTTAAGGGTTCACCAACTTTGTTTATACTTCAACATGTTCAAGACTCATCAGATTCTTGCACACAGCTACCATCAGTTCACATTAACTCTGACAACCACCTTGGTGTAGCTGTGAATATGATGTGCTCAATTGTTTTAGCCCAAGATTTGAGATGGTCTGGAAGATAATGTCTTATTCTTTGACTTCTCTTTCTCATTCTCTAGGTATTGAAGTGCATCTGTACTTTCGCTACTTGACTGGACAATTTTCTGCTGTTTTGCAACTTTTTTAGCTTGTGTCAATAATCTTCTTCTCTTCTGTTGTCACTTTCTCTGTTTTGTTTTCATTTTCTCATGTGTTTTAATTCTGGTCTAAGTCTTTTGAATTCTGTGTTACATTGTTTTGTTTTCTTTGTTCTTTCTTTGTTTATATTTATTTAGTTTGTCCTTCAGATTTGGATTTTATTTCAGTGTTTTCTCAATTTTCTACTCCTCAAAGTTGTTGACTTTGATGGTGTGTTTGTATGCACTTAGCCTGTAAGATTTTATTCTAAAGTTTAGTTTCACAACCATCTTTCCCATCTTTCATTCATTCAAAGGTTGGGTCTTAAAATTGAACTCAAATTGTGCAAAACAGCTTAGTACGGTAAATTCATGTCAGGAGTGCAACAAAATTAATTGTTTGTTATAACAATTATAATAATTTAATAAGTATTACATGAAACCATTATAAAGCTTTTTAATTGAAACATGGTTATTTCCTAATCAAATGACAAAGTTTAAAACAATTAGCTTCCATAATTTGAAAATAATATGAAAATTTAGCATTCAAATATGTTTGCTTGTGACAAACAATAATTCTTGGATCAAAGTCCTGCTTTGAAATTTACCTTTCAGAATTTATTATAACTCATACATGTAACCTAAATAGTTAGAAAACATGTTTATATGCAAATAAGTCACTAGAAGCTGAGATTATCTTAAAATGTAGGTCCAAGAAAATGTCATTTTAAAAC
The DNA here is from genome assembly GCA_017311375.1 of Mytilus coruscus. NCBI lineage: Eukaryota > Metazoa > Mollusca > Bivalvia > Mytilida > Mytilidae > Mytilus > Mytilus coruscus. The sequence continues at coordinate 65,411,065 of CM029607.1, forward strand.
TGTTGCACTCCTGACATCAAAGAAATGGTTCTAAAGAAAATTCATTGTCTTTCAGACTACTCTTTGAGTGCTATTTTGTATCTAGTGTAGTATCTTTTGAAAATAAAACAGAACCATATATTGGCTTTTGTATTTTTTAGTGTGAGTCTTTAAACTTCAAAGTTGCACTCCTGACACTTATATGGAGGCCTTATTTACTAGACTCTCACATTATTTATATCAATTATCAGGTAAATGAACTATTTATTCTAGAAAGGACATATTTGTTTTACATGATTGACTTTTGTTTATGTTTAGGTGTGAGTCATTTAAGCAAAAATCATTCTATTCCTCAGTAATACTAATTTTTGTGTTGCACTCCTGACATGGCACAACTTTTTTTCAAAACACATCTGTGCCAAAACGGTTCAATGGAAAAGCTTCATTCTGAGCTGAAATCATCACCAAGATATATAAGTTGTAAAACAAATATGAATTTAAGGTATATTCCTCCATACAACAATTTGCTGTGTCTTGAAAAAAAAGTATTTTTTCAAAATGTCACAAAAAAGTGTTGCACTCCTGACAATTTTGACATCTTTTTTTAACGTAATTTTTTTAATACTTGAGATTTTCCAAAGATGTTTTGCAGGAATGTTCTACACATCAAGCCACATCATTTGAAATCAATTTATCTAATCAAATGATCAGCATGATTGATAAATATTGCTTTATATGCAAGGAACCATTTATTTTGACTTTGCCCTTTAAAGGTTAAAGCAATTAGCACAGTTTTTAATGCTACGAAGAAAGCAGTCTAATTCATGCAGGTATGGTGTACGAGTATCATTCAGAGATTTACAATCTAGAAGAAAATGTTCGACAGTTTCTGAATTTTCATTGCAGAGAAGACAAGTTGGATCTATTGTATTTTGGTTAAATGCAGCCTTATTGCTTTGCAGATAATAAGTTCCTGTTAACAGTTTTAATTTTGGTTGTAGGCGGCTAATATCTTGTGTAGAGGTACCAACACTTGCAAGACATGGATGAATATTGTGCCATAGAATATTATTTGCTGATAAATTGCGAAGAGAGCTGTATAAAGATACATTTGTCCTGAGTTGTTCATGCCAGACGTTGTTCACTGCCTTCTTAACGTTTGCTTTCCATCGGTATCTACTGACCGCGGGTTCTGAATAAGTTCATGAGCTGAGGGTAGATTGTATTGTGCCAGTAAGCAACGTATTTTAGAGAACCAAGTTTTGGAGTTAAAACCAGATATCGAGAGTTGTCTTTCAGCAAGATCTTTTTCTACGGATGAATCCATACCACAGATCTTGTTGTATATGTTTAAAGCTGCTTTGTGTATAATGCCTTGGAGTGGAATAATTCCAGCTATAGTATAAATAGCTGCATCCGCAGTGTTGTTGGGAAGCGACAAGATCTGTTTGATTGATTTTCGATAGAATACTTCTAGTGGGTCTAAGTGTTTATTGTCTGGAAGTAGAATGTCAATTCCGTAGATAAAAACTGGAAGAACATAAATGTTGAAAATGTGTAGACATGTTATTGGGTTTAGCCCATTTTTTCCATGTAGACCAGCCCCCATCAGGCTATACATTGTTCATCTGGCCTTTGAGATATTTTCGTCATCATGGATGCTACTGGTTTTTTATTTTTAATCAGAGCTGTGTTTTATGCCAATATGTACAGCTGAATTTGGCTCATTCATTTCTATATTATTAATTTTAAATTTGAAGCCTGTATCTTTTGAAGGTGGCTCATGTTTTAGTATAACACTTTTGGTTGGTTGGAGCAAGTATTTTCTTGAGTGCTATAATTCTCAACCGTACTAATCATTGTTTGGAGGTCATTAGGAGAATTGGCAATGAGGGCAACATCATCTGCACAAGTCGAGGATCCACAATATATATTTCCAATGTACGTACCAAGACCGCTGTTTTCTAGTTGGTCCAGTACATCATTAATATAAACTTTGTACAATTCGGTGCTTAATATCCCACCTTGTCTTACTCATTGTTGCACAGGGAATGGTTTTGACATTAGACCATTCCATTTAATAGAGGTTGTGGCGTATGTACTCAGTTGGCGGATTAGGAGCCAGAGGGTCCCACCTACTCCTGATAGGAAAAGTTTACGATGTAAGCTGTTAAGATTGACAACATCAAATGCGGATTTGGCGTCCAGCAGAGCTACAAAAACAGGCATCTTTTGGTCCATTGATTCTGCTATGGATTCTAGAAGTATGATGGCACTGTATAGATGAGATACCCGGGAGTGAAACCTCTTTGTAATCGGTTTTGGAGAATATCAATGATGTCTCTTAGTAATTTCCTCAGTAATATTTCCAGGATTTTTCCAATAATTGGGAGTACATTGATTCCTCTATAATTTTGGCCTCACTTGGTAGTCCTTTGTTTTGAATATTGGAGTTAGAATTCCATGTTTTATGCAGTCTGGTATGGTTGCAGAGGAACAGATGTTGTTGATTATAGATGTAATTGCCTGCAGTAATGTATCTCCACCATATTTGATATGTTCTGCTGTAATACCGTATATATCAGGTGCCTTGTTGGTATTCAGTTGATTTATGGCTTTGTCAATTTCTTCTGCTGTAAAAGTTAATGGAACAGCATTTTGTTTGCAAATTTCTTCGATAATGTCTATATCAAATTCTTTGTTGGTATGATCCGAATTGAGGGTATTTGACTCAGGTGTTGCGAGCTTGCTGAAATGTATGTTCCAACCTTGAATTATATCTTCCTTAGAAGAATAGGTTTTGTCTTCTACAGTCAGGTCTGATATGGAAGTTTTTTGTTTTCCTTTGTGCATTTACAAGTCTATGGAATATTTTGCTATCTCTTTGTTTAGCGTTCATGATCTTCTGAAGTGACTCATCTCGTTGCCGTTCAATTTCTTGTCTTCGGGCTTTGCACAGTTGCTTTTTCGTATTTTTTCTTTCTTGCATAGTTTCGCCAGCTGTTGGTTTTCCTTCCAGTTTCCATTTATCGAGTGATGATTTATTCATTTTCAGTGAGTGTTCTATTTCATCATTCCAAATATGTTTGTTTCGTTGAGTTGATATTTTAGATGGTGGTACTATATTTCTTTGAGCTGTAACTATGGTTTCCATAAGTCTTGTTATTGCGGTCGAGTCATTTAAGTAGTCGATGGGATTTTCCTCAAGGCTCTTTGTTAAACTATCTTGGTATTGTTGTAAATCTATTTTATCCCATTTGATTTTATTTGACACTACTGGTTGGTCTTGCTTTTTCTTGCTAACTATCTCTGTTTCAATTTCCGTTAACAATGGATAGTGATCAGAGGTGTTGTTTGATAACATATCCAGTCTTATAGTGTTGTAAACTTTATCGGCTAGGCTGTCATGTACAAAGATATAGTCAATTGTTGATGTTTCAGTGCCATTTGGATGAATGAATGTTAATGGGGTTGCTTTAAACATTAGCTTCTTAGAACTTATGAAGTTTTCCAGTTCATTTATTCGTGCTGATTTATTTGTTGTTTTCATCAGATCACAGTTCCAGTCTCCACATAGGACAGGTGTACATGTGTTGGAGTATTTGAGAATTATCTCGTGAAGCTGGTCAAGACATTCTTTGAACTGTTCATTTGTCTGTTTTGACCCTCTGCATGGCATATAAACACAGATTAACAGGAACGGCTTTGGTTTTACATTTAGCTTTATACATATGATTCTCTCTGAGCCATCATTAATTTTTTCTACAAGATGATTTAGATGTTGTTTCCAAAGTATAGCTACTCCACCATATCCTCTCGGTTTTTGTGTTGGAGGTATAGGGTTGTTTTCGTCAACTGACTTGCATGTCCAAGACGTTTTATTAAAGAGCTCTCCGATATTGTCCTGTTCGAACTTGAACAGCCAATGTTCCTGAATACATATAAAATCCGTAAAATCTAAAATGTCTTTTATACAGTCTTGGGAGTTATATACATTTTTACAGTTGAAGCAGGATATTCTTAGTAGAGTTGAGGTAGAGGTATCATGTACTATGTGATCCTCTGGATGTTCTGGCAAAGTCCTAAAAAAGAGTCCGGCTGATTTGTTGGATAATCCTCAGTATTTAAGCTGGGCCTAATAATTTCCTGTGATATTTGGTTTCTATCAACACTTGGAACCTCTTTGTCAGGTATAGATTTCTTTACTTTGTTTGTGCTATCTTGTTCCTTGTATACCGTCAATTTGACTTGCTCAGGTTCTGTTAGGAGTTCTTGTTGTGACATTTTGATTTTAGTTACTTTATTAAGAAGTTCAGGGGTATCTGTTGAACTTATAAAATGTTTGGCGTTGTAACCAGGTATGATGTTGCATTTTCTGTCGTAGGTGTAGTTGTGACAGATGTTTGAGGATGATTGACAGTGATGGTTGCTTGAGGCCCTGTTGTGGAATTAATATCAGTATTTACGGTTTGGTTGTTTTTGTTGTCATGCCTGAAGTGCAGGTTTGCTCCTGTAAATGTTTGCTGGGCTGGATGACGGTTATGCTGGTTGTTCACAGTTGTTTGATTATAAGGATAGGTTGGAGGCGGAATATTGGATAGGTGTGGAGGTAATCCATTCGGTGGAAATATTGGACTTTGCAGGTTTGGAAGGTAAGCTGGCATGTGTTGTGGTTGGCCTGGCCAGTTTGTGTTCATTGGTCTGCAATGATAAGGATGTGTGGGTAATCTAGCCATGTAGGCAGGGCCCTGAGGAATTGGGTTCTGCATTGTGAAGTGGCTTGTATGATATGGCTGATAGTGTGGCCTAGCTGGTTGCGATAAGATGTTTTCTAGATTTCTGAGCCTCTGTTGAATAGATTGCAGTTCCATGTCGTGCATTTGTCTATATAACTGACGAGTATTTTCAATATGGGTTATTCTATCTTTGATGATATTATTTTCTAAGGATGAGATATAAGTATCCATACTATTTGTATGTTGAGGAGTATACACTGATTGATTTTGTAATATGAGAGGTGGAGGTTGTTTGTTCATGGTTTCATTAGAGTCTGATTGTTGTGTGCCTACGATTTTCATCCTCAATATCCTATTTGAGCTTTCCAATTCTTTTACTTTGGCCTCTAGACTGAGGGAGTATGTTTTGAGATGTGCCTGGTCTTTAAGTGCATCATTAATTGTCACTTTTTCCTTTTTTAATTCCTCTTCCATTTTCCGCAGCTTGCCTTCCTTTTGCCGTAATTCTTTGTCAGATATGGAAATGTCATTTCTTGTGCCTGTTATTGGGACTCTGTTTATAAGTGACAGATTTGACTGTTCAGTAGGTTGGAGCAGGTCCTCTGTTTGTTCTCTGGTGACTGATTCCTCATTTAAGATAGCCCTGGCAGCAGAGAAACAAGAAAGTGGTGATGTTACATCAGGAATGACAACTGACATAAGTTTCTTGACTTTTGTGGTTGCGTAGTTAGTATATTTCCATCTGTTGGTATAGAGTTACTTGCATTACATAAGGTGCAAGTGTACTGGATGTTTTGGAGTCTTTTCAAGTTCTTCAATTTCTGATTTTTAGCTTTTCACAGGCATGGTGAATCCAATGGTTGCCTTTAATGCAGAGGACACCTCTTGATAGTAGTTTTCGCTTGCATTTAGGGCAAATATTGTCCGGAGCTGGTCTATCAGTGCCTTTGTTAACTGTGTTCTGGTGGATTTTATTAGCCACAGTCAGCTCTTTAGCAGTAGGAGATGTTTTATTTATTTCCTTTGCAGATGTTTGTTGCAATTTAATACATTCTTCCCTAATTTTTTTATTGATAGATGAGTAGTCTTTTAAGCTGTCCATTTGTTTGGATATAGCTTGTAATTCGTCAAAAAACATATGGTGGTTACGTCCGTTCACTTCCACTCTACAGGTGGTATTATATAGATTGATCCTGTAATGTTGCCGTAAGTTTTGACGGCATTTAACTGCAATAGATTGTTCTACCACTTTACCAGATTTGTCTTGTTTATCATGTATGTTACATATGACGTCAGTATGTACATCAAGATGTTGAAGTAAAGTTTTGCTGAAGTGCAGATAGGTTGCTGCAGTAAATTCCAAGATAATATTACCGTGTTTATATTGTAAGTCTACATCCGTTGGTCTTATGGTGGCATCAACTATTTTCCCGATGGCTTTTGCTCAATCAGTAAGTAGGATTTTACTGAGACGTTGACTTTAGATGGAGTGAAGACTTGTGTAGGTATCCTGTCTCTGGTTGGTCTTAGACTTGCCATAATAGAATGATTGGTTTAGATATATGTTTTTATCAGATGAAGCTTGAGGTGATGGAATAGCGTGGGGACATCCACACTTACCAAGGAGAATATTTGTATCTGAACAAAGTTGATGAGGGGTTGTATTGTAGGTAGGATCTTGGTATAGCGTGGGAGCATCCACACTTACCGCGTTCTTCAGAGCTGTTGTTAATTGAGTTTTTGAAAAGAGAAAAGCAAAATTACTCCTATTTCCACAGCAGGACGGACCTCCAAAATAATTGCAACCAGATGTGCGAGATGTTAGAGGAAGCAGTCTGTGTGATGAGATGATGATTTTGGTATAGCGTGGTGACGTCCACACTTACCACTAGATATAATAAAAGTGTCCACAATAAGAAGGGTCTATGTAATTATGGAATCAGCTGTGTTTTAGATAGAAGAAAGTGAAGTCAGCTTAAAATTTCCTGGATTATAAGTATATTTTTGGTATAGCGTGGTGACGTCCACACTTACCACAACACCTGAGTCTAATATCTGATATTGTTTAGTAATGTACGTAGTGTTGAGAAAATCTAATTCAATAATCTGTGATAGATGCCAGATATAGTTTCTTCTCGGATTAGTGTGTCCTATGATTATTAAGAGCGGAGCCACAGAAGTATTCTATCTTTCACGAGTTCTGGTATGGAGTAGCTTATTATAAATTCTGCTTTAAAGAAAATCTTGATACAGCTTTTTGGGAAAGCTACTAAGGTCACATAAATTTATTGATAAATCAGATAGATAAAGCGGTATTGGTATAGCGTGGTGACATCCACACTTACCAGTGTTGTGTAACGCACAAGTTCTGGTATAGAGTAGCTTAGTATAAATTCTGCTTTATATGAAATCTTACTGCTTTTTGGAAAAGCTACTACGGGCACATAAATATTATTGATAAATCAGATAGATAAAGCGGTATTGGTATAGCGTGGTGACATCCACACTTACCAGTGTTGTGTAACGCACAATTTAATTTCTGGTATAAGAGTAGCTTAGTTATAAATCAGCTTTAAGTGAAATCTTGATACAGCTTTTTGGAAAAGCTACTACGGCCACATAAATTTTATTGATAAATCAGATAGATAAAGCGGTATTGGTATAGCGTGGTGACATCCACACTTACCATGTAAAATGCAATTTGAATTATAGTATCAGTGTTAAATATATATTGGTATAGGTTAGCTTAGGTTTAATTCTGCTTTAAATGAAGTCTTGATACAGCTTTTTTTTTTTTTTTTTTTTTTTGAAAGCTACTACGGCCACATAAATTTTATCGATAAATCAGATAGCTAAAGCGGTGTTGGTATAGCGTGGTGACATCCACACTTACCACAGAATTAGATAAAATTCATAAAATGTAGGTAAAATTATGTATCTATATGTACACTTACTTAAAAAAGATTGTCTACGGTATGACTGGGATCTCTGTAGAGGTTGGTATTGGTATTGGTGTAGCGTGGGAACATCCACACTGACCACAATATATTCCTTTATAGAGTACTTTTAGGTAGATTTTAAACAAACCAGCAATCAAATCTTATTTGTAGTACTAGCTTATGTAGCCAAACTGTGTTTAGTAAATATCTGGGATGAATCCCGTCCTGATAAAGTTCGAAATTATAGGCTAATTTGGAAGCTATCCCTTGTCCTCTGCATGTGGTATGTTTTGGGTTAACACACAAGTTTACATTAAAGTCTGGTGATGTGACTCTCAATGATCGATTTAGTTTGTTAATCTCGACGTTGAGAATGTGGATCTGGCGGAGCAAGTTATAGTCTTGTTCAATTACATCATCAGGATTGGGTACCTTTAAACATTCGTTGTATTTGTATATTGAGTAAACTGGAATATTCAAGAAGGTAACCCGGCAGGATGGAAATTTTTCAATGAAGCTTATAATGTCTCTGTACAGGTTTAGTATTAGATCTATTGTACTATTATTTGTAGATGTTAGGGATATAGAGCCACCTCGGTGTTTAGTAGTCAGGTTGCATGTAGCTGCCCATACATATAGATGAATATCTCCAAAATTATTGAATTCGGTTTTAAAATTTTTCTTTAGCCAATCAACACACTGTTGTGTGGAGGCCCCTGGTTTGCATTTAAAGACAATTTTATCATGGATTGAGTTGTCTGATTGGATTTCTCTCAATATAAAAAGAAGATGTGGTATGATTGCCAATGAGACAACTGTCCACAAGAGACCAAAATGACACAGAAATTAACAACTATAGGTCACCGTACGGCCTTCAACAATGAGCAAAGCCCATACCGCACAGTCAGCTATAATAGGCCCCGAAATGACAATGTAAAACAATTCAAACGAGAAAACTAACGGCCTTATTTATGTACAAAAATGAACGAAAACAAACATGTAACACACAAACAAACATGTAACACACAAACAAACAAGCCTTGCTCCTTTGCTGTCTGACAACAAAATAATAGTTCTTCTTTGGATACCTTGTACTATAGGTTGCTGCCTTGCAATGTATTTTCTAAGTTTATTTGTTGTCATTAGTGAATTGCAGATTATATATAAGCGATATGAAGGTTTAGTATGATAGTGAAATGTTCAAATGATTATTCAAATGTTCAATGAAAATATGGCGCCAAATTTCAGCACGGACTTAGTGGGTCGCCATATTGGATAAGTACAAGAATGGCATAAAAAGTTCTAGTAAAATAACAAAAAGTTAATAATGTCACTAAAATAACGCACAAGCGGTGATGATAGTAAAATCTAGTTGATTATAAAGGAAAAAAAAAAGCAAAGGGTAGACAAGTCGTAGCCAACACTCACGCCACGTCGCGCAGTTGAAACACTCAATTGGACATAAAATGATTATTTACAGTTTATAAAGTCTATATTACAGTTCAATGTGTGTAAGGTAACAAATAAAATGTTAAATTAAGACTTTGGGTGCGATATAACACTTAAAAAATTCAGAATTCTGTGCTGCTAAAAAATCCCTCCACCATGCTTTTCTGTACTCGGCAAGTTTCTACGTCATTGAATTTAATTTCCCAATCAAGCGGACCGTGTCTAACGGCAAAAATAATGCTGTTAACCAAACGTTTATCGATTAATTTCAGAAAATACATGAATTGGAGCAGATTTTTGCAGGGATGAATTTCTATTTAAGAAGTTCGTATATAAGAAGGATTGCATTTTTACAGTAAAATGTACAGGACTGAACTTCAAGGCGAAATTGGATTCCTCCAAAAAAAAAAAAAAAAAAAAGGGGGCGGCTGTGTGGAGGATGGTGGACCTTGGTTGATTAATTAAGATAAGATGCATGTATACATCATGATAGCTGCAAAGTATAAGGCTATAATTAGTTAATTTTGTTCATTTTATCGTTTCAGTTGCATGGAACCCCTAAAACAATGGCACGTGCCATTTCGACAAAACTTTCCAGTTATATATCATGTCGCGACTAACATTTTGGACAAAGTTTTTTTATACAGCTTACGGTTTACGAATAACAAAAACAAACCGACAAATTTATTTGGTAAAGGCAGATAACTCCTATAGAATCTCACTGGATTGCTTCAATCCAAATTAGCCAAAAATTCCTGAGGAAAAAGAATTTTGTCGTTATCTTTTTTGTGTTACGAAGGAGATGCACACATTTGATAAACAGTGAATTGGGAGATAACTCTTACTAAGGAAATTGTTAGGCTTAGCAGGGTGAAATTTAAAAGCACATAAACTGTACCATACAACATAAGAAATATCAAAGCGACATATTGCGAAACAAAAATTTATCGCAAGAACAAAGTTTGGCGGAAGAAAAATAATTATTATCAGAACAAATATAATAGGTCTTTCCACAGAAAAGTGGAAAGACCTAATAACACCCAACTTTCATTTAAAGGCAAACGTAGTACGATAAGGTTTTTTTTTTCATTTATGCGACATATTTCAACATGGAAATAAGTGACGAAAATAGTCACATGGATGTCTCAGTGTCAACAGAAAATGATAGTAAAACTAATTTTGTTTTCCTCCTCAATTATCATATGAAACTTATTAAGCGTATATGTATCTTAATGCTTGGCCATGATATACTACAGTTATATGTCTTGTGTGAATTATACTTATGTCAACAATACCATGCATTACATATGTTAAACGCCATGCATGTTAATGCAAAAAATGATAGTGCGTGCGCTATACAACACAGATTTCCTTTTACAGACTAAGTTTACATTGATGTATGTAGCGATAAGAAAGAGGTATATCTTAATGTAGAACAACACATTTCCCACCTTACGTAACAGATTTACCCATGGACTTTTGTTTGCAGATGTTCTTATAATATTTATTAAAAAATGAAACAGTTACAAGGTCTTCAAATTCAAGAAGTTCATCAACAACAGCCAATACCACAAATTCTAAACCAACAAGGCTTTCAATTTCTACGAAGATCAACACCAAACAAATGATAGATTTAAACCTTATCACAAGAAATAAAAAAATGTTACTTACATTTATGACATTACCAACCAGTTTTGATATGAAGAACGGTTATCCTCAAAAGGTTTAGTAAAACAGATTTTTTAAGTGATTTTTGAAGACTTTATATCAGTAGAATGTAAGTTTAATGTGAGGTTATCTTTTTTCAAGTTTGCTAATTGATGACAAGAGGACATGTTGGATGAGGTAATTTATCTATTGTTTTGACATTTTTATTACACGTAATTGTTTGTTTACTTTCGGTAAGGGACCGTTCAATATTTATCAGAAGGTTGGGCCGGTGCATTCTTAATATTGTTTCATTAAAAACTTGGTGCCCTGATGATCCTTTTAAATTCTGCAAAAAGTGCTTGCCCTCTAAAACTTAAAGACAACCAATAATGATATAGGTTCTTTTCTATTTTATTGCTTGCATGTTTATGTCTGAAAATCAAAGAATAGACTTTGGTGTATATATTATATATTTATATGTATCAGAATCAGAAATTATTTAAATCAATTTAAGTATGAATGTCATGAATATACATCATTGTACATGTATATATTTGATTTTATAAGTACAGCCTGATACAATATACCTATAAACATCACAATTACATCTCAATACATAAGTCATAGTATACTATATCAGCAAGCCTTTAATAGAGACTTAAGAAGTGCTAACACTATTCATACAAATCATAAATAGATGAAGAAATATTAACCATAGTATTAAATGTACTAAGTTTATATTTATTCTGAAATCTGAGGTCATTTTAAATTTGAAACAGTTTAATGTATCTCTTCTTAAGTTCTATTAAATAATTGCATATGTGGTAGTTTCTTAAAATGACAGTAAATTATATTGCTAATCAATAAATTATCTCCCCTTTCTAACAGTTTTGTATTGAATTCAGATCCCTTTTTACATTTTACTCAAGTCCATTCAAAATATGGGAGGTAAACATTATCTGCATATCTTTTAATTGCACCACAAAAACTCATTTAATAAAACCTTTCTGATTTTCCTTTAATACATGTACCTTAATTATATCCTACTTGGTTCTTGAAATATTGTTACATTGTAGTTGATCAAAGTTTTAAAATGTTGTGTTTTCATGTAAGGGACCATGCAATATTTATCAGGCAGGTGGGACCGGTGCAAACCATAGTAGGACAAACACATTTTTCATCCACTTCAGGCATAGGGTCTGACTCACCACTTTTTTCCTCTTTTGTGACCATAGGACATGAAGATTTATTCAAACTTTTGTTAACAATCAAAAAAAAAATATAAACTAAATATCCAATTTGTATACAATTTTCAAAAATCACTATTAATTTAAAATAAAGGGAATAATTTAAATTAAGGGACAATAACTCTTAGACCAGTAAACATATTATCATATGCTGAATTACCAATTATTGTCTTAATAACAGAGCATGTTTATATTTCAAATATACAATGTCACTTTATCTATTCTACTTTTCAAGAAAGAAATTATGGTCTTTTAAAGCAAAAGCAGACATGTTTTTGACTTTGATGCAATTGCAGCTTTTTTTTCTTATTAAATCATAGAATTTGACAGAAATAAACCAAACTACCAAATAACCTGGCATTCTGTAAGATCAATATAAAATTGAGATAGGTGTAGAGTTTTATGAAAATCCAAGTAGATTTGAAAACGTTATACCAATTTTTAAAGATGACTATCTGAATTTAGCCTTAACTGAAAATTTTAGCTTTTTTTACCTACATGTATTAATTAAATCCATAAATTTGACAACAATACACCAAACTGCCAAACAACCTGGCATTCTGTAAGATCAATATATAAATGAGATAGCTGTAGAGTTATATGAAAATCCAAGTTGATTTGAAAGTAAAACCTTTAAAATTTTATATAACTTTAAAAGTTATATAAAATTTTTAAAGGTGACTATCTGAATTTAGCCTAAACTGATAATTTTACCCTTTTTACCTATTAATTACATCCATAAAATGACAGCAATACACAAAACTACCAAACAACATGACATTCTGTAAGATCAATATATATAAATGAGATAGCTGTGGAATTATATGAAAATCCAAGTTGATTTGAAAAGTTATATAAAATTTAAAAGGTGACTATCTGAATTTAGCCTAATCTGAAAATTTTAGCTTATTTTTTTACCTATTGATTAAATCCATAAATTTGACAGCAATACACCAAACTGCCAAACAACCTGGTATTCTGTAAGGTCAAAATACAATTGAGATTTCTATAGAGTAATATGAAAATCCAAGTTGATTTGAAAATCTATAGAAATTTTTAAAAGTGACTATCAGAAACTAGTCGAACTGAAAATTCTAGCTTTTTTATCTTTTAATTAAACCTTTAAAATTTTATCCCTAACATGATTTAATTATTTCTAAAATTCATTAAAATCATTTTGAAATTGTTATTTTTTTTAATATGTTTTGTGTGCCAGCGAAAGAAATTTCCTACACAACGACAAAATTTATAGCAAAATATTTTCCTATAAAATAAGTTCTGGCCCATCCACAATACATATTAAAAAGATCTCGCCCATCCAAATATTTACACAAAAAGTGCTTGCCCGCCCATTTTGCACCGGCCCATCCATCTGATAAATATTGAACGGTCCCTAAATGTAATTTTTGTTGAACATTGGACAAGCTTTTCAATCGTTTACCTATATAAACAGGCCGTTGGTACAATATCCCAAGGGAGGATATAACGTGTAACTTATGTAGAACTGGTATTGGAGATGATTTCCATGTTTTGTTTATATGTAAAAACGAAAATATTGTATCATTGAGAAATATTATATACACATCTTGGTATTACAGATCTTACCCGGATATTCTTAAGTTTGGAGGTTTATTATCTTATTGTAATGCTGAACTATAGAAAAGGCTATCCTTGTTTATTTAAAAGTTAATGCATCTCCATGATTTGTGTTTTGTAACTATTTGCATAATTTTTCTAACGGTTTGATGTTTAGAGCTATACGTATTGACTTCAATAAGTTTATTTGTTCCTATGTCATGTTATTTATATTTATCGGTAATTTGTACATTTTACCTTTGTTGTGTACTCGCTGATAATGTCAGTATCAGTTGACTGGTCGTGATAAAACAATTATTGGGTTAGTTCGCAATTGACATGCGCGAGTGCACCGCGTAAGGATCTACTTTCCCTTTCATTCACAAAAATCGCACGTGATTTTTTTTCGCAGAAACGCACGAGTTTTTTGGTGAATAATACTTGTCATTGTTTCAGTAAAGTTAGTTTAGCCTTTTTGAACAATTTTGTCTAAATTGTGTGAAAATTTGAACAGAAAATGGAGGGCCTGATGGGTTATTTTCGTTCTTCGTGATCGGCGCATTTTCGCTATCGTGATCCGTTTTCTACAGATTTTTTTATATTTTCGTGATCCGTGATCATGGAAATTTATTTTCTGTGAATCGTGATTGACAAAAAATCAACTCGTGAATCGTGATGAGACACCCCCCATCAGGCCCCTCAAAATGTACGAAAAACCCATAAACTTAAAAATGTGCGTTATCCGCTGTATTATTGATAGCTTACCCTACTCTCCCGAGCTGAAATTCCATTTATAAGCTTGAATATTGAATAGTCTTGTGCTGTTCCAATGTGTCTTATTTATCTGTCTCTTGTGAATGATTTGTCTACCTGTTTAGTCACCATTTACTGTTGAAATTCATATTAATACGCATCATATAATTAGTGATAAGAAAGGTACCACAATCGCATGAGAGAAGCTAAAACAAAAAAATAAAATATACACGACATTTTTGTGAGACAATCATATAAAATTAAGGAGATGTGGTTTCATTGCCAGTGTATAGACATTTATTCATAGACCAAAGAATAAATTACAGATTACCATAGGGCTTTCAACGTTTCAATGGTCCAGGTTAACAAATAAATGAGATGACATAAAAATCACGAAAAATAAAAGTAAATAAACCAAAGTTGAGTTACATCCATTTAAATGTTTGAAATAATTATGAGGTCGACAAGAAATGAGCTTTCAGATAATCTACAGACTCGCTGCCCATACCTAAAAATTAAGTGTCTGCTTACACAGTGCTTTCCTAAAATGAATGTGATCGTCTTCCGAATGAACGCCGAGCGAATAAAGATAAGATAAATGTGATTTTTAAGCAAATTATCCATCTGATAATAAACAAGAAAGTTAAAGATTTACTTGAACTTCTAAAATAATGACAACTCTGCTGATTCAGATCGTATCGTACTTTGCTATGTTAAAAATAAAGAAATTTGACTTACCGGTATGTTACCATTATATTCTGCATTTTTAAGGCATGTTCAAAGCAAAAATAATGAAACGCATGCAATAATTATTCATTTTCAATACTTTGTGCAAGAGAACGCCATGTCTTGTCTTGTCTTGTGTGAAGATCCTGCCTTTCAAAGGCACACCTCTGGTTACAGAGTAGGGTATGGTGTATTTAACACCCACTAAATGTTTATTACACTATTAAAATCTAAAACAAAAGATAATTTAGATTTTAAATATTCACGCCTTTGACTGAGTGGTTGCAAGCAATCCTTTCTTTTTATTCACCGGCAATGTTAATAATATTGTATTACGTCTAATGTGCAAAGCAAAGCAAAGTTTTTCTATTTATGTATTCTACAAGATGAAGAAAGTCTGTACATCCACATTTACATTGACAGTTACAGAGCAAGGCACTAGCATCTAATATAGGTGTGTACTAATTTCTAGTTTTCTAATGTTCTACATTTCGGACAGAGCTCGCTTTTATTGATAATATTTGAAAGTTCAAGCAGGTGATAGTTTCTAGCAGAAGCTAAAGCAGGACATGAATGAATGAAATGATCTAATGTTTCAGCGTCCTCCTCGCATAAGAGACATGTTGGGTTGATGTCAACTTGGTTGAAAGCTTCCTATTACATTGGAGAATGTATGTACCAGTAAGGAGTCTAAGTTTGATGGGGAGACGCTGGATGTCTTTGCAGAAGTCTGGACACTTGCAAGAGCATTGTGTAGATGACCAGTTTTATAATTGGATGTAGAAATAAATGAAATACTCTTGTAGTAGACAGACATGGTAACCACATGTTCAACCCAGAAGGTGTCAATATCTTTCCTGATAGAGTTCTTCCATTTTAATTTTGAAGGTGGTTCATCTAAAATGTTAAAGATTGATGGTAGGCTGTATTTAATCAATAAAGATCTGATTTTTGTGAACCAACTGTCCTTTACGGCTGTTGGGATGAGGATTTGTCTTTCTGCGACTTGTCTTTCTATAGAGTTCTCTTGTCTTGAAATATTTGCATAAGTTCCCAAAGCTAGTTTATGGATTTTACTAATTACTGGAATCCGTACCCGACAGTATATACACAGACATGTCTGTTGTGTTAGTGGGAATGGATAGGATTTGTTTGATGCTTTTCCGATAGAAAATTTCAATTGGTTCCAATTGTGTAGAATTTGGTAATAGTATTTCTAGGCCATAAATGAGTACTGGTAACACATAAACTTGGAATAATTGTAGGCATGCTACAGGATATAGGCCGTTCTTGCCATGTAGGCCTGTCCCCATCAAACTGTACATTGTTCTCCTGGCTTTGTTGATGTTTTCCTGAATATGGATTGGGATGGTTTGCCGCGGGTTACTGCTGTGAGTAATTCCTAAATGTACAGCAGTTTCAGCATTTTGAATAGGTGTATCATTTAATGTGAAATTGAAGTTATCCTCTAATTTTGGTTTCCCAGTTTTAATAATTTTACATTTTGTAGGCTGTAATGAATATTTCTCCTGTTGACTGTAATTCTCCACGGTTGTTAATAGGGTTTGCATATTGGTAGGATCATTTACGACCAGAGTGACATCATCTGCACAAGTTGGTATAGGACAGTGAATATGTCCAATATAGGATCCCAGTGTACTGTCCTCTACTTGATTAAGAATGTCATTTATATATAGTTTGTATAATTCTGTGCTAAGTATTACACCCTGCCTAACTCCTTGCATAATATCGAAGGGTTCAGGGACCAGATTTTCCCATCGAACTGAGGTTTGTGCACCAACACTTAGATCATGCAAAAGTAGCCATAATGAGCCAGAGATCCCTGCTAGGTATAACTTTCTATATAAACTACTGTGGTTAACGACGTCAAAGTCTGATTTTGCATCAAGCAGAGCTACATATAAAGGTGTTTTCCTGTATACTGCATCGACAATCACTTCATTAAGTAGAAGGGCGCAAAATAATGGTGATATTTTAGACGTAAATCCTCTCTGAAATTGGTTTTGGATGGTTGCAATAATTTGCCATAGGTGTTCCTTAAGGAGTATTTCTAAGATTTTGCCAATAACAGGAAGAACTGTAATTCCTCTGTAGATTTTAGGATCTGTGGGTAAACCTTTCTTTTGAAAATCGGTGATAAAATTCCCATCTTTATGTAATCTGGGATAGGCTAGCACATGATATACAGATGTTGTTAATTATTTTGTCAATGCACCAACCAGGTCTGGCCCACCATGGATGAAGTGTTCTGCTGTTATTCCATAAATGTCAGGAGCTTTATTTTTATTTAATTTGTTAATGGCATTCTGAACTTCTAAAACTGTAAAAGAAATCGGAATTGCGTCATCAAGACAGGATTCCATTATGACATCAATGTCTGCCTCCTCTTGATATAGTCATCCTCAGGAGTAGCAGCAGGTGTAGCCAGATTTGCGAAATGTTCATTCCACCCCTTTATTATTTCTTCTGCTGAATTGTCATAAACTTTCCCTTGTACTATAAGTTCAGTTATAGAGGACTTTCCTTGCTTGCGCTGATTATTTATTAACTTGTAAAATGATTTGGTGTTACTGGACCGAGTATTCATAATTTCAGCATACTTCTCGTCCCTCTGTCTAGCAATCTCATGCCGCCTTGCTCTACGGAGTTCAGATCTAGTGTTTTTTCTATGAGTTGCACTTTTACCAGATTTTGGTTTTCCATCCTCTTTCCATTCAAATAAGGCTTTTTTGTTGTTTAATAGTGCAAGAGCTATCTCATCGTTCCAAATGTGAGTATTTTTCTGTTTGTTAGGTTTGGACTTTTTGGCAAATTTTTCTTGCACTATAGTTAAAGCATGGATGAGATCTTTGACGTCCAATATTTTTTCTTTAGCTTCCAGCTCATTGATTTTATTTGTAATTTCTGTTTGATACTTTCCCAAATCTATTTTAGACCAATTTACTTTTGATGGATACTGATTTTTCTCTGTTTTTTTAGTTTTTGATTCGAAATGGCATTGTATCATTGTATGGATGGGGTGGTGATCTGAAGTATTTGAAGGTAACATATCTAGGCGTTTTGTGGGATATAGTCCTGGGTCTATATCATTGCTCCTGAAGATATAATCAATTGTGGAGACTTCTTGGCCATTCGGATGTATAAAGGTTACATCGGTCTCATTGAAAGTAAGATGTGTCTCTTGGAGAAATTTCTTCAGGGCATCCTGCCTTTCTGTCAATTTGATATTTTGACATCTACTAGATATATCACAGTTCCAGTCACCACACAGGACAACTTGATATCTTGTGGAGTACTTATTTATTATTTCTATAATTGGTCCAATATATCATTGAACTCAGTGTTAACGTACTTGGAACCTCTGCAAGGCATGTATACACATATCAGGATGAAGGGTTTTGGAGACACATCCACTTTCACACAGACGATTCTCTCATTGCCCTCCTCCAGTTTCTCTATTAAATGTTTGATATTTTCTCTCCAGAGTATGGCAACTCCACCATAACCACGTGGACGCTGAGTTGGTCCAATTGGGTTGAGCTCGTCAACTGATTTTGCGGTCCAATCACACTCCGGAAACAATTCGTCAAAGCTATTTTTCTCAAAATTAAAAAGCCAGTGCTCTTGTAAACAAACAATGTCAGCATTTTCCTTAAATAAAATATCTTTTATACAGTCCATATTATTACGTACATTTTTACAATTGAAAGAAACGATATCCAGTGCTTGTATTGGCTGTTGGTCTATCCAAGGTCCTTCTGAGGCTTTGTTACTCCTAAAAATGTTCCTCCTGATTATTATTTCCTATGGCTGTCAAGTCTTGTTCCGACGGTTCTATGTTAGCAGCAGCAATTACGGTAGGAGTGCTTAATAGAGGTAGGTTAGAATTTGATTTGAATTCGGCTGCATTCGGTTTCTGGATCTGTTGAAGCAATTTGTTCATGATGTATGTCTATTTCCTTATTTTCTATCGTTACATAATCCAATTCTTGTATTACAGTATTAGAACATCTAGCATCATTTGAAAGTTGTGGATCAGTTAGAGGCTTGTTAGGCAGGGTGGAGTTTAGATGAAGAGGATGCCTGTCACAAGATTTTTCATTGAATTTCCATTACATTTCATCGTCGGTGATTTCTGGTCAGACCTTGTTTCGATATCAGACTGTGTGCCAGACTTTGGTTGCATTTTCATGTAAGAAGGTGGTGGTAAATTCCATGGATAGGTGTGACTATTGGGGTTGTGCATATGTGGCATGTTCACCTTCAGAGGCAAATGCCCTGGTGGGTGCGACTCATTGAATGGTACATTTGGCATTGGCTGTATATTTCTCATATGCATATCAGGTTTAAGATTTTGGTACTCATTTACTTGTGGATTAGGTATTTTGTTATAGTAACTATTTACATTATACTTTGGTGTATGGTTCAGATACCCATTTCCAAGTGGACTGGTATATGATTCTGGTACCCATTTCCATTTGGATCTGGTATATGATTTTGGTACCCATTTACCTGAAGACCTGGTATATGGTTCTGATACCCATTTACATGTGGACCTGGTATATGATTCTGATACCCATTTACATGTGGACCTGATAAATGATTCTGGTACCCATGGTATAGATGATTACATTGAGGAGATGGCCAATGTTGTTTTGACAATTCCAGTGCATCTAGTCTTTGCTTTAGGAGTTGTACTCTAGGTCAGAAACTCTTCTATTAAGGCTGTAGATGTTTTCCATACTTTGTATTTTAGATTGCAGGTGTTGAGTTTCTAGGTGCATTGGAAAGCCTCCTGTGATATGCTCTGTATGGTGTTGGAGCAGGTCTGGGTTTGTAATATCATTATTTACAACATTAGTTGGTGTACTATCGACATTTCCAGCTACTTTAATTCTAAGAATTCTATTGCTATTCTCTAGTTCTTTAATTTTACCTTCTAATTTCATGATGTATGCTTGAAGTTTAGCATTTTCGGTTGAATTTTGTGAGTTTGTGGCATTTTGTTGTTTGAGCTCTTCTTCCCATTTCTTTAAACGGAGCTCCTTTGTCTTAGCTCTTTTCTTTTAGATTTGGTCTTGCTTCGACTGTTTTGGTTTGTTTTACAGGCAGTTGTTCTACCGCTACAGTATCAATGGCTTTGGATGTTGATTTTGACAAGTTATTTATTACCGGTTCTATACTACTACTCAGGGTTTGATTATCGGAGT
Source organism: Mytilus coruscus (assembly GCA_017311375.1). Classification (NCBI taxonomy): domain Eukaryota; kingdom Metazoa; phylum Mollusca; class Bivalvia; order Mytilida; family Mytilidae; genus Mytilus; species Mytilus coruscus. The sequence goes on from CM029607.1 coordinate 65,431,350, forward strand.
TGACTGATGGATTTGAGTTTTCAGTCATATTTCCAGATCTGATGTTAACTTCCTCAAACAGTATTGATTCCGCCAATGTAACAGGAGGGCAATTAATTGTGTTGTTCTGTTGGCTCTGTTGTACAAGCGGAGCTTCCCAATACCATCTGGTGTTATACTCTTGTAGTTATTAGGAGGAGGTGGGCTAGTATATCTGCTTATACTGGATGTCTCTTGACTCTGTTTTTTGTACATATTGTACATACATACGGAACATAAGGAGATTGCTCTAATGTATTTATTTGTTCCTTGGTGAGTTTTTCACTCTTGAAGTGGATCCAATGGTTACCAACAGAGCATTCAATACATTTACTCAGACACTTCCTGTTACATTTTGGACAGATATCAACATTGGTTCTTCCTGCTGTTATTGATATTTCAGTTGTAGATGGATTACTCAAATGAGATACATTATGATGTACAAGTTTGAGACAAGCTTCAGGAATTTTACTGTTAAGCTGTTGATAGGTTGATTTGTTTGACATCAGGTTAGCTATGGTTTTAGTTCATCAATGAATAAGATGTGAGATTTTCCATTCACCTCTACTCTCATTGTGGAGTTGTACATGTTAATTCTGTAAAGCTGAAATTAAGAGTTTTCTTTTTGAAGAACTGACATGGAGGTTTCAACTATTTTCCCCATTTTATCTTTTCGTTTAAAAATTTTGACATCAACAGTATCGTGATTTGAAAGATGAGCTTGAATACATTCAGCAAAGTGTAAATATGCAGCTGGCGTAAATTCTAGAACAATGTTACCATGCTTATATTCAAAATGTACATCAATGTCTCTTTCTGTCGCATCAATGAGCTTTTTAACAACTTTTTTCTCATTAAGAATATAGTTTTTAACTGTTATGTTGGTCTTTGATGGTGTGAAGACCTGGGTAGGTATCCTGTCCCTTGTTGACCTTAATACTCTATTTTCTTCCATTTTACTGTGTTACCCGAAGATAGAGAAGACAATGGAAGACTATTGGATGACGGTTTAGAGTGGTGTGGAGTGGAGGTTCCCACTCGTACCAACTTGGTTGCTATTTCTGTGAATTTCCTATTTATGATAATGTTTGCTGGGCCGTATAAAGAAGACTAGAGACAATGGAGAAGGTTATACCTCGGTTAACTATGGTGTGGAGTGGAGGTTCCCACTCGTACCAAATAGGTCAATATTTCTGGTTAAGATTTAATAAGTGTCAGACCCTGAGCACCGGAGTATAGAATGTTGGTTAATAATGGTGTGGAGTGGAGGTTCCCCCTCGTACCAATGATACGAAGTGAGATTTCTAGACAAGGCAGCGAGAGAATACTAGAGAATGCAATACGGGAGTATAAAATGTTGATTTAGAATGGTGTGGAGTGGAGGTTCCCACTCGTACCAGATAAATTGATATTTCTGTTTATGCTGATGTTCAATTTTTTTGATGATCTTGAGACGATGAGAGATTTCTAGACAAGGCAGCGAGAGAATACTAGAGAATGCAATACGGGAGTATAGAATGTTGATTTAGAATGGTGTGGAGTGGAGGTTCCCACTCGTACCAAATAAGTTGATATTTCTGGTTATGCTGATGTTCGATGCTTGGTGAGACGATGAGAGATAACTAGAGAAAGCAATGAAAGAGTAAAAAATGTTGATCTAGAATGGTGTGGAGTGGAGGTTCCCACTCGTACCAAATAAATTGCTATTTCTGGTTATGCTGATGTTCGATGTTTGTTGAGGCGAAGAGAGATTACTAGAGAAGGCAATGAGAGAGTATAAAATGTTGGTCTATAATGGTGTGGAGTGGAGGTTCCCACTCGTACCAAATAAGTCGCTATTTCTGGTTATGCTGATGTTCGATGTTTGGTGAGGCGAAGAGATTACCAGAGAAGGCAACGAGAGAGTATAAAATGTTGGTTTATAATGGTGTGGAGTGGAGGTTCCCACTCGTACCAAATAAGTCGCTATTTCTGTGAGATATTTGCTTATATATATAAATGCTAATGCTTGCTGAGCCGTGAAAATAATGCAATGAGTATCAGAGTAATAGATGTTGATTTATGATGGTGTGGAGTGGAGGTTCCCACTCGTACCAAACAGGTCGCTACATATACCTCAGGTTAAGCTTGTGTTCAACGGGCCTTTTGAGGAGACGACGAGAGAATATTAGTTGTCCGTTTTTTTGTTTTTAGTGGAGATTCCCACTCGTACCAAAAAGTCGCTATTTCTTTGAAATTTTTGAGTATATCAGAGTAAAAGATGTTGGTTTGAGATGGTGTGGAGTGGTGGTTCCCACTCGTACCAGATAATTTGCTACTGCTAGTTATGGAAGTGCTTAGTGAGCCGTTTAAGGAGATGATGAGAGAGTATTAGATGTCGGTTTTTAGTGGTGTGGAGTGGAGCTTCCCACTCGTACCAAGAAATCCTTATTTAGATGAAGTTTCTTTAAGTGCTAGTGCCTGCTCTGCAATGCAATGAGTATATATGAAATAGAACTTTTTATTGAACCAAATTGTGTGAATTCCGCTATTTCTGTAATCAAAAGTAATGGTGTAGAGTGGAGGTTCCCACTCATACCATAAAGCCGGTGTAAATTCTATTGTCCAGTACTTGTAAAATCTATCTTCAATACACAATTAAAATATCCAAAAGGTAAAATCTTATTGCACAGAGTTGTCTCAATAAAATTTAGGCATTTATCTGATAAAAATTGACTTCAACACAGGTAAAAACGTTCGATAAAATACACAAAAATGTCTGATTAAAATAACTTTGCTCTAGAATGGATGATTAAAATAATTTTGTACATTAAAAGTCACCTAAGTTTCTTCCTTTAAGTGTGAACTGGTGTAGAGTGGAGGTTCCCACTCATACCATAAAGTTTCTTGTAGTATAAGGTAGGAATGGTGTAGAGTGGAGGTTCCCACTCATACCAATAAGCAGTAAAATATAGTTGCCTGCTAATCTAATTTCTTGTCCAGCAGTCCTTACGCATTTGAATTTTTAATTTCTTTAACCAAACTTTAGATAAGAGCCAATCTGGATGTACACCGTCTCTATAGAGGTCTAAATTATATTGAAATCTTGGTGATGAGCTTGTGTTGCGACAAGTTAGTCTGCTAGGGTTGTGTAGTATATCCAAGTTGAAATTTGGTGTAACGGAGTTAATTGAAGTATTTAGCTCTTTAATTTCGAAGTTAAGTTTATCAATTTGATGCCTAAGATCAATGTCCTGATCGTTGAAGGTTGCCGGGTCTTTGTGTTTTTTATATTGGTTCCAAAGTGAGATACTATAGATAGGAATACTCAGGAAGGTGACTCTAGATGAAGTATACGAAGAGAGTATTTTAACTTTCTCTCTATATTGGTCAACAATGTTTTCAACGGTGGTATTGTCTGAAGAAGTAAGAGAGATCCTGCCCTTGTTGTCTGTTATGGACGTTAGGTCACAAGTACCTAGCCAGATATATATATGGATGGGGCCAAGATGTTGAATTTTATCTTTTATATTGTCACGCAGCCAGGCAACCCTTTCTGCTGATTTCGCTCCTCTCTTTACCCACCACCTTATGTGGTCTATTGCAGATGAATCAGACTGGTTTTGAAGGTAAATACCTTTGCTGTCTGATAATACCACTGGGGTACGGAATTTTACCCCTCTCTGGACTCACTGACTTCCTTAAATATTTTCTGAGCTTATTCTCAGTCATAAATAATATTGATGAAGTTATTTAAGCAAGTATATATAGATGTAGGCGGCTATACAAAGCAACAGTGAGGCGGACAATATTTAGTCTCGGTGAGAATACAGAGTCAGAGAAAAGTTAAGTGTCAAATGTTAAAAGTATGTGTTAAAATGCACACGCAGATATATTTCAAGCAAAATGAATGATGATTATAGTTGTATATGGTATCGATGGCTAATGATGGCTATACATTTTAGATATTTTTCAATATTGGTTGCAACACTCAGTCAAAGCGCGCGAAAAGCCGATGCGTTAAAATTGCATCAAAATGACTAAAATCTGTTATATTTAACGACAAACGATCAATGTCTATTTACAGCAATACTAAATTATCAATATTTCAATGTTATACGAGAAAACACAAGTCAATATATATAGGTAAATCGTTTTCTTCTGTGACAGTCAAAATCCACAACCATTCACTTCACCGGATATGTACAATATGATTATGTTTACTGCACTGTATTCTGTAGGTGTCGCTGTTGACACTGGATTGTCTCTCTTGTAAATCGGTAGGTCTTTTCACCACCGAACACCACCGCACACCGCCGGACACTACCGAACACATTAAAATACCATCTAACACACCTAAATATATTGTTTTCATCTTTATTTATATATTTGACTTACCTTCTGAACGAGGATGAATATGTTTATACATATATATATATACACAAATTAATAAGAAATGATAACAAGAGAACCAAAAAGAACAGTCTTGCAGGGCTGTTGTCAGAACAGTACACTTTCAAGTCTAACATTTTTTAAATATAATTATTGTGATAATTTCACATCAAATAAAATGTTTTAACTTATTTGAACAATTTATTTCTAATATTTGAAAAGTAAAGACGAAATACAGACAATGTAAATCCGGAAAAATATTGCTGGATCCGGAAGCGTTTTTTTTATTTTGATTCTCAACTTTAACATCACTAATGCACATAAAATGTAAAACATGACAATAGGATTAAATTTTACGTAATTTATTCGATTTTATTGTTTTATTGTGTAACATTACTGTTTTTCTTAAGGGTTAGTGGTCTTTTTGGTGTTCGGTGGTGTGCGGTGGTGTTCGGTGGTGAAAGACCGACCCCTTGTAAATATTGAAGTCTCGCGTGTACGTTTTCACTCTTGTAAACAACTCACTTGTACTTTAATTATACATATAGGTGGCAACTGTATTAAAATATTAAGAAAAAAAATGGAAAAAAATGATTTAACATTTGTTGTAAGAAACAAAAAAAAAAACAAAAAAAAAAATAAAAAATTTCTTAATCAAATCTGCGTGACTCTCGGATAAAATCACCCAACAATCGCATTAGTGTTTCTCTAGAGACGGAGTAGTTGTCGTTTTTTTCTATTGACAATAAAAGTTCTAAATCAATATGTACTGATCCCGTGTTAAAAAATATCTCATGTATTAGTTTTTGTCTAGCCTCTTCATAATTTTCACAAAAAAGTAAATAATGTTCCACGGTTTCTAATTGACCACATTCACACTTTGGATCTACATTTGAATTGATTTTGTTTTGGTAATTTTTTAGGTAGTATCCTGATCTTAAATTTCTAATAATTTATGATGTTTTATGATCTGGAAAATCAAGTGTTAATTTTTCATTGACATTATGGTGGAAATTATAATAGAATCTTCCTGTCTCAGAATTGTCCCAACGATGTTGCCATTTTTTATTCATTAAAATCCTTGCTGCTGTTTTTATATCTTGTTTTGTTACTGTAATGTGGGCTTCTTTTTCAATTTCATTCACCTCTTTAGCTGCTTCTTTAGCTAGTTTATCAGCTATTTCATTTCCTCTTACATCTGCATGTCCTGGGGTCCATTCAAAATTAATTTTTATTCCATGTTGTTTTTGGATAGATTTAATAAGAGAGATTATTTCATGAGAAGTGGATCTGTGATTTTCAATTTTCCAGTTTAATTATAATATTCCAATAGCTGATTGACTGTCTGAAAATATTTTTACTTCTTCTATTATGGTTTTATTTTCAACTCTGCTAATATAATCCAAAAAACAATTTTTAATGCTACAAGCTCTGCTAAAAGAATAGAACCTCTTCTTGATACTGGTTGTTTTAGTTCTGTTTCTGTATTATTGAATATTACAATTGCACCTGCTCCACAAGGTCCAGGATTGGACTGGCAAGAAGCGTCTGTAAATGCAACAACTGTTGAAGGAGATTCTGTGTTCAGTTTGTTTAATATTAAATTTTTTCCTGTAACTTCTTGTTCTTTAGTTCTGTTTTTTGAGGAACCCAAAGTGCGCCAATATTCTGTTGGAGATTTTGATGCTTGTAGACCATTAAATTGATATTCTGGCTCTATATCATCAATACTAATATCAGTTTCTTCTTTCATGTTTTTGCTTGTTGTAACATTAAGCCTAAAGGTGATATGAACTTGTCAACTGTTTGATTTGTTTCTCCATTCATCTATTTTGTTTCTGATAGGGATTTTGGTTGAATATGAGTTTAGTTTGGCAATATCTATAATTGCCATTTCTTCTCTTCTAAGATCTAATGGAAGTACTCCTGCCATAACTTGAAGTACCTCCAAACTGGCTGTTGAAGATATTCCAAGACAAATAGACAAACCCTTTCTTTGGATGGTATTTAATTTTTTTTAGGTGTTCTTCCTTTCTCATGTTTCTAGTCTGCCAAATGCAACTTGCGTAGAGAAAAATGGAACCTATAATACTATTATAGACTTGAATTAGAAATATTGACTTTATATTACCAATTCCTTTTATTTCTCTTAAAATACCTCGAGATTTTCCAGCTTTCTTTTCTATGTTGTTAATATGTTCGCTGAAGGTAAGTTTTTCATCGAGTGTAACTCCTAATAATTTGGGATTAGGATTGTATTTAACCTTTTGGTTGTCTAATACAAGATTTACTTTTCCGGGGTGTATTTTATTTCTAGAAAAAATGCAGTATTCTGTTTTATTTATATTAATATTAATTCTCCATTTTTTGCACCAATTCATAATTGTATTTAATTCATCTTGGGTCTTTAATCTTAATTCCTCTAAATCATTACCAGTATTCCAAAAGGTACTGTCATCAGCAAATTTGCATTTTCCAGCCTTTACTTTTTCAAAAAGGTCAATAACAAAGATATTAAAAAGAATTGGTGAAATTACAGACCCTTGAGGTAGACCAGTTTCAGTTCTGCACCATTGTCCTTCATGTTTATTAACTATACATCTGGAAAACCTTTCATCTAGGAATGCCTGTATCCATTTCCATATTTTTCCTTTAACTCCATATTGGTGCAATTTTACAAGTATGCCTTTTCAAAATCAGTGAGAACAGCTAATGTAAAATCTTCTATGTTGAATCCATCGATTATCGACTGTGTAAAGTTTAACAGTGCATTTGTAGTTGACCTGAAATGTCTGAATCCTCTTGTTCTTTGTCTAAACTATTTTCTGACTCTACATAACATTCAATTCTGTTAGTTATTATTCTTTCCATGGTTTTCCCAAAACACTTGTAAGACTAATATTGGTCTATACGAAGATAGATTGTTATAATTTGATTTTCCTGGTTTCTTTAAAATTTACTGCACTGTGACAAATTTTCAAATGACGTAATGCAACCTGTGACCTCAAGAGTGATTCGACGCGATAAAGTAGTTCGTTTGTTATTTTCTCTTTTATTAGAGTGATTTTCATTTTTCATAATTACCGATAAAGAATAAAGGACTTTTATTTTGATACTGACTATCACTGTAAAATATAAGGCTCGCCCTTCAGGCTCACCTGATATTTTACCGTGATAAAGTCAGTATCAAAAATAAAAAGTCCTTTATTCTATATATATTGTATTATACATTGACATCACGTTACGCGTTTAAATGTGTCGGAGTGTTTTCTAATAAAGCTGAATCCGAAAACGACAAATATAATCAAAGTACTGAAGTACTGAACACCGGATGACCGCAAGTTCTGGTGGATGGTCACAAGCACTTGTCTCAGAAAAAAAATCACATCTCTATACCTGAAAGTTAGGTTAAGGAACATAGATATATTTTTTTCTGAGACAAGTTCCTGTGTGGATGATGAATAAATGACAAGGAATTCAACCTCACCGTTATAACTATTATATTGTAGTGATATAATCATTTGTTATCAGTATACTCTGGTTTGTTGTTATATATTATATTAATATTTGTATAACAGTTATATATAATTTTCATCCATTTGTATATCATTCTATTCTACTATTCTAATGATAGTGCAGTGCAAGTGCATGGTGGACACTCTTCTGTAATAATTCGTTTTTCTAATAGATTGGATTTGAGTAGGCATTCATATTTTCCCGCGTTTGTTACAAAACGTTCTTGAGATATTCTTCCGCATGCGTTAACACAAATTTTCGGTATTCTTGATTTGTTATTGATATATATATATATTTTCCACGACGAAACATTTTTATATCATTTATCTGTTTTAATCTTAAAATTATTTTCATGAATATTTATTGATGAAATTAATATATAACAAGGAAAAGGAATGTTATTTAAATTTGCACTCGATAATATCCGCGTAATTATACGAAATACGTTCGGTTATCAGTCAAAAACGCAAGTCACGTGGGTAGAAATGTCTGCGGCAACATAACACCGGAATGCCCTCACGGTCATCCGCTGTAAAAATAAGAAGATGTGGTATGATTGCCAATGACCATATGACCTTCAACAATGAGCATAACCCATACTGCATAGTCAGCTATAAAAGGCCCCGAAATGACAAATGTAAACCAATTCAAACTAGAAAACTAACGGCCTCATTTATATACAAAACAATAAACGAAAACCCGATATGATATACAGCAACAAACGAAAACCACTGAATTACAGGCTTCTGACTCGGGAATACAGATTGTGGCGGGGTTGAACTAGTTTGTTAACGACAAACACTCCCCTAAACTGTGATAGTGGTGTAACAGTACAACATAAGAACAAACTATAAAAATCAGTTCAAAAGGGCTTAACTCATCAGATCGATACGAAGCAGAAAAGCATCTAACAAAAAAACAAAGACCGGACGTAACAGGGTATTTATACATCCCCACAACTAAAAAGACACTAAGTCCAGATCTGAGAGTACTCGCAGTTACTGACAGCTAGTTCAAAGCCGATAACAACTCATACAAAAATCATGCATCTAAGACTAAAATGTTCTTTTTAATGTTTATTTAGAATAAGATGTTATTAGTTATGACCTTTACTTTGTTTTACATACAACCAATTGACATATTTTTTGAGAAACCAATTTTTCGCGTTTTTACAACGTCGTGGAAGTCATAGGTTTTTATAACCCGAATAATGTCAGTCTTTATATATTCCGCCGATCTACGACTAATCTCCGATTGCTACATTAACATAGGTTATAGGCCGCTAGAGGTGCAGAATAATTCCAGTTATGTTTTTATAACAAATAAAACTATGTTTAATTGTATATCGGAGAAAGTCTGGTGTGTTTTAATACAAAATATAAATGTTTGCATATACATTGTTTTAGAACGTTATTTTTTCATTTGTCTTTAGTCACAACCTATTGTACATGTTTAAAGAATATGGCCATAAGCACAGGTGAAAATATCAGTATTTTGTTTGACAAATAAAAGTATTCATTGAAAAATTGAATGCTTCTTTTATAATTTTATTGGGATGTAAAAGCGTTGACCGAAGCACATTTTGTATGAAAAAAAAATGAAAACAACACGTTATAAATTTCATGCGTCCGAAGCGCTTTACTGAATTTACCTTCATCAGGAACGCTCAAAGCCGAATATTTGAAAGCCAGAAGCGCGGAAGCTTCATTCTAAAAATGTACGCATGATTATGGCAAGCCGTTCTCGTCAAAACTATGTTTAAACCATTTTTCGAAAAATTACACACTGAGAATTAAAAAATAACACTGAGATTTAAGAACCTAAAATAACACACTGAGAAATCGAAATTACACACTGAGATTTTAAAATTACACACTGAGATTTAAAAATGAAAACACACACTGAGAATTTAAAATTACACACTGAGATTTTCAAAAGACACACTGTGATGAAATAAATTGAAAACACACACTGAGAATTGTTAATTACACAATGAGATTTCAAAATACACACTGAGATTAATATGCAAATTACTAATGAATATTCATGAGATGAATAATTCAACAGACTAATATCTTGGTCTCCCGAACTCTTGTCATTATAATGAAATGCAGTTCCTACAACCAACATTCGTAATAAATTTCAAGACTTAACAACTTTTTTGCTAACTCATATTCATAATTAAGTTTGTTGCCTATAATTCAAATTATTACTAACAGTATATCGGGATTTTTACAACTTAAAACTGTTTAAGCATGGTTCCTTTTCAAAAGTCTTTCAACTGTTACCCTGATTTCGCAAGGTAATCTTTAATATTTTTGTTACGTTTATATGCTATAATAGGAATTTGGGGAAAAATCACTGCATTGTTTGTATTTTGCAGATTGTTCCAATGTTTTCTTATAATTTTGATAAAGTTTTTCACCATTTGGTTATATTTTGTAATGAGAGTAAGTGGGTATTTTCTTGTTCTATTGGTCTTTAATAACCTAGTTTTTCTATACGTTGTATTTTTAATGTTTTTATAAAACATTTAGCGCCAAATTGAAGGACTAACGAGTTATGTCCCCTAGTTGTTTTAAGCTTGTAATAGATTCAGAGTAAGTATGCTAATTAGATATGTGCGCATAAAAGTGCGCACAAATCTCAGTGTGTAATTTTAAATTCTCAGTGTGTAATTTCAAATTCTCAGTGTGTGTTTTCAGTTTATTTCATCTCAGTGTGTCTTTTTGAAATCTCAGTGTGTAATTTTCAATTCTCAGTGTGTAATTTTCAATTCTCAGTGTGTTTTCATTTTTTGTAATCTCTGTGCGTTTTATGAAATCTCAGTGTGTAATTTTTAATTCTCAGTGTGTGTTTTAGGTTTTTTAATCTCAGTGTGTTTTTTTTAATTCTCAGTGTGTAAATTTTTCGAAAAATGGTTTAAACATAGTTTTGACGAGAACGGCTTGCCATACATGATCAACGCTTTTATACAACCCTATAAAATTATAAAAGAAGCATGCAATTCTTATTATAACATTGTAATGCTACAACCATGAAATTAAGAGTAATAACAAGCTTTCCATTTGTTTTTCTATACATTGTTTTAACATTGACGGATAGCACGTGTTTTCAAAGCTGTATTTTATACGGAAATAAAATTTGAAACTGTAGTGCCTCATGATTGTTGTCAGCCAATCAAAATTACAGATTTCAATAAAATATACGTGTAATGCAATTATGTGGAATTATTAAAGGCTTCAACATTTTTTCCGAGATTAAGAATAATATATTATCATCATTTTTGTTTTGCATCATATCAAATATCACTTTAATGTTGTTTATTTGTTAAGGTCAAAATAGTATAAAAATAAGATGTGGCATGATCATGATGATTGCTAATAAACAACTATCCACCAGGGTTCAAATGAAGTGGATGTAGGCAATTATAAGCCACCATACGGCCTTCAACAAAAAAACCCTGTACCGTATAGTCGGCTATAAAAGCCTCGGCATGAAAAATGTTAAACATTCAAACGAGAAAATTAACGATCTAACTCATATAACAAAACCATTTAAGAAAAACAATAAAACAGACATGATAGTTTTTGTGTTGGTTTTGCGTTAATGGGTTGATAGATTTTGATAGGTTTATGGTGAACACAAATACAAACAAAATAGTTCATATCAGAAAAGAAATTTATGAAATTTGAAGCTCCCGTGTAAGCAATATTATTTAATAATATTACACTGTAATTCACTGTATATGTTTCAATTTAAGTATGAAAAGTAAAGATTATATTTGTTAATTATAGTTAAATCGAGGTAGCTCATTTACAATTTAAGTTTTTGCGAGGATTTTCTCTCTGCTTATCATGATGTAGTGCGGAAGCGTATTAGCTCCACACAAACTTTTTTATATTTCTTTTATGCTTGCGTTAACGCAAACATTTGCTAAATATAACGCAAAGGTTTGCGTTGTAACGCAACTATAGGAAGAAATATAAAAAAAAAACGTTTGTGTGGCGCTAATACGCTTCCAAAACTATCGTTTTCATTAATGATATTTAAAAATGTATTTTAAAATATATTAATATATTTAATGAACGTGAACGATATACCTAATCCCGCAATTCTATGAATGTGTATCTAAAACAATTGATGTCCTTAATATTATATTTTACTATCATTAGTTTACAAACAATGTAGTGTGCCCTGTCCTTTCTATGCATGACATATTTGCAAATAGTCTATGGACGTTAAGATCAATCAAACTGCATTAAAAAAACATTTGTTTTAACTGTGTACACTTATCCTGTCAACAGCACCGTTGTTTTAATTACATCATGGAAGTATTATATTGACAATAAAGTGAAAATACATTATTAACAAGTTTTAATAATAGTTGTTAACATTATATCAGAGACATATATACATATGTGTATATATGTCTCTGATTATATGTATATCATGCATGATGAACTTACTTGGACTTATTAATACGAACTTGAAAGTTTACAAATATTCACATTCACTATAAAAATGTATAGAACAAAATTCACAAACTAATGAGTTGAGTGCAATATCTTTCAAAAGAGATATTTTATTAAGTGTTTAACTGTTATCCTGTATAAAACAATTTTTGGTAAAAATCGTAATTAAAAATTACTTCGTATTCTCTGAACGTACTTTTCTAAATTTTGGCGCGAACACTGTGTATTTTGTCTCACGTGTCCATTCCAAGCATGGCTTGCTACAACACTTGTAACGTAAGTGTCCTCTTTCGAATGAATTCTTTGTGAATCTGGAACACGTGCTGATTTTGTATTGGATAGTCGATCTACAAGAGATTGGATATCTTTAGATGACATTTTCTTCTTCCCTGTGAAACGAGTCGTTGACGAGTGTGTTTGATTGACATGTTCGTTAGCGCTGAGGCATGTTATTTGACGTTGACTTCTAACATTTGTTCTTTTAGGCTTAGAAAGTCTTTCACACAACTCATTTATTTCCCACTTGGACACTGTTTCAAATCCGGCATACCTAGCACTCATTTTTGAAACATCCGGTAAAAGCCTTGGAGGTACGACAAGTTTTTTCTTTGGAATAAATTCTGTGTGTGGTAGACCAATTTCTACGTACAGCATGACTATTGATAATTTCCTTTCTATCACCAAGTTACAAATTTTACAAAAGTCATATTTCAATAAATTGACATTTATTTTTCAATATTTTGGCACTACCAAATGTCCATAACAATGTATTGCTGTATTTTCCAATGAATCACATTTCCGATAGAATTTATTTTTGCTGATTTTTTTTCATGGCTGCGGTTTGTATTTATATCAAAACACAATGGCTATATTTAACGTATTTAATTCATTATAATAAAATAAAGCCTTAATAAGATTTTTAATACACTATGTGTACTCTAAATATTGAAAAGAATAAATCAGATAATAGAAACAGCTGATGTAGATGATAATGATTAAATGACTATGTTACAACCCTTTAAATGAATATCAATCAATGCGTATGTCAAGGATATCAACTCGTCCTTCAATTATGTAATTGTTTCAGTAAATTTAATGTTTAAAGTACAAAATAAAAACGGATTAATACTGATAACTTTTCCACCTCCTTTGTTAAAAATTGAATATTTGTCAAAATATATGTCCTGTTTTGATAAACATATAAGCCCGAACCATATGAAATACAATATTCAGAGTGTCATAATAGTCACTAGCGTTTCACAGAACAATCTACTTGCATTTTGTTCAGCCTCGACAGCTATCAGATAGTTTGCAATAACTATTTTTTATTACGCCTATGAACGGTTTTCTTTATTTTGATTATTTTCAAAGTTTATGCAAAGGTCTCGCAATAAAGAAAATAAAATATCGAAGCAAAGTTTTTACTCCCTACATTTAAAATTTGCGATAAAAATAAGAGATGATTTCAATTTTCTAATTGGGAATTTTCCATTTCTGTGTAACAACATCAAAGGGTTCTCTATTTCTTCGATTGTGACATTACAGAATGCGGCTTATGACCAAGTTTTAATTCCCAGGAGAAACACGACGGGCGCCAATAGTAGAGCAGGAACTGGTTGGCCTTCCGGACAACCTGAGTTCACCCATGTTTTGGTCGATTTATGTTGCTCCTTATTCCATTTTATGCAGCGTTTGTACACTTTCGTATGTCTTTTGTCGTTTTTCTATTATGCCACATTATTTTTTTTTTTTTTTTTGCATACAGGTTTCCGATTGTTTTCTTCGTATTTCCCCTCTTTTTATCACTAAGAAAGAGTAAACTAATTATGCAAACTTAGTGTATCAAAAAATGACCTTTTGAAAACAAACGTGACATTCAATTGTGTTATTATAAGCACTTCTTCGCAATTGTTTTTTAACTGTAAAATGTCAGCCAGATATTAAATAAACACGCAGTTTGATTTGCAGCCTTGTGCCATTTAACATTTAAGGTATAATTCCCTTTGAAAAGTCATAGACTTTCAGCAATTAAAAACAGAAAAGGTGTTTAAAGCTATAAATACTTATGCTTATTTTTGGAAGTCTATTGAATTGTACTCATTAATGCATTTGATATACTATATATAACTAATAGTGCAGGATCTGCTTATCCTTCCGGAATATCTGAGATCACCCCTAGTTTTTGGTGGTGTTCGTGCTGCTCAGTTTTTAGTTTTCTATTTAGTCTTTTTTGGACTTATTTGTCTGTTTATCAAGAGAGAAAGCTAGTGTTGACATCAATTATTGTTGACCTTCCCGATTACAAAACATGCTGTATTTGATATTTGAGTACCTTTTTGTGTGGACATTTTATTGACTTTACTTTAACATTTTGATTTGAGTTCTTTTGGATAAAGTTATAGTTTAGGTTTGGGCTCTCGAGTTCTATTTCACTCTGAAAACTGACATTAGAATCCCCCTACAACATGTATTAAAACATCTTTGTTGTTTTCAATGTTTGGTCTGAAAGTGCCTGATTTTTAAGAAAGCCTTCCATTGTAAGCCGTCCATTGTAAAATATATGGTAAGGTATCTGTTTGGCCCTTTGAATTCGAGATTTTGTAATTATTAAAAAATTAACTAACTTAAAGTATAAAAAAAAAATAAGAAGACGTGGTATGATTGCCAATGAGACAACTCTCCACCAGAGACCAAATGACATAAAAGTTTACAAGTATAGGACATCGTACGGCCTTCAACAATTAGAAAACCCATACCGCATAGGCCCCGAAATGACAAATGTAAGGTGATTCCACGATGTAATTTAAACAATGGTGCTGTTGACAGGAGAAGTGTACACAGTTTTTTAAAGGCCTTTTATAAAAAGATATGTTGCTACAAGACGTCTTATACAAAAATGTTATTTTTTAAAAGTACAAATGTATACTAGTATTAATATCATTTTGGGTAAGGATGTCGGTCATATTACATATTTCCAGGAAATACGTGGAATATGGCCTTTTTTTTGACGTTTTAACGAAGATATTATTTAAGTTCAAAAGTATAATATCATTTTGGGTAAGGATGTGGCTCATTTACCAGAAAATACGTGGAATATGGCCTTTTAAGGTGAAATATATCAATTTCGACATTTATGACTTCATACTGACAGTATTTTTTTTTTTTTTTTGCATCAATATCACTAGGTCGTCAACTTCAATTTAGGTAAACGGACAGAAAGTCACAGGACAAAAAGTCACAGGACATAAAGTCAGTAATTTGATAGGACAAAAAGTCACAAATAATTTGTTGACAATTGTATGAAAAATAAGAGAAAGATCTTGAAATATTTTCTTTTTATTACATATATTAATTTTTAAATTTAGGAAATTGTTCATAAGCCTTGATAAATGAAAATTTATTAAATTTTAATCATTCAAAAGATATATTTCTTGGCACCATGAAGCCATTTAAGTACCAAGTCACTTTGACATTTTGTTTTCATAACAATTTTTTTATCATTATTGATATTTATTGAATAAATTTTAATAACAAAGTTGCTTTGTATATGATAGTTCAAGAAAAAAACAAAAAAAATATTTTTAAAATTAGTGTTTTCTTGTTAAAAGAAAAATAATCTCAAAACTGAATTGTGACTTTTTGTCCTGTGACTTTTTGTCTGTGACTTTTTGTCTGTGACTTTTTGTCCTGTGACTTTATGTCCTACATTCTCAATTTATACCATGTATCGTATTTTTAAATGTCAGAGTTATGCCTATGAAAATTGCAAAACGTGTAAGGGGGCGAAATATTTTTTTGATGAATGATTTCTTACACTAATTATCATTTCGTTTTATATAACTTTAATTTTCAGAACCTATTCACAACCTACTAGTATTCTGTTCAACAGTCTATCCGGAACATACGGTTATCACTAATAACTCTAATAGGATAACATGCACTCGTCAGTTTAAGTACTTTGAGTTTTTTTTTTTCAGTTTCTGCGAGGACTCTTTTACACGGTATCATTTGTTATTTAATTTGTGTTTTTGTTATTTATAAATTATAACGTTATTTTAGAGCTAAAAAGCCTTGTAGTATCTATAATGATTTGCTCTTTTGTGTTCGCTTAGTTTTTCGAATTATAAACGGGGTTGCAATCTAATTAACTAAGTGAACTCCGACATTTACCTGTGCATGTTCAAAGGCTGAAACCTCGTTTGTACTAGCATGTGATATCTTTTTTTTTTAAATTTTGTTTTATGAGTTGGTTGTTGATGGCAATTTTAATTGATATTGTTAAATTTATTGACTTCATTTATTACAAAGATCTAAAGCTGAACACCCGTTTTTTTGAAAGGAACATATAAAATGTGGAGCATATGAAATGTGGCGGTTAAACCCCGCCACATTCTATATGTGCTTGTCCAAAATCCGGAGCCTGTAATTCATTGGTTGTCGTTAGTTGCCGTCTTGAATATTTCTTTTAAGTTTATTGCTTTGAACATACATCTGCCTGTCGTTGATTTTATCGTTTGAATTGTTTCACACTACAAACCAGTAAAAGTCTGAAATGGCCTATATTTGTACTCGACTGTACTGATTTTTACTCGACCAGTCTGAATCGGTCTGAATTTTACTTGATATTACTCCACCCCAGTCTTAACCATACTCGACTGTACTGATTAATACTAGACTCTTATCTTTGCCATTAATTACAGTCTGAACTAGTACTCGACCAGTCTGAAACAGTCTTAACACATTCTCAACCTGTACTAGACCTGAGGCTACTATAACACATAGTAGTCTCAGACTAGACCAATACTCGACCAGTTCTCGACCTATTTTTTCAGTCTGAACCATACTCGACCAAAGGTCTGAACAATACTCGACCAGTCTGAACCATACTTGACCTAATAACCTCTACTTTTTTTTTAAATTTTAACTGACATGACAACAGCCACAATAAAATAAAGATATATATATAAACAGATTTTTACATCCTTACATGATTCTCAGATTTATCAAATCGAGATAGTTAAATGATCTAATTTTAAAGTCTTAGTGTCTTGTTAAAAAAAAAACTTTTACCTGAAAACCACACCTAGCTATACTGAGGGTAATAAAACCTTATTAAGGTGCTTCTTGTTTGGCATGTGTTTTTTTTTTAAACAAAACTTAATTTTCCTAAATTCCCAAATAGAAACTACGTAGGTTTCATGGTTACATGTACATACAATAGTTATATAACTATCTTTTCGATGAGGTAACAACAGCCAACAAAATCACTGAAATTGTTTAACCTTATATCAGAAATATATCTATTCTTATTATAATTTGGGATATATATATAATATATATCAAAAAGGGATTAAAAAAAAGAATAGAATTAAATTGTTCTTCTGAGTAGTGATAAAGTAATACCTTCTGCTTGGGGCAAACTCATTAAAAAGATCACACCTGGTCAGAGAGTAATAAATTTTAAATAACATCCATTTAAAATTACAACATCCTGCAAAACTTAAATCACAAGGCCTTTTGAATTCACTCGATAAGTAATACACGAGTTTAAGAAAAATAGTGTTTTCTTTTTATCTGTAAAACACACATGTACTGAGGTAATTAAACCTTATTAAAGTGCATCTTGTATGTCTTTAATTTTGACAAAACTTATTTAAATTTAATTAAAATAAATTTTTACTGCAACTTTGGGACACATTTCCTTTATTCATGTTATTAAAAGGTTATCAAGGATTTATATAGAAGTTCTATTATCATATTAAATTCTTGGTTTTACAAAACAAAGGTGTATTTTTCAAATTTATTAAGTTGCTTTTATACTATTTTATATATATTTTAATAAAACAAAATGTTCACTGCATGATTAATTAAACTCGACTGACACCATATATCTATACCAGGCTTAAGTTAATGGTGAAAATTGTCCTGTAACCATAAAATATATCTGAAACATTTAAAAAATTTCAAATAACATTTAGGATATTTGAAAAATGCTCAAAATTTCTAGAATTTTTAATGTACATAAAGCAATGTGAACATGATCAATGATGATATCTTGTATATGAAAATTCATTTAATGAAACTTAATTTATAACATGATATTTTTTTAATCCGACCAGAAAGTACTTCCTTTGATCACCTTGTTTTATTAATATTTTAAAGGTGATGTATGTATATAAGTGTTGATGAATATGGTGCTGATAATTACATTATCTTGATGTGAAATTTTGGTTTCAATGCTAGTATATTGAATACATTTTGGATTTCAAATTGTTGTTCAAATTTCTAGCCAGGGGAAATAGCTGTTGTTAAAAAAAGTTCCTAAATTGATGAAATACAATAGATAGATACAAATAATAGGTTTAGGTTGACTATGTCTAGTATGGTTCAGACACGTATAAAACGGTTAAATACTGGTCGAGTAAAGGTCGAGTACAGGTCCAGACTGTTAAGTATGGTTCAGACTACAGTCGAGTAATATATTATCAAGTAAATTTCAGACCAATTCAGACTGGTCGAGTAAAAATCAGTACAGTCGAGTACATTTATAGGCCATTTCAGACTTTTACTGGTTTGTAGTGTCATTATATCATGTTGGTTCCTTTTGTAGCTGGCTATACGGTATGGGTCTTGCTCATTGTTGAAGGCCGTCCGGTGGACTATAGGTGCTTATATCGATGTAATTTGGATTTTGTTGGATAGTTATCTCATTGGCAGTCATACTCCATCTCCTAATTTTGGTAATATATGTCGTTGGATTGCTGTATCATTGGTGTGTAGCCCACATCTGCTTTTATTCATTTTATCGATTAGACATCAATCTAACAAATCTATTTTTTTTTTCTAATTGATGGGCAGCAAATAAATTTAAAGAGGCAAAATATGTCAGTTTCACATAGGTTTAAACTTTTGGGGTAAGGCTATATGTAGTTGTAAACTGCCCGTAATTATGTTTTATAACAGAAAAGCTTGTTGTAAATTGTATTTTTTAAGACAAGTTAAAACAGTTTAGAAAGTGTTCATATATAATGTTCGTATTATAACTGATCTTCGTCTCCAACGCAGTACCGCTGTAAAAGAATGATACACTGGATTAGGTTTTAAAAATATTATTAAATAGAAGAACATAAACCTATTTCATTATTATTTAAACAAAATAGATTTTCTGCTAGCTATATGTGACATTTATTAAAACATGTCTTTCCTATACCGCATGAATACATTTTAGGAAGGGTTGCTCATGCATGTAATTATATGTTTTGTTGCAGGACAGCTAGTTTTATACAATTATTTAAAGTGTCTTGCCATATTCTGGTTATTTTGTCTAACCCCTACATCAGACACACAAATGAGATTTAAGAGAATCCCAAATTTGTTCTTATCTCCTTTAGTATTAACGTACGATACGAAAGGACGATGAAAGCTCGGGTCTATATAATGGATTGCTTTAGTTAAAACAAAATCCTCATTAAGAAGTGGGTATTCTATATTTTCGACTAAATATCTTTATAAATTTCTTTCTATCATTCTTTCTACAGTCAAAGATGGCCTTCAGAAATATTGTGCTGAGGTATATTAAACCAATAATTACATTACATGTATGTTTCATTATAATACGTTATTTTGATTGGCTAACAGCAATCAAAATGAAATATAACGTTCATGGTGACACGAGCTTCCACAATAAAGTGCACAGGTAAATAAAAGAAAAAAACTTGATAGAAATCGTGTTTTCATGATCCTAGCAAAAAAAATGTAATTATAAGTATTGAATACTTCTTTTAGTAATTTTATAGGGTTGTAAAAGCGTTGACCGTGCTCACATTTTTATAATGCGCTTCATACAAAATGTACTTCGGTCAACGCTTTTACAAATTTACAAAAAGAAGTATTCAATTCTTAAGTGATATCAATCAGTTGTGGATTTTTAAAATTAAAACAAAAATAACAAAAAGATTAATTCATTCACACAAAGAGTTTTATTTGTGTTTTGATATAAATGTATAGGTTAACATGGCTTCTTCCCCTTTTGGTTGTCAAAAATAGTATCATTATCCCAAGCTTCACATTTTGTCTTTCATATTTCTGAACAGGGAGTCCTCGGGTGAGGATACTTTTTAAGGATTTGTGCAGTTTTCTATACCCCAACTTTATATACATGAACTGTGCAGTTTAAGCTGTGAATTATCAAGATTATAGCACAGTTTAAACAAAGAGTCTTTGCTCATGTTATGTGTTATAATATGTTTTATTCGCTACTATTAAAATTGTTTTAAACTTTGCCATTCTCGCTCCAATGGTGAATTCTGAATAAAGGATATTTTGCTCTACTTGAGTAATTATATTAACAGCATACGGTTAATATTCTTAATATATTTAATCAGAAGAAATAAACTGAAGCATATGTTCAGCCGACCGTGAAATAGTTTTGAAAATGAAATTATAATTTTGTGATGTAATTTTTTTGTGTGTTGTAATGTCCAAATGTACCATACTGTACATTACTTACATCGGCCTAGTATGTTGCCCAATCCAATTCAATTTATTTTAACTAAAATATTGTTTAAACGAAAGTCGTATGATTTAAAATATTTCCAGCGTTGTCGCAATAACCGATCTGTGTCACCTTGAAATGGCGCAGTTTTGTGCAATGAAGAAACGAAACAGTTTTACTACGATAACTGTAGGTTGGTTTTGGAAGCCAACCTTTTTTTTACTTCATGCTGCATCTTGCATACCTATTTTTATAGCTGGTGTCATCCTTGTCGCACTTGACATCCTTTATAACTATAATGTTGATCACAACCTATTTGCTTTTCTGCCAGTTTGCTTTTGTCACCTTCTTTTAATTTTGATTGCTTTTAATGTCATGAACTACAATGTTTTTCTTGATGACAGGAGAAATGCCAGTGTTTTAACATCATTTATTGTCCGCATTTCTATATATAATGACAAAACATGCTATAGTTGACATTTGTATAACCTTTTCGTAAGGAATTTAGATTATTTTTCCGTACACAGTGTTACATATGGAAGCGTATTAGCGCCACTCAAACTTTTTTTAATATTTCTTCCTATGTTTGCGTATAACGCAAACATTTGCGAAATAAAGATTCTTAAAGATTTAAGATCCTTGGATAGCAGTTTAAATGTAGAGTACATAATTATAATAATAAAAAAATCTTCATCTTATACATTTATTTCAATAGGGTAGCTTGTTTTGATCTAACCAATCTTACTCTATGCTCATACGAGCGCTTACTTAAATTTGGAACTATATTTTATTTAATTCGGCTACATTAACAGGGTGGATTTATATAATGCAAACATAGGAAGAAATAGAAAAAAATAAGTCTGTTTGGCGCTAATATGCTTCCGTAGTTGTTCTGATAAACAAAAACTAATTAAGGATCGGACTTTCTAATTGAGCTCATATATACTAATAATTGCACACGTTTAAAAGGGTAATTGGTTTTCTCACAATGTGAAAGGGTTTTAAAACATCGCGTGATATATATATGTTGAGGCTAAATAGAAAAAACGAAGACTATGTTAAAAGGAGAAGAAGATCGCCGCGGATCTTGACCTGACTTCTCGTGCAGAAAAACTATACGGCAACGGTTGTTACCAGCTCATTCTCTTGATACCTTTATTCTGTATCTAATACTTGTTCTCAGGACAAAATTGTATACAAAATCTTGTCCGCAGACACATTGTACATTAAAATACCATGAAATACTGTCTATAACAATATTTCATTATGAAAATTATGTCTAATTCGACAGGACAATATGTCACTGTGAAAGTCTGTCCATGCTAATATTCCTTTATCAAAATGATGTCTTTCCGGAGGACTTCTCCGTCATGAATGTATGAGAAAATTTCTGAAATATTTTTCATGAAAGTATGTGTATAAAATGTTGCATCAACTTATTCTTATCTGCAGTATACAAGCATGAAATAATTTTTAACTTATTACTGAAAATAGTTGGCAAGTCAAAAATGTATAAATAAAACAAATTTATATTTTAACATCAATTACCAATTTATAATTGATGAATAGTTAAAGATTTGTCTTAAAAGTCAGAAATGTAAATTGTACTCCATTACAATTTATCCGATTTGATTACTTTGGAACTTTCTGATGACATAATTTTCAATTGGACAGCAAGCAGCGTATCAAAGACTTTTTGGCAGCTAAAATGCGTCCTTTAATCTCCAGGAAAACACCCTCCATCATATTGCTAAAAAATGGGAATAATTATAGTTATACTCGAGAGCACGAAAGCTTTCGATATTGTTCCGCATGATGGTATGGGCTTAGCTCATTGTTGAAGGCCGTACGGTGACCTACAGTTTTTAATTTCTTTGTCATTTGGTCTGTTGTGGAGAGTTGTCTCATTGGCAATCGTACCACATCTTCTTATTTTTATAATCGTTTAAAACACCACGAGTACACAGCTCATGGTAATCCTTGGCTTTTGCTTGACAGTATGTACACTAATCTGTATGGTGTTGTGTCATCAAATGGTAAATTGTCTAAATGGTTTGATCTTATAAATGACCTTATAAATGAATTTGAATCTTCCCATGAAAATGCATTTTTTCATGATCTATATACAAGCTCTCCGGTTCAGGCAGACGATATTGTTCTTATTGCTACAAACTGCGAAAACGCAAACTTTCTCAGTTTGGTAAACACAGAACAACGACTGTAACATATTTAAATCAAGAACCGATCAACTATGTAACTTCCGGTCGAAATATTGGTCGCTCGGCGACGACATCAGTTATACGCCCTGAAATACACCCAGCAATTGTTAAACCAATCGTATGCGCAAAGATTGTCAGTCAGCTGTTATATCCAGAAGCATTATACGGTTGTGTACACCGCGGATAACTTACCTGCACTGAGACAATAAATCTTGAAAGAACTCATCACTATATTGTAAATTTATATAAGGTTTACCAAGACGAACAAGAAGCGACACGTGCTTGTCATCGTTAGGATGGCTTTCAATTGAAAGTTTTATTTGTGAACGGAAACTGTTGTTTTTTTGAAGAACATACCGCCTTCCATACTCAGCTATCTAATTCCGTATTCCTCTCCTTAGACTTAGACGTTGATGTTAGGTACAATCAAAATGACACCAGATTAGGTTTTGCTTGTGACATTATAGAAGTACTCACAAAATATGATTTATTGAAGTATTAGATCAATTTCTCAATGATGGACAATTTCCAAGTACTGCAACATAAAAGTCGATCGTCAAGTCGTCCATTTATCAGATTGAAGTAGTAGAGTGGCGTCAACGTATGGCATTGGATCCCGATTTTGTTGTTTTTAAAGACATTCGTTTTATGTACCGCATGCAGAGTGGAAAGTAGCACTACGTCACCTACTGATGCGCCGGCAAGCCCATTTTGTAACGTCCAAATATACGTGAAAACTTACAAAACAAACTATTATGCGACAAATGTGGTAAACTTTTTGAAGATCCTTGTACTCATGCAATACTATCATGTGACTATACAGCTGATGAACGAGATGAATTTTGGAGCAGTGAAAGACATAAACCCGATTACATTTAGTGTTCACCTAGGAAATATGACTGATATTGATTGCCAAGGTGACTGTTTTCTTGTCTGTGTATTTTGTACAGATTGTTAATCCACCATATCTTATTCAATAGGGGAAGAGGGAACTGCTATTGCTGTTCTTATATTGAGATAAAATACCAACAGTGTACGTCAAAGACAGCATTGTTGATTGCATTTGATCCACGAGAAACACAAAACACTTTCCTGAAGTATTTCATTTGTTTTCGGTATCAATATTGTTTGAGTAGAACAATTGTGTGTGTAGTTAATTTCAAATATTTAATAAGATATAATCAACTCAAAACACACAAGTACTAAACTATGGAAAGCCAACGGGGTCAAAATTCTTAATTCGTAAATTGTCAATTTGTAACTTGTATCTTTGTAATTTCAAAATTCTTAATTCGTACATTGTCAATTTGTAACTTGTATCTTTGTAATTTAAAAATTCTTAATTCGTGAATTGTCAATTTGTAACTTGTATCTTTGTAATTTCAAAATTCTTAATTTGTAAATTGTCAATTTGTAACTTGTAACTGTGTGATTTCAAAATTCTTTATTGGTAAATTGTCAATTTGTATATTGATGTTTTGTAACTTGTAACTTGTCGATTCGTGAAATGTCGATGTGTTAAATATCATTGTTGTATTATGCTGACGATCATTATGACGACAGATGGCACTCGGTTTCTATTTCGGCGTATAAGCCTCCTATAAGTAGGAGCACCTTCATATGGAGTATACACCCAGTAATTTAAAATCAATTATGTACAGCAAATCCGTCTAAAAGAAAGCAAAACCAAAAAATTGCATGTTTACAGGATCCCATTTTTATTATGTTTACTGAAGACGACAGGTGGCGTTTCGTTCGAGAACGGAAACTATATAAAAATACATCCCGAATAGTTCAGTCCCTCCACGTAATCTATCTCTCCTAATTGCGAGGTTAATGAAATAGTCGTTGGTCAGGGGAATATAACGACTGAATTATTCAGGTAAATACAATAAGGAGATCTAATTATAAACCGTATGATTGCCAATTGTCTCAACTATCCACCAAAGTTCAAATAAAGTCGATGTAAGCAAGTATAGGCAACTTACGGCCTTCAACAATGAAAACCATAAAGTCGGCTATAAAAGGCTACATCATTACTGGAAAACCTAGGTACTAGTAATAAACGATTTCTATTAATCCTAAAATGCTATTATCGGACCATTTTATTCTGACAGGAGGGGAAAGGACTGACAGATATATATATATATTAATATACATGCCTACTGAACTTTTCTGGTCAAGAAGCTTAAGAATTGCCGCTCCCTGATTTTTCGTTCTATAAAAATTTACAACCAAAAAGACCAAAATATTCCCGATTCCCTCTCAACTGCTGCTTAACGCCCAGTACTTCCGGTATGAACCCCACCCGGTGATACCCATCCTTGTAGCCCGGCAACCTGACCAAATCTAACATTTCGTCGATCGGATCATTGTTAAACCGAGTTGATTCAAGATGTTAATCAATAAAGCTAATTTTTTTGAAATTTGCATTTCATATGAAATTAAAAATAATTTGCAATGAATTCGTAACAATATAAATACTTCCCGCCATATGTCAAGAAATGACGCTATCCCAAAGGGGT
Organism: Mytilus coruscus; assembly: GCA_017311375.1. Classification (NCBI taxonomy): domain Eukaryota; kingdom Metazoa; phylum Mollusca; class Bivalvia; order Mytilida; family Mytilidae; genus Mytilus; species Mytilus coruscus. The sequence goes on from CM029607.1 coordinate 65,456,968, forward strand.
TGGGTGTCACTATATTTAAAAGTGGGTGTAGGTGACGTGTGTAGTAAAAAAGAAACAGTTTCATAATTTTACGATCATGGTCGTTGACAAAATATCCAGAGGGGACACCTCTTAGTATATTTCGATCTAGTACCATGATCATTCTAGATCTGTATCTGCATGTATCCGTAGGAATACGTTGTGGATACCAATACTAGCTTTAATACAATGGTAGAGAGAGCGCCGTGATGGTTGATGTATTGACGGTGCACGAGAGCAGTTTCTGAACGGATGTCAACGCTCGGTGTGTGCACTTCAGTGTCTTGAAGGTGGTTCCACTCGATTACTGTTTTTACGAAAAATGAGATAGAATATTGTGGTATTTTGCTCGTTGAGATCTCAAAACACTGTGTAGTTCTTGACCTGTTTTTTCATAACATTTCTTGACTGACAATTGTTAAATTCCTTGGCAGCAATTGTTCTTTTTGGACGAGCTTTTTTTAAAAATTGTCTGGTTCTATAGCAGAAACCAGCCCCTCAACCACCTACAGAAATATTAGCTTCTGGTTTGAGCGTCTTGTCTGTTTGTCTTGTAGTTTCAGTTTGGTGAGCGTGTTTGAGACGCAACCATCTTCTCTGGATTTGTAGTCTCCTGTTATAAATCTCGCAGGTTGTCGCTGTATTCTTTCAAGCTTGTTGATGTTCGTAGATGTGTAGGGGTCCCATCCTATTGACCATACCCCATTATTGACCTGACCAGTGAAATATATGCGGTTTCCTTGCATTCTGATGGGCAATATCTCAAATTTCTAATCAGGAATCCTAGTGTTGAGTTTGCCTTCTTGGCTACGTTGGAAATATGGGTAGTCCATTTTAGGTCCTCGTTAAGTTTTCTGGTTCCTTTAGATTTTATTACAAAATATTGCATATTCAATACGGTTTTAATATATAGTATACATTAACTGTATGACTCATTTAAAATAATACTTCATTCAATTTGTTTTGCAGAGTACAAATATGATATAAAACATTTTTTTTATCTTCATTACTCAAGAGCCAAAAGAATAAAGATTGTTCGTCCATTTGCTTCTTGTATTAAAATATCATTAGATAATTACATTATTTTCTAAAATTTTAATATTGAGATTATAATATTAAGGAATAATGGGTGTCAACCCATTTCTCCCATCATACATTTACGGTCCAAAATTTGCGGCCCAGAACAATGTTAGTATGAATTTTCCAGATCCGTCTTATATTTCATGTATTTAGTCTTATTTTGACCCGGTCAAATATTAAGAAGAAATTTCCTGCCAAGTGACAGTTATATATTTTCGAAGTTGATAAGGAAGCCCATTCCAGCGACACATCTGAATATGAAGTGACACACCCCTCCCAGGTTTGGTGATCAGTACAGTAAACATACATGTTTATTCGAGGTCCCCTCTATATAAAACCGAGTCCCTGGTATACATGCCATATAAAACAAACAATGTTTTTGTCTATTTGTTTTCTTTTATATGTATGTGCTGTACATAATTGATTTAAATTACTTAAGTATATATTCCATATGGAGGTGCTCCTACTTATAGGAGGCTTATACACCGAAGAAGAAACCGAGCGCCATCTGTCGTCATAATGATCGTTAGCATAATACAACAATGACATTTAACACATCGACATTTCACGAATCGACAAGTTACAAGTTACAAAACATCAATATACAAATTGACAATTTACCAATAAAGAATTTTGAAATCACACAGTTACAAGTTACAAATTGACAATTTACAAATAAAGAATTTTGAAATTACAAAGATACAAGTTACAAATTGACAATTTACCAATTAAGAATTTTGATATTACAAAGATACAAGTTACAAATTGACAATTTACGAATTAAGAATTTTGACATTACAAAGATACAAGTTACAAATTGACAATTTACGAATTAAGAATTTTGACCCCGTTGGCTTTCCATACTAAACCGACTTTGTTTTTCGTTTGCTGCTTTTAGCATAAATCAGGTGGTTGGTTTTCTCTTTTGAATTGTTTTGTATTGTGTCATGCCACAACTTCCAAGTACGGACCGAAGCTCATAAATCGGCAATCAAACGCAAGACTTCGGGAAAGTTCGGAGAGCCGATAACCTTGCTTCGGAACCCCCCTTTTTTCAAATATTTGTTTTTCTAATTTGTTTTTGTTTAATTATGTGAACGTTTCATGGTGTTCCGGGGGTTAGACCCCCCTTTTTCAAAATGACTGTATCCGTGTCTGGTATAGGTAAATAAATGATGATAGTTTAAACATTAGAAAATAACCTTCGTAATAGTTATCACCATGTCTTAATTTGGAAAATAACCTTCGTAATAGTTATCACCATGTCTTAATTTGGAAAATAACCTTCGTAATAGTTATCACCATGTCTTAATTTGGAAAATAACCTTCGTAATAGTTATCACCATGTCTTAATTTGGAAAATAACCTTCGTAATAGTTATCACCATGTCTTAATTTGGAAAAATAACCTTCGTAATAGTTATCAGCATGTCTTAAGTTGGAAAATAACCTTCGTAATAGTTATCACCATGTCTTAATTTGGAAAATAACCTTCGTAATAGTTATCACCATGTCTTAATTTGGAAAATAACCTTCGTAATAGTTATCACCATGTCTTAATTTGGAAAATAACCTTCGTAATAGTTATCACCATGTCTTAATTTGGAAAATAACCTTCGTAATAGTAATCACCATGTCTTAATTTGGAAAATAACCTTCGTAATAGTTATCACCATGTCGTAATAGTTATCACCATGTCTTAATTTGGAAAATAACCTTCGTAATAGTTATCACCATGTCGTAATAGTTATCACCATGTCTTAATTTGGAAAATAACCTTCGTAATAGTTATCACCATGTCTTAAGTTGGAAAATAACCTTCGTAATAGTAATCACCATGTCTTAAGTTGGAAAATAACCTTCGTAATAGTAATCACCATGTCTTAAGTTGGAAAATAACCTTCGTAATAGTAATCACCATGTCTTAAGTTGGAAAATAACCTTCGTAATAGTTATCACCATGTCTTAATTTGGAAAATAACCTTCGTAATAGTTATCACCATGTCTTAATTTGGAAAATAACCTTCGTAATAGTTATCACCATGTCTTAAGTTGGAAAAATAACCTTCGTAATAGTTATCACCATGCCTTAATTTGGAAAATAACCTTCGTAATAGTTATCACCATGTCTTAATTTGGAAAACTTTTTTATATTTTTGTATTCTTGACATTTTCTTCATCGTATCATTGACCAACCTTGCTCATAACAGCAAAACAACGGCTGTCAATAAATTAGCAAGTAGGTATATTTAAATTCGTTTTATTATTTTTGCGCTATTCCTGTCCATGTAGAACGAGTTGTTTACTGTTATGTGCTGACTTTAGTATTTTAGTATAACGTTTTGAAATTAATTAGTTTCTTGTATGTATCTATTAGTAGTATAGATCGATCAGTTTTGGCCCCCCTCCCCCAAAAAAAACCCAGGGCGCTAGGGCGCACCCATATATGGGCAATATTATATATGGCCCTAATGACGTCACCGGAAGTAAGGAAGATGAATCACGACGGATGCATGTTCACCATATTTGGATATAACAGTATGACTCACGTAGAACCATGCCAATACCATGAGTCATACCGAATGCACGCGCGCCACTTCAGGACGTGTCGACATTGTCGGTACGTTCATTAAACAAAAGTATGTCTCCCTATTTGGAAAATTCAAAAATTCTGAAATTCTAAAATTCAAAAATTCAAAAAAATCAAAAATTCAAAAAATGCAAAAAAAATTAAATTTAAAAAAATCAAAAATTCAAAAAATGCAAAAAAATTAAATTTAAAACAATCAAATCAAAAATTAAAAAAATTAAAATTAAAATTAATTAAAAAAATATTTTTTAAATCACAAAATTCAAACATTCAAAAATCGAAAAAAAAAATTAATTTAAAATTTAAATTAAATTAAAAATTTTAAAAATAAAGATAAAAGAAAATTCTCAATAAAGAAAATGGATCGACAAAAAATCACTGCTTGAAACTGATCACCTTTTTTAGCGTCTATAAGAATGCATGAAGCAACACTTGTAACTAAACGATGGATGAATTTTACCTGTACGTATCGAGCGAGGATTCTGTTTCGCTTTTTGAAAATAATAACGGTGGCGCATTTACGATTCAACTTCACAAAAGCTACACATTGGACGGAGAATGAGAATGTGCACTGCAAGAGTTATCGTTCTTTCCAAAATTTCCGACAACAACGAGACGGGTCTTCTTTTGCTCGGACTTTGTGATCGACACGTACGCCCAGGAAATGTCTCTGCCGATCTTGCAATCGGCAGGGGTTTTGAACGAAGATATCGCGGACATCGTATATGAAAAACCAATTTACCTCAAAGTCACCAGAAACGAACTATACCGAATCGAATTCGTCTTGAGGGACGACAATCTCAAGGTATGTCGCCCGAAGGATAACCACCTATTTTGCTTGCTGCGTTTTCGCAAGAAACCTATAAGAGGAGATTGTATTCACATGCAGAAAAGGTAAAGATGTTTCAGTGCAACTTATGTCGAAGCGTGTGTGCTTGGCCACATGATCTTCGAAGACATATGAAAAACAAACATGCGCAGCAGCAGCAGCAGCGGTTCCTTCCTCCGAAAGAGGAATACGAATTATCTCAGCACCAAGATTTTGTTTTTAATCACCCGTTTACCATGATTGTATCTAGACCGACCTCGTGCGGAGTACGTATTTTATGAAAAACATGCTACAACGAGTAAGGAGGATGTGCCATCCGTGCCCAGAAATAATCGTTTGGTTGTACAAGAGATGGCAGCCACTCTATGGAGAAATACAGAAAACAGTGCTTCAACGAGTGGTATTTTCCGTGGTATTCCGGTCGATTTGTCGATTTAGAAAGTGACGACCTTTTCGATCCCAACAAGAAGAATATGATCATTTTGGATGATTTGATGTCCACATCGGCTAAAGATTCAAGAATCAACGATCTATTTACGGAAGGCAGTCATCACAGAAATATGTCGGTAGTGGTTTTAAATCAAAACTTGTACTTTGGAAAGGACCCTACGCAGAGACGAAACTGCCATTACCTCGTGCTCTTTAACAATCCCATAGATCGACAACCCATCATGACCCTAGGACGACAGATGTATCCGTCTAGGTCGGACTTTTTTCTACGGAAATTTGAAAAGGCGACGAGCAGACCCTACGGATTCCTCCTGGTTGATCTGAAACCCGGAACGGTAGAATCGTCAAGACTTCGAACTGATGTCTTGCAGACGGACAATGGAGTCGACATCTCTGAAGAAATGAAGGGCCACGATAGTTCAGAATCGTCAAGACTGTGAACTGATGTATTGCAGACGGGCAATGGAGTCGACACCTCTGAAGAAATGGACGGCGACGATAGTTCCGACACTGAAAGTACAGCGTCAGATATAATGGATGACAGAGATGATCTAATAGCTTGTCGAGATTGCGGACTGGTCTTTGCACACTATCAGGGTTTAGAGAACATAATTGTCGAACGAAATCGATTCGCCTACCAATGTCTGGCGAGGCACTAGAGGGAATTTTGAGGGGAACGTCGGCCACCGTTTGCTGTGCAGACGACTTACCAGCCAATGTGAGTGACAGACCTAAAACTTTCGTGGTCAATACGGACAACTGTAACGAGGCAGGAACTCATTGGGTGGCCTTTCATTTTCCTATATCGGGACCGCCGGAGTTTTTTTACTCCCTAGGAGTGGCACCAGAGACATACCAGCAACATTTTAGAAATGTTCTCATCGTTAACGGACCCCAGTACCGTTTGTCTCGATGTCCAATTCAACGCGACTTTTCGGAAACATGTGGACTATACTGCGCCTATTACGTGAAAATGAGATGTCAGAGTATCAAGATGGAAGATGTATTGAATGACTTTTCATCGGATGACCTGGATGCCAACGATAGAAAACTCATTGCGTTATTTTCATTCTAATAATTATGTACAAAATCGATCAATTGATCGTAATAAACATTTTGCTCATATCATCTTTTTATCATTTATTCCGTGTGTATGTGTGTAAACAACATAAAAGCTACCGTATTAGACACATATTCTCATAGATCAGGTGAACATGTGTCGGGAGTGTCAGCTACTGGGTGTTTACCAATCGACATTAAGATCAGAGAATGAATTAACATCGGATAAAGAGACATGCAAAATACTCTTCCTGGCCTTTCTTTTTTTTTCTGTCAGCGAGCGAAAATGGTGTTTTTGTGATTCGTAATGACAAAATTAAGATTGAAATGAGGTTTGAACTTTTGTTAAATAAGAAAATATACAAGTCATGATATTCGAACATATATTGACTGCCTTGTTGAATTACACGTCTGTAGGTCTGATGTATAGATGCAGGGGAAGGTCCTGTTGCTGCTGCTAAGGCTGAGGCTGCTACTGCTGCCATACAAAATATTTGTAATCCTCTTTCGGAGGAAGGCATGTTTTTCATAAAATACGTCTTTCCGCACGAGGTCGGTCCAGATACAATCATGGTAGGTCAGTTATAAACAGGGATTTTGAATATTTCAATTTTTGTGAATTTTCAAATTTTTGAAATTTGTAATTTTTATTTAAATTGTTTTAATTTCTGAATTTTTTGAAATTTGAAATTTTTCGATTTTTTTAATTTTTGAATTTGAATTTTTTGATTTAATTTGAATTTTGTTTTTTATTTTTGGGATTTAAAAAAAAAAAATTTAATTTAAAATTTTGAATTTTTTGAATTTTGAAAATTTTGAATTTTTGAAAATTTTGAATTTTTGAAAATTTTGAATTTTAATTTTTTGAATTTTTTAAAATTGAATTTTCAAAATAGGGAGACAAACTCTTGTTTAATGAACGTACCTGCAATGCCGACACGTCCTGAAGTGGCGCGTGTGCATTCGGTATAACTCATGGATATGGCATGGTTCTACGTGAGTCATACTGTAAATATGGTGAACATGCATCTACCGTAATTCATCTTCCTTACTTCCTGTGACGTCATTAGCGCCATATATAATATTTGGGGCGGGGCATGCCCATACATGGGTGCGCCCTAGCACCCTGGGTTTTTAGGGGGGCCAAAACTGATCGATCTATACTACTTCTATTCATTTTTTTTTTTCAAATGCAGTGAAACCTGTTTTATGGTCAAGGTACAGTAAATGGGCTATGTCACAGATTTTGGTAAAATTTTGCATACACCTTTGGTTTGTTGAACTATAACTAAAAATCGAAAAAATAATGCATTTATCTCTTTTATTTACTGAAATATTACTGATTGAATTCTTTCAAAATAGGTGAATAATTGTATAGAAAGCAAATGAAATCGCCGAAAAACGTTCTTAAATCTTTCTCCAAATTTTAAATCCGAAGATTTTTCTCAAAAAACTATTTGTTTTTGGTACATAAATTTCCGTTTTAATGATGTATAATAATAATAGAGACACCAACTTCGTTTTTGGGCGCATTACATTTGCGCCCATTTGGGGATTTAAAAAATTTACGTTTGCGCGCATTCATTTTACAGGTAACACAGGTGAATATAAAGATAATTTATATAAATATGTCGATAGTTATTAATTTTTGAATATATTTATGGTTTAAAATTATAGATTTTTCATACTAATTCGAAAAAAATATATTATGTGATTATCCATGTATTTTGTGTTTCTTGACATTATTTTATCATTGCAAAACTACCACATATATCAAACTAACGTTTTTCACTACCAACTATGTAATAGATTGGTTAATACACCAAAAACAAAGTCGGTGACCATATGATTATTTTATATCATTAAAACTAGGTGGAAATGTATTTATATCTGACGGAAACAAATTTCCAACTGTAAGAAATAAATAAATACACATTGCATATAAATATATGTACATTAGCTAAAGAAATGTATTTTATATATACATTGATTTTTTCACAAATTCATTTGGAAAACTAACTTAAAGACAGACAAAATCAAAAATACAATGAGACAACTCTCCACTACAGACCAAATGCAGTAGAACGTTAGCAACTATAGGTCACCGAACGGCCTTCAACAGTCACAAGAGCCCATACCGCATAGCAAGCTATAAAGGGCTCCGCAATGCAAAACGGAAAACAATTCAAACGAGAAAACGAACGGTCTGATTTATGTACAAAACAATAAACGAAAAACAAATATGATATACAGCTACAAACGATAACCACTGAATTACAGGTTCCTGAAATGGGACACGCACATACAGAACGTGGCGGTGTTAAAAATGTTTGCTGGCGCCAAACCCTCCCCTAATCTGGGAAAGTGGTGTAACAGTACAACATAAGGTAGTTTTATATATATAGAAACCTGTATTTAGAATTTTGATTGTTTTAATACGATACACGGAATTTTGCTCGCAATCTGATATCATATACTAACTTAAATTATTTTTTATTTCAGTTAAAAGATACAAACACACACACACACACACACACACACACACGATTTTGTGCTTGATTTAAAATTTCTTCTTACCACGTTCTCTGCACGTTAATGAACCCTTGCAACAAATATCGGAGGGGTCCGTAGATGGCCTATTGCAACGCTATATTTCTACCCCTATCCAACATATGCTCAGTGGTAGTCTTAAGTGGTAAATTTATCGATCCTTTAAATAAACTTAACCCAACTTAACATTATTGTTATACACTAATGAACCCTCACGGTCCTACAATATGTCGATACGTATATTTTGGCATTTCACAAGGTCATATTTATCTTTGACTGTTTATGACGTCTTTACACTAAATCCAATAGAGGTTGCTGTTACACGACTGCCCCAGGTTAAGGACATGATTGGCTCGCGTCTTGCAAACATGTTAAACCCCGCCACATTATGTATGCTCATGTCTCAAGTCAGGAGCCTGTAATTCAGTTGTTGTCGTTTGCTGCTGTATATCATATTTATTTTTCGTTATTGTTTTGTACATAAATCAGGCCGTTAGTTTTTTCTCGTTTGAATTGTTTTACATTTGTCATTTATGGGCCTTTTACAGTTTGCTATGTGGTACGGTTTTGCTCAATGTTGAAGGCCGTACAGTGACCTATAGTAACTAGCTAACCTTCTACTCATTTGTTCTCTGGTGGAGAGTTGTCTCATTGGCAATCATATCACATCTTAATTCTATATAAATGAGCAGTCCTTCATCCCAAATACCTACCATCCCTTGCAGTTCTTACCTATAGTATTTGTTTTCATCATCAAATCAACTTATTCCTACTCATTCAACGCCAAAAAGCTTTCTGTTTATTCAACAGTATAATGTGTCCAATAATTAAACTTAAAAATATCTTTCCGTTGATCCGACACGGAATTGCTTTCCATTAATTTCTATTAAATTTCATTCATTTTTTTATTATTTCATTTGTTCACTCACATTTTTGAGTTACAATTTGAGGTGAAATATTGCTGAAAAAGATTATACTTTTGTAATTTAAAATAAATATGATGCAAGCAGTCTCAGTCGGGTTTATAAGTTTTATCATTAGACTTTAGCTTAAATGCTTGAACGTCTTAATAAAAAAAAAGATATAAAATATCTTCGTCATTTATTAGCACTATATATGACACATGCGTATTGGAAAACCTCGGTTTCCTATAAAGTAGATCACTGTTTAACTCTACACAGCCTAACACTTAATAACCGAGATGATACCGCCAGCAGGTTTCGAGACGTCCTTAGCACTTTTACCTTTGGCAGGAATTGGTATCCTTGTTAATCTAGTTTACATATGGATCACAACAAAGACTAACGAACGACGAGTTCTCACAGATGCTAGTATAATAAGTGCCTGTGTTGCTTACACACTTAGCAGTGTACAACTGTTCATGAGGTCCGTCCTCAGCCTTCAAGGACGAATGGCACACTCTGATACTTTTGTTGTTTTTGGTAAGTAATTGTACACAATTTAACTTTTCACAATACATCGAGTTTGCATTTTATTTTGATTCATAAAGATTAATATTTTACCGTGGGGAAAAATGAATCTCAGTATCTTGCGAGGACTAGTTTTCTAGACTCCTGTGCGATTGAGAGTTTGACATCTTGGATATACCACTGTCTATAGTGTTGAAGTTCATATGGTGATCTCTTGACGTCTTTTAGTGTTTTGCATTGAAAGGGTGCTGTTTCATTGAGGTATACCCCACTTTCTATTTGTATGTACCAAACCATATAAATAATAAAATCCTGCGAAATGCTGATGCTTTTATTCAACGATTACTTTTATTCATGAATTGTCGGACTCTTAGTCTATATCGAACATCTTGGTCGGAACTACTCATCAATCCTTTAAATCTCTCTGGCAAATTTCAAACAAAAGAAAAGTATGTAAAAATATTTATAAGGCTTAGATCAGCAACTAAAAAAACTTACAGGTCTACACAACATAAACTATACACACAACACAAAAAACAAATGACAGTCACTATACAAGTACATGTAACTTACTCAAACAGAAGGTACAAAAACCTTTCTTTCAAAAAAAACAGATATACACACGGGAGAGAAAGTTCTGAATAAAACAATATAATTAAGATAGGGCTGGGTGAGCGGATATTTCAAGAATTATAAATTTAAGTCAATCGACGCGGCAACTTAATAAAAATTATGACCTGTTCAGAGAAAACTGATTAGAAGAATGACCATACGAATATAGTGATTTGAAAAGAAAACTTTACTGAGTAGAAATTACAAGCAGGACCAATTGAAATGGACCAGCTAGTTAAAATGTAAAATTCACTGAATTAATGAGAAAAAAATGTATCACTGTAATCGTGCATGCGGTTAACTGAACCAGCACTAAGGAAAAGTAAATGCTGATAGTTATAGACAACAAATAAAAGATAAATGAATTTTAATTATGTATTTTAGAACAAAATACCTGACTCTTCATGTATATCACAAAACCCGGTTGGAATTCCGAACTCCATGGAAATATAGCATAAGCGAAAAATTTCGCTACCAACCAAACATTAATGTTAAATTTTTGATTGCAAAAAGGACATCGAAACATATTTAGTTCTATTTTAAATACGCTGACCCCACACTTCTTACCATTATCTTGAAAATTCAGCAAGGCTGTGAGTAAATCCCAATTTGTCCCATGGTCTGATTGCCTACGTACAAAGCTTACAATGAGAGTGTTAACGTTTTTTTTTTTTGTGTTATTTTTTGCAGATACTGCTGCATTCTTGTTGGATGGCTTATACTTATGGAGTCACCTGATCTTGAATACATTCCGATTCATAGTTCTCAAAGATCTGCACACACCACAAAACCGTAAATCTCGCACTGATCAATCAAACAGATGTCTTCTTGTCGCAGTCGTGTTTGTACTGCTTTCCTCTATCGGCTATGGAATACAGATGGGTACCCTAACTGTGACGTACACAGAGAACGTCCCCATAACGATACAAATCTTCCATGGTATAGTCATAGAAATTCCATACTGTTTCATTGTCTGTTTCAGTACAGTGGTACTATTCAAACTCTTTAATGCATCCTGGAACACACGAATCGCTGTCGGCGTATCAATAACGCCCCCTAGCGATACTGTCAGAAGGGCTGATATGATGAGACAATTTTTAAAGTTACTCGTCTTTCAACTCTTTTTCTTCGTTATTCCGGCTGCCTTCGTTTACTGGGTTGAACTTAGGGCTGTACATACCTTACTACAAAATGAAATAGAGCAAACAACCATAGACTTGTTCTGGATCACGAAAATTCTACTTGTTATATTTAATCCACTCACCTTTGGTATCCTACTACAGCCACGCAGGAAATTTTTGGGATCTTTCCTCGACGTTAAAAAAATTTCTAAGGCTTGGAGATCTCGCAATACCAATACAAACACACATGAGAGAGAAGTTACTTTGTCCACAGTATCAGAGCCAACATCTCAAGGGCGACATTCACATGCAGAAAACGTGGTAATAAACGCTATATTCTTACCAGAGCAGTCTAGGTCCATCAACATTATCCCGTGTGTATTAGTCAGGGAATCTAGAATGGAAGAAGACGCCATTCCGGGAGTTATTAGATCTTTTCGACGCCAGTCAAATACACTTTCTCTAAAATTAAGTGTTACAAGCGCCTCATCTGCTTCAACATGTTACATTCCTATAACCAGAAGACCTAGTATGACATCTAATACGACACCAAAGACATCTACTAACAGTAAACGAAGACAACGTCGATCGATCTCCTTTTTCACAAGTTCAGACAGTAGCTCCTGCAAAACGTATGATTATGAATCGGATCATTCCGATATGCTTTCCTTCTTTTAAAATACATCGTGTTTTTTTTTATATATTGTCCTTCTTCTGTAAAACGATTTAAACAGTCGTGCCCACATGACTGCACTTCTCTTAAAAAATACCAGGTTATGGTTTCAAACCTCTCTATACGGCAATAGTCAAACATAGTAGGATGTATTCTGTCAGCATAAATACTGTATACATCTTATTTTAAATAATGATATATAACATTTACTATACCCCTACACATGACCGTCATCAGCATTGTTACAGTGATAGCTTCCACAGAAATGATCACAACCGGTACTGAATCACGCGCAATTGTAAGCTGACGGCAACATATTGTAAATACTTCCACAGTATTTTCAACTACATAGGAAAAAAACCCACAAGAATACCACTTCAATCTGTTTCTCAATTAAGCAAAAAATCCCTGAACGACAGGTCTGACTAAATGTCAACAGAAAATACAACAATGTGGAATAGTGTACCTACATGTAAATGAAACCAGATCTGACCAAACACCAATCAGAACAACAACCCACAACAACAGTCTTTCATGAACAATAACATTACAGATTTTCAGTACGCCCATATGTTTAACATATTACTCATAATAAAGTCTTGTGTTTTTTTTAGCTCACTTAGTAATATACAGTATGAATTTGAAATTTTTTTAAAGCCTTTCTCTTATTATTTGTTTTGCTACACCAAAGTTCTATTTCTTAATATACTTTTTTTTTAAATTGGTCTATGATGTAAACCATATTTTATATTGTTTTGTCCGTTTAAAATGTATTTTGCCAAGGAAACTGTCAATTATCATTCTTAGTTTGTAGTGCACGGCGTTTAAAAAGTTCATTGCAGCTTACTTAACATAAGATTACACGACTTGTTTGTTTCTCGAAAGCGATCAGCTGTGTATCATTAGCCAAGTGAAATTGGAAGTTGTAAAACCTCTTTCAAATTCGTTCTATTACCTTTGGAACAAGTGATGCCAGATACGACAACACGATGATATGTTATCGCAAAATAAACTTTTAATGATACTTTTATTCGCAGTGTAACTATGAAAATGTAGAGGAAACAAGTGTTGCGAAGAACGAAAAAAAATCCTAAATTTATGCATAACTGATATTTGGTTTTGTTTATTATTTTTGCTTATTTAATTTATTATTGTATAATAAAGTATTAAGTAAAATAAAATATTTTTTTATTATTTTCATGAAGCCAAGTATTAGAGTATATAGAATCTGATTTATACAATCATAACACACATAGGTGTATATAACACTGTCACGTGTTCGGAGGTAGCTTTAATGTCTGTGTGCCTTGGTTATAGTTACTTCAGCTTTATGAACAGTAACATTTAAGTAACCACACACATGTTTTTATAGTAAAAGTTTAGATTATAAAACAGGCATTAAATTTTTAATGGTGAATTTGGTTTCTCCGAGGTTCCACCTGAAAACAGGAGAGAGTTATAAACCCTTCTTTGTTTTCTTTTTTAAATTGTCTTGTCTTTTAAAAATGTTTTTTTTTTACAGAATATTGCCACTGATATTTAGAAGTTTTCACAACACCAATCCAGTCTCTTTTCCTCGACTGTGACTTCGACTTATCACCTTGTTTGTACTTACCATAATTAATTGTTACACGGCGGAAGCCACTTATGTCTGAATACCCTTCCAGAGCACCTGTGTTCACCCAAAGTTTGTGTTGTGTTTCGTGTTGCTCAATCTTGTTTTCCGTTCTGTGAAGTGTTTTGTGGATTGTTGTTAGTCTTTTGCAGTTTCTCTGTTGGTCAAGGTGTTGTCATTTTTTTCTTCTCCTGATTAGTTGGTCTTTTATTGTTTCCTTGGTGTCTTCGCCAGAGTACTAAGAGGCAAACAGAAGTGAGTTCTCTTATTTAAGGCATTATACAAAAAATTAAAGAAATGGCGAATTTTGTGTGAGTTATATGTTTAGATCGTGTAAATCAGAGGAAATCACTCATTCAAGCTACGCCACTGTTGTTACCTTTTCGTGTAAATTATATTGCCGTAAAAGCCTAGTCTGATCAGAGGAAATACATGGTAATACATAAGAACATGAAATAACCATTTTACAGAAGAAAACATAAAATTTGATAGAACTTAAATATCACTTTCTAGTATATTTCTTGTTTCTCTTTTCTAGAATTTTGTAATTCTAACGGAATCTTTTTGTGATACATTTCTCCATGCTGACCTAAACATGGCTGTTGTCCCAGGTTAGGGTAGGATTGTCACCACTTTCCCAGGTTTGGGTGATAGATTGTCGCCTTTAAACATGTTTAACCCCGCCACATTCTTTAGGTGCCTGTCTCAAGTCAGGAGCCTGTAGTTCAGTGGTTGTCGTTGGTTCATGTCTGTCATATTTGTTTTTCGTAAATTGTTTTGTTATAAATTAAGCCGTTAGTTTTCCCAATTAAATTGTTTCATATTTCTCATGTCCGGGCTTTTATAGCCGACTATACGGTATGTTTTTTCTCATTGTTGAAGGCCGTATGATTGCCTACAATTGCTTACATCCGCTTCATTTGAATTCTGGTGGAAGGTTATCTCATTGGCAATCATATCACATCTCCTTATTTTTATATATGCACGGAAAAATTGGGGTACAAGAGTTGTGTTGTGTATATAAGCAACTATTCTTTAATTCTATACAAAGAGTATATTTTTTTATGAGTTACCTTAGACAAACGATCAGCATGTTCTAATTAACACAAGTATCTTTAATGGTAATAAACAATTATGATAGCTGTGGAATTTTTTGTTACGAACTTAGTTTCATACATCTTGTTTTCTGTGCTTAATTTTTTACACAAGTCTTTTAGAGTTTTACATCATTAACATTATTTTGCAATGTGTTGTTACTATTTCAATGTTCTTATTGTGAATATTCAATGTTGCATCATCAGTATATCAATCATTTTTGGATTGTTCAACATGAGGAGGTTAACCATTGATATAAATTAAAAATAAAAGATGACCTAAAATTGACCCTTGAGGCACTCCATATTTTACAAACTTTTTATCAGATTTAATATTTCTGTCAATGATTTGATTTTCTATTTCTCGATCATCTATAAACGTATTAACCATTCGTCACTTAGATTTGTCAAAGTGGTCAGAATGATAATTTTTAGGTCATTAAATTCTTATACTCACAAAATTTAGATAAAATATGGCTTTTATTACATTAAGCACACAACAATAAATTTAAGACAGTTTTTTGTAAACACTTGGATTTATCATCATCATACTTTATTTCCTCCTAAAGGAGATTGACAAAAGACAACATGCATATATTCTGTACAATTATAAAGTTTTGAAATAATAGAATTAGAAATGTCACTTAATATTTTGTATGGAAAAGTATTTACAGTCTACAGTATTTTAGAAAGGAAAATCCTTCGTTAAGGACTTCCAAACAATGCTCTGGTGTTAAAATGTCCCAGAGATCTTCCTGATTGCCAAGCAAAAAGCCAGAAATGCTCTGATTTTGAAACCAGTGTGTATACACAATTGTCACAAGTCAATTCTGTTAATCTCTTATATAGCAAAAGTCTCTGTGTTTGAAGTTCTGTTCACAGACTAATTTGATGGTTCAGTGTATCTTGAACGAAGTGTCCACACAAGTTGCAGTTTCCACTAGTCGAGGGAGTAGTCCACAGTTTGGCTACATGTTTCGCGGTTAAAAGTCTGCCAGTAATTTTTGTATATGCCACAGGAAATCATAGCCATTGTTCTAAGCCAATCTTAGAAATCTTATAAAATCGTTATCCCTACGCATTCGCTCTTCCTTTTGAAGTCTCTCATTCAGGTTAATAGCACTATAGAGTTTTCGGTATATACAAACACATTCTTTTAAATTAAGACAGTTTTGTGTTGCACTTTATTTTTTACACTCCGCTTTTCAAATGGATGTTTTAGTACAAATATACTCTGATATAAAAATAAGAAGATGTGGTAATATAAGGGCCTCGCATCGAGGATGCGGGAGCCTTATAGTTTCCACAGTGTCCGTCTGTCTGTCCGTCAACCATTTTTGTTATCGCAAAAACTCCAAAAGTACATTTGGAGGAGTAGTAGGAGGCCAATCAAATTTTCAAAGTTGTTGTGCATAATAAGTAGATGTGCATATTATATTTTCGTGAAATTCGGCTCATTAATTTGGGAAACAAACTTACTTTTTGTTTTAAAAAATCACAAATTTTGAGAAATCTCTTTTGTTAACACAAAATCTCCAAAAGTATAGGTAGGAGGCAATGAAATTTTGCACAGTTGTTGTGCATAATATGTAGATGTACATATTAAATTTTGGTGAAATTTGGCCCATTGATTTTTTGGATAACTTCGTTTTTGTTTAAAAAAAAATACAAATTTTGATAAATGCCTTAAAGTTTTTATAATAGGATTTTAACAAAAAATGATATATGACAAATTTTAAAAAAATTGGTAAAAACTTACTTTTTGTTCAAAAATCGCAAATTTTGAGAAGCATCTTTTTTTTCTTGTGGTAGGATGGCATCAAAAATTGATATATAATATAGGCATAATATGCATTCCAAATTGTTTCCTCAAGTCAAAATTGTGTTGAAAGCTTAATTTTTCGATGCCAAAATTAAAAAAAAACACCTACAATTAATGTTGAAGAGCTAATAAAACCAAAAGAACCTAAAGCATGGCCGAATCCGGACAAGGAATCACAGCTATATATGAGGGAAATATACTCCATAATATAAAACTATTTCCAAATTTAAATCAAACAATACAATATTCGTATACTAAATTACTTGTTACTAAGATGGTAATATCCCCGAGGACTGACAGTCCACCAGTAGAGGTATCGACCCAGTGGTAGACTTGTAATAACATTAACGGTACCAATGTTACTGCACGAGAACTGACAGTCCACCAGTAGAGGTATCGACCCACTGGTAGACTTGTAATAACATTAACGGTACCAATGTTACTCCACGAGGACTGACAGTCCACCAGTAGAGGTACCGACCCAGTGGTAGACTTGAAATAACATTAACGGTACCAATGTTACTGCACGAGGACTGACAGTCCACCAGTAGAGGTATCGACCCAGTGGTAGACTTGTAATAACATTAACGGTACCAATGTTACTGCACGAGAACTGACAGTCCACCAGTAGAGGTATCGACCCAGTGGTAGACTTGTAATAACATTAACGGTACCAATGTTACTGCATCAGATGCACATTTCGACAATTAATATGTCTATTCAGCGATGTTCGATGCCATATTTTTGGTTGAAAATCCAATAACATTATAATGCATGGTGTCCATAAAAGCGAAACAAAAGCAGTGACCATGGAATCTACTTACAATGTTTTGTCTATTAGGATAATGGTCATCGTTTTAATTTTTTTTCTCGAAACAGCTTTTGTGGATAAAAATGTTTACTATTTTATTAATTTTTCCAAGTAATAACATGAACGGTACCAATTTTGATGCACCAGATGTGCATTTTGACAAATTATGTCTCTTCAGTGATGTTCTAAGCCAAAACATATTGGAATATATAAAATCTAATACAAATGTTGAAGAGCGGATCCACCAAAAATGACCTAAAGTATAGCTAAATCAGGACAAGGAATAAAGTATAGCTAAATCCGGATAAGGAATAAAGTATAGCTAAATCTGGACAAGGAATAAAGTATAGCTAAATCTGGACAAGGAATAAAGTATAGCTAAATCAGGACAAGGAATCAGAGCTTTGCATGAGGGAGATATATTCCTTTATTCAAAATAATTTCCAAAATTTTATAACTGTTTTACAGCAAAAATTAATCAAACAATATCCGTATCCGTAACTGGTATCCTGATTGTTTATGTGGATAAAGATAAAGATAACGGCATCTGTTATACAACATGTAATATTGAACTACAATGTATCATATCACTGTACAGGCTTAAAGTTCACCTTGTTATTAGCTACTAATATTGACCTATAAAAACAATTGAAATCGCAAGACAGTACACAGTATATTTAGAAAAAAAACGTACATGACATTTTAAGCGCGAAGTAATTACTTTTTTTTTCTAGCGCAATCGATTGACGTAATTCATAGTAAAAGTTCACGCAAATTGATAATATTTTCACGAAACTGTTTGCTTTGATTGGTGTGCACTCTTAATTGGAGATGAAATGTGAATGTATAGATATGCTGGCTTGGTAAGAACTTAAAAATCAGTAATCTTGATCTTAATCGAAATCAGGATGAAAATGAATATTTCCCCCCACAAAATGCAGGATATAATTATGTACAGACTGTCGTGCGAAATAAATAAACCTTCCAGCAACAGTGAAAATGAATATTCCATATCCGAGAAAAATCCACATGCCCACCTAAATGTCCGGTATGTCCTCTACCAAACATCTCGTGCAAGTTCTAATATGACCGACATGAACCAACGACAACCACTGTACTACAAGCTCCTGATTTGGGACACCACCAACGACAACCACGGTACTACAAGCTCCTGATTTGGGACAGGCACATAAAGAATACGTCGGTGTTAAACATGTGTATTTCTCAATAATTCATCAATGTTTCAAACGTAAACCTTACATGTTTGCAACTACGTTTATGTTTTCATTATATTGGAGATGAGTGATTCGTGTTATTGTAATCCGGAAATGGTCTGTGATGACATGCTAGCGTGATGTTTGGTGCTTATTACCGCTGAAATAAAACAATTCAGGAGCACTTTGCATTATCTCCAGCCATTGTTTTGATTTATGGAACAAATGTATTGAATACAGCGATATAATTTTTGTTTACTTTCACCAAAAAGCGTTTTATTTTCACTTTCAGTGAAATGTTGATGTCTTGATTTTGTATAATCCATAACATTTAGTAATTGCTATACGATACAATCAAATATTTTCATATTTTTTCATGACTGTGCAAAAAGGTGTCTCATTAAAACAAAACTGTTTCCTTATTTGTATTACGGACTAAAGAAATGTTTTTCACCAGATTATACAAAAAGGTGACACAACAAAGTTTTTGCACTTGAAAATACAAAAGAATGAGTATATCCTCAAGAATCATGCAAAACATTGTCGTACCGACTTGAGCATCACCATTTCTATAACAACGGGGCCACTGAACAAATGTTCTGTAACAACAGGGCCACACACCAAATATTCAGATGTTTTGTAACAACAGGGCCACATAACAAATGTTCAGATGTTTTGTAACAACGGGGTCACAAGACAGATATTCTGTAACAACGGTGCCACATGATCATCATGACACATGGCAAATGTTAATATGTTCTGTAACAATGGGCCACATTGTTATAATTCAAATCTCTTGTCACATGTTCAAGAACTATGACCAGGAATGTTACTTTCAATATAAACCCCCGTAACAATTAAAGTATAAAGTTTATACCACTAATTTGAATAAGGTATTACATACTATTCATACTGCGGGACTTGACAGAAATGATTTTATGTAAGGTGTCGATCCTTTCAACACACATTTCAGCTAGTGCAGTAGGTTGTGTAGTGTTGACATGTTTTTTTTTTCAACCAATGAGAAAGGAAACGGGGAATGTGTCAAAGAGACAACAACTCGACCAAAGAGCAGAAAACAGCTCAAGGCCACCACTAGTCTTCAACAGCGAGAATAGCCCGCAACCGGAGGCGGGCTTTAGCTTGCTCCTAAACAAAAATATGTATACTGGTTCAGAGAAAGTGGACGTCACACTAAACTCCGAAACATATAAATGAACCAAAATTTAAAAAAAAAACATACAAGACTAACAAAGGCCAGAGGTTCCTGACTTGGGACAGTCGCAAAAATGCGGCGGGGTTAAACATGTTTTGTGAGATATCAACCCTCCCCCTATACCTCTAGCCAATGTAGAATAAATAAACACACAGCAATACGCACAGTAAAACTCAGTTTAAAAGAAGTCCGAGTCCGATGTTAGAATAGGTAACCGAAGAAACTAAGCAAAATGGCAATGATCAACATAAATTAACAAAGGACTACTAGCAGTTACTGACATGCCAGCTCCAGACCTCAATTAAACTGATTGAAAGATTATGTCTTCATCATATGAAAAACAAGCACAATCCCTCCCGTATGGGGTTTAGTATGTAGTTTTAAAAATGAATAGAAAAAAGCCATGGGGAAAATTTTAAAATGTCAATTTCAAATCAGTTTCGTCCATACTGACAAATAAAAACAGATAAGTCAGGAGAACCCCAGGGCGGATTCAGGATTTTTTAAAGGTGTCGTAATTCCGTAAAACGGGTTATATATAATATATCAATTTTTTGACGATTTTATGCTTAAAAAATCATATAAATCGTGAAATACATGATATAATGATGTTTTCTGGCTATCAAAGGGGACGTACGCCTCTACGCCTCCCCTTGGATCTGCCACTGGAACCTACAATTATTGATGTCGGCAACTGTTGCAGAGGAATTCGCGGATTAAGCTCAATTGCGTGCCTAGTTAACCGTCAAATCTCAATCCAAACTGTATCATTTGAAAGCTAGAATTGTCGAAATCGAATAAATGTCGTTTATATTGCAACACAAAAACAATGTGTGAAAATGGAATGTCTTTAATTTCATTGTATTGTTCACACATGTATATAATAATTGTACCTTGTAGTAGTTATGTGTAGATATGTTCTCTATAACTATGTAACTGAAGTTTTATGAGAAATAGAGTCATTCATTCGTTAACCGTTGCATTTGTTTTTTCTTCTAATTGTTATCAACAATACGAAAACCGATATCTCCTCAGAACCACATTCATGTAGCAATATTTAATTGGATGAATGAATGGTTCGAATGATCACTTCGTTATTTATTGACTAGACTCATTAAGACTTTAGTAAAATTATTGTTACTTGCTGTTGTCAATTATGAAATTAAATCTTGATTTTTTTTTTCGAAATATGATCGTCTTTTTTTTAAAAATCAATATTATTCGCCTTTGTTTTAATTTAAAAAGTAAGAACTACAGTTTGAATTAGTACAATAACTAAGTTGTTAAAGAGTTTAATCGCATATAATTTGATATCTTAACTGTGCAAACAAATACTTTCTATTGAATGGGATTTGGAACACTCAACGGGTGCATTTTGTACAGCTTTATTTAATCTTATGTTAATTTAATTGATCAAGTTAAATTTTAAAACTGTGGTGATTTTTTTTACTTTTCATAATAATGGAAAAGAAAGACACATTACGTTATTTATATATGGATTTCAAACACTAAATATAGTGGAAGATATGGACATTGAACAGTTCCTAATAGTATTCTTGTGTTAATGAATTTAAAGTGTCTACTGGGAAGAAGTTACGATATACACGAAAAAAATAATATCGACCAGTGTTTTTGTTCGAATTCAACTTTGATTGGACATACAGATGGATAATATGTCTTTTTACGATCAGTATCCGACGAAAAGCTCGAACTATGTTGTTCGTCCATTACCTAGCTCTAGAATAAGTTTTGCTGCTGGGACCAGATTCACCGACAGGTTCGACAGGCGTATGTCTGACTTTATAAAGAAATCAACATACAACATTAAACCAGTAAAGAAAGAGAGGGACTCCTTGTTACGGTACCGGGCTCCCGCCGCTACAATCCCAGTAGGTCCATATCAGTCTGTAACAAAGCTAGATTACACTTACCCGAGTGACGATCTGTTAAAAGCAATGAATCCACAACCTAAATGGATATATCGGAGTAAAAGCGACGCTGGAATCGGACAGCTTGTAGATAATGACTATCAGTATTTTAATAGTAGACGTGGCAGTACAATAACTGGAGAAATTAGCGAACAAAGATGTGAAAGTGAAGCAAGTGGTAGGAAAACTGCGTCAAGCAGAAATGAGGATAATCAGTCGGTTTCCAAGGACAATATTGTGTTATTGGATCATTCGGGATTTCCGAATGATCGCAAGCAGTTTCCGAATTCTGAAAAGGACGACAATTATTATGCTTTTTATAAACCCCTTGTTGGTGACTGTAGAGATCGTTACATTGAAAATGCTTGTATAAAACGTGCGGTTGAGGGAAACATCATCCCATTTCAAATTGATAGCAGAAAGATCGACCAAGAAAAACGTCACTTTGTGCCGAGACAAATTAGATTTACTGACACGTTAAATAAAGTTGCAGTGGCTAGACCAAATAGCATAGCGAAGATGCCGTCAAAACTCCCAGGTCTGATTAAGTACAACACATCAGATAACTTCCTTGTTGGAAAGACAAATCCTGTACAGCAACCCCAGACAACAGCTAGAGTTACATTGTATCATAAACCACCAGCTGCCATATCCCTTGACAATGACATGATGAGAACATACGATAAACAAGCGAAGTTAAGAGAAATGTTACAGAAATAGTTAGTTTAGTGTCATAATGTTGCTTTCTTTTAAAAAAAATGTTGCTGTAAGGGCTATGATTTGGATTTTTGTCTAATATCTTTATTGAAAAAATGGAACCTGAAAAAAAATACTTTCAAAATAAAATATGCACTGTACTTTACGCAAATATATATACTGACTAATGTGTTCAAAAATAGAAAGTTGGTGTAAAACATCTGAATATTTTGGTGCCGTTTGATATATTGTACATTTGCAAAATAAATATTATAATTTGCGTGTTTTTTGTTGGTTCGCCTTCATACCATAAATATGTAACGTCATTTATAATTGTTATGATGTCAATTTGCCCTCGTAGAATTTTAGGTATGCTGTGCATATTTTCGAAAACGTACACCAAAACGTTGTGATTGGCTAACAATGTCCTAAATAATGGAAATTCAACCAATGACGTGAGAGGCACGAACAAGTTGTCTACAACTGCTAATTGAATTTATAGCCCTAAACAATATTGTGATTATATTGATTTATGTAAAATTGTTAAACATCGTTTGAGTATAATAAAAAGACTCTGTTCAATTGAAATTATGCTAGGTTTTATCAACTTTCCAATTTTGACTTGTTCAGTAGTAAAAAGAGATACGAGAGAAATTTCTCATAATTTTTACATGCTACTTGCAACCATTTGAAGTCCGAATAACGCAACGGTTTCTATCTTAAATCCCCTTGACCTATTCAAATTTTGCAGGGGTTACTGTTATTCAGCTGATCTGATTGACCTTCGTCAAACGAAAAAAAATCTGATAAAAAAAACAATTAAACACGGAATCTAATTCTTATTTGCAACTATTTAAGTTAAAAAAAAATTAAACGAATCTGGGTTTTTCTTAAAATTAGAGAAATTACTCTATGGTTCTCCATGTGCAGCTGTCATTTACGTTCAATTAAGATCTGCAACAATTAATTACAACATTACTTACATTATCTTTGTTCAGTTTCTAATTTAAAAGGTTAAAATTCAAATAAAATTCTATATTTCCTAATCACGGGACCTTTTCAGGCATGACACAACTTGACACGTTCAAACACCTCATGTTTGCTCACTCTGATGTTGTCAATTAGGTAGGTAGGTACAATCATTCAATAATACAATAGAACATGTCCGGATTAATGAATAAAGAAAGATAACTCTATAACTATTATTTTTTACCAAGCAGAATAATGAGTTTTCTTTCAGCAAAGTTTAGTTTTAAAAATCGCAAATCTTTAATATAAATATTCGGTCTTCGTTGATCATTACCCATATAAATAGTTTCGTCGTACTGAGATGTTTTATATATAGTTGCAGTATTTACTAAGTTTTTTTTATAATTGAGAGGTCAATATTAAATTTTGACAAATGAATTGTATATCAGATTTAGAGTATCAAGAATTGTCTTTATATTCTACATTTTTATAGTCATTGTACAGACTCTGAAATAAATGATTTGGTGAGTGTTAAGTCAAAACTACTCTACGAACAGGTGTGTCATGATGTCAGTATATAAAGGTAATCTACCAAGTTATGAGATGGCTGGGACATTGGAGCTCTGTTTTGATACACCTTATAAATATTTACAAATTCATGTTCCCAGTCCTTAAGAATTTCATAAAGTGAAATGTGTTTCCTCTTTGGATCTATATTTATTTCAAGCCGAGTTTTCACAACAATATAGAAATACAGGTTTTATGATGTGGTCAAATATATTGAGTATGTTGCAGACAGATGGTGGTGATGATTTCAGATCTCTTTGTAATTTGAAGCTTTAGCTTTTAGTCATTTTGCCTATTGATTTTTCCGGCTTCATTCTTCCCTATGGTTGACTGTGGTATAGGAATATGGTCTTCCCCGAACATCCCCCATCCATCAAAGTATTACAGCATCAAATACCTTACGAAAGTCTTTAAAGAAGGTATATACATTCTAGCGTCATAATTTCAGATATTTATATCGATAATATATATTTAAGAACGCAAATATGATCCGATGTTCGCTGTCTCCTCCTAAATACCCTCCTGAGTTACGTGAATAATATCTCCATCAGGGAGGAGTTTTGTCAAATATGTTGTTTAAAAAATGGTATTAAAATTATAATTCCCCAACACCGAAGTTAATGGCTATATTCCTGTAGTTTTCATGTTGTTCTGGATCCCCAGATTACAAAATTAACAGAGGTGGGCAAGGACCAGACCTGCAAACATTTACGAAATGAACATTTTCGTGTAATCAAATCGCCATTTTTTTATATGATCTGACCAAGTTTTTCGTGTATTTGACAGACATATATGCTTTAATCTTGAAGTTAATTCAACAAAACAAAAACCACTCTGAAGGGGAAATATAAAAAAATAATTATAGAAACATCTGTATTGAAAACGACATGGTAATGTAGAAAGATACGAGCTAAATTAACCGTAATAAAAAATATGATATACAAATAGTTAGCCTCTTCCTGTATCTCTTTTCAGTCGGTAAAAAAGGGGGGAAAAGGGGAAAATCGAATCGGATTAAATAAATAAATTATATTTTATATTGTATTCTCTTTTTCGTGAAAATCCCTCATTATCATTCATTTTTTTTTACTTATATCATACATGTATCATATAAGTTGGATATATAGATATTGATATCTATATATTTATAATAGTCTAAGTGATATTAAATGCTTGTTGGTTTGTACCAATATCATCGAGTAAGTCGAAATTTAAAGGAAAAATTCAGTTTTCTTCTATTATTTTTTACTTGTTGTCTTGAATATACATATTTATGATAATAATAAAAAAAAAATCTGTGTTTGTCCTGGGACTATTATATAAAGTATAATAGTCCCAGGTTTGTCAATAAAATCTTTGACTTTTGATTATGCCTTTGATTGCGTTGCAATCTATTTCAATTTCTGAATTATGTCCCTTGATATAGCCTCTGTTTGGTTTGTTTCTCTTGGATACGTTACCCTGTTTCCACCATCATAATATTTCCGCACATTGTTTACAGATTGTTCAGCACAATACAGGTAGGTGAACAAAATAAACTAATTAAGAAATCGCAAAGACTGGACGATTGCGTTAGAAGAAGACATAGTTTAAAATGACATGTTTAACTGGTTAAAACAAAGCGTGAGATGGACGGGCACCTGCATCTCACAGAACAATACGATTTTTCCATTCACTGTTTTGCTTACCTTGCTTGTTACATTACAGGTAGAATAGATAAAATCATTGTATTGCAATAAAAAACAATGTTTGTAAATGCTTTACTTTGTTGATTTTAAGTTTTCAGCTGCTTGAGATGTGAAATTTGTGATAGTCTGCTGTTAGTTAGTCCGAGATTACTCTGACGTCCAACGGCTGTTTTGCCAGACAAGCTGGGGCCGTGGGACGTCAGAGCTCGTCCCATATCAAAAAGTGGATATTTGCCCGTCCAAAATAGATGCGCTGCTTCGTCGCTTCTGGTGCCAACGGACGGCCTTGGAATTATATAAATCGGGTATCAATTTGTTCATTTTTCATTTATCTCTTCATTCATGTTAGTTTCACCTACCTGCCACCCTTTATTTTCTCATATTTAGACAGTTTTCACAGTGACCCACCGATTCTGGCATTTTAACTTTCATTTTGAAAGATTGTCATGTGATCACGAGAAAAAAAGTAAGGCACAATGGACTATGGGAAATGATGTATGCATATGACCCTAGGTCAATATGAATATATAATCTAACACCTCGCTCATTTACGATGCAAGCAATGTAAATATCCGAGAGCTTCCGAATGTTATCGTGGTTGGCACTAAATGCTTAATACCGATCTCCTGTAAAGGAGGTGAAAAATCGTGGTTGGCTACTAAATGTTAAATATCGATCTCCTATAAAGGGGGTGTAAAAAGTATAAATATTTGCATATTTGAGTCTCGAGGTCGCGAAATCTCTCGTAACTTGACGTCTATTTGAAAATAAAAGTAAAAATGTCTGAATCGATGGGTCACTGTGAAAACTGTCTAAATATGACAAAAATAAAGGGTGGCAGGTAGGTGAAACTTACATAAATGAAGAGATAAATGAAAAATGAACAAATTGATACCCGATTTATATAATTCCAAGGCCGTCCGCTGGCACCAGAAGCGACAAGCAGCGCATCTATTTTGGACGGCAAATACCCACTTTTGATATGGGACGAGCTCTGACGTCCCACGGCCCCAGCTTGTCTGGCAAAACAGCCGTTGGACGTCAGAGTAATCTCGGACTAGCTGTTAGTCCGAGATTACTCTGACGTCCAATGGCTGTTTTGCCAGACAAGCTGGGCCGTGGGGCGTCAGAGCTCGTCCCATATCAAAAGTGGATATTTGCCGTCCAAAATAGATGCGCTGCCGTTGCTTCTGGAGCCGACTGACGGCCTTGGAATTATATAAATCGGGCATCAATTTGTTCATTTTTCATTTATCTCTTCATTTATGTAAGTTTCACCTACCTGCCACCCTTTATTTTTCCATATTTAGACCGTTATCACAGTGACCCATCGATTCCTGCATTTTAACTTTCATTTTCAAATGGACGTCAAGTTACGAGAGACTTCGCGGCCTCGAGACTGAAGTTTGCCAATTTTTATGGTAATTTCGGCAATAAACTTTTAGTAGCATCCATGATTACAATCGGAATATCCTCGGTCATTCAGCGTATTTTAATCTATAATGAACGAGGTGTTAGATTATGAATTCATATTGACCCAGGGTCATTTGCATAAATCAGCTTCCACAATGCAGTGCGGCTTACTTTTTCTCGTTGTCACGTGACAATTTTTCAAAATGAAAGTTAAAACACAGAAATCGATGGGTCACTGTGATAACTGTCTAAATATGGAAAAATAAAGGGTGGCAGGTAGGTGAAACTTACATAAATGAAGAGATAAATGAAAAATGAACAAATTGATGCCCGATTTATATAATTCCAAGGCCGTCAGTCGGCTCCAGAAGCAACGAAGCAGCGCATCTATTTTGGACGGGCAAATATCCACTTTTTGATATGGGACGAGCTCTGACGTCCCACGGCCCAGCTTGTCTGGCAAAACAGCCGTTGGACGTCAGAGTAATCTCGGACTAGTCTGCTGTTAGCAATGGTTAGTGAGTGTTACATTCATTGTGATTTTCAGCGGGGATTGCTAACAGGTTGTTCACTATTTTGTACAGTAATACAAGTCACTGTTTTCGCCTCCTATCTTTTCAGAGGTTTCCAATCAGGCCTTCATTTTCGCCTCCTTCCTTTTCAGAGGTTTCCAACGAGCTATAGGCCTTCATCAATAATGACATCATGGAAGTGGCACTACTTTCAAATTTGTGCATTTTACCATACATTTGTACATGTCTGATGTCACAAGGCTTATGTTATGTTATTACATTGTATGTCTGAGTAAGTGCTGACTGTCATGACTGTTCAATTATATCATTTATGCAGACTATCCTCAAGTCAACTGACATAACTCATTCATAAAAAAGAACTGGAAATTGGTCTATAATCTTTTCAAATTGCCCTAGCTGCCTTTTTTGTAAGCTCTCTATGCGGTCAATATTTTTTACAGTAGATACACTGATACAGGTCCCATACTGTGCATGGCAGCACGAGTAATCCAGTGCTGAACTAACAAGAGTGATATAGGCAATTGTTTGAGGTTCCTTCTAATAAATCTGAATGAGTGCATACTGTGGATTTATTATTATTACATGTAATTGGATATAAATTTTCATTAATTTCATGGGTACAGGAGAATCCCAAATTTAAATGTTCACTGAGTTACACATATTCTATAGGAGTGTATGCAGACTTTGGCAAAACTACAAAAATCAAATATCCATGAGAATTTGTACCCACAAAAAAATGAGTCCACAGGATTTTATTTGAGAAGACCATTTCAAAATCTTCTATAAATGATTGCACTTAAATACACGTTTTCCTGGATTCTTTTTATTCCAAGTTTACATTGTACATGTACATGTATGTAACTGTATGTCAGGGGGGACTTGTAATGATGAACTGACATGACAAACATGTACATGTAACACTTACTAGAATTAAAATGCATTCCCAAGTCTGCTGTCCATTTATATGTTTTAGATCCTTCCGAATTTGAAGTTGGTCCTCTAGTGAGTTAATAACTTGTTTACAGTTATATAAAATACATTCATCAACTAAGTATATATATATGTACCAGTACTTGTGATTTTACACATAGAGGTTTGAGTGGCACCATGAGAATAGTAGCAAGATGAAGCTAGATTGAATCATAATTTTCATTCATTTGTTATTTAAGCATATCATTAATTTTCAAAGACATCATATGTAGAGTTTTCAGACATTTCTCCATTTGCCATCTTAACTGTACTCAAAGCTAGCCATAATAAAAGTATCAGTATGTATTACATACATATTAACATCCCTCTAGGATGTCATACTTGACTTGATACAGGCATAACATGTAGTGGGGTTTAACCAGTTCAACAAAGTCACTTTTGGTAGGTTACCGGTACAAGCAATGTTGACTCTGATTCTTTTAAATTATTATTTTTTTGATTCATTTTTGTTTGTACTTAAGAAGGTAAAAGTGTAATCTTTATAATATATATAAATACATTGTATATCATCATTTTCATGTATATAATATGATTTATCTATTGTGATTATTATCTGATAGATCTTTTTTCAGTCTTGATAGCCAATAAAAATGCCACGTCCAAGATCTGCGCGATCAGATACCAGTGATGCCGACCTGGAAGGAATGGCAGAGCAGGAACTGGTCAAACTCCAGAGGCAGTATCGTATTATGGAGGGAGATCGTGCAGCTTACACTGAAGAATCACAAAATCTTATAAGAAAACAAAAGTAAGTAACAAGCAGTAGATTAGTTATATTTAAAAGCCCATTTAATTTGTTTTTAAGAATAAAACAATAATGAAAAGCAAAATTATTTGAAAAATGTAAATATCGATATTTGGCAAAATTAATGTTTTGTAAACAATTTTATTTAATAACTGCTAATAACACTTTTTGATTTTCAAGTTAAACTGATTTAGAATGCTGCCTACAATGTATTATACATTCTCGTTAAAATGTAAACAATCTTTTTGAGCTAAGCCGGTTTTAACAGTCAACAGATCTTCTTTAACAAAAAAATAAAATTCTTTCTTGAGAATTAAGAATTTGTTAATCAAGTTTAAATTCATGGATGTTTAATTGTATCATATTTTATTATAGAGCCTCAATTGGTCAGTTAGAATCAGAAAAACAGGAATTACTGAAGGAGTTACGTCTGGCTGAAAGTAGAAGTAACCAGGATAAAGATGATGTTAATACAGATACTCTGGTCACATTGGCTGAGGTTAAAGGTTAGTAGAAATACATGTAACTAAAAAAAAGAAGGTCATTTCATATACTGTTGTCATAGTGGCAGGTGTGAAAGGTGTGTTAAAATAACTACAATAAAACAATGCAGTTTATATACTCTTGTCACATTGGCAGAGTTTATAGGTTAGAAGAAATACCTACAATTAAACATAAAACATTCAATACACTTTTTTACAGGTTAAAGGTCAGTAGAAATAACTACAAAATAAAAACAGTCAATTCATATACTTTAGTCACATTGGCAATTAGATTATATTGTGAGAAAAAAAGTAGATTTTATATATGTACAATAATTATTTTCAGATGAGAATGAAACTGATATTGATGAAGAAAAGAAAATGCATATTGAGTTAGATGCTGAAATCAGAAAATGGGAGAAAAAGATAAAAGATCAACATAAAAATATGGGAGGTGTTCACATGAGCTCTCAGCACACTGTACAGATGCAGAAAACTGTCAGGACGTTAGAAAATAGACTTGATCAGGTTGGTGGCAATAACTTATTACACTGAATATATATATGCCCTGTCATCAGTCCTAATTTTAATTTAAAAATTACTGAGTTTGCAGAGCCAGAAAATGGTTTTTGTCACAGTCAGTTATACGGTGACCTTCCCAGAAAATGGTTTTTGTCACAGTCAATTATACGGTAACCTTCCCAGAAAATGGTTTTTGTCACAGTCAATTATATGGTAACCTTCCCAGAAAATGGTTTTTGTCACAGTCAATTATATGGTAACCTTCCCAGAAAATGGTTTTTGTCACAGTCAATTATATGGTAATCTTCATTTGTCATATTTAATTTCTAATTTGATCTTATTTTATATTTAAATTTATAGAAGTGAGTCCAATGTTGTGTACTCACAAAACTATTTAAGGTGCCATTCCCATTGTAATGAACCTCATCTGTGTGGCTGTCTATGTCTCTTCAGGTTTTATGTAGACCTTATCAAGAATTTTATAAATTGCTTCAGATATTTGACCCGTGTTGTTTAATCGATTTGGAATTTTTCTTACACATAATTCAAATTTAGATTTTTTAATTCAGAATTTTTTTTCTCTTTTTCAATAGTCCAAACAAGCATTTTGTAAGCAGTTGTCTGAAAATGCAAAACAAAGAGATGAAATTGAAAGTCTTCGTGTGGAGAGAAACAGATTTGATAACCTGTACAAGAAATTAGAGAAAGAACTCCAACAACTTCAGAAAAAGAAAGGAGAATTAATTGAAAGCTCAACTCAAGCATATGATGCAAGGTATAGTTATGCTACATGATGAAATTATTTTACTAGCTTCTTATCCCTTGGCAGTCAGTTGCGAAAATTCGTAACTGAGAAAAATTAAGAATAATCTTATGGCCTTAAAGCAAACAAAGATGACAGTAATATTATCAATTTGGATTTAAAAATATATATATATAGTCAAAAGAATAATTTGCTTCTTTTATTTTATCCAAAAAAAAATCTGTTTATTATATAATAATCACGATAAAATTATGCTGTTTTGAAATCCCTGAGGAGGCTATATGTAAAAATAAGAAGATTTAGTATTATTGCCATTGAGACAACTCTCCACTTGAGATCAAATGACACAGAAGTTAACAACTTATATGTGTTGACGTGAAAATTTATTTTTGCATACTTATTTCTTGTTTTTTGGTTAAAACTAATGAATCAGCATTTTTATTTTACAGAGATGAAGCTCAAGCCAAAATAATTTTACTTAAAGAGAAGGCTGACAAAGACTTACAACAACATCAAGCTGAAATGAAAGAATTATTACGTGTTATTGACCATGATCGTGCCCTCCGTGAATTCATGGGGATCAAAGGTCAAGAGAGACAGGAGGATCCACAACTGGTTGCATGGAGACAGAAAAAGGGTAGGTGAAAAAAATAACATAAAATGTAATAGTTATTGGTTAATAATTGTCCTTTAGATAGTCGTCGGTAGAATGCTATTTTTAAGTTAATGTAAATGAAGAGTGAATTATGTTTATGTTTTGCTTTAAAACTTGGAATACATAAGCTGGAATTATTTTGGAATAAACGATAAAGTATGTACAATTTACTTCAATCTACATTTGCCAGAACATACTGTTGTAATTATATAGGACTCAATTACAGATGTTCTCCCAACCAACAAAACCATTCATGTGTTACAACAGGTATCAAGAGCATATTTATATCAATCAATTACAGAAAATATAGCAGGGTTTCAGCTAGGATTTTGAGGGCTTTAGTCACTTTTGCGCAAGATGAAAATCAACGTTATTTTGGGTAACAGCAATGAATCAAGACGTATATTTCTAGCTTTACATATGCCCAAGTCCTTCAAGGAATAGGACCTTTGTAGGCCTTAGGCCTGCTGATGTAGGCAGTCATTGCATGATTTGACTAATGCGATACCTAAATATGAAGATAAGAACAGGGATCCAGAAATCTAATTCACAATTTCACTTCAGGTATTTGCAGGGGACATTCTTGATCAAGAAAAGTTGGGTGCCTCTTTTTTTAAACCACAGCATAATTCCAATAAATGAACTTGTAACGACTATTTCACTGCGTAATCATTATCCTTGTAAAGATGTTTAAAACGAAATTTGAAATTCATTTCTTTCATGTTGGAAACAAGGATTTGTATCAATCCTTAATGGAACGATTGTTATGGCTGTAAATTGTAAATTAATCGAGAATAGATCACGTTTGCTTTCGATTTTTAAACGAAATGAAAACGGGAAGTGACAAGTAGATAATAAATTCAGAATGAATCGGGATTCATCTACGGATTGGTTCGTGGTTATCAAAGGCATGAAATTATCATTTATATATACATGTTTATAAAGAACAAATATTAATTTTTATTTTTCCTTTTTTCAGAGGCTCAGGAAGCAGAAAGAAAGAAAGAAAGCCAAGAAGATTCTGTTGAAACATATGAAATGGCATTTGAGAGAATTCGTGAAATGACTGGAGAGGATGACCTTGACCTGTTGGTTAATCGTTTTATTGAAGTTGAAGACCGCAACTTTGCATTGTTTAACTTTGTAAATGAACAGAATAATGAGATTGAGAAATTAAATGACGAAATCAAAGATGTAAGTTCAAGTTTAATTTAGGATTTATTTCATGTTAAATAATCTAAAGAACTTGTAGTATTCTAAAAGTTACATTTGAGAGTTGATATTTGACAAATGACTTAATTTCATTTTTATTTTTGTTGAAAAGCTATTATGTGTATTGCTTCTGTTTCATTAGGTTTATGACAGTTTGTAAGTTGCCTAGCTGTCAAGATCAATGCTTTACCCTGTACACATTGAAACTAACTTTGGAAGTGAAGAACATTTTTATTCCTAAAACGAGATTATTACGAAAAAAAAGGAAAGTAATTATAAATTAATGACAACAAGTGTAAGAACAGGACTAATATTTTGTTTTTATTTTCAGATTGAAAATGAAATTGAAAAATTCAAACTAACAGGCATCGAGTTGGAAGACAAGAGAAAGAAAATATTAAAAGAACTTGAGGAACAACAAGCAAGTTCATCTAAGGAAGCTGATGAGTATGAACAAAAGAATAAAGAAATTTCTAAGATACTTGATCAGTTAAGAGCAGGTTAGTAAAAGCATGAGTTATTCCCCCATTGAGGAAACTTGATAGACTTGCATTCTACAGATTAATCTTTAAAATATTTATTTGTTAATGAAAAAGCAAAACTTGTGATAGAGAATAAAACATGGAATAAAGAAAGATTTTCACCAACAAAAAATAGTCAAATGTAACAGGCAATGAAAACATCAAATTGATACGATACAATACTGTGGACAAATATGCCTCAGACCAAATGTTTGGCAAGCAAAATACTTACAAAAAAAATGCTTTTATAAAAGGCCCTGAATAGAACAGCCAAAGACATGCATGGTCTGCTTATGCTGAGGGAGCTGTAACCTTAGTTTAAATACAATTAAATTATTTGTAAACTGCAAATTTACACTTACATATATATATGTATCCTTTTAAATCATGCCAGTACCAAAACACTTGCTATTTGGCAGATGGTGTTTTTTCAGGGAGCACTGTCCAAATTGTCTTTTAAAAAATGATAGTGAAATCTGATGACTAAAATAACCAAGCACTGGTTAAATCTTTTTTGTTTTTTTTTTTTCAGGTATTGACTCTCTATTTAATAAAATTAACTGTGATAGATCTGCAATTGACGACATGTTAGGAGCAGCATCAGGGGTTACCGATAGCAACATGATACAATACTTAGGAATAATTGAACAAAGGACAAATGAATTATTAGCAATACAGTCTTACATAGGATCAAAGGTATGGAATAATAATTATCATACTAATATAAATGTTGTGTTTTTATGTCCTCTTTCTTTAGCAGGGAGACCGTTTTTAGTAGCTTGTCTCATTGTTCTGCTCATGTTCCAGACCAAAAGATTTGAAACAGATTTTGAATAACTTTATTGCATTGATGCACTGTTGATCAACAAATTCAAATGATATAGATACAAAAATTTAGTAAACCACTAGGACTATATTTATAGAGGCTGTTTATTTGATTTAACCTGTTTAATTTTTACTTTATTTATTTCATATTATATTTTAGTATATTCTTTTAACATGATTAAGGAGAATAATTAATTGATTTAATATTTTTTTAGGATACTGAAAACCGATTTGAGAAGACTGGTCCTGGTTTATTAGGTGAAGGACCAGCAGCCCCACAACAACAGTTACCCATTCTTCCTCCATCAGTTGGGTAAGTAAATAACAATCTTACTTACAAATCCTGTAACAGTTGACTGAAGGCATGACTTATGAATAATTATCTCTTAACTGAATAGAAGGAGATGTTAGGTATATCTCAATGAAATAACAATACAAACCCTTAACAACCAAGACATCTTGTAGTTAGATTCAGTGTTTCTTCTGCATATGACAATTTCTAGAATAGCTTTTGTCTCGCCTCAAAGAAGTTCAATAGGTGAGAATTATGTAGTTTGTTTTTATGCCCTCGCCGTAGGTGACAGGGGCATTAAGTGTTACAGTACAACCTGTGACTTCCTCTTAGTAATGTCCACCCTCTTGTATGGTCACCATCGAATGGTGGCCATTTATTTGGGTATTCAATCTTGAGATGTTGGCCATTTATTGAGGTCATAAAACATAGGTTGATGTTTTATCTAATTATGTTACCTGTTGAAATCAATCAGGGTTGAAGTTTTCAGCTTGTATGTTTCATTAAAATTTACCTGTACAGGTAACTCAGGTTTCTTCTCAAATTGACATTTCACCTTTTCTTGAAAATGTAGTATAGAATGTTGTTTTATTCTTTGTTAATTAACAAAGACTATAACAACATTCTATTCTACATTTTCAAGAAGAATGAATAAATTCATATCATTTGTTGATTTTCTGTCTTTAAATTTACATATTTTCCTTTTTTCTAATGTTTTATTATTTTATATTATTTTTCATTTGTTTTTTTTTTGGCTTCTTTTCTTTTAATTTATTCTTGGAAAGAATATTGAGTAGAAATGACAAAATTCAAAGATAAGTTATTGACAAGCATTTGAAAACAAACAGAGAATCCTTTAAATAACTTTTTACTGAAAAATAATCATTTAAAGGATTCTCTGTTTTGTTTTCAAATGCCACATGATGTACATGATATTCAATTGTTCGTTTGCATTATTAAATGAATTATTATTAATTATACCTTATATTAAATCATGCAAATGATATGTTTAAAGGAACCATGAAGCAAGTAATTTAACAAGCCTGTTTCTTAACAAATTCAAATTATCAATATCAATCCTTTTACAATCAATTTTGTTAACAAACTTGTATAATCTATTATCATGATTATTATTCAGGAAAACTATAAATATCATTATATGGTATAGGAATAACTATTTTTGTTATCTTTTATATTTTCAAATCCCAAAACTGGAGTTGTACATGAAGAATCACTAAAGAGACTTAAATTTTCCGAATGGCTACCTAGTGATCATCAAATTTTGATAAATGCTAATCATAATGCTAATCAAAATTAAAAATGTTCTTATCTTTGAATAAAGTAAATCTTATGAAAAGAAATTATTTAAAGAAAAAATTGTCTTGCTTTTTGAAACAATTGTAAACTTATCAAATATGTTATCTTCAGTTTGACTCATTTTGTGAGTTAACAGGCAAAATTTGTCTCCAGGAAAAATAAAGTACACTTCTATATAGATTGTGACATTTTTATGGTCTATTAATTAAATCACTTTTTGTTCTGTGTTTTATATTGTCGGAACTGCAGGACTGGCATTTCATGATACATATTTTTGGGTATACATTTGCAAAGAATATTTCACTCAACTTAGGCTTTTTAGATAAAGTTAATAATTGCAGGGACTTGAATGAATTAGATTCTTTAACAATGTTTAAAGCCCTTGATTAAAAATGAATTTTAAGAAAAAAAATAAGAATATTTTTGAAAATAAAATAAAAATTAATGATGAAAACAGTAAACTCAAATGCTTCACTAATTAGTGGTCATAATTTTGAAATATATTTATTTATTTATTTTTGGTGTTTTAACGCCACTTTTAAGCACCGCTTTTGGGCTATTTCGTGGCGGCCAGTCTTTATTGGTGGAGGAAGCCGGTGCCGGAGAAAACCACGACCTTGATAGGAAAACTGACAATCCTAGTCAATTAAGATTGAGTCGAGTGCAGCTGCACGAGCGGTGTTCGAACTCACAACCTCAGTGTTGACTGGCTAGTGATTACAGTAGTAACTACTTAGACCACTCGGCCACCGAGGCCCCCTTTTTTTTGGAATATAAAAATGGTGGATAAAAATTCCTATCAAGGATAGAATTGTTTGTAAAATTAACATAACAACTTAGAGATAATCTATTTGAAAATTGTTTACCTTCTCATAATAATGTCTCTGACCAGTTTATGAATAAAATCTTAAATCTAATGAATAAAATCTTACCCAAGAACAAAAAGTAAAAGAAATGCTAAACCTCTATAACATGGAACATGTTTAAAATATTGGCTCCTTTATAAAAAAAAAAAGTCATTAGAACTGAGGGCAGAAACCTAATAATTTTTTTCCATGTGTTTTGATTTCTTTTAGAATTGTTATTTCTTTGCATTATAATGTTTGTATTTTTGGTTTGTCAGAAACTTGATTAAATTGTAATATGTTTATATGACAAGAAAAATATTATCAAATTTTTCTGTAATGAATATTTTGAATATACATATATTTATTCAATAGAGAAATAATGAATTACCTAAATTTTATTTAGAATAAGTCCTAAAGTTAACCTTTAATATTTGTTAAACAATGTTAAATGCAGTAAGTATAAACAATTTTGATTTTAGAAAATTAATTTGGGAAACACCTTTTCAATGGAAAAAGGCAGGCGTTGTGAAAGTTTGCATTATATTAGAAGATGATATTCATTTATTATTCACTTGCCAAAAATACATGTAAAAATAACTTAAATTGATAGAATTATTTAAAAGGTATAACATCAAAACAAACAGTCATGAGACAATTTTACCAAAAAAGTTAGGAAGCTATATGTTCAACTAGTTTTATTATTAATCACAGTTATTAAATTTGACAAATACATATATTTTACCTGAGACACTTTACCTGTAAGTTTTATAATTTTAACACTTCAATGCAGTCATGATTTCCCTTTATCCTTGACTTGTTTTTGATTAATACCTTGTGTATTAAAGCAACAGGAGGTATAATGATTGACATTTAGTGCCATCATGGTGACCATATTTTTTATGGCCACCATGAATAAGATAATGTCACAGGTAGTACTGTACCCTTGACTTTCTCTTTGGTTGCTGAGATAAGTAATGAACTGACCCTCATTCAATTTGCTAGGAATAAAAGTATAAAAATCTGTACCTGTAGTAACCTTTATTTCAAGATCAATGGGATATTTGCGATCAAATAAGTTGGCAAACATTGAATTAATCATTGCATGACATCACTCCTTTAGCAGAACATTCTTCCTGAGAAATCACTATATGAAAATAGTAAGTATAAATAAAAGAACAAGTTGAGAAGAGGAACACAATTGGTTCAAATAGAACTACCTACTTGAAACATCAACCAAGCAAAGCGAATCTTTAATACAAATTTCAGAAAACAATCAGTTTTTTTGGTCTCGCCTGCGACGAAAGTCGCGGAAGGCATAGGTGGTGTTTTTCGGCGGCGCGACGTCGTTGGCGGCGTCAACAATTGTTAAGTTTTCTGCTTAAGTCAGTTTGATAGGACTTATTTGTGATAGATCAATGATGTTTTATGTAAAGTTGCATTACTATATAAGTACATTACAGATTGGCGACTATTTCGGGCCTTGTTCCCGTAGGCCATGGTCCAGTGACTGTTAATTAATTACCAATTTTCAAGGTTAAGTTTTCTGCTTAAGTTAGTTTGATAGGAACTACTTATGATAGACCATAATATTTTCTATAAAGTTCTGTTACTATCAGTACATATCAGTTTGACCAAGGAATTGTAATTTAAATATACAATTCCTTAGTTTGAAGATCTCCTCTATGTTATGGTCCAGCAACTTTGAATTAATTAGCGATGTTGCTGTCCATCAGATCGTTTCTTTCTAAATTTACTGACGAAAGGCTAGACATATCGATGTTTATTATTTACAAAGTACTATGTGTCCCATCTTACTTATATCCATGTGGGTAATGTTTAATGAAACAATTTAGGTTGGCATAATTCGTTTAATCTGTCTTTCAATTTTCAATGACAAGGAATACTTATGTGTAATAGGTGGAGTAGTCAATTGTTTTAATAAAATTGCATTTATAACATGAATGGTCATTTCACATTTTTTCTCGAGTGAGTTAACTTCTGTTATTTTCATATATTTTTTATTCATTAACTGAATGATTTTTGACGAGCCTGCGACATCTGTCGCAGAAAGAGCGACATATGGATAGTGATCCGGCGGCGGCGAAGGCGGAGTTAACTAACTACTACAAAGCATAATATTTCAGAAGATAAAGACCTGGATGCTTTATACTTTGCCTTATGTTATGAAGTTTCCGTCTGTCATAATGTCCATTGACACAAATTGTCCTTGATCCCATTTTCATGGTTCAGTGACTACTTGAAAAAAAGTTAAAATTTTTTGTAATCTTAATTTCTCTCTTATTATAAGTAATATATGATAGCTATATTTAGTATGTGCGTACCTTGCGAGGTCCTTATGCCTGTCAGACAGTTTTCACCTGACCTTGACCTCATTTCATGGATCAGTGATCAAGGTAAAGTTTTCGTGATCAAGTCCGTATAACAGATAGTATGAGCAATAGGTCAACTATATTTGGTGTATGGAATGATTGTAAGGTATACATATCCAACTGACGGGTGTTATCTGACCTTGACCTCATTTTCATGGTTCAGTGGTTAAAGTTTGCAATATGTCAACTATATTTTGTGTATGGAAATATTTACGATGTACATGTCAGTCTGGCAGGTTTTATTTGACCTTGACCTCATTTTACGGTTCATTGTCAAAGTTAAGTTTTGTGTTTTAGTCTGATTTTCTTAAACTATAAGCAATAGGTCCACTATATTTAGTGCATGGAATGATTGTAAAGTGTATATGTTTGTCTGGCAGTTATCATCTGACCTCGACCTCATTTTCATGGTTCATTGGTCAATGTTAAGTTTTAATGGTTAAGCTTGTTTGTTAGATACTATATGCAATAGGTCAACTATATTTAAAGCATGGAATGATTGTAAGGTGTACACGTCTGTCTGGCAGGGTTCATCTGACCTTGACATCATTTTCATGGTTCATTGGTCAATATAAATTTTTTCATTGTTTGGTCTGTTTCTTGTTTACTATAAGCAATAGGTCAACTATATTTGGTGTATGGAAATGATGGTAAGGTGTACATGTATTTCTGGCTTCTGGATTTACCTTCATCGGGAACTCTCAAAACCGAATATTTGAAAGCCAATAATCTATAAGAACCGAAACAGTTGAGGAGCTATTTGACCAAAAGGACCTAAAAATAGCCAAACTAAGATAAATAAAATTGAGAATGGAAATAGGAATGTGTCAAAAGACAACAACCCGACCAAAAGCAGAAAACAGCCAAAGGCCACCAATGGATCTTCAACACAGCGAGAAAATCCCGCACCTGGAGGATGGCTTCAGCTGGCCCCTTAACAAAAATGTGTACTAGTTCAATGAAAATGGACGTCACACTTAACTCCAAAACATATAAATGAACTAAAATTAAAAAACATACAAGACTAACAAAGGTCAGAGGCTCCTGACTTGGGACAGGCACAAAAATGCGGCGGGTTAAACATGTTTTGTGAGATTTTAACCTCCACCTATACCTCTAGACAATGTAGAATAAACAAACACACAGCAATACGCACAGTAAAACTCAGTTTAAAAGAAGTCCGAGTCCGATGTCAGAAAAGGTAACAAAAGAAACTAAACAAAATTACAATGATACATAAACTAACAAAGGACTACTAGCAGTTACTTGTAGTAAAACTTTATATTTAGGACTATCAACATAAAACCAATGATCAGTAAAGCAGGCAAGACATTTCAGCGTGTGCACTCTTGTTCAGTTATTACACTATCCGATGACCGACCGTGTGAGACCCTCATGGGTAGCCCAGCAATGTCGTTAAACACCCCCTAGTAGTAGTAGAAACCGCCGTTGATCACTTTTCATAGGAAAACCAAAGAATGGGTGGACCTTTGGACCACGGCTCGAACTTCCATCTCAGAAGTTGTTTTTTGCATTGTATGACTCCGCCTCCTTGGACAAGTAAATAATGAAAGAGTAAAACAAGATATGATATCAATGGTCATAAAATGTCCCTATAAATTTAGATAAAATGCATATTCAACAAATTATCAAAACATAAATTCTGAAAGTGGGAGCAGAAACAGGGACTTCAAAGTTACTCAAACCCATACCATACCCTTCAACATGTCAAACTCCTAAACCTAACCCTGAATTAAAGCATTGTTCCCTTAACTTGCATTGGGGCAAATACATAACCGAGGGGACCTACAAAAAGAAATAACGAAGAGGCGATATTGATGAATTTCTTTATTAGATTATTTCAAATTTTTAGAAATACCAAACCTAAATACAGAGAAATGGGTCGCATATATCCGAAATGTTGTTGATGGGAGACCATGTGTTCGTTTTCTCCCTTTCATAACGACCCCAAGAAGTGTATTTAGAGGGAAAAATTGACATTTTGATTGGATCAGAGACATATAACAGTATTATATGTCTGTGGTTGGATACCTGTTTTTTTTAACGTGTCTGAATTAATATTTCAAAAATATATGCAACTTGATATTCAGTCATTTCCTCAACAAATTCTTTCTCCGTGAATTGAACATGCTTCAAATATTTGTCCCTGGACATTACGCAACCAACAACAAATCAATGAACCGATCGTTTTCCTGTTGT
Source organism: Mytilus coruscus (assembly GCA_017311375.1). Lineage (NCBI taxonomy): Eukaryota > Metazoa > Mollusca > Bivalvia > Mytilida > Mytilidae > Mytilus > Mytilus coruscus. Next base: position 65,498,727 of record CM029607.1, read on the forward strand.
TGGGAATGGAAGAATACCTTCACAATCGGTTTTAAAAATGTGTCCTTGTGACAACATTTAACTCCTCTAAAACCACACGTCCTAAATAGGTCATGAACACATGTATCTCTCTCTCTGATCTGCAAACTTCAATGTAAATCTCTCTTCAAAGCCTACTAAAACATGCCATATGTGTTCATTCTCCGCTGAAAAAAAAGGGACGTTGATTGACTTATTTTTCTCATGAAAAGCACAATGAAGCTTCATTGGTCAACCCTTTTAAATCATCGAATGTACTCAAGACAACATATACATTGATAAGAGACACACTACATGTAAACACCGACTTTTGAATGCACGACTTCTTGATAAAAGATAAGACAAATCGGTTATCTGCGCTGCACTGCCGATTTCATAAAAAAAAAACAAGAGCAACTGGCTAACAATGGTAAGTTGGTTTATTTAAAGACTCACAAAAACAGCAAAAAATAAAATTAGCCAAAAAATCAACAAAAAACTATAAAAACAGTTACAGCAATATCGTCATTGTCAGACCAGGTTTCACTGATATCAGTTAATCAACATAAACTTTGGTTGTAATTATATACAACATTGTTTGTAAACAGCTGAAGACTTTATCTTGCATGGCGAATGAAAAAATGTTCTGACCCCCATATTTGATACTCTGATGTCACATGTTTACTAATTTTGAATACTGCAACTAGTCAATCATTAAAAAGATTCTGCTATGAAATGTTCAAGTTTACAATCATTCTTAAACTCAAGCTGGCATACTGAAACCAAAGGAATTTTATGTATAGTGAGATAAATTTCAAAAATAAATTCATCAAATAAATCAATACAGTCGAATTTAATTTTTATGCGCTATATAGAAACATTCAAAATAGCATATTTGATTACTTTGGAAAAGATGATTCATACACATGTAAAACATGATCAACACACTGAGATTTAAAACTAAAAATAAACCCACCAAGAAGTACAAATTACACACTGAAAACACACACTGAGAGTCAAAATGACACACTGACATTTCAAAAGATACACTAAGTTTTAAAAAAAAAAAAAAAAAAACACACACACTGAGAATTAAAATCCTCATGGTGACATCTAACCCGCTAATGTCTTCCTGTCTCAAAGATGGTAACAAAATAATCACTTTCATTGACACATCGGTGTGTGTCGATTGAAGGCATCAAAAGAACAAACGTATGCTTGCAAGCCTTTCTTACCATCCTAGCTTTTAGAAGCGATAGCTTATCAGAATAATAAGAATGGTAAGAAGGTTGGAGATGTGACGCAATGTTTTGACTTTATCCATTAATGAAGATACATTAATGTGCATGTGTATTTCGAGGTCTCGTAACTTGGAAAGAGTTCTTTCCATGTGCGACTCAACAAACCTGATTAAAAATACTTATTTGGGGAGGAGTATATCGTCAGTGTTTAGGTAACTTAAATGATTTCTCCGTGTTTTATGTGAACTATTAGTTAAAAACGAGATGTTTTCTTTTATTTTGCTTTCTACATATCGATTTTGAAACTGTAATGTTAGACATTTCTGAAGGAATTCGAATCAAATGCCGGACGAGAATGCTTTCGCTCATGTCAGCTTTTTGAAGTTCGTTTACGATACTAGTTATGATTCTTTTGAACAGGCAATACATTGGTCATGATAAAATAAAACGAAAGATACTCAATATAACGAAGCTGTCAAAAGAAAAGAACAAAATCTAGTGAAAAACTTAGTCTACTTCAACTAACTCACTAACTCCATTCTCTTATAACTGTTATAGTATAGTAGAATCTATGGTCACCACCGAGTCCCCACTTTTAAATCCATCGGAAAACGCAAGAGAATCAATTTTGAATCTTTCAAACTATTACCTAAGCACCAAAGATGGATCTCCATGCAATGTCTTAAAAAGAAAGGACATATATTTCTTATTACGCATGCACAGAACGATTTTCCAAAATTACTGTCTCCATTAGTCTTTTCATGTTACACGACTTTTGGTCAGAATTCCTCAGAACTGTCGGTCTCGTGATTGATGACTTAATATAAATTTCCATTCATGTCATGTCTATGCTACCTAGATGTTCTCCTGATAACCCTAAAACCCGCATAATGATAAAAAAATTATCATGAAAATCAAGGCTTATCTATTTACATTGTATGATTTTGTTATATTTGCCAACAGATTATCTTCGGTATACTTGCTTTGGTGGTTACCAGATCTAATAGCATCTCTACAAATGGAACATGCGTTTGTACTCACAGTCGACAACCTGTCTTGTCTGCGCCAAGCAGTTTCGCTCATATTGAAACTTATATTGAAGGTGGTTATTGTCTTCAAACAGCTTTTCAATTACAGGATCCATGGGTTTCGGTATTATATGAGAGACATTTAGCTTTAGAAACATTTTCTGCGGTAAGCTTTAAATTAATAAATGTTTAAACACCATACATTTCATCCAGTCAATTGTATCTCCACGCTTTTAAATATTATTTTACACAATTGCCTACATGTACATGTGTCATGGGTTCCTGACTGAGTAAAACGATTGTTTGACAAATTCCTTTTTTTTGTAGAAAACACAAATTTTACAGATTAATGGCATTTATTAGTTTTGAGAGAAATTTATATTTTACAATAAATCTATAGGGCTGGAATAAATCAAAATTTGAAACATGTACCTTTTATAAACAAAAATGAGTATTTTAGGAATTCGAAAAACGCCATTGGCATGATTGGTGTCATTTTGATAATAACTTACTTTTTAGGTATACATTTTATCAAAATAATGATTACATCTTTCCCGTTTTCTTGACAAATTACTCCCAATTAATTCATCTACGTAATGAACTTATTTAGATTAGACGATTCGAACCAAGTGATGTCATAAATAAGGAAAGGAAAATAATAACTAGACGCTCCTAAATTCTTTACCCAGCAAACCTAAGTTTATTAACCAAGTCACTTTTAAGAGGTTTATATAATCCTTATCTTATGTAATTCCTCTCATACGGATTAATGGAATTCCAACTCCTACGTGTATTATAAGTACATATTAAGAGAAACATATCTAGCAGCAAACGGTTTGAAATGCTACTGACTACTTACATAAAGTCGAACGGCTAATCTAGTTGCACATATAATAGAATAATCTATTCAGTTATTTTATATAAAATACGGAGATGTGGTATTATATGCCATGCAATGAAACACAATCCACCAGGATCCAAACGACGAGAATTGAAGCAACTTAAGGAAACCGTACGGCTTTCAACAGTGAGTAAAACTCACGTTGTAAAGTCAGCTCCGACAAGACAACGTGTACAACAATTCCATTGAAAAACAACGGTCTGATTTAAGACAAAACAAATATGACCGACAGCAACTAACTACAATCACCAAATTACAGGCTCCTTACTTGGGATACTTAAGGATGTACTTAGGTGAAATTGAAAAATCTACAATTTATAATTGATACTATAAGTAAAAGAGCATTAGTTAAGGAATAAAATAAGCTAAAAATATCGATATGTTATGGAGCTCCTTTTCGAGATATTTAATTTTCAAAAATTGGCGAGAAAATACTGACTCGACTTTTACCTTATATTTGCATTGGTATTATTTGGGTCTCAAATCGAAAGAAAAGAAATCTAGACTCTTCTTAAATTTTGGTAAATGACCTTTATGAGCTATTGAAGTCTTATATGAAAAGAAAAATTGGTGTTATGGTGCAAAATATTTTACCCTGTATCGTAGGAAAAAACCAAGGAATCCGAACATCTGACAAAATTCCTAAACCTCACCACACCCAGAACCAATCTAAGGGTTCTCACAGTTACTCTGCTTATATTATATTAAAGATCATAATGCTGTATTCACGGAGTTAAACTAAAGAAAATGTTTTTGAATCTTTGTTATCTTGACTATAATTATACACAATACACATAGTGTGCCAATATTAAAAATCTATGCATGAAATGAATGGTAATACTTTCATTTTGTTGTTCTGGCGCTAATTGCGGAAATCTACATTTTTGGTGCTATTTAAACAAATATCAATTCAAAAAGTAAATGGGGAATGTTTTATAGAATTTTGAGCAGGGAATGTTGAAAGTATTATCCTAAAAGAAATAAGAATGAAAAGAAGTATTGTGAATCTCTTGGATTTTGTCAGTTGTATAAGTAAGGAAAATGTTAAAGTTGAGACTCATATAAAATGTTCCTTGAAAGGTTGGTATGGTGAGAATAAACAAAGACGTGTTTGTCAATACTGAATGCCCATCAAGCTATCCCGGTAAGTATATGAGTAAAGAATTTCCAATTTTCCTATATATCTCCATGACATTAAAACTTTTCAAACGTTTTACTATCCACCAGTTGGGTATGATTCTTTGTATGAATATGGTTAATACGCATTTCAAAAACATAAGAATACAAAATAATGCAACGAACTTGATATTCACCGATTGTGTAGAGAAAAAATATGTGTAAAGGAACCATGAAGTTATAACAATAAACATATCCGTTATCGAGATGGATCATGCCTTATGTTCTTGACGGATTCGGAGGTCCATTTCAAACTAAAAGATTAAAATGTAAATTTGTTTTTCGAATCAATTTCGTATAAACAAAGTTTATGAGTTCTTATTAGCGAAATTCAACATAAGTTACACCGAAATTAAAAAAAATGCAGGAACAAATAACGGATTTAAATCATTACTTTCAAAGCTTTATTTTTGGACTTGCATATGGTATAAACTTCAAATGTAAATTCATAAAATGTGCGAAAAATTTTGATCAGACAAAGATATAACAAATACAAATGTACAAGTAACTGTATTGCGAGAGCTGTGAGAGCCATAATTGTTGATTAAAGAACACAATGCTGCATTAATGTTGATTAACAGCTAAGATACAGCAGTTCTTGCTCGGCATTAATAATACATGATAAATAAATCAGGTAAAACAAATGAATATTGTATTAACCTATTGAGATCAATATATTTGTAGGCCGTATACATTGCGATACAGGTCCGTGTGTCCATGGATACTGTCACAGTTCAAACTTTGATAGAGGAAAACCACACTGGTGTATATGTGATCCTGGCTATACTGGACAGGAATGTGATACTAGTTAGTTATTTTGAATTTTCATTATTAGCCAAACGATGAAATGAACATGAAAAGGAAAACATAAAATGAACAAGTCTGCTAGTGGTTGTCTATGTCATATCAAAATGTGTTTTTCTACCTTTTTTTATTTGGAGAATATAATGTTTGATCTTTGGTATTTTCTGTTTTATTCATTTACATTTTGTTGTTGTTGTTCTGGACGATTTAGAGCTTGCAATATTGACTAGATATTATATTTTTATTAGTTGTTATTTGTTTTGAACTAGCTGTCAGTAACTGCGAGTACTCTTAGATCTATACTTAGTTTTTTTTTGTTGTTGTTGGGATGTGTAAAACTCATGAGTTAACCCTTTTCAACTTATTTTTATAGTTTGTTATTATGTTTTACTCTTACTACACTGTTCCAGGTTAAGGGGATGGTTTGGCATCAGCCAACTCGTTTAACCTCACCACATTCTGTTTGTTCATGTCCATAGTCAGGAGCCTGTAATTCAGTGGTTGTCGTTTGTTGCTTTATATCACATTTGTTTTTCGTTCATTGTTTTGTACATATCTCAGACTGTTAATTTTCTCGTTTGAATTGTTTTACATTTGTCAATTCGGGCCTTTTAATGCTGACTATGCGGTATGGGTTTTGCTCATTGATGAAAGCCTTACGGTGACTTATAGTTGTTAACTTCTATGTCATTTGGTCTCTTGTCTCATTAGCAATCATACCACATCTTCTTTTCTTTTTGAGTACATTTCAAGAATGAAATAATAACATGCCTAAATTTTGAAATTGAAAATGAGTGAACGAATATTGAAAAAAAAATACCAGTCAGAAAAACACCTCAAATTTTTATATTTGTAGTAGCACGAAGCTTTTTTTTTTTTTTTTTGTTATTCAAACACACCTACTCTGTTTTTATGACTCATTAGAAAGGTATTTCACTTGACCCAAATGTTTCATTGTTTTGGTATTGTGAATTTTAAATGTTATTAAAATATGTAGCCAAAATATAATAATATAATAGAATCTGAAGCGAGATGATGTGTCAAATATTTTTGGTTTATACGTTTTCAAGATAAAACAGTAAACTTCAAACACGCTTGAACGTATAAAGATGGACCCGACGTCCTCTTTTCGATAAAATTATTTACCATGTTTTAGATTTATGAAATGTAGCCGGGGTCAGAGATGCAAATTAATGCTTTAAAAGATCAATATTTTATCTTTTGTGGATTTTTTTAGATGGAATTGATGCTTATGCATATTAAAGTCATATGAAGCGAGTTTCTTTAAGTCATTTGAAACTTTAAATTTGAAAAAATGTTGACTATGTTTTATATACATGAAATGCTAAGTTTTACTATAAAACAAGTGTTCGTGAACTTCCTTGTAAAGAAAATCTTTTATATTATCAAAATCTTCATTAATGTACTGCTATTGAATTACCGGTATTGTCTTCCCGTGCACTAGTTCGCCGATGTTTACCCGTATGCAGTGATCTTAACTCCGGATCGCTCTTTAAAACTTCGGCCACCGCACAGCGCAAGTGCGAGGGGAAACCGTGATGAAGAATGTAAACAAACGTACACTTGAAGGTAAATAATAATAACTGATTCTTAAAGAGAAAATAAAATACACTAAATCGTTTAACAAATGTTGAAGAAAAGTTGATTTAACAAATAGGAAAGCATGGACAATATACAAAAAATGTCATGGCTCTTTCAATTCAATTAACTTTCACGTACTTTACGTACTACTCTGTTTTGATTGAATCCGGTAAACTTCGGCAACATACTCATGTGATACTTGAAGTTAATTTATTTAGCTTGCAAACAACCGAGTAATTAGCTTGCGATCAACAATCACGGAATGAAATATTTGTTGCCGATAATACGTTATAGATAGTAATAAATGTAAAACAAATCATACAGGACATTTGAAATTATAATGTTTTGGAAATTATTTAACCAATGCATGTATATATACAAAAGTAAGTCCTCTATCCACGATTGTTTTAAACATTTATTACGAATTCATAACATGTAATCTAAAAACTATTTCATTCAGTGATAACTTTGCCTGGTAATTAAAAGCGGAAGTTTACCAAACGTGACCTTAATTTACAATCAACAGATTTTTTTTAATTTGAAGATTCATATGACTTTAAATATGCAGATGTATTTGCATCTACCATAATCAACTACTAGTATTTTGCGAAAATTTGTCTTTAATTGAAAAGTTTACAAATATCAAGAAGCTCCATACTAGAATTTGAGTATAAGCACGTATATTAAATGCCAAAAATCCTATATGATGCACCTTAAACTTATAAAGGCCATAGGAAAAGATGCAAACAATTTAAATATACCAACTTGGCCATGTTTTACCTTCTCTAATAAAGAGTTCTATTTTTGGGCTTAATTTCAAAAGGATATCGACCTGGGTCCGTATGCATAAAGCTACTAAGTTAAGATTTGTTCCGAACGGACGGACTTTTCGTCATTTGCAACGATAAATTAGTACTACGATTGGATTTCTTAACTCAAGTGGTTTTATACATACGGGCCCTGAACTTAAACACACGACAATAGTCGCAGATGACTGCTATCTGAAGCAAATGAATGGTTCGCGATTATTCAAGTTCTATGTTCTTTCCTTTTAATGGAATAATAACTAAATCATAGCGATAGTTTTCAGTCAAATAGTTGAAAGGTATTAAACTAAAATAATATATCCGAAATCAGTTTCAAACTGTTCTAAGTTCATAAATTGTATTAAGCAAGACGAAAAACAAAATCGCCTTTATTTAGTTCAGAAGGATTTGTTTGTCAGCGTTGTTAGTAAAAAAACCTTCACAGTCGGTAATTATATTTCAGCTATAAAGTGATTCCAGACATTAACAAAAATGGCAAAATGAAGAATATCAAATCTTGAAGGTACATTCTAAAAAAATCAATGTCCATTGTTTACCCAGTTTTGGGAAAATCTCTTTACATGAATTTAATGGCAACAATGAGGGATTGCCTAATATAGATTTAAATTGGCACGGCAGTTCAAATGTAGGTAATAGATGAAACTAAGTTTCACAGAACCAATCCTTCATTTGTATGGTGTCGTTTTAGAAAGGCGTTGTTCCAGTCTGAAACAAATCAAAATATTGTTGGACATATGTATTGATAAGTTTGATTTCAAGAACACAATCTTTAAAAGAAAGTACTATATATCAGCCATTTCTAGACTAAAATAAAATGACAAGATGAGAAAAGCCTATAATTGCTTACATCCACTTCATTTGAACTGGTGGATAGTTGTCTCATTGGCAATCATACAACATCTCTTTATTTTTATAATTGAGTCTCTAACTTGTCAGTAAGAAAGTTCAAGGTGAAAACATTTACTTGTGCAAACTTAACCTTTTTAGAACATTGTTTTGTAATATCATGACGGTATGTAAAAAAATGGTGGCCCCAGTAAAACTTTGAAAAAATAATTTATCATTGTCAAAATGTTCTGAAAGATCGTTTTAGTGTGGTGAATTAAATGCATATTCAGGACGAGAACATGTTGATGCGATATGATAATGAACCTTGCTTTGACTGAGCCACATTTTCTACGTGCTAGTTCATTATGTAAGTCCACAAGAAGAAATGTCACCCTACCCGACACATTATTCTGACGCCGATTCGACCAGTCTTTGCTCTTACTCCTAATACCGCATGCTTAGCCGAGAACCAGCAAATCTATATACCATTTTTAACCCAGGACCTCCCATACTCGAATCAAGAATGCTTCAACGAGACGAATAAGTTGGTTAGATACTTTTTGACAAACGCATTATATATTTGTTTAATTTATTTCTTTTTTTCTGCGCAGAGCATGTCTGTACACGATCGAAGATTTCGGTGGCTGGAAAGTGCTATGACCTTATCAACAATAACTTAGTACATCACAACCTCAGTCATGTACCGGAATATAATTTTGCAGGTGATTTTTATCATAGTAATTCTTATATACATGATATACACCATTCTTATATTTTAAACATTATCTCCTTTTAAAATTGTTCACATGCATAATGACTTTTGGTATATCTATTTTTAATTATTGAAATATCAGCACAAATACGAACCAGTAAAATTAAACAACCTTCAAGGAAAACTGGACACCCCCACCCCCTCCCTCAAAAAAAAACAAAACAAAACAAAACAATACAACAAATAAAAACAAATTTAACGAAGAAAAAGCAAAGACCAAACAAATAAAACGCAAAAAGCAAAAAAAAAAAAAAAACAAAACAAAACAAAAAAAACAAAACAAAACAAAACAAAACAAAACAAACAGTCGAGGAAAAACAACCTGAAAATCATAAACGGCATTTTATTAAATTAGAATATATAAATAGAGGTATTGATTTTATTTATTTATCTAGTATATTCAATGACTCTACCATCCATAGTCAAATACCTCCATATTTTGATAATACAGAACCACCTATTATTTCGTATTCTTATAAAAACAAACCAGCAGAAGTTTGATTTTTAATTATACGTCAGTTACAACAGACGTCAATATAGAAAATAATGCTCATTCCACTTGAGACTGTGAAACATCTAGTTTTAGATATGTTTCGTATGGCCATGTCATTACAGGAGACCTCAACATCGTCGAAGACCGTAAGGTCAAGACTTTTCTTAAGAAAGGACCTAAATATCGTCCTCCATCTATATTAGATTGGAAACAGTGTCGTCAGGTCATTAAAGATGCTTTGTCTGCCTACTTTATAAATTGGTGTAAACGTGAAAAATCTGATTAAAATCTCTAGACAGTTATTTGAATAACATTATGAATACTGTTGATATCCGTATATCTCATTTTGAAAACAATTCTGAAATTGATAATAGGGTCCATGATATATCCATTTCTAGAATAAAAATAAACTCAAGACGATTAGTACTGCAAAGCGGTTTGTGTTCGTCCCGGCAGACGAAGCAGTCGATAATGTAGCGGTGGTGTGACGCATATACTACACGGAAGTTCTCCAAAACGAAATTATCAATTCGTCTACATTGAGGTCCGCACGCTTCAAAGAGAGTCAAATTGTAAACAAGCATATCACTGCCACTACCCAGCTTAAAGCCTCTTCCGAACAATTGAAAGTCCCGACTATGTACTGGTTACCTAAATTACACAAACAACCATTTAAATTCCGTATCATCTCCGCATCGAGTAAGTGTTCTACTACTAATCTGTCAGTGCTTCTAACTACCTCCTTACTACTATCAAAGAACTTGTTATTAACTTTTGTACTAAAGCTTATGAAAATAATGGTATTAATCATTTTGGAATGTTAAAAATTCATTAGAGGTTTTAGATAAAATATGTGCTTTTGATGGTCCTTTTAATTCTGTTGACAGTTATGATTTTTCTACTCTCTACACTATACTTCCACACAATCTTATCAAGAAAAAGTTTTCATATTGAATTAAATGGTCTTTTGAAAATCTCATCGCAAATTTATTTGCTGTAACTCGTTTAAAGCCTTTTCTGTAACGAAAAGTAAAGTATACTAGATACACTTACTGGAAATGTGAAGATATGATTGAAGCTTTAAATTTTCTCCTCGACAACATATATGTACGTTTCGGCGATAAAATGTATCGACAGGTAGTAGGTATTCCTATGGGAACTAATTGCGCCCTTTAATAGCAGATTTATTCCTGTATTGCTATGAATTTCAGTTTATGACCAAACTCAGTAAAGACACGTCATTGTTACATTTGGTTAATACATTCAACAATACCTACCGTTATCTTGATGATATTTTTCGTTAAATAATCCAGAGTTCTCTAAATATACTACCGAAATTTACCCAAAGGAACATACTTTAAATAAATCTAACATAAACAGCAGTAGTTGTCCTTTTCTAGATTTAGACATTTCAATTTTAAAGGAAACTCCATAATAAAATTTACGACAAAAGAGACGATTTTTCATTCCCTATTGTTAATTTTCCTTTTTCGACGGCGATGTTCCTTTGGCTTTATCATACGGTGTTTATATATCCCAACTCGTTCGTTATGCCCGTGTGTGTAGTGATGTCATAGATTTTTACGAACGTAATCAATTCATCACTGATAAATCATTAAGTCAGGATTTCGTTACCATAAATTTGCTTTAAACTTTTACTAAATTCTTTCATAGATTTGATTACTAGTAGTAAATTTGGCTGTACCTGTAGAAAACTTATTAAAAACGGTATTTCACATCCTAAATTTTACGGTAATATTGTACTAAAAGCGCGGAAATCACTGTGTGATCCGTGTAAACTCATCGAACCTTTAAACAAACTTATTAGTAAAGGTTATCTTACCAATGTTGTAATTAGATCTTTGAATATAGTTTACATTGGCACAAATATCGATTTTGTCATCAGCAAATTAAAACATAACTAAATTTGTATTCTTTTCAAACTTTTTTTGGGATGTATAAATACACATCCACGTTCATTTTCTATATAGAGATTACTCTATCTATATATTACATTATACATATTTATTAACAGGTTAACTCCTAACTATCCTACTGCCTGTCGATACTTTTATTTTGGCATTGCACAAGTCATGTCTTCTTTGACTGTCCATGATTTTAAAACACTAAATCCCTGGAATGTGTTTTAGTTGATTTTAGCCTCTGATGCATGATTTTTATTATTAATTGTTTTGACTTTAAACTAGCTTTCAGTAACTGCGAGTACTCTCAAATCGTACTTTCGTGTTAATTTGACCTGTTGATACAATTTGTAATGTATTTTGTTATTTAATTTTTACTTATTCAGTGTTATATCTAGTCTCACTATTTTTAATATATACCACCTTTGATAAGTGTTTAGTATAACAATAAATTTTCACTTTTGTTCTCATACTAGGAACAACAAAATTATTTCCGTACTCCATGTATGCCTTACAACAAAATTATTTTTATTTACCTGTGTACGTTATTCTATTTGGCGACATTTTGTCCAAGGTTATGGTTGTCTTTTGATATTATTTTACATCTAATCCCTTGTTTTATTAATTTTGTATTAACATTGTGTCATAGATCAAATTTATTCGTTCAGTGTATGTTCACTTGTTTTTGTTAATATGTCTTTTGATTGAGTTAAGCCATTTCAATTGATATTTTATATTGCGTCTTTCTATGTTGTGTGATGTTACACTATTGTTTCAGGTAGGGTGAAGGTTGGCGCCTATTTAAACGTTTAAATCCGCTGCATTTGTTTGCACCTGTCCTAAGTCAGGAACCTGATGTTCAGTGGTTGTCGTTTGTTGATGTGGTTCATAAGTGTTTCTCGTTTTTATATAGATTAGACCGTTGGTAATCCTGTTTGAATGGTTTTACACTAGTCATTTTGGGGCCCTTTATAACTTGCAGTTCGGTGTGGGCCAAGGCTCAGTGCTGAAGGCCGTACTTTGACCTATAATGGTTTACTTTACAAATTGTAACTTGGATGGAGAGTTGTCTCATTGGCACTCATACCACATCTTCTTATATCTAATTATAATTTATATGGATGAATTAGAAATTAATACGGTCTATAGAAAATCATAAATTGACGAAAGACTGAGACTTGAGATGCAATTAATTACATTGACCATGTAATTGTAATGCAATTAATGACATTTGAAAATCAACGGAATTGTAATGCAATTAATGCATGTAAATGACGCCAGGTCTGAGTCGAAATGCAATTTTCACCTTTCCAGATATTTATTTGTCATAAGCAACATGGACTCCACCGTGAATTAAAAAAATGCCTATTCTTGCGGATTACACAATTTTCCTCTGGAAATTGTTGAGGTGCGTGTTGCTAAATCTTAAGTATTCTATGTTATGTGTAAACTTTCTGCCCTTCCGTCTTTTTTTCTTTCGGCAATTGCTATTCTGTTCATTGGCGGCTAGTAAATTGTGATAGCCTCTTTGTGTAGTTTTATCTTAAATTCTTCACACTTTGAATGCTATTTTCGGATTTTATTTGAACAAAATATTTACTTATTCAAAAGGAAATGCAGCACTTCAAGTATTTGGTAAAACACTTAATTATACCTCCTTTAAATTTCACTACCACTACAGGCATAATATGGCTTATAATTTGACTGATTCAATTAGATGAGTTTTTCCTTAAAATAGACTAAGTGTTATGTGTTATAATCAGTTATACTGTGCTTAATCAGACTTTGACCTATAAAGGTTTACTTTTATAAATTTTGACTTGGATGGAGAGTTTATCATTGGCACTCATACCACATCTTCTTATATCTATTCAACTTATGTTATTATTTTTATCAATTCACACATACATACAAACGTCATTGAATAAGGAAAATATGAAACTGTGATCGTAGTTGAAGATAATAAGGGTTCTATACTTTTAAAGGTTCTATATACCCATTGAATGAAGATTGCATTGTGTCTACTTCCTCTAACCCTTTGGTAAGAGGAGTGTATTGTTATTGTGGACAAACACAAGCGTTGCTGTATTCCAATCATTCACTCTCCATGTGTGGGTGTAAAGGAGGACAAATGCGAAAACTTGATGGAACATGTACAAGTAAATATAATAATTACCGTTACTGTAACAATATTTTGTTCATAAATCTTGTTTTCGTTCTTTGTATTTGAACTAACTATTCATTTCTAAACTTTATTTTTCGTACAAATATCTTTGGACAACCTTTGCAAATTTGCATTCTAATCAACACAAATTTACAGCCATCACCTCATACGATACCCATCACAGACATTTCAGATGGGTTGAAGTTGAAACGGAGAAACGATCCTTTGTTTACCAACAATGATATTCATGACATCAATTTGATTAATGTACTTATTATAAGTCAGTCAAATTTACAATACCGTCATATTTTATCAATATCTTCGAATCACCCTCAACACATATTGCAACTGTACTTTTCAACTGCAAACACATTAATATTGACTTGATGTCTAAACCTACTGATTGCACCTGTCCAATTTCCAAATTCACATATAATCTTTTATCATATACTTGTATAAAATATTACTAAAATTTTACAGTTCAATAACATTTGAAAATATTAAAAGGCTATGAAAGGATTACTAGGTTAATTGATCAGATTCCTAAGAATTTCCTCAGCGGGCTGATAAAGGAACCTTTATTGACTGCTTCCGGAATGTTATCTGATGCCTTTCCGTTAATTTCCGTGACGTTTATCACATGTAACTTCGTGCATTTCCGGAAATTTGTTCGAAAACGACAACACAGTGCGGAAAACCGCAAGTGATTTAAGACTTTTCACAAAATGGTTGAGGAGCAAATTTCAAACTAAGAACATGATTGTTGTGACAAGATAAATAAAATGCTTGTAATATCAATAAAAACAATTAAAGTTAAGAAATTTGTATTTGGTTGTCTGTAAATTATTATCTTAAATTCATGGAAAGACAAAATTTTAATTAATAGTTCTTGTCTGTATTTCTTCTGTTGAAGTATATGATAAAGATAATTACATGTCATTTATCATATCAGACCCTTTATCGGCCCTCGTTCATGATGTCAGCCCTCGAGCCTGCAGTTCTTGGGTTGATATCATGACCTAGGGCCGATAAAGGACTGATATGAAAATGTCATGTAATAATCTATACATATTGACCGCTTTAAAACTACGTATTAGATACAATACAAAGGTAACAAAGAAACAGGCCGGTAACAACCGTTGCCGGATAGTTTTCTGCACGAGTAGTCAGGTGAAGGTCCGAGGCGATAGCCGAGGACCTTGACCTGACTACGAGTGCAGAAAACTATTCGGCAGTTTGTTTCCGGCCTGTTTTTGTTACCTTTGTTTTGTATCTGACTTGTACGACGTTTCAAGAAAGAAGTAGTACATTTTGCATGTAGAAGAGGTATCAAAATTTAACAGATTAGAAACTGAAATGGCCATATACCAGTTAATGTAAGTTACAGTAAGACAGTTTAAACAAACTTTTTTTTACTTCCTTCAGCCTATAGATTTTTCTAAAGAAATTCAAGAATTTAATAATTTCATAAAAAAGAACCATGTCAAGTAAAAGATGAATGTCGTACACATTTTAGACTTTTAAAAATGCATCTTCGCAAGTAAGTAATGTATGAAAAAGATTTCAGAGGTAAGCAAGCTAACGTTTGATTTTATTTGGGGCAAAACGGAAAGGGGGTTAAAATAAATTTAAAATAAACAGGCTTGATCCTTTTTGTTGAAAACATGCAGGATGTGTCATTCCATTCCCCACTCCGCCTTAAAAATAATAAAATCGTACGTTTGCTCCAAAATATATAAATTCAATAACAATATAAAAATGAATTTCCTATTTCATTAGTGAATGAAATGGTATGAAAAATCGATTTTGTCTTGTTATTAGATATATATAGGCATATATTTTGGATTTTTTTTTAATTAATGCTTATAGGTTTTATATATGTCTCTAATAGTGTTGGTCAGGATCAAACACGTGTCACAATATGATCCAATCGCAGCTTACCGTCCAAAGTTGGTGACATAAGTTGAATGATTTTCTTCAAGATTTGCTGCCTATTTGAACAAGTATTACACGGACACTTTTTATTTATAGGATCAATCGTGCATTGGTGAGTTGATAGGATTTTATCTTTTGATTAGATTAGATTTGATTTTTATATATATTTCCTGTCTTTTTATTGAAATATAAACGTCGGTACCAGCATTTCTTTACTTTCAGCATTGTCCAGAATACTATTCATGTCCATATATTGAAAAAAAATACATTTATGGACCGACCATTTAGCTTCAAAAGGGGTATGTTTTTTTCTGAGTAAGAAAATGATTTAGTTTATCAACGCTATCACCCACATATTTTTTTCGAAATTAGCACTATTATATACGGTAGTCGGAAAATCAGGAATCAGAACATTATTTTGTCATCTGATTGACCACAATATATTTTTCTAATAAAATTGGGGATCAGAATATTTTTAGGAAAAACATAACTCCCTTTTGAAGTTAAATGGTCAATCCCTTAGTGTACTGATATGAATAGTAATATACTGGAATTGTTTGAAAACATATAGTTATTGATGCCAACGTAAATATTTTAATGAAAAGACAAGAAATATGTCGGTGAAACAAAAGTTCAAATCTAATTGAAATTTAAAGTGCCCATGAACTCACTGATCATGCACGAGTGATTCTATTCATAAAAGTGTCCGTGTAACAACTAAAAAGTGTCCGTGTATCATCTAAAAGTGTCCGTGTAACACCCGTTAATGTATTGTTTTCTATAGCTCTGCTGGGGCAAAGTCGTACAACATAAGTATAATCCATAATCTAGAAACACAATTTTAAAATAATGATGGAATTAACCGTTACTTATTCCAGTCAATTTGCAAAACGTAATGAAAACAAAATATATATACTCTTTTCTAATGAAGAGTGTGAGGTCCGTGATATAAAATTAAATGAAATAAGGAGTTAACGAACAGTCATGCGACATCATCTTTTAAAGGCGCAAGTGTTGCTAAAACCCTGTACTGAACACTCGTTCACATATTATCTAATTCTGATTTGTGTCAACAACCTCACAGCCTTAATTCATTACATAGGAGTATATGTGTCTTGTTGTTTACGTTTTGCACGTTGTGTGGAATAATACTAGATGTTTGTATTTGATACTTATACTACAGAACATGATGCAGAAGTGGTCATAAGCTTTCTAAAATGTCAACTTTGTATCATCCCTTATAAATGTTATAGACAGCTATTCGTACACCGTTCACAAGTATACCTAAATGCAGTTCGTTTTCGTTAATTCAATTATTTTGTTTTGGAATGAAGTCTTTAATTTGAACATGTTTTCATTCATATTTATGAAAAAACATGTGAAAGAAGCGCTTTGTATGTACATCTATCAACGGTCAATGAATTTATAGCTTTAAAACTACTAAAGAACCATTCATTTCTTCTAATTAAGTCGCCAAAACGGAGTTTTGGAGACTTTATGTTTTGTCCCGTTTCTTATTATTATTATTATTATTTATTATTATTATTATTATTATTATTCTTAACCCTAATTTGTCCGACCATTTTCTTCCAAGCCTTAAATGATGGAAACTTTATATTTGGTATGATGTTGGGGTAGTATCCCTAGGGTGCATTCACTATTTTTATTTCAAATGGGGTCAACATGGCACTTTTGGGGCCGGAACATGGGTGGGGTCATTTTTCGACTATTGATTCGCTACTGGTAGAACCTTTCAGTTTTGTGTAATACAAGAGAACGATGTCCAGGTGTCCATTCCACATTTTTATTTCAGCCCGGGGTCATCTTGGCATTATTTTAGGGGTCAATTTTCATGGAACATTCTAGAACAATAGTCATGTGATTAGTCATGTGATAGTGTTGAATTATTCCTATGTACTTTTTATGATAGATTATTACAGGTAGCACCATATGTAGCTGTAATTCGACTTTGGAATTTTCAAAATGGCCGCCGTTACCATGGAAACTGCAAAATGTGAATTTTTTAAAATGCTTCAAATTTAATGAAATTTTACAGAGCTGTTAACGAGTGTATATAGATTTGGAATTTGACTTTGGAATTTCCAAAATGGCCGCCGTTGCCATGGAAACAACAAAATGCGAAAATCTAGATTTGGTCCAATCTTTATGAAACTTGACAGTAATGTGACCTGTCATGTAGATGTGCCATCTGACTTTGGAATTTTCAAAATGGCTGCCGTTAGCATGGAAACTGCAAAATGTCAAAAATTCAAAATGCTCCAAACTTAATTAAACTTTACACAAATGTTGACTGTCTTATGTAGATGTGGCATTTGACTTTGGAATTTCAAAATGGCCACCGTAACCATGGAAACACGAATGCCTAAATTTGAAAATTGGTCAAATTTTATGAAACTTGTAAGTAATGTAACCTGTCATGTGTAGATGTGCTATTCGACTTTGAAATTTAAAATGGCTGCCGTTGCCATGGAAAACACAGAACAATGGTTGGGGCCGTTTTGGCGACTTTTGTGTTAGCATCCTAACACAGGATTACTTGTTACATTTGAATTGCAAAATGGAAATAGCGAGTTAAAGCCAGCTTTTCGTTAGTTGTATGTTATCTATAAATCGCTGTAATGTTGGCATTTAAAGCAATGCAGTCAATGCTACTGCACTAATCATCGGGACTCAAAACATCACTTTGAATGTTATCTGGCAGTAAAATGATGGAATCCTATACAAACTATGTAATATAATTACTGATAGATATAATCTTCGATGAGACACAAAAAGGGAATTTTCATGCAGACCGAAATAGAACATTTACAAGACAATTTCAAAATTATCTCCATCAGTTAGCATAGCATATACATCAGTTGTAAAAATAACTTGCATATCAAATTTTTCAAGATATGAGTCTTTGCATTCTGTCCGACTACTGTGTACATGGTACGTGTTTGAACACTACATTAATACCCACCTGCGTCTGTGAAAGTGGATACACAGGACTGAGGTGCGATACAAGTACGTAACTATATATACATTGTTTTCAATTTTGTTTTACAGCTGCAACATAATTAACAAGAATACCATTTTCAAATGTGGTTATTATATAAATTATCGAAGTAGTAATACTTTTGATTCTTAAACAAAATAATACTCAACGATCATGACAATGAGTTTTAACACCTGAGTAAACAAACAAGAAAAATAAGAACCAAAACAAAGGAAGAGAATCACAGCTATAACTAACGGCAATGATCATAATTGAGGTGCAGCATAGAAATGCATGAATTCACGGTGTTAGTTGTATAACTTATTTGATCTATAATTGTTTCAAAACATTCAGAGGAAAATAGAAGATCTTGGTGTTTTTGTGTGATAGGAAGACAAAGAAAGAACAATATAATTTTGTTTAGGTTTCCGTTGTACTCTCTAGCTATAAGACATATATTTTTGCTTTCAAGATTACAAGTCATTAATGTTTCACTCTGCAGTTTTTGTTCTTTTGGGAATACATTTATTGTGGTGCACTGTACTTATTATATCACATTTGTGAACTAGTAACATTCTTCATAAATCATTTATCAATACATGAAATCATACCAATAGTAGAATGCATTTAATAACTATTCAAAGAAAACAAAGCTTTCCAATTTATACAAGAATACCACGTTTCATTTACATAAGACTTGCCATTGGCGCTCAAATCAAAACTTTTAGGAGGCCATGAATAATTTCAAGTTGAAGAGCATTGAAAACCAAAAGTTCCAGAAATTTGGGAAAAATATGGCTTTGGCTTTGGATAAAACATTATAGTACTGTCGAAAGATTTTAATGTTTTATCACCACCTAATGTACAGGAATGACTGTACAAGTGACATTGTATTTCATTACAGAAACACTGATCACAGGACTTTCGATACCCATCAAACGTCTAAAAAAGTAAAATAACAAAAATACCGAACTCCAAGGAAATTCAAAACTTAATGTCCATTATAAAATGGCAAAACAAAAGCTCAAACACATCAAACGAATGAAAACAACTGTCATTTTCCTGACATGGTACAATAAAAGATAATCAAAACCTAATGATTATAAAGTCTCAAAACGAATGCAAAGAACCCTTACTCAAAGCTTACGTCGCAGATAAAAAGAACGCCATGGTTTTGTCTGTTTTTTCGACTTATGATTTTTTGTCCTTTTAGTTAATGTTGGGTATTACAACTTTGTTTAAGATATTTAGATAAAATACTTCGCCGAGCGCAGCCTGATACGACCGCAGAGGTCGAACCCTGAACAGTTGGTGCAAGTTTGGACACAATATTCAAGCTTGATACTGTCTGAATTTGGATTGTGATAATTTTTTTACATAATATAGGTTTCTGACACAAAATAAATGTGGTAAAAGATCTTAAAAATTTGAAATGGGTTCGAATATTTGTATTTAATTTTTAATTGAATATTTCTTGCTATCGCGCAATACTGTGCAATCGGATATTTATAGCCATTGCGCAATACTGTGCAATTGGATATTTCATGCTATTGTGCAATACTGTGCAATGGGATAGTTCTTGCTATTGCGCAATACTGTACGTGGAATTGAAGATTTCTTGCTATTGCGCAAAACTGTGCAATTGATGATTTCTTGCTATTGCGCAATACTGTGCAATTGAAGATTTCTTGCTATTGCGCAATACTGTGCAATTGAAGATTTCTTGCTATTGTGCTATTGCGCAATACTGTGCAATTGAAGATTTCAATACTGTGCTATAGCGCAATACTATGCAATTGAAGATTTCCTGCTATTGCGCAATACTGTGCTATTGCACAATACTTCATATAATTTACACATCATGTTTGGTGTGTATCTCCTGCCATATCAGTATTTTATGCTTTATATATAAATTAATGTAAAATGAAAAATTAAAAAAAAAAAAAAATTATGAAAATAAAATCCCCAAATTTGTTGTTACCCCTTTAGTAATTACCCCAAACTCAATTCCAGCTTTCTCTTTATAGTATGGTCCCTTGCAGTACAATTGCAGAGAGATCTATTCACTTAAACACAAGTTATTGTCTGGAAACTAGAAAAATGCTTGTTTTGGCCCCTTTTTTGCCCTTATTCCTGAAAGTTTGGGGCAATTACCCCAAACTCAATCCCAGCCTTTCCTTTGTGGTATGGTACCTTGCATTACAATTTCAAAGAGATCCATACACTAAAACACAAGTAATTGTCTTGAAACTGGAAAATGCATGTTTTAGTCCATTTTGGCCCTAATTCCTGAACATTTAAAGCAATTACCCCAAACTCAATCCCGACCTTCCCTTTGTGATATGGAACCTTGTGGTACAATTTCAGAAAGATCCATACACTTACACACAAGTTATTGTCCGGAAAAACAAAAATGCATGTTTTTGGCCCCTTTTTGGCCCTTAATTTCTAAACTGTTGGTACCATAACCCCCAAAATCAATCCAAACCTTACTTTTGTAGTATTGAACCTTCCGGTAAAATTTCATAGAGATCCATTCACTTAAACTAAAGTTATTGTCTGGAAACCAAATGTGTCTTCAGACGACGCCGATGACGACGACGACGACATCATACCAATATATAAAAAGAGGCAAAAGATACCCGAGGGCAGGCGAAAGATACCAAAGGGACATTCAAACTCATAAGACGAAAATAAACTGACAACGCAATGGCTAAAAAGAATAAGACCAACAGACAAACACCAGTACACAAAACACAACATATAAACTATAGACTAAGCAACACGGACCCCACCAAAACTGGGGTGATCTCAGTTGCTCCGGATGGGTAAGCAGATCCTGCTCCACATGTGGCACCCGTCGTGTTGCTCATCGGTGAAACAGATATTCCATAACAGTCAACCAACTCGTGAT
This sequence comes from Mytilus coruscus, assembly GCA_017311375.1. NCBI lineage: Eukaryota > Metazoa > Mollusca > Bivalvia > Mytilida > Mytilidae > Mytilus > Mytilus coruscus. Next base: position 65,520,329 of record CM029607.1, read on the forward strand.
GGTGCCCGTAAAATTTACGAAAGGATGATTTCAACTTCACCACTTGGAACTCTTGGTTTAATAGCTTCCTTGTGAGCAGAAACCCTCTATCAAGAAAATACAAGCCCGGGAATATTGTATCAACTGGGAGATATTTGCTCCGTATGCAGGTTCTGCTTTAATTTTGCTACAAAGACATGAAAAGTTCACAATTGGGAAGCTGAAATCATCTCTTTGTCGTAAAGTTTGTTTTCAACCGACCCTCATTGTCAATTTCTAGATGTAAGTCAAGATATGAGACAGACTTAACTGTATAAAGGGATGTTCAAACTCACAAGTCAAAAATAAACTGACAACGACATGGCTAAAAAGAAAAGACATACAGAAAACAACAGTACACTAAAATCACAACATAGAAAACTAAAGACTGAGCAATACGAAAACTGGTGGTGATCACAGAGGCTCCGGAAGGGTAAGCATATCCTGCACCACATGTTGTACCCTTGGAGTTGCATTGTGTCCACTTCATCTAACCCTTTGGTAAGAGGAGTGTATTGTTATTGTGGACAAACACAAGCGTTGCTGTATTCCAATCATTCACTCTCCATGTGCGGGTGTAAAGGAGGACAAATGCGAACACTTGATGGAACATGTACAGGTAAATAATTATAACCATATCCAACAAAATATTTTGTAACAAAGTGATTTATTCTTTCTTTATTTCGTTTTTTTTTTTTTCGTTCTTGTAAATAAGTTCATGGGTAACAAATCGATTTTAGAATGGCCTGTGTCCGAACCATTACGTTTTTGACGTTTTTTTGTAATACACCAATATCGGACAAGGCAGCAAACACATGTGAAACCGTACTGTCTTCTAGCGTGTGACCACATGAAAAACGTTAAAGACATGAAACGTTTGATAATAACCTCATTTAAAGTTGGCTTCCGTCGTTCGTTTACGCTGACGTTTTACAAAAATCTTCTCTTCTGAAACTACTTTCCAAAATTAAACCAAACTGGACCACTATCATCACTGGGGTATCTTGTTTAATAAATATGTCCAATGACCTCGCTTGCTAATCAAATGGCCGCCATGTCTAAAAAAAAGAATATAGGGATAAAGTACAAGTTTTGTAGATAATGATCTTGATTTTGGCAAGACTCTATTTTAGTCTACAATATCTACTATGTTAAATTCTCCCTCGCCAGCTCGTCCGAATTTAAAGCATTTCTTTACTAAATTCCTTCGTATAAATAAGACAAAACTCTAATATAGGTTTGGTTGCTCGCCATTACTTGTTCTTTTCTTTTGCAAACAATGTTTAATAACATAATCATCTGATATAATTTAATAACAATCTTCAAATTGACATTTGCATACAACAAAATTATCCAACACACCCATTATATGTAAATGAACTTAAACTCTATATGATCCACATTCATAAGTATGACAATAAACGATAAACTGTACGTTGTAGTTACTGTGAGCACCGAACTGACAGCTCAACAATTTCTTTATATAATATAACGGAACCACACCCTGTAAACCGCCAAAGAATTTCACGTGCATATGTCTAGGTTAGTCTATGAAAAGGTATATACTATGACAAGGGGCTTGCCCGAGCTTTAATTTCATAGTATATACCTTTTCATAGACTATCAATTTAGAACATACCCATTCTCGTCCAATGGAAAATCAGTATTTTCCTTCTATTTTCATAGTACATGGCTTTCTATGCACTATAAAATGCTACACATGAATGACTTTTCATTGTAGATTAATTATAAAAGTGAACTCTTAAATATTGCACTAACGAAGTGTACAGCCCAAAGGCAATGTCCAAGGAAATGAGCAAAGAAAAAATCATGAGAACGGTTGTTTGTCTAATTATAAATGAAATCAGGAGAATAGAACTACAAAAGCAGTTTAAGTTGAGATTTCAACATTGTAAATGTTATTTAATGGTACATATATAGACCCCCGAAAAATAAAAGAATTAAAAAGGGCAAAGGTGTAGGTAAAATACATGTAATATTTAATCCAATTTTTATACCAGACCTCAAACTCAGTGTTTTAAGAAACAATGACTGTTGATAAAAAATCAAAGGAAATTTAAAAAATACATTTACCAATAAAAAAGCAAGCATCTGATATCGAAACGATTGTAACTTAAAATTTATTGATGAAGTTTTGTCCTTATTAAAAATTGTACAATTTTAGAAAAGCTGATTTATATAACATTTTGTGCTTTTTAAAATGAAGGTATTTAAGATATATAAGATTAAATTGTACCTGAAGCAGAAGAAATGTCCATTTTGAATAATTTATCCTTTTTGTTATCACAAAGCTATCTCATTGCTCTTTCATTTCATCTGTTGAAATGACTATTAAATGATTTACATCCCTTTTACTAAACATCTTAACACTTAAAGTGAGCTAATATCAAAGTTTGATTATTACAATGAGAGGCTAATTTTGTTATGTCACTCGAATGTGAATATGTTCTAAATTGGCCAGACAATACTTGGTCATGTTTTATGAACATTTAAAACTCTCGGCTACGCCTCGGGCTTTAAATATTCAGAAAACATGACCAAGTATTATCTAACCTATAAATATATCTAATTCCAAAATAACAATAACCCGTTTTACAACTTCTGTAACCAGTTTGAATATATATATAACTATATTTAACGCAGGAAATCCTCTAGTCAAACGAAAAGAAATATATTTAGAGAGTGTCCATTGTTGAAAATGCACATAGACCTAGGTGAGCGGCACAGGCTCTTTAGAGCATATAGTTTTGAGTGCACCTTCTATATTTATATTCATCAAATCGGTCAGTACTGCATTAAAGCATAAGCGAACATACTTTTTTATTTATCTCATGGAATAAACTCGTGATATGTTATCAAAATTATACGTAGGACATAATGTGAATAGAACAAATTGTGTGTAATTCAAATTAAAGAAAGACAATGCGTGCTAATGAATGTATCAATTTTAACTGTCAGTACGTTTTCAACATCGATTATGTAATCTAATAGCATCGGGTCTCGAATACCCATACTAGTATACTAACTTAATCAATCCTGTCGATGAAACTAAAACAGGCTAATCAAATGCATATGCTGCCACAGATCAGATGTTAACAACATCTGAAATAAGATTGATTATCAACAGTTTAATCAGTCTGAGCATTTAATCTTTTCAATGCAAGTTTGCGCCGTCGATAAAAAATACACTGTAATAACAATCCCAATTTAACACCTCTCAGTTGAAAATAAAAGATGACCAAGGCAGCGTCTACGCTGTGGAGCAGACACAGGCACTTGTCTCTGAACAAAATTCCTATATACCTTAATATAACACAAGGTACTTAACTTGCATTTTGAAAAATGTCACCCGGTCGCGAACTTCCGTTATATTTCGATTTCTCGGTTGCCAACCCCTTTAAACTTGTTATGCCGTAAATCTTAATTGATTTATCTACACAATGGTGTATAACACGCCTACCTTTGTTTTCGGAATAATTCGTAGCAGGCCTCCCAAGTATGTCAACCGTAATTATTTCGTCTACCCACAGCCGATTGGAAATTATAATAAGACTCGCAGTAAATGGTTAATTATAATTGTCCATTTGGTATCTTTCCCTGTCTTTTATATATATCGGTGTCCTGATTGATCAAATTTTAAGGGAAGGTCTATTGCTAAAATAAATGTTTCTTGGAGTTATCTCATTTTATATGTAAAGTCCAGAGAGAGACTAAATGACATTGATGGAATGGGAAAATTTGAGTCTAAAAATAGAAACTCGAAACTCACTAGACATACCTCAAATAACACTTGTTAGATTTTTTTCACGGAATCTTTTACAAATTTACTATCTGGATGATAAGTTCTATTCAAAAAAAAAAAAAAACTAACAGGTTTTGGGAAATACTTTTTATAATTAATCATTTACTGCGAGTCTTATAATTCCAATCGGCTGTGGGTAGACGAAATAATTACGGTTGACATACTTATATAAATATATGAATGGGTTGGTTATTTGATATCTCATCTACTCTCCTCTTCTACGAGGCAAACAGACGACTAAACCTGTACTTAAATTATACGAATTTTAAGTTTGTCAATAACTGTTGATAATGTTTGTCCATGGTCATGCTACATAATCTTCACAGACGCCAAAGTTCCTGAACACATACACATGTCATTTGCGTTCGATTACAATTTGTGTCAACTACCTCACAGCCTTAACTCATTAGACAAGAGTATATATACGTCTTGTTTTTCACGTTTTCACATTTTTGGAATAGTAATAGATGTATTTTATTGATACTGCTACCACAGGACGTGATGACAAAATGGTCATAAGCTTTCTATATAATGTCAACAACAGTTTTAATTAAAGTTTCATAACGTTAATCATGCAGACATCTCTTAATTCATACCTCCAAAACTTGGTAAAATTGTAAGGCATGGCAGGAGTTGGATAACTAATTTTAAATGCATTTCATATTTCAGAAAATTAAAAACTTTCACAGATTTTGAGATTCCTTTTTCGTTCCCACAGAAGGTGCCAAAACAAACTAAGTTGGGAAAACTGTTTGAGATGTTCCCTTATGTACTGTAAGTGATTTGTTTAAATTGACATTGACAATAGATGGACAATAGATACCTGTACAACAATAGGTGATTTAAAATGTTTAAATGAGTGGACCGTATCAAATAAAATTCAGGTGTTAGCTTATTTTGGCACTCCTGTGGAAACGGAAAAAAAGGAATCTCAAAATTAAAGTAAGTTTCAAATTATCTGAAACACAAAATGCATTTGACATTTGATTAATCTAGTTCCTGTCATGCCTTAAAATTTTACCAGAGTCACTGGTTTGACTGTACTCTGAGTAAATTTTGCTGTGTAAACATGGCCATTTTCAATTCCTTCTGATGAACCTTAAAACTACAAAAGAAGCAATCAGTTTTATAATGACATTCCAGTGGAAAAAGTAAACAACGAGTTATACAAGCTATTCGTTAGTTTTGTATTAAATATTTCTACAAATTGCTGAAACGATGACATTGAAAAGCACCGGCGTTCGGTCATAATGTATTGTGGATTTTTTTCGGGATCTAAAGCAGAAACTACTTCACGTTCAAACATTACGTGATTGTTGTCTGCCGATCCAAATGATGAAATCCTATGAAAATATATGTCATATATTTTCATAGAAAAATCTACAAGAACCATGAAAAGGCCAAATTAGTACAAAATGCAACCGAAGTATAGGAAAATTCAAAATTGTTTTCATCCGTTAACATAAAATTAGTTATTAAAAGTAACTTTCAGTTTAAAACTTTGAAGATATGAGTCTCTGCATTCTGTCCAACTACTGTGTACACGGAACTTGTTTGAACACTACATTAATACCAACATGCGTCTGTGAAAGTGGATACACTGGACTGAGGTGCAATACAAGTACGTATATATATATATATTTCGTTATCATTTTCATTTTTAACAGCTGGTGTATTATTTTGTTGCACAGCAACAGCAAAATTAAATAACGAGAACACCATTTTCAAAAAGAGTGTTTCTTATATGAATTCTAGAAGCAATAGTACCTTTGATTTACAAATAACGAAAACCCAACCCGATGAAGGAAAACCTTAGTATTTTAGAAATATTTTTACAAAACAAAAGATATCAATGACATTTCCTGCCAATACACACTAATCGACTACTGGGCGGGAACAAAACAAATACTAGTAATACAAGAGATTGATTTAAATATATTGATTATGAAGTATCCACCGACGAACGCAAATAGGCCTTATTCCAAGTTAAGAGTGCTGAAAAAGAACGCAATAATTTATGCTTTTTTCTTTAACTTATGATTTTTATTGTACTTTTGTATATATTCTCAAGCATGCATGGAAAGGAGTGACCCATTTTGATTCTTTCTTTATAGCATTCAATTCCTCTTGACATTAGAAGCATGATAATAAATATCAATTAAATTCGAGGATCTTAAGGAGCTACCATTTGATTTTTAGGGGGACTAGGATAAACTTTAAAAAAAAGGCAGGACCGAATAGAGGGAAAATAAAAAGGCAGGACAGAGATTACAACTAAAAAAAAATGCAGGACAAAACTTTTCATCCTAGCCCCCATAAAAATCAAATGGTAGCTCCTAACCATTTCAAGAGGTATGAACGTTCTCAAACAGCATTCCTGGGTAAAAAAACGAAACCTCACTCCACAGATAATTAAAGTAGAAAGACGATAATATTAAACCTCAACCATGATAAAATAATATAACAACATTCTCATAAGGCGAGGACAAGGATAATCTCTATGGGATCACATTTTTTTTCAATTTTTCCTGAAACAAATAAGAAAATAAATATATAGTTTATGGAGAGGGATCTCAACCACTTTCTTTTTAGTTTAACATTCTCAAATGACAGGTGGCTGGAATAACACACCTACATATCATTCAATCTATCTTGACACGAGAAACAAGAAACAAGAAACTAAGGACAAGGACCTCAACCATTTTCAAGATATTGAAACTTTCTCAAATGATAGGAGTATTAGATAACCAAAGTAGACTCTCCCAACATTTCATTTGATTTTTCTTGCCATATGGAACATTTTCCATTTATTCTATTACGGTTTTGCGTATAGGTGACCATAACCTTTGATCAAGAAGTTCGTCGTTTTGTCCCATGATCATTACCGAAGACCTTATGTCTCTATTTCCTACTACTCACATGCTATAGCTATTTAACAAATATGTAATGTTCTCCTTAGGTTTCTGTAGTAAACTTCTACCTTCATTTAGTGCCATCAAAGTACCCTAAACAACAGGGTCGGATTCAGGTGGGGGCGTGGCGGGCGTTTGCCCCTAAAATATGAAAAGCATGGTTGTCCTCAGCTTAATTAAGAATATTTCGATAATTTTACATCAAAACAATTTTGCCCAGCGGAGCGAGGCGAAAATTTAAGTTTACCCAACCTAAAATCCTTGATATCCGTCCCTGCTAAATAGACTCCCAGGCGCGAAAAAATATTATGCGTGAAATAAAATGACGTTTATTCATTTTTTTCTCATATCAAAAACCTAATTAATTGTACATCGGACGGAAAATGATCAACATAAAAAATCAGAACAGTACTTATATTACACAATGTAGTTTGTACAAAATAATGTAGTTTTTTATATTGTTGATAATTTGATTTTCCTTTTTTCTAGCAATAGCTCATCAGAATAAATTTTGTAATGGGAAAATATGTGATCACGGTGTTTGTGTTGATGCATACTGTTTATGCGATATGGGATGGGAAGGTGATCGTTGTGATACCTGTAAGTACCCGATTTTTTCATTTTCTGTGTGTGTGTGTGTTTTCAAAATCTGTTTCGGATACGTCAAATTAACCGTTGCATGCATTCCTTATCCGGGAGTATTCATGCACCTCTTCATTTAAAAGGGTGAATTACGGTCATACTAGTCATCATTTAGCTTATTCCATGATAATATTCAGTGCCACGCATGTCTATATATTATTTTAATTTTAATATGCTCGTTTCTTTTTAAAAGATTAGTAATTTCAATTGAGTATACTGCTGGAAATGATTGTATAAAAGCTAATTTATCCAATTATAGCTTAGCTTTAGCAAGCCTGTACTACATCCGTAAATCCCGCTCATATACTCCAGGCATGACTCGTTAAAAAGGGGCATAAGGGTTTGTATAGCACTTTTTAACGGGCGCATAGCATTTGCGCCAATGTTTGAAAAATACAGTACTTTATTTGCGCCGCAAGGTTATATTTCATGTGCGCCAAAACATAAATACTAATTTTGCGCCATTTTCCAAGTAACAAAAATGATAAGGTTTCAATGTAAGTTGTATTCCAAATATGAGATTCGTATAAGACATTTCGTAGAGTACCCTTTAGTATGAAAGTGAGTTATTTCTTATTTCTCATATATTATATAACTGAAAGTCACTAGGGTATAAAATTGTACAAGATGGACATAATTGATTCTGAAATAAAACAGAGGAAATAAGACTGTATTTGTTATGACAACACATGCTGATTATCCACTGCAATATATTGTAGAATAGAGACATGTCTTAAAGATGCAAAGAAGAATCGCTGCCTAAACAGATGGAGACAAACATAGTTACATGATGCAATCAAAAACTATAGATATATTTTAAGTTTAAACCTAATTATAAGCACTTTAAGTTCCTTAATCATGCTCGACATTCTCATACTTCACAACCTCCTTGTGTTAACGAAGGGTAACATATAATGTTGGCGAATTGAAGAAATTAGTACAAGTAAATAATATAAATCAAGTAGCATAAATATGTTACTATTATTAATCCTATTTACCTGTATTATTGGCGCAAATGAAAGATTTTGTTTTGGAGCAAATGAAAAGATTTTGTTTTGGCGCAAATGAAAGATTTTGCTTTGGCGCAAATGAAATACGATTTTTGGCGCAAATGAAAGATTTTTGGCGCAAATGCAAAGAACTGCATTTAATGTCCCAGATACACCTAAGTATGTGAGATTACTTTTCTGTATAATTGCAATTACGTTGGAGGGAAAGGGAGGGTAAGGAATGACAAGGCTGCAATTACATATTACAAAAGCCGTTTTGGTAAATATGCCGTAAAACATATTTTGTAGAACATTGTACATGCTGTAGTTTGTTAGAGTTTATGATGTTTTTGATGGCATTATACAATGTGTTAACCAATATACTTAAACATACGTCAAAAACACTTGAAATCTCATAACGTAAAATGCACATTACAAGTGGAATATTTATTTACTTTTCAGTACAGCAGTGTCCAAATGGATACTCTACATTTTCTCAGTGTTTCCCATATGGTAATATAGTTTACTTATCTTTTCTGTGATTTGAAAAATGCATAAGTAAAAATAAGGCACCGATTTAATTTCGCACGATACACGTTTTTTAATGGTCAAAGTTGTGTTTGTCTTTGCTGTTAAGTTTTTGATTTCCTGGTGTGACAAATAAATATTGCAGAAAATAATTTTAATATAAAAATGAATTTTAAGGGAAAACTTAAACTGTAGTTTAATTCATTCCTAGCAATTAATTAGTTCAAACCAAAAACACAAAATATAATGTGTACTGATGTTTTATCTTTTTTTAATAAAATATTTGAACAAAAATAATTTTGATGAAGGAATTTGGCATGAAACAGTAAAGCTACGTACGGTTGTGTTTTGTTGTGTGTGTTCATCTCTGACTAGCTGGTTAATATAGAAATTTCACTCGAGGTAAAATAGAGTTAAAAAGAACAGATATGACCTAAACTAAGGTTTGAAAAGCCGAAAAGATATGAAACATGGAAGAAAAGGGCCTAAATGGAACAGCCAAAACGTAATGTCAACTTTTTATAAGAGTGCCGTAAATGTGTACAAGTGCATGTGGAATATCCGTTAATGAAATAGGAGCACAACTACAAAAAACACCAAAAGGCACATAGTAGGTTGTAACCTAAGTTGTAGTACAGTTGCACAATTCGTAAAATGAAAATATCCAGTTAACATTGATCATTACAATCATACCAGTATCCAAGTTAAGTTCGTGTGATTGTGCTTATATTTTGATTGCACAACATAATATTATGTACTTTTTGCGTTTTCTATGTTTTCTTTTGATTTATTTTATTGTGGTTTTGTTGTTTTATTTTTATTGGAAATTAAATAGCTACATTACTGGCCATGAGAATATATCTACAAAACGACACCAATATTTAAAAAAGGAAACAGTAAATGCATGTATCAACAAATTTCGGATAACAGATACATTTATATCTTGTATCTGATGTATGATGTAAAATTCTATAATTTTACTTAAACAATCTTGAACGTAATACAAACTAAAAACTGAACCATGCTTGTATAATTCAAAATTTGAAAGTTCGCGCATATTTGATATTTACAACGGAACTGCGTATCTATGCATCCCATATGAAACTAACACACCAGTTAGCACTGCGCGATTTGACATACATAATAGAAAAACAAAGAATATGGGGTATATATCAATGACACAAAATCAGTACATCACAGCAAAAACACACACAAAGCAAAAGGAACTGGGCTTTTATTGCTGTTCTTTATCTCAAAGTCACAGTGAGGCCTTTAACACGACGCAAAACAAAACTCTCACCTGCACCTTTTCATTGACCCAAGTTGGTGCCAACGTTTCTCTTTGTGATTCTGTCCTCTCTAGACTGAACAGTGTTGTGGTCTATGATGATAATAGGCAGTCGATTGAGATCTGCCTAAGTGTGTCCAGGGATCTCAAATAATGACTGAGAGGAAGGTCTCAGACTAGCTTACATTCAAAGTCACTACGATGGCTGTTCATAAGTTTGTGAAATGGCTGTTCTGACTTACCAGTATACTGTTTACCACATTTGATGAAGGATATCTGAACAATATGCATATACCTTGTGGGCTAGCACGTTAAAAATATGAATCGTATTGCCAATGTAGTTCAAATCAAGGTATTTTCATGTCTTAACAATGTTGTCATTAACTTGCATGTGATAATTACTGCTGTACGGTAATCAGCTATCAACCAAGTAGTTAATCAACCTGGTAATTTTGTTGTTGGAGCCAGATGTTTGTCTTTGATGAGGTACATGTAAGCCAATGAATCACTTTTGATAATAATTTTCGTTCAAATAAGATAGATGCTATATCTTTATGTTTCATTGTATTAATAAATATATATACATGTATCATATGTTATATTAAAACTTACAGAATAAATTCATATCAAATAAAATACTTTCAGATAAGGATGTAACCTATGATTTTTGTCCAATTGATTCTTTTCGTAATTGTAAACTATGCCGATTGTACCCGTTCACAAAAAGTGGAGTCGTGTGCAATATTATTGATGAGGGAGAAAACCATACTAATGTCAAGCTACAATTAATTGATGGATCCTTTGTGGAACGAATCAACAAAGACCACGGTACGTAAGCACACGATTAGCCGAGGCATTCCAAAAGTGAAATGTTATTTCCGTAACATGCTCACCGTGACAACATTAAAACCATACAATAGAGAAACAAATGAAAAGTTTGATTTTAATAGCTCGTAATTTCATGTTTGTAGCATAAAACGCGCTTCATACAAAGTGTTACGGCCAACGCTTTTACAACCCAATAAAGTTAGAGAAATAAGCATTCAGTTTTTGATCAATATATTAATAGTATACAGTCTTTATGGCAATAAGATTATTTGAAATCGATTTTTGCTATCTAAAAATTCAACTTATATATAATCAATAAAATACTACATTGTAGGATTCAAATGTTCTTTTTTGTATCCCCTTTTGTGATAAAGTATTTGTCTATATACTTTCAGTGTTTTCCGTTGGATCTTTATTGGGTGTTGCCATAAACTGAGATTCAGATCAGTAAAGAAATAGCTCTGCAAAATTGGGCAATTGTTTTACCCATCTGAATACCATCACTTGATGGTATAATTTCTCTACAAAACTGCCGTTAATATTGTTATGGCTTTATGTCAGATACGCCTACCGAAAGAAAATTTTAAATAATACTGAAGTGTCTTGTTTGACAAGTTTGCGTGTTTGTGTAGTAGAATATATACAGTAGAGATGTCATGAATATAAACAGAAATAAAATCAACTTAAAAGAGATAAGCGGATTCAAAACTCACAATTCACACCCTAGAAATAGCTAATATTGATATAAGCTTTGTCACCATATTTTAAAAGGTTTTAAAAGCAAATATCAGAAGAAACGAAACATGTGTTGCAACTTTATTTGGCCTTTTTAACTTTTTGATTCGAGCGTCATTGACGATTCTTTTGAAGACGAAACACGTGTCTGGCATAAAGAATTTTAATCCTTGTATCTATGATGAGTTTATTTACACACTGTAGTTGAATATATTTAATAGACATATATGCACATTCATGGTTCTACAATCTGTCGATACCTATAGTTTGGCATGGCACAATGTCATGTTTTCTCTGACTGTTAATGACATCTTTACACTAAATCCATTGGATGTTGGATATGTACTGATTAATATTTTAATCTAAGATACAAGATTTTTTTATTAGTTGTTATTGGATTTGAACTAGCTGTCAGTAACTACGAGTAGCCTCAATCTGTTCTTTTTGTCTTTTTGTTGTGAGTGATGTATAAATTCCTGCCACGTCTTGTCTGTGTTTACGTTGGAGTTTTTACTGCTTTGTATCGATAAGATGAGTTAAAATTGAGAATAGAAATGGGAATGTGTCAAAGGAAAACAACCCGACCAAAGAGCAGAAAACAGTCCAAGGCCATCAATGGGTCTTAAACACAGCGAGAAAACCCCGCACCCGAAGGCGGGCTTCAGCTGGCCCTAAACAAAAATGTGTACTAGTTCAGTGAAAATGGACGTCACAATAAACTTCGAAACATATAAATGAGCTAAAATTAAAAAATATAAGACTAACAAAGCCCTTTTCAACTGAACATTTATAGTTTATTTTTATGTTGTGCCGTTACACCACTGTCCCAGGTATATGTAAGGGAGGGTTTGCGCCTTCAAACATTCTTTATGTGCCTGTCCAAAGTCAGGAGCCTGTATTTGAGCGGTTGTCGTTTATTGCTATTTCTCATATTTGTTTTTCTTTTATTGTTTTGTAGTTTGTTCTTGTGTTATGCTGTTACACCTCTGTCCCAGGTTGGGGAGGGTTGGGACTTTCAAACATGTTTAAGCTCGCCACATTCTTTATGTGTCTGTCCCAAGTCAGGAGCCTGTAGTTTTGTGGTCGTCATTGGTTCTTGTCTGTCGTATTTGATTTTCGTAAATTGTTTTGTTATAAATTATGCCGTTAGTTTTCGCAATTGATTTTTTTTTCATATTTTTCATGTCGGGGCATTTTACTGCCGACTATACGGTATGGGTTTTTCTGTTGAAGGCCGTACGGTTGCCTATAATTGTTTACATCCACTTCATTTGAACTTTGCTGGATAGTTGTCCAATTTGCAATCATACTAATTCTCCTTTTTTAGACAGATATAAAACGAAATTTATAAGATTTCTTATATGTAATATAGGGAGCCAAAACATAGTTGGGACCTTGTGGTGTTTAGCAGCAGCTGTGAATAATTATTTCACAATACATCATTTGCTCTATGGATTATGTAAATCTGAATATAAAGGAAATGTCTTTATCAGTACATGCTTTGTTGTCTAGAATTTATCAAATGAACGTTACTTTTTTGTGGGTATATTCTTTATCATTATTTCTTTTATTTTCTAATTTTGTCATTGAAATAAAAAAAAAAAAATACATTAAAGTCATATATAATTTTAAGTTATTTATACTTTCTTGTACAAATGCTGTTGCAGATGAAAAGTTAGGGGGATGTTTTCCTCCGGATTCCGTGGTAATTGGAGCCAATAACAAAACCATTAAGATGAAGTCTCTGAGAGTTGGTGAGACCATCTTAACTGTCGATGAACATGGAAGATACACATATACTAAAGTTATACTAATGTTCCACAATGACAGCAAAGGGAAGCTCAAATATCGTAAGATTGTAACTGAAAACGGTCATTCTATTGAAATAAGCCTTGAACATTTAATATATACGGCAAAAAGACGAAACGACAAAATTCAGGCCAAAGCTGCTGGAAAAATCAAAGAAGGAGATTTCATTCATGTGTTCGATAAATACAGAGGAAATACAAAAGCTGTCCGTATCATTCATATATCCGAAGAAGTTAAAACCGGACTGTACGCACCTTTGACAGAAACTGGAAATCTGATTGTCGACGACCATTTGGTATCATCGTACGCTACCTATGAGGACCAGGACCTTGTACATTTTATATTTTTGCCCTGGCGATTGGCGTTCAAGTTCAACGCCTGGATGTGGGATCATGAACCATATGCGCCAATAGAAAGTGGGGCACATTGGTCATTGAAAGGTTTCTTTATGTTTGCAAATCTTCGCTGTTATTTCTTCAATGAAGAATACTGCGAGTACATGAATTTCTGAAGTACATGAATAAAGCAGTTAGCAATTTAGTCAGATATTTTATTGATGTGAAGTTTCATATCATTTAAGAAAATTTCAAATGTTGGTCTATAGAAAGTCGGCACACGTACCATTATATTTATAATAATAAGGAACACAATTAAGCATGAAATCAAAACCCCTTATACAACAGATCGAAAATATAGGTCACATTCGAGATTCATTTGATTTCTAACTGTTTTAATGCCAAACAAATTGACATTTTCCAAGAATAGAAATAACTTTAATTATTTCACCTACTCAATTTTTAAAACCAATAAAAATTATGTGGCATTCCACTGTTGAAAATGTGCATTTTATGCTTATTGTACTTTGACAAACAGTTGTGAAACTCGCAGAGGATAACACAGTTAGCTTTACAATTTGACTTGCGACAGGCCCTCGCAACTTCTTATTGTTCCAACAAATACTTGTTATATCTTTTTTCAATGAACTTGTAACGGAGGTGATGAAGATATATGAAAGATTTTTTCTTAACAGTTTTAGATAAATACATAGGGGTTTCATACTTGAGGCAATCATGCTATGGGATTCTGTTCTCTTCCATCAGCCATCCAGCCTTTTTAAACAATGATGCTGAGGCTGAACGTTGATCAGCACTTAAAACTAGTATCGGTGCCCGTTTCTGTAATTGATCATACGTAACAGTTCATTCTTAGCACAACCACTCCAATCAATACCACAATAATCGATCAGTGGGAGAATATAATCATTATAGAATAACTTTCTTAAATCAATATTTAGAAATTTCTTAATCTTTGAAAGAAAATAGAATATTTATGAACAGATGGACATATTTAATTAACTTTTAAATCCAAGTATGTCCTTATCGGTTTCCCGTTCGTTGCATCCAGTGTGACCTTTTCTCTAATTTTGTATATATTTTGCACTTTTATTTTACACTTGTTATAGTTAGAGGATTAGCGAATCAGGTGAGTGTGTGTGTTCGTATGTTTTGTTGCATTGTATCTATTCATGTTTTGGGGAAGGTTAACTTTCTGGAAGTAAGTCCCGTCACGGCCAGACTGGGGAACTGGGTAGCCAAATGCTCAGATTAAATTTGTGCCGATACAGTGTGCTAAATGTCCTCTTTTACACCATAACTCATGGTTGTGCTCCTAATGAAAGGAGTGTTATACGTAGCATCTTTCCTTGTGCATGCATAGTTGCATCATCTGCGTACAAGTCTGTATTGCAGTTTTTAATGGATAATTGAAGGTCATTTATTTACAAAAAAAAAAAAATGGGGCCAAGTACATCGTACGGCCTTCAACAATGTGCAAACCCATACTTCTAAGCAAGCTGATTATTTATGTTAAACAAAATTCAAGGCATAACAACTTATATCTGACAATCTGTTTGTTTGCTTCAAATTTTTATTTGCAACGATAAGCATGTAAACGCATATCTATCTAATCTATTTTTCCAATTTTGAATGATATCAAAATGTATGCAAAGGGAAAAACTTTGATTTGTCAACGGAACAGGATGTCCTACTAATTTGCCGTTTACATGTTAGGATCTTACAATGTACAAAGTGAAATGAATCTCTGATGAAGCATGTAGGGGAGTTGCGGCCAGAACGTGCACACTGATCAGTACATAGGATAAACTGTTGACACAGAGATATGTCTCGCCTTTGTGTAATTTTGATAGTATAAAGCAAATATTGAAATTAAAATTGCAAGACTTGTAAACAACGCAAAAAATTGAAAGTGAATATACCATTATAACTCTGAGAAAGGGGGCAAAAAGTCTCCATGGAAACGAAATGTGCCAATACTAATACAACTACATACCAAATATCATTAACCTTCCACTGGTGGTTCCGTATTAACTAACTTATCACAAACTAATACATGTAAACTAATCAAAAGTTTCAAAATCAGCAAACCATGACTCAAAGGGCACTGCCAAATAATCTCCATGGAAATGGGAAATGCCACTACTAATGCAACTGCATACCAAATATCATTGACCAATCACTTAGTCTAGTTGTTCCCCATAAACTGACCTAATCACAAAATAATGCATTTTTGAGCCGACCGAAAATAGCACCCCTATAGTCTTGCTTTTTCGACTTTGTAGAAGCGAGACAAAATAACTACGTGTAAAAGTGCATAACTCTTGGATTGGTTAACGAACCAGAATGTCCATTTATATGCATTTCATGTTAGGATCTTAAAATTCACAAAGTTTATTGAACACTTAATGGATAACGTAGGAACAAATGCGTCACCAAAGTGCATATTGAAGGGTATCAGGATTGTTTTAGTCCAAGAGATAACAATTGGATTTTCTTAAGGACCGGGATGTACATGTACAATGTATTACCAAAATGCACATCTTAATGCTATGTTCAAATTTCATGAACATCTGATGAAGCATGTTGGATATTTTGCCTCCACAATGTCTATGTTGAGGATGTTGATTTTCCGAAATACGTAATGGACTAAATCATCATTTGTCACACAAAGTTGATACACCATCACCAAAGTTTGGTGTAAATTTGACAAAGGACTTAAAAGTTAATTCGAACAGACGGACAGACAGACTTGTTCCCATATGCGGCTTAAACCTTATTTGAAAGGGGTAAAAAATGCAAATTCCAAGGAAAAATCTAAATATAAGTCTTCATTTCCAGCTTTCAAAATATTTTATTTAATAAATTAAAGTCGTCCGATTTATAAAACAATATATTCATAAACAAATTTACACGTTCACACTAGAACAGATTGTTTTATAGATTGATTGAATTATTTTGGTTTGCTTAACGTCCAGATTCATACCTGCCAACTTTATAAAAACTCCATGGGGGGACTTTGAGCGCAATAGGATCTAATGCATCTCTTATATTGTCATAAGTGTTTTTAATCAACTACTATATTGTTTGAATGAGTACGTATATGTTTAAATACACTTTTATCTTATTTGAATGCCTGTTTTGAAGTGTTCATAGATATAGGAAGATGTGGTGTAAGTGCCAATGAGACAACTCTCCATCCAAATAACAATTTATAAAAGTAAACCATTATAGGTCAATGTACGGCCTTCAACACGGAGCCTTGGCTCACACCGAACAACAAGCTATAAAGGGCCCCAAAAGTACTAGTGTAAAACCATTCAAACGGTAAAACCAACGGTCTAGTATATATAAAAACGAGAAACGAGAAACACGTATGTTTCAGTTTGTTTATATAATAAAGAATTTCAAAATTCAGGTCAACACCTCTCAAGGGGGGAATCCCCATAAATCGTGAAAAATGGCAGGTCTCCAGTGGCAAATATTGCATACATGGTCAGGAGGAGAATAAAAATTGAAACATTTGAACAATTCATCTGCTCATATTAATTCATGACCAACAACAACGCATCCCAAAGGTTTATCGGGTAATACAGAAACATGGTCAACTGTAGCTCTTCCATCAGACAGTAAAACCAATGCCTAAGAGCATAGACCGGGTTATATAAACACCCAGACAAGTCCAGTCGTTAAAGTTTATGGCAGAGTACTACTCGCACGATGGCGAACCTTTGCAATAATTCTTACATGAGTCCATATGTGTCTTGTAGCAATGTCAAATTATAATTATTGTATTTTGTCATGACATGAACGCAGACTTTCCAGACTTAACCATATTTCGCAGGTTGTTTGCTTCGAAATTTTAATGTATTGATATATAGCTAAATAAATAATTGATTGGTTGAGACTATCGTATGTGACATTGAAGAAACCTCATATTTTCTTCTGAACATCTTTTTGAAATCGCACAACGTATTTTTTCAAATTTCATGATTTTTAAAACAAAAACAAACATATCATTTAAAGATAATTAATCATTGATGTACTGTTTGTGACGTGTAATCATAAAAACAAGGGGGTAAGGAAAATTGAATGTACCTGAATGCTAATTTTAAGGAGGTCAAAGAAAGTATAAGCATTTGAACTATTCAAAATTTCTGATATCTCTTTGTAATTGTTTTATCCCGATTGTCATGGAATCAATTTTGTTAATCGTAGATTTTTAAAAACGTTGTGATGGGTTCTTTAAAATGTGTGATTAGGTTTTGGTCCAATGTGTTTTTATACGTTGTGATTTGTTGTTGTTTGGATGTATGTTTTGGGTTTTAAGTCTTATACATCTACTGGTATTGAAGTTGATGCATCTACATACATATAATTATTGCACTTAACATTGTTTATAAAAGAATTGTACAAAATTTGAACAGAAAAAGGCACTGCAGGGGTTAAAAATTTTGTTACAGGTAACTAGCCCAGGACTTATTTGCAGCAGGATTTTACTAGCCCTGTTGGAAGAACTGCTAGCCCATCAAAACTGACCTGCTAGCCGAGAATGCCTTACAAATCAGTGTCTGCTGCATAATTACAAAGTGGGTGTCCCTTGTTTTGAAGGCGGCATTATACACTGCATTTAATAATTTTGTTGACCTGCTTTTTATTCTGTTGGTAAACCGTGGCGGATCCAGAACTTTTCATAAGGGGGGCGGGGCGCTGACAGACCTAAAGGGGGACCGCTCCAATCATGCTTCAGTGATTCTCTATATAAAATCAACCAAATTTTTCCCACGAAAGGGGCCCGGGCCTCCTGGATCCGCCTATGGTTAACAAACAGTGGTGCTTATCCTAACTTAGTTGTTCCCACATACAAAGCAGACTTTTGTTGGCGTGCTCGGGGAAATAACGGCAATATTCTCCTTTTTTTCATCAGCAACACAGCCGACCTTGCCCAGGGAATCTTTCTTTCCGGGACACTATAAATTTCCTTTCCGCTTTTCCCGGTCGTATTTGGCATTATTGGGGATGAATTGTCAGTCTCATTACCCTTTCATCTACAGTTTTCGTTTTAAAACTGACGAAGTTCCTGGGTGCCCGTACTAAAATATTTAGAAATATTTGGTTGCATGGATTGGTTTCAATTACCCCCTCTTTGTACTGAGAAATCGATATTTAAATCGATATTTAAAGTACGAGAATTGCGATCAATACATGATACCGGGCCACCCAGAGTTATTTTTTCTATTTTTAAATATGTACAACAGAACCTGTACAAACCAGTTCAAATTCTTGGAATCCCGAATAACGTAATTGAATCTGATTGGCTAAGATAGAATAGTGATGAAGGATTTCCACTTTCTATTTTGGAAATGCCAAGAATTTTTGTTACTAGTCCGTCGGGCATATTGGGTTAAAATTTTGATTGCCCGAGGCGTAAATGCTCAAGTCCCGGGCGTCGGGCTAGTGGATTTTTAACCCCTGCACTGCATCAATAATGCTATTTATACCTATATCATATATTTGTACAATGTAATATATTTGTGAAAAATAACATTTGTGTGGAATGGTGTTCAGAAAGGAATACATCTTGTTCATGTCATAAATTTCCATGCTAAGAAGTGACGATAAATGTTCCACAGTCAAGAAAATCGTCTGTTTTATATCGATTTCATTTACATAGTATCCGACAAGATAAACAGTCACACCACATCAAAATTGAATATATATTCATGAGCCATGATCAGGAGATATTTAGGTTTCACTTGTTGTCAATTCTGTTTTATTTTTTCAGCTTATGAATTTACACATGCGGCGTGATCGACATCTAGCTCGAATTCAGTTGAAACTGGTGTCAGGGGTCGTCTTGAAATTGTAATGAGGTGTAAGCGTTAAAGTGTGTTGGTGGTGTATACCACAGGGTAATATCATGCGTTTAGTGTATGGGACTGTCCCTTGTGGATGTCTTATGCCGCTGGCTAGCAATTTATTGTGAAAAGAAAGCCGAGTGTGTAAGCCTTTCCTGCCAGTACATAGCCTCTGTATTATCAAGACTCCAGCAGAATCCTCCTCGCGGTAGCACATGGATACTGATTACTTAGTTAGTCAGGCTAATCTGCTGGAGATCTCGGAGTAGCAAGGGCCCTAGAGATGCAGTGTGTAGGCCCATCGGTATGTGGATACGCCCTAGCACTCATCAACCTTGCCCCAGTTATGGGAAAATAAACGGTCAGATAGAGGTCGTAGTCAGGATGGCTATCTATCTAGGAGAGACAACTCTGAATTGAAACATGGGTAGATCATGACTCATAGTCGGGGACGACAACTGATCTAAAGGAAGAGAACCTTGAAAGAAAATCTCCTGGTCCTCCAGGTTGGGGTTGAGCACAAGACCAACTATCTCGTCTCGCAAAAAAACAAACAGTTACGGAAACAATCGTAAGCGTTAAAAATGGCTCCATGTTGAAGGCCTCACTGTAACTTTGAGATGGAGGAAAGAAAAACTGCAACTCTGAGATGAAGGACAGCAATACTGTAACTTTGAGATGAAGAACAGAAATAAAAGCTCTGTTAAATTGCATTTAGTTTGGTGAGGTGCGCTCGTGTAATGATTTTGAGTCTTGAATTTATACACCAAATACTTTCTTTATAATCACAAAATAAAAAAAAATGTAATTTTTTTTTTATTATATGTCTCTGGTCATATAAAATGTCTCTGGTCATATAAAAGTGTTATAAAATAGTCGTTAGAACCTTTAAAAACACATAAAACCATTTAACTAAAGGAACTTATTCGGTCATATCCGTTTACTTCAGCTGATGATTTGATTGGGTAAGGTAGTTTGATGTACAATTAAATAAACAGTATATAATGATTATAATTATGTTTGTACATGTACATTGCTTAACCTAAACCCCTTACAAGAAGCTGACTCAGTGTGTTACATGTTTTACTGCAGTTACAAGTTCTAAGGCCTTGAGGCCTAAGGAAAACATATTATTTTGAATAAATGACATATTTGTAAATATTTGTAATTATTACTGTACCTGTTAAATATTAATTAGTGGTATCATATACCCTGAGGAATGAAATACATCATTGAACACGGTCAAGTATTAGATTGATGCAATGAAAACTTCTTAATTAATCATCTCGAAGAAGCATTTTTTAAATCACCCGATATTTAATCATTAAAATATATCACTTGACGTCAATCTATCTATACTTTCATTTCGGTCTTATCAACATTTCGAGTTAGATTCAGTGGAATTGATTTGCGTGTGGTTGTGGAGAAAACTTTAAAAGAAACTAGTAAGCTCACTTAAAACAGAAAATAACAAAGGATGTTTACTATGGAATCGATTCTTATTACAATTACATGTAAGTATGCTTGATTAATTGAAACACATGTATTCCAAAATACGACAAGGGTATCATCTTAATACCCTTCTTTAGACAGTTCTAAATTTACTTAATTCAATTTGTTATATATGCATCCAAATGTTTTAATTACATAATTCTGGGTTAAAATGAGTTTTGATAAAATCTACAATATTCATTTTCTGGCAGAATGTCTCTACTATTTATATATAACGAAGTTTAAACACGAAAAATCAAAGCTGTATTTACGTATAGCAGTAAAACATGATAATTATATGCCAAAAGAAGTGTTATAAATAATAAAATAAGTTTTGAAGTTAAATGATTTAAAATTAATTACAATTATTATTATTATTATTATTATTATTATTATTATTATTATTATTATTATTATTATTTTCAATTAGTTAGAAATAAATTTGAACATTAACTGCAGTTACAATTATGTTAAAAGCGCGACACTCACACACACACATATATCATATATATATATAAGATTTTCCTGATAATGTTTGAATAATAACAGTACTACAACATACAAATGTACCAGACATTTCAAGTGTTTCCTCCGATTGCTATAATTGTAATTTGTGGAAGTTTTTATTTGCTTGATAGACTCATTGATTGTTTATTTTTTGCTTTTTTACATAACGTCTAGTGAAAAGTATTTCACACAAATTGTGGACAAGAACAAATTAAAAATGTATCAAATAAATAAGTCTACAAAAAAGAGGATACACAGTGCTACAAATTTATGTGCCTACAAAATGTATGGAGCGAAATGGAGGTTGGGACACTTGTATCAATGTATCATTAGACTGAAACAAATCAGCTTATTCCCAGTAAGAAAAGCAGTGAGCAACGAAACAAGTGATATTTTAATTTCATATTTATTATGTTTCAGGACACACTTAAAATAAAACTTTCTTTACAGTTTATCCAGGAAATTTTGAATTGTTCATTGTAAATGTTTCGTCAATATCTTTTACAGGCTTTACAATGATTTTGCAGTCTGTTGCACAGTCAGTTCAACCCAGACAACCAGGACAACCAGGACAAAGACAAACATTTCCTATGAACCCTAGACAAATGCCAGGCAGACAAGTCCAAGGTCAAAACGTGCCTCAATCGACTGTTGGAAACCAAGGCAACCAACAGGGAAACATTCTTCGTCAGGCTGACTCATGTGTGATGGAAGTTATTTCGATTAGTTCAAATTGCTTCCAGAATGCCGGATATCAGTTACAACTTGTCGATGCTGTTATTTCTAATGGAACAATTACACCACTACCACCAAACGCTAACTTACTAGATCTTAGACGTGCCCTCTGCAAGTAAGTATGCTTTTAGCTAAATTTTCTCACTCTGGTGGAATAAATCTGAAACGGATGTGTGGCGAGGTATATCTGGAACTGGCAACTTGAAAAATTAACACATTCATATTCCATTCCATGTACTCGAAACTTGTTTCGGAGACCTTGTTTTCGATTATTAAATGAATGCTGCTGTTGTTGATTATCCAATGCTTTGTTGATTATCCAATGAAACATCTTTTGACACAGAATGTAAAGATAAATCTGTAACATATGATTGATTTGGTCTACTTAACGCCCAGTGGCAAACATTAAAAAAAAATTCATGTCAAAACATAATTAGATTATCATATTTTATTCATGTCGAAATAAAGAAAGACTATGATATTCTTGTAATAAGAAATTAAATGCAAACCTATTTAAATAAATTTTTATTTTGGAATCTGAGTTTATCCGAACGTGTCATTGGATTTTAAGTGTCAGTTATTTTGTCTTCTCTGTTGTCGAATTTATTCAGGACTTCTCAATCCATGGAACAAATCAGAGCTTATCACTCTATAAAGCTATGAATGTGTATACAAATATTGATAAAATTATGTTAAATTATAAAATTGAGAACAAAATTGCATATTTAAAATACAAATATTTAAATTTCAAATGATCTTTTTTTTTAACAGCATCCGACCTCAGGTGATACAGTGCATTATTCCAGCAACATTAAACAAGAGAGGTGCTGGTTCTTGTACAGATCCTCTGGAATTTAACTTTGCAGAAAACCAGGTTGTACGAAGATTGTCCTCCTTACAGGATATGTGTGGAGCAGGTACATCTAATAATGGTCGTACTAACTCAGGTATATCCGGTTCTTTTGGTATCTTTCTTATATCTGGTTCTATCTGTATCTTTCTATGCCTCAGCTTGCGGGGTATACACGCAATGCTGTCGCCTTTCTTTTAATTTTGGGGATATCATCCATATAGGATTGTACTAAACTAACCCCAAGCCTAAAACTAATCCTTAGTTATCCATACGTTACCCTAACACTAGCAATAGCCTTGAAACCTAATCCTAATTTCAAACAAACCATATCATAACCCTAACCTGAACCTTAACACTAAAGTACAGGGGCCGTTAAAGTAAACGAAGGCTAAGCTGGTTGTGTTTGAAAATTTTATTTTACACCGCGTTCGCAAAAAAAACTTTAAGGGTTAAACAAAATTACGCTTAGCTCACCAGGGTGTACTCTTAGGTACTCATTTCAAAATGTTTATGAAGTTTAAAAATTTAGAGTAATCACTTATTTATACATCCCCAAACGGGACCTAAAATGAACGGTAAGCAAAAAAGAATAGGCATATCCCCCTAAGGTCAATATTGCCCGAGGAAGAAGGAACCTTAGTTTCTTGATAAGTTCTAATTTTATCAATAGAAAAGTTTAGATAAGTATAGTATTATTCATGCCAGTGCAGTAGTGTCGAAGCATTAACTACTGAGCTGATGATATCTACGAGGACTAATCGTAAACCAGCAGCGGTATCGACCTAGTGTTAGTTAGCGAAAATAACACTTTATTGTTAATTTGGTACATCCTAAGCACGTTTTTGGATTATCCGTAATCAGAAACGCTTAAACCCAACATTTGAAAGCCAAGAATGTATAAGTATTAAAATATGTAAAAAGCTATATGACCAAAAGGAACCTTTTAATGATAATAGTCAAATCTACATAAGATCATCTTTGTCTGGGTGAGTTTGAACCTCCGTTTATTGTTAATTGGAGAAAGAAAGGTATATCATAAATCACGTCAGTGCCGATGCATTGACTACTTAACTGATAATACCCTCTAGGACTAAAGGTCACCAGCAGTGGTACCGACCTAGTGCTAGAAAACGATCATTTTCAAATGCACATTCATTTTATAGTTGTTATAATTGTCTAAGCGTAAGAAAACAGGTACCTCTCTGAATTATTATAACTGTTTTCGCATTGCATGTACTTTAGTTTTTACATGGAACCCAACGGTTGTAGGAAATATAATATTCTAATAAATTTACACATCCTGTATTATCTCAAGATACTATATTCACTATCGACTAAAGAATAACTTTCAAATGATTCCAAAAATATTTAATACATTGAAATATTAAAAAATACACATTAAGATCTAAAACAACCAATTAAACAAAATTTACCGGGACATAAGGTAACTGTATATTTAATCAGACAATGTTTTACTAAAGGTAATTTACCAACATCAAGACCATGTATCCAAACAGCCAACAGAGACTTACAAGGTTGCTATGGAAAAATTGGATTGACAGCAGATATGTTTATTTCAAATGAAACTGAAATCAAAGGTGCTATTATTGGAAAGGATAATCCAGCCGCATCTAAATTTTGCGGGTATGTACAGTATATAGTTTTCAAGTAGATCTGTAGATAGCGACATGCCATCGTTGTAGTCGATTTGCATCGTTGTATTCATATCTGATAAAATTAGAATTATTATTATGTTGTTGTTGTTTTTGTTGTTGTTGTTGTCCTTGTTGCATTTCTTATGGGTTTGGTGGACTTGTTGGTAATTATACTGTAAAAGTTCTTATTCAATCATATAGTCTTATGTTTGGGACAAACTTTTTATGTATTTTTTAACATAGCTGTTTCTATTATTTGTTTCACGGTATACATATAGGAGATTTGTGTTCAGGTTTGCGTTAAGTATTATCTTATCTCTGTCACATATTTTTTTTAGACTTCGTGGTAAACTGTTTGGATGTATGAGAGACGTTCTGGATAACTGTGCTGGCGCTGCCGAGTATCTGTTGTTGACTGGATACGACCATTCCTCCATGGAAGCCAGCATTGAAGTTCTCTGTGATGATATAGAAGGTAACTTTAATTGTTATTTCTTCATTTCAGGGACTGTTACAATGTAACTTTATTTTACAAGTGATGCCCACGCTCATGGTTTTGTTTAATCATTTTGTAATTTTTGTAATTCACAATGTATATACAAATTCTATTACAGTTTGTAAAGAGTTAGTACGTAGCTTTGTTTGTCGTTTCATTGATGGTAATCCCACATTTTCTGGAATTAATACTAATGAATTGCAAGAAAGCTATGCGATATTAACACAACAAAATAAAATGAAAAAAAAATATAATATAAAGTTCAACATGCGATTGTTAGTGCCAAAGTGACTACTAGTATTATAATACATGAACAGTTATGTTATAATACAAGACTGAACGTGATTGTATAATTTCTGGACCCGTTTCGTTACAGTATATATTGATGGTCTCCAGTGTTTCCAAGAGGCAACAGCGGATGTAAAAAACTGCATGGACAAAATGTCTTCTGGAATGATTGACTTGGCAGCAAGACAAATCGAGTTTGGAATGAACCAAACAGCATTTTTCAAAGAATATTGCACGTAAGTGAAGTTTTCCTGTTTTATTTATCTTAGATGTTTGTTTTTTTTTTTTGCAATTGGTTTTATTTCTGAAGGTCGGTCTTATTATTATCATTATTATTGTTTTTTTTAATATTATCATAATTATCAATATGAGACAAGTGTTACCTGTGAGAGGACGAAGTCCGTATTTTTTTCATGATACTTCTGGCTATCAAATATTCACAAATTTTGGGGAAATCATATTCTTAACAACATGGCAGCGTGAATGTGCAAAATACACAACTGTTATAAAAACGTTAATGAGTTTTGATTCATTATATTGATTTTTCTATTTTTTAATTTTTTTATTTTCCTACTGTTATTGGAACTCTGTCCTCTATAATAATTATAATTATTCGATTTATTTTGTTCTATTTTATCATAAAGACATGTTTATAGATAATTTTGCGTTTATGTTACAGTATTCGCGTAAGTCATCTCCAGTGTGACATGGGTGCATGGACAAGAAAATGTTCTCCTGCCAGCGTCGGGCTTAAAAATGAATATGAGTGTCGCCTGCTTCCAAAGACTTGCCAGAATGATCAGTCACTACAGAAAACATTGGCAAACGACGCCTGCAGCATTGATAACTTCGCGCGTAAACTCCGACAAGTATCAAGTGCACCATTCACAAGAGGAACAACATATATCATTAGTTTAACCACATTAATCCTGTCGACCATTTTTATGTTGTAGAATGTTATCACTAAAACTGTGTCATTCATCGTTTGTTTTTGAACAGTGCTGTTGTGTACATTATGTATAAATAAATGTATTGTCTTACTTTTTGTACAGCTGTAAAAAGATTTGTAACGATTGTAGAAATCCTGTATATATAAAGTGTGTATAAATGTATCTGAAATTTATGACCTCCAATTTAATTATGATAAGGAAGCACATAAAATGTATATATTTTAAACAAAGCATAGTTATTATAGCAAGTATTTAAAAAAAAATTTTGCATGATTTGGCTAATTTTTTAGAAATGATCTTTTATCAAATATATATTATTGTTATTTTTAAAGGTTAAATGATGTGGCGGGATTATTTACTATTCACCCGAAATAAATAAAAGAAATGATTTCTAAAGTAGATCTAGTAGTTACAAGTGCCTCGAAAAAAATGTCAAAATTACATTTGAGAAGTATAATAGTATGTTTTTGACACATTCAAATGAATTATAAATACAGAGTTTGCAGTACATTGATTATGATAGAGCTAAAGGTGTTGAAATTATTATAAATATTACAAATTAGAGTTAAATTCTATTCTGTCAATTGTCTCAAGCTTAATATTTTAATAACATTTTGTATGATGTCTTTTCTCGTTTATTGTGATCTGTCTCATTGAGGTATACCCAACATCTCCATATTAACTAGACTTCACCATTTACTAGATTTAAATGGTTACTACATACGGAACCGTTTTAAACAATAAATTCATTTAAAAATTAATACTTAAATCTAGTTTTAATCGTGTTTTCCTGTATTGTTTTGCATATGCAAATTCTGCTAAACTCGAACATGTTAATATTGGTATAGTGAATTTCTCAATTTGCTCTTTATTAAATACTATATTATAGGTCGAATACAGTTAAAGTCACATGTTACGCTTTTGGCATCGAACAGCACTGAAGAGGCATTAATTGTCGAAATAAAGATTGAAGCAATTTGTTTTTCGGTAGATCTTTTTAATATAATTTTCTCATTAGACGTGTTTTTCTGCTTTCTACACGTTTCCGGATGGCGGTCTTTTCAGTTCATAGTTGAAGACCCAATCTAATAATATTACATCTGTGATATATACGACGAGACAGGATAAGTCTGAGTTTTAATCGGATGGTAGCAAACAGGCATCGCCGTTTTATTGTTTTGTAGATTTAAGACTCAGCGAGAGTTAGTCCATCACAATAGCATTGCCGTTGGGTTATACTAGTAAAACGTTTTGTTATAATCATTGTGTGCGTTAAATTTTTTTTTTAGAATTTGGAACTATACGAAGAATGAAAAATGATGAAGGTATATTTATAATATTTCTTACAAATTCATGGATTTTCAATTCACATTATTTATCACAGCTGTTTAGAGCCTTGACAGAAGAAGGGGCAGAGAAAGTTATATTTTTTATAGAATTGACACAATCGTATATTTGATATTTCACCCAAATGATATTAAGTAGTTTGAAAACCAGTGGATCAAACGGATGCATTTTGGTGGAAACGATTCCATACGAACATTGCGAGCTGGTTAAATATATACTTGCATTATTTGATGCAGTATCAGTATGTATTGTTTTAATTTCAATTTGTCGTCTGATGTTCTGTTATTAAAGCTTTTTCTGAACAGATTTTTACTGCGCCTTTTCCTCTGTCCATTTTGATATTCTATTGATTGATATTAAGTAGAAAAGGCTGAGTACGTTAAATTGGTTCGTATACTAGCAAAATTAAAGTTAACATCAGTGCTTGTCCTTCAAAATATCTTATTTGTTGTTGTTAACATATCTGTGGTAATCTCTGTTAAAATATTCTGTAATTGTCTATTACTCGGGGCGATTTACACCTGGCATGCGGTATGTGCACCAATTCACCAGTTGAGAGAGAATGTTGTCCTAAAGGTGTCTTTGTATGGGTTATTGCTGTTAAATTGCTGTTTTCCATTTCGAAAAACAATGAGTTTGAATATGAGAGACTACAGTTATACAAATAATATACATACTTTGAGATGAACGATCGCAGACATATTTTTGCAAGTAGTTGTACCCATTTTTTTTCTTTACCAACTTAAGATCATATTCCATGTAACAGTTAATTTCACATACCTCCACAAGGAGAAAACTCAAATAATCTTGCGTAACTTGATCTAACGTAAGTTTTATCGTTAGATCTTTTTAAAGTGTGAAACTCAGTACGGGCTATTTATGCCTGGCGTAACATCTTTTATCCTGCAATCAGCCAACTATTGTACAAATAACAGGTACACAAATAAATGTTTGCTTTATTTGTACTTGTAAATAAAGTTTCAGTAAACCAGCTTCCATGTTGAGCAAGCGGTAATATGGATATTTCATTTTGCCAAACAGTTCATTTTATGGTCCTTTTTGCTGTCCGCATTTAAACTATGTCGATTTCTTTGACAAATCAGAGACAATGATTTGGATTTATAAACAACTAATGCTTCAAGTGCCGGGTGTAAATTGCAGGATAAAAACAACATTATGTACATTGTCGGAAATATAAGATTTGTAATCGCTACGAAACAGGAAAAAAGCTCGGTGAGCCTCGCTTTTCTTCCTATTTCTAAAGCTCGTACAAATAAATTTTACATTTTCCAACAATGTACCCATATTGTATATATATCATTCCAATTCATATAAAGAACGCCTCGCCGGGTGGTTTCGTGGAAGCACACACCCCTACGCGGAGGTTCCACGGTCGATTCAAACCAAAGACTTGAACATATGTATTTCATACATCTTCTCTAAGCACCAAAGCACGTGGTTTAGGAGTAAGAGCTGGTCGGTCCAGAGTGAAAATATTAGTGAACATGTCATCCTTGAGACTGCTACTTTGTGAGCTAGATCGTCAAATATCAGATGCAACGTGTCGGTTTTATACGAATCAGGATTTATATTCATATTAAAACTCTCTCGACATGATATACATGTAATATTTGCCACTGGATGTTGAACACAATTCTATCTATGTATGCATACAATTGTCTTGATATTTTTGACTTGTCTCGTTCGTCAACAGCTATTTTAGATATTTCCTCGTTTAACAATGTTTGGTTTGTTACTTTGTGCTTGTCATTAGATATACTATTATATACTAATTAAACCGGATATTATGACAATAACTTACCAACTGGTTACTGTTTTTAAATAATACCACACACACACACAAGCTTTTATTAGAATATTTTTTTTTATTATAAAACATAAATAATTGAGCATAAAATGGAATTCTGTTTTTATTTTAAGATCCTAACAAGACTGATGTTGTTGGATATACATATAAGGAGTTTTTTTCATTCGTCCAATGTTCTGCAAGTTTTTAACCTTTCGATACCTGAATTACCTGAAGAAATATGAATATAAAGTTACATATCATATGCAGACAAATATATATTTAATGATATATAATCAACACTAATTGGACCTTTAAAAAGGGAATCGTTTTCTTTTTCCAAAAACACACGCATTTTCGTTGATATAATAATAAAAATTTGTTTTAATTGCCGTAACCATTTATATATATTGTTTGAGACAGTTTGCCTCTTATATACATTTTTCTTTTCTATCAACCTGTTTTTATGTTTTTTTAACAAAGTTAAATAATAGATACCAAACGTCTTTGACGAAAGCATTTTTTTTTCTTCATATGAACCAAGTAAAGTTATACAAATATACTGCGTACCATTGATGCAGGTCTATGCATAATGCAGAAAAAAGAAATCTCATGTTATTGACTGGACATAAAAGTTCAAATCAAGCATACAAAAATATTTCCGGGTTTCATTCTGACTCATAATTGGACATCCTGATCTTGTTCTGTTTCTTCGCCCTGATCTTGTTCAGGCTCCCTGTTCTCATATTTGAGTCTTACAGGGAAGTTAAGTGTCTGCGTACTTATACTGATCCCATTGGCTTGGGTCAGATTAGTTGATCTACTACACAAGCTATTACATGAACCGGATGTTCTAAGTCTATGAGTAAGTTCCATATCGGAACCTGCAAATAGAAAAATCTAATTGTTATCTTCAATAAATATTTAATTTAATAATGAACAATATATTCCGAAAGTTATGATTTTAAGTCATAACTTTGTCCTTTTCTGTTTTCTGTTTGGTTACTCTATTGCTGTCTTTGATGTTTATTGGGATGGTTCACTGTTTTCCGTACTTTCCATTGAATTTACTTAAAAGGGCCTTGCTTAAACCGCTACATAATTAAGAAACGTTTTATACATGAAAAACAAAATAATGCTGTTGATTTCGTACCATATTATAAATATCATCATACAAATATGCCCAAAAATAAATATCTAAAAGTGAACATACTGTCAATAATAGTAATAACTCAATCCATTTAACTGAACGGTCGTGGCTATCAGTGACATACAGTAAAAGCAACGGCACGCAATAGTCACAATTGTGATTGAGTTCGGAAACATGCAGATAGATAGAAAATTCTATTTAGTTCAAACTGAACAAGGGTCGATTACTCTAAACAAATGAGATAGATTTAAACGAATTCTAATAACAATAGTGAGACAGGGAGGTAAACTACCTCTCGTTTAAAACACTTTTATTCGTCCCGTGTAAGTAGTTTAACATGTTTTCTCCTGACTGTACTTTCCTTGCGTATAATTCCTTATATTCCCTAAAATTACCCCTTTTTATGTTTTAGAACTCACAAACTTAGCATTCGAACTGAGGATGCTACAACCAAACAATCGAGGCAGATTATTAAATTGTATTATGTAAGATGTAGGTTGCCCTGCTGTAAATATAGACAATGCAATTTCCATAGGAAGTCCTATTACGACTAAAACTGTGCCACTTTTACTATGAAGTTTCGTAAAAAATCCTATCCTGGAATGTAAAGTTCATATGCACTACTAGTTTTGCAAAGATCAAAATATAGGGTCGTGCGGCATGTTTCATATGATGAGGACATAATCTTTCAATCAGTTTAATTGAGGTCTGGAGCTGGCATGTCAGTAACTGCTAGTAATCCCTTGTTAATGTATGTATCATTGTCATTTTGCTTAGTTTCTTTTGTTACCTATTCTGACATCGGACTCGGACTTCTTTTAAACTGGGTTTTACTGTGCTTATTGCTTTGTGTTTGTTTATTCTTCATTGGCTAGAGGTATAGGGGGAGGGTTGAGATCTCACAAAACATGTTTAACCTCGTCGCATTTTTGCGCCTGTCCCAAGTCAGTAGCCTCTGGCTTTTGCTAGTCTTGTATGTTTTTTTTAATTTTAGTTCATTTATATGTTTTGGAGTGTAGTGTGACGTCCATTTTCATTGAGCTAGTACATATTTTGTTTAGGGGCCAGCTGAAGCCCTCCTCCGGGTACGAGATTTTCTCGCTGTGTTAAAGACCCATTGGTGGCCTTCGGCTGTCTGCTCTTTGGTCGGGTTGTTGTCTCTTTGACACATTCCCCATTTCCATTCTCAATTTTATTTCAACATTTATATGCCTTGAACTTCTAAGAGGTTAAACTTATACCAAAATTATGTACTACCCCTCCCTTATCTTTGAGTCTTCCTGAGAATTCAATTTGTCCGCTGTCCAACAGTATTTATACTGGTAAAATTTCCAAGTTATGTCTCTTTCAGATGAAACATGGAGATCATATCTAGAAACCAGCAGACAAACAAAACAAAATATATATGAATATTAAATATATCTCCAAAAGAGGCGTGGTTTGTGAATGAGCTGTTTTTACAAAGTGCAACCTATAGTAGCAGTTGACAATAGCTTTCATTTCAATAACATTATAATTGGAGAAAGCAGTCAATTTAAAGATGTTTTCTTCTGATCTGTTTTATTTAACAAAGCCCTTATTTTTCCTAAGACCAAACAAAATATACATATGTTAAGGGTTCCCCATGTCAGAATTTTGAGCGATACTTAGAGGACAGGTAGGGAAACCCTATACAAAAGGATCTTTACGTTTTCTAAAACGTTGGTATTGTGAATCTATACTACATGTATATTACCTTGGTATGATTTTGAATCTGTGTCTATACGAATGTTACATTTTGTAGCTCTATAATTATTCTGTACTACTGGACCGGACATTACCGGCTTGGCTGCCATTAAAGATTGTCGGACGTTTCTTTCTGAGTGAAATATAATAATGTATGATTTTGGCGCGAACATACATGCTAAAGCTACGGTGGCACTGAGGCTTATAGCAAACGACATGGTGGCTATTCTGATGTCTATTTCGTCTGCAGTACTAAAGAAAATTGGCACAAATGCTAACCATATAATACAAGTTGTATACATAGTCAATCCTATATGTTTTGATTCATTAAATGCTTCGGGAATGTTACGTGTCAAAAATGCAAAGAAAGTACAAACAATAATCAGAAATATTGGATAGGTAAATCCCACCATATACCACGCCTCCACGGCGTCATTGCACACTAACTGATGGTCATCTCGATTAGCATAATATGATATAACTTTTGGTGGCCTTAGCAGCACCCAAACTATACCCACTGCATTTTGAACGGCAACCAAGGACCCACAAATCACAAGTTGTGATTTAGGGCTAATAAATTTAGGACGTTTTGTTGTTCTTTTCCCAGCTTTGAAGATTCTATAAATTCTGTTAGTTTTAGTCAGTATTGCAGAATACACAATTGAAAAACAGAGTCCAATTCCAAATTTTTGTGCTCCACACGAAACTTCAGTTGGTTTTGAAACAAGTATAAAAGTCATCGAATAACACAAAAATATTCCAACCAGAAGAACAAAACTCAGCTCTCTCCCGGATGCTTTAACGATGGGTGTAGCACTGTATCTAAGGAATGTTATCATGATGGTAGATGTCGCTGCTAATCCAAGTGTTGCAACAATCATGGCAGAAAAACTTAACGCATCATCATAGTCGAGAAATTTCTGTGGAATTGGTTGACAATAAGATTTATCGGCAATGGGTATTGTTCCCATAGGACACGTAACACATTCAGATTTCGATGGCATATATTGATAAGTATGACATTTCATACATGTCCAGCAACAAGAGTCGCCTTCAACAAGTTGAGTTGCTTCCCCTGGTCCACATGGATGACTACAAACAGACGGTGGATGCATCGGTTCGTCAAGTCTGTACGTTAAGTTTTGCATCTGTTCATATAAAAAAATAGTGTAATAATCGAGCCATTTGTGAAACAATTATTTTATTATATATTATTTTTAATGATGTAAATTCATATTTTGGGACAAGACAACATATCTGAAACTACTTCTATTGATATCATGAATATTGTTGATAAAAGGTAACATAATAATAGGTCTCATGGCAAACATACCAATCGAAATCAACGAATTAAACATCGTATAAATTATACACCTGAAGATCTCCTATCTATATTTAAAAACGATGGTAGGCATCAACTATTATGTATACTTGGTCAAATACGAATTAGTATACTACATGATACTTATAAGAAGTATGACACAATCTCGTTTTTCAGCCCACTCTATGAAAGTACGCGTAAAATTACAGCTTTTTGTCACCATAGGCTGTTTCCGCGTATCGATAAACCTGAAGATCATAAACGGCATTTTCTGAAAATCTAATATATTAACAAAGGTATAAATTTTAAAAACTTATCTAGTATATTTAATGGCTTTACCATTCAAAACTTTATACCTCCCTATTTTGAAAACACAGAACCACCTGTTATTTCGTAAACATACAAAAAAACGCAGCAGAAGTTTATTTTTAATTATACGTCAATAACACCAGACGTCAGTGTAGAAAATAATACTCCTCTAGCTTGAGACTGTGAATCGTCAAATTTAAGATATGATCCCTGTGGCCATATTATTACGGGGACATCAATATCGTTCAAGACCGAGAGGTTAAACAAAAAAGGACCAAAATATCGTCCTCCATCAAAAGTGGATTGGAAATAGTGTCATCAGGTCATAAAAGACGCTCTTTCGTCGTATCTTAAAAATTAGTGTAAACAGGATAATCTGATAAGAAATCTCTTATTCTTACTTAGATAAATCTATGAATCTTGAGAATATTCGAATATCACAATATGAAAATAACTAAGAAATAAAAAAAAGAGTACACAATACGCCTATTACTGGAATAAGAAACAGACTTTAAGTACTTGCAAAGCGGTTTGTGTTTTACCGGCCGACAAAGCAGCCAACAATGTGGTGGTGGTATGACGTAAGTTCTTTAGAATGAAATTATAAATTCTACATTCAGGTCAGTGCGCTCCACAGATAATCATAATGTTCTCCTTGATAACATTTATGTACGTTTCGGCAATAAAGTGTATCAACAGGTTGTAGGTCTTCCTATGCCCCTTTAATAGCAGACTTGTTCTTGTACTTTTATGAATCACCTGTCTAAATTGCATTTAATTGACAAATTTAACAACACTTATCGTTATCCTGATGATATTTTTTCGTTAAATAATCAAGAATTTTCTATATATACTGCCGAAATTTATAAACGGTCATAACTGTCCTTTCCTAGATTTAGATATTCAGTTTTACACAAAATTTTAAATTAAATTTACGACAAAAGGGAAGATTTTTCTTTCCCTATTGTTAATTTTCCTGTTTTGGATGGTATAATGTTCCTTTAGCACCATCTCACGGTGTTTATATTTCACAACTGGTTCGCTATGCCCGTGTCTGTAGTGACGTTTTGGATTTCAATGAACGTAATCCATGTATTTCTAGTAAATTTTTAAGTCAGAGATTTCGTTACCACAAGTTTCTTAAAACCTTTACAAAAGTATTCCTTAGATACAAATATTTGGTTGTAAGTTTGGTTTTTACCTGTAGAAAAATATTTTCAAACAGGATAGCACATCCAATTTTTACGGAGATATTGTTTACCGAGCCCGGAAATTTAGATACGACCCGGGTAAACTAATCGATCCTTTAAATAAACTTTTCTAAGAGGTTACCAATTCAACACTGTAGTTAGACCTATAAATATTGTTTGTATTGGTATAAATATTGATTTTGTTATCAGTAAATTAAATTCAAACTAATATTATTGTTATATACATAAACATATGCACATTCATTGTTCTACAATCTGTCGATACTTGCATTTTGGCAGTGCACAAGGTCATATTTTTCTCTGACTGTAATCACGTCTTTACACTACATGAATTGGATGTTTGATGTGTGCTGATTGATTCTTTAGTATGATACATGATTTTTTATTAATTGTTTTTGGCTTTGAACCAGCTTCAGTAACTGCGAGTACTCTCAGATCTGTACTTAGTGTCTTTTTTGTTGTAGGGATGTAAAAATACCCTGCCACGTCCGGTCTGTGTTTTTGTTACTTGTTTTCTGCTTTGTATCGATCAGTAGAGTTAAACCCTTTTCAACTGATTTTTATAGTTTGTTCATATGTTGTACTGTTACACCACTGTCCCAGGTTAGGGAAGGGTTGGGCATCGCTAACATGGTTAACCCCGCCACATTTTGTATGTTGCTGTCCCAAGTCAGGAGCCTGTAATTTAGTTGTTGTCGTTTGTTGCTGTTTATCATATTTGTATATCGTTCATTGTTTTTTTACAAAAATCAGGCCGTAAGTTTTCTCGTTTGAATTAAGTTACATTTGTCATTTCGGGGCCTTTTATAGCTGTCTATGCGGTATGGATTTTGCTCATTGTTAAAGGCCGTATAATGTAATTTGGTTTCTGGTGGAGAGTTGTCTCATTGGCAATTATACCACATCTTCCTATTTTTAAATTGTTAATCTGCACATGTAAATAAACGTGTGTTATTGACTTATTTAATTAAGAATTTAATAGCCATTTCACATAAAACATTGCAACTTTGAAACCTCTTTTCAGTGAATCGAACAGACAAAAATGTAAACATCTACGTAATCCTTGATATTTATAGTCCTGAACAAGTATGGGGTAGATTCTTTAGACACAACGACTACTAAATGAAACTGCAGATGACCAAATGACACTTTTGTGTTATTATTCATAGTTCATAATGAAATTAATGTGTTAAGGTACATTGTACGAGTTTGATATAATGTATAGGTCTATTTATTATCATCTTGATATATAATATATAAAAAAAAGTTGAAAATATTTTTTTTTATTTAAATTTATTTACAATACACCGTGTGGACTTGTTTGTTAGGGATTTTTTCATCATTAACTAATCTGCGTTCTACACACGTCCTCTGCTTAATTTTGATTAAACACCAACAAACGTTCAAAGCAATTTTAATATGGTATGCACGTTGTTCAATGGTAATTGTAAGATACAATACATATTATAATTCTTTTAGTAATCTCTCGTAATTCTTAATAGAACGGCAAATGTTAAGTATTTGAGCTAATGATATTTTACTGTTAGTTTTAATATATGCTATGTTTAATGTTATACTAGTGGTGAGACTTTAATAAAATATTGAATCTGAATCTGCAATGAATATTGACCGCTGTTTGTCTATGCGTCATTTTACTCTTGTTATGTTGTCATTTGTTTGTCTTTATATCTTGGTATATAATATATATAAAAAAAGTTGAAAATCAATTTTTTTATTTAAATTTATTTACAAAATACCGTGTGGACGTATTTGTTTTTAAAGTTAGTAAACAAACTTGACACAGGGTTATTCAACCTGCTTGATTTTCACCGGTATTATATATATTTGTCAAAGTTACTATAAATTAGTCTATAAATTTTAACACTTCAAGAATTGCTTGAATACATTTGTGAATAACATGAAATGTTTGCTATACGCCATTATATTTAAATAGACATAGTGTACATGTCTTAATGAATCTTTGTCCAAATTTACAAACCTCAGTAAGATTTCCATTTTTGAAATATCCAACTGTACTCCATTCATAAACACCTTTGTCTTTTTGGTGGAAATTCAGGATTCGATATCGAGCTGGACCATCTCCATTAGGCAGAAACTGAAAGTCATCACCGGACAAGCCTAAAAACAAATCAACGATTATTCTTATAACAAAGTTATCGTTCTTATAGTTATAATTATTAACTGTTGGACTGTACGTTGTTATTGAGAAGTTCAAAGGTTTGATATTGTGTAGATACAAATTTGTCTTCGATTATTAAAAGTAGGGAATTTTTCATCATTAACTAATCTGCGTTCTACACACGTCTCTGCCTAATTTTGATTACACATCAAGAAACGTTCAACGCAGATTTTAATATGGTATGCACGTTGTTAAATTGTTAGTGTAAGATACAATACATATTATAAATCTTTTAATTAGTTTTAATATACGCTATGTTTATGTATGTATACTTATGTTTTATGTTATACTAGTGGTGAGACTTTAATGAAATATTAAATCTAAGTCTGCAATGAATATTGACCGCTGTTTGTCTATGCGTCTTTTTACTGCTGGTCATTTTTTCGTTTGTAATTCTTCGTCTTATGGTTTTTGATTGCCCTAAGCGATATGTGATGCTCGTGAAAGACACTAATTGGCTTCCCGAAAACAGTATGACAAAGCTATCAAATGGCAACATATAAGCTACATTTCTATAATGATTACATGTTTTTTTATACATAGGGAAGTTTTTTTTTCATTTTATCAATGTTCAAGTCACTACATCTTTTTGCTTGATATATGAAACATAAACAACTCAGATAAAATCTGGATTATGATATTAGAAACTTTGTTAGATTGTGATTATTAAATACCTGATCCGATTTTATATACATCAAGGATTAAACTTTCAAAAGAAATCAATATTTTCCACAGAAAAGACGAGTAATACTTTAAACATCGCTTTGTTTGTTGTAATTGTCATCAGTGAAACA
Source organism: Mytilus coruscus (assembly GCA_017311375.1). Classification (NCBI taxonomy): domain Eukaryota; kingdom Metazoa; phylum Mollusca; class Bivalvia; order Mytilida; family Mytilidae; genus Mytilus; species Mytilus coruscus. Next base: position 65,558,951 of record CM029607.1, read on the forward strand.
AAAAGAGGTAATTGATTGACTGTCATTTCTTATTGTTACTGAACTAAAAATGGCCTCAATTAAATTTAATAGTCAAGTAAACATAAAAAGCATACAATTTTTTATCATTATTATAATATTTTATTTCTATTTTTTCTGAAAATTCAAAAAATGTATTTTTTTTTATTGTGGCTGGATTAGTTTTGCAAAAAATATTAACTGTTATTTGTTTCAATTTATTTTCTGCGGGATCGCATACATTGGTCTCGCATTTTCTTATGCTGATCTAAAATTAAAACAATAATATCAACATATTTTTTTTTATTATTTTAAATTTGTCATATTAGTGTATGTGAAATGTTAATGCTTGTATTGCAAAAATATCAGAATATGATGGACTTGGTTCATGAATATTTTTCAATCTTTTTCTAATTTCTAGTGTATAACCCCAAACCTTCATGGAAATCTTATATCTTTTTAACTTTAATCAAGCAAAATTAAGTTATTTATAGGACAATGACATTGTTGTTCTTGGTACTATCAGAATTGCAAGCGAGCCGGCTAAGTCGAGCGCTTGTATTTGAGATGATAATTCAGCATTAAACATATGAAACAAAATTAAGGAAGGACCATTTAACCTTGAGGGTTTAAAAACAATTAAGAACTTAATATGAAATTTAATGGCAAAAAATCTCAATCATATTATTATTTCAGAATATTTTTTTTTTCCTTCTCCCCGATTAAAATTTGTTTTCTTTAAAACTAAAAAGATAAAAAGAAAAAAGAAAAGCATTACTACCCTCTCAGAATGCAATGGTCGTTCCTTTATTCTTTTGATCGGCAGTTTGTCTTAACGATATGTTTCTTTGGGCAGAACATAAAATTAAAGGTGTGGTTAATAAAACCTTATTAACCGTATGAAACGTTGTAATAGTGGTTCGGTTGCATGAATGAAGTCGCCTGCGTTTCATTGATAACTTTACGGGGATGAACATAACAAACGTGCATTGTTAAGTGACGTAACTGCCTAATATTTTCGAAATTATGTTCGTTTCCTTGCCTTTTTAAAACATATAAGGTAGTAGAATCAAAGTTAGAATGTTCAAATTAAAAATAAAATACATTGTTTCACTAGTATATGAAAAGGTTGTTTTGTTCTTTCAGTGTTTAGAAATGTGGTGGTTTCAGTTCAAATAAACTAACTTACAAGCTGAACGTATTGATGTATTGAAAGGGTTTACATTAGTGTAGTTCTATTTAAGTTTCTATTATGTCGTGTTATACAATACATTGGATCTCGAATGACCTAATATTAATTACAAGATTCCTTTTGATGTTTCTCCACGCAGCATTGGTATCATTCAGTTCTGACAATGTCAATTATAACTACAATTCTGGAGGCTAAATGTTTGAACACACAAGATATGAAGCAATCTCAGTTCCATCACGACATTGTGAATACCGATATCTTTAAAAAAAATATGCTGTTTTTGTAATTGTCTGTTCGATCTTCACAGTTAAGATTTCTTGAGTGTCTGCATAATTCAAAGTTACACATTTACAAAAATAGATTCTATTAATCGTGCTCGAAGCTTTTGAAAAATTGAAATAAATATAGTTATGTATTTTACCTGACATTCGTTACTTACATTTGCTTTGGACCCCCGAAAAGATCAAGTGAATCAAATATAGTAATAAAAGATACACAATAAATTGAATTGAAAAAAATATTTTGTTACACTTACAATATATGAAAGGCAACCCCAGATAATTCTTAGCCGATGTCAGTTTGTTTCTATTAAGGATATCATTACAGATTATGATGATTATAGACTTTATAGCAGGCTAATTTTATAAAACTTTTCGAGTACATTGGTGTTGTTCAAAGTAATAATACAATTTAAAGAAATTAAAAAATACCGCGACGTAAACACTTTTTCACTTTTTCAACAGTAAATTATAACATCTTTACTCCAAACCAAAATGACATCTATTGCTATGGGGAAATTGTTTTAATAATCTGAAATATCGACAGACATATCAGCTGTTACTAGGCTGATTAAAGTCTGTTAAATATAAATGCATCATGCTTGACTGCTTAGATCTTAGATCCTCAAATTGAGTAAGAGAGCAGGCAATATGTCTGCTCTAATTTAAAGTTTTGTTTACATTCATGACCGCTCCTATCTGCAACTGGTATTATAATTCCACCTATTTGATGTAAATTTCATCCTTAAAGGTTGTACTGTAACTTAATTTCTGTTCTATTTCAAATTGTATATTGTAGAATTGTGGGTCTCTTACATGCTTTCTAATACTTGTATTGTGGTAGGACTGCAAACATACACATCATCAAAGACAGTTCTTCGTAATTTGATAATTGACATTATTCGAAATAGAAATATATTATCTAATGAGTATTTGGAACAAATTAAACATGCAGGCAATTTTGAATGCGGAGAGGTTCTTATACATGAAGCAGTTGGGCAATTGAAGCTTACGTTTATTTAAAAAAAATGAACTGTGCATTTTGGTTTCATTGTGTTGATAAGTTGTTGTGTTATTGAAGTATGCTCCATATTTCCTTTCTTTCATAAGCGTATGTTAATAATGATATCTGTTTAAAAACTTCAGAAAGTCAAAGTGAATTGGAATATAACATACATCTCAGTTGAGAAGTATAACATCATTATATTTTACAAACTTTACTGTACCTTTAAATTGCACTTCTAAAAGAAACTTTTTCAGTTTTTCGCCATCTATCGGATTCATAGCATCGCATAATCCTTCGGTATTTGGACAGAGTGTTTGGTGCATATTCTAAAAGTATCAACATATTATCTTATTATAATCTTTTGTATTATTACTAACTTTTATTTGATATTAAATGTTATTCACGTGAGTGTATATATATGCAAATGTATTGTCCCGGCCAAAATTCCTTTGGAGACGTTTGTTTCGGATTCTATAATCTTCAGAATATGTCTAAATTGTAGGCATCATCGTTTTTTTCTGTTTAAATTGCATCTGACACTTGCTACAATAAGAAAATTTAACATATCCACATACATCAGTAAGACTCGTCTTTGTTATGTTTGGACTTTCCTATTGTGAAAAATGCATACATTCCCTCTCAAAACCGTAAGTAGTGCAGGGTATTTGTTCTGATTGATACATAACGTCATTAAAAAGAACATAATCTTATCTTATCGGCGAGGAAGCGACTAGGAATATATTTTTTTATAATCGTAAGAAGCATATATTTCTTTAGAATGGTAAATGTGAGAATTCAAAAACAACACTGTTTAATCAATCAATGAGTTTGCTGAATACTTTAGAATAAAATCCATATACACTTTTGCCTTGATTTTAAAGCTTTGTGGGTTACATGATAAGATTTGTATTTTGGTTGCATTTAAATCAAATCGTTGGTTTTTCTATTTTGCATTTTATTCACATTTTCCTATCATGTGGCTTTTAGACAAGGTGCTTACTACACAGTATGGGTTTCCCAATTTTTGAAGACTATACTGTGATATGTTTTTGTTTACATTCTTGTCTTTCGGTCTTTGATGGAAAGCTGTATCATGTGGAAACATACCACATCTTTATTTCAAATTGTAATATGTGGTAAAGTATACCTTAATTGCATATGCAAACGCCAGAACAGCATCACTGACAAATTGTAATTGAGCTTCCATATCAAATGTGTCTAGATCAAACGATTCATTTCCTGTGCAGTCCTTTATAAAGTTCTCGTTATAAGGTGTCCAGGGACTACCTGGATATTTGCATTTGAATTGTTGTTCCCAGTATTCAATAAACCAAGGATTTCGATGATTACTTCCAGGTTTTAACTTTAAGAAATAATTCTTAAATCCTTTTACTTCGTATGCTAATGGTTGAGTTGTAATAGCACCTTCAACCTGTTAATAGAAAATATATAAATAGACGTATGGGAGAAAGACATTTCTATTATTTAAAAAAAAATGCTATCATGTTGCTGGCAGATGTATTAGACTTTCCGATAATTCGTTATACTGTCAAGGGGGGCAGTCGATCTATGTCCGAACTTACGATTCAAAGAACAAATATATACATGTAAGCTAAAGAGAAATTATTGTAGATAAAAATGTTAAGTAACCCATTACAAATGAATCTTAAATTCGTCAGATACTCAATGATGAAGGTGATGAAAAACGACTCAAAAGCAATATCCTATAGTTAAAACAGTTATTAAATTTCACTTTCTAATGCAAGTTCTTTATTTTTTTTTATTTGGTTGACTTATATTTACATACATTTTTACACTGTTCAAAATTGTAAAAACTACAGTTTGGGGTGCATTCTATAACGATATTTGAAACGAGGAAGTATTTCCTGCTAAAATATCCTTCGTGGTAAAAACATAAAAAAAAAGGTGAATGTTTGCCACGAAAAACGTATCAAGAGGTCTGATTATTCCCATGGTTATTATCCAGTTAAAGAAGAAGAATTCGATTATTATTCATTCATCGTTCATCGGAAACGTCCTTTGCTTATTAAATTGTACATAAACGTTAACGAGGAAATATAATGGACTTCCCTCGAATTGTCAATAGACAAATAAAGTCCGTTTATAAAAAGGACACAACACGTATCAATAAAACAGTGTTATTTCCCTGGTAAACAATATAAATGGTTTATGGATATAGTAGTTTCAAATGTTTGGCATTGAGCGTTCCTGATGAAGGTAAATCCAGAAAAATACTTCGGACGCATGAAATTATTAAACGTGTTGTTTTCAATTTTTACATCACTGGGTCGATACCTCTGCTGGTGGACGATCAGTCCCCGAGGGTATCATCAGCTCAGTAGTCAGTACTTCGGTACTGACATGATTTATAACAAACTTTTCTAAAATTGTCCGTTTATAAATTTTAAATTATAAAGAAACTAAGGTTTCAACTCCTCAGGCAAAGTTGACCTTAGATGAATTTGGCTATTTTTTTAGGTATTTTTGTCATATAGCTCTTCAACTGTTTCGGTACTTATACATCCTCAGATTTCAAATGTTTGGCATTGAGCGTTCCTGATGAAGGTAAATCCAGAAAAGCGCTTCGGACGCATGAAATTATTAAACGTGTTGTTTTCAATTTTTACATCACTGGGTCGATACCTCTGCTGGTGGACTATCAGTCCCCGAGGGTATCATCAGCTCAGTAGTCAGTACTTCGGTACTGACATGATTTATAACAAACTTTTCTAAAATTGTCCGTTTATAAATTTTTAAATTATAAAGAAACTAAGGTTTCAACTCCCTCAGGCAAAGTTGACCTTAGATGAATTTGGCTATTGTTTTAGGTATTTTTGTCATATAGCTCTTCAACTGTTTCGGTACTTATACATCCCTCGGATTTCAAATGTTTGGCATTGAGCGTTCCTGATGAAGGTAAATCCAGAAAAGCGCTTCGGACGCATGAAATTATTAAACGTGTTGTTTTCAATTTTTTGTATCGCTTGTATGAAAAATATGAGAACCGTTTACTTATTTGTGTATTTAGTTCTGTTTACCTTATTAACAACTATAATGACAAGAAAAATTATCGTCAAGACTGAAAATGACTTATAAACTGGTAGGTATTTCTACGCAGCAAATAATTACGCTACACTAAGAGAGTAGAATATAAATGAAATATTGATATCAGAATCATACCATTGAAAAAAAGAAATAAGCAAACAAACAAACACATGAAAACCATTGAAAAACTAATTAACAGTGCAGAAATAGAGTTGTTTTGTTAAGAATTTGACATGCAAGTATGTGAAACATCTAGAATTGATTTTAGAAAAACCATGATCGGTTGGCGAGAAAAAGTTTTAAAAGAATATATCATCAAAACAAATAAATAAAATATTGACGAATGTTATTACCTAATAAGAAAAAGATAAATATATAGAATAGAAATGAAGAATTAAGACACTGAAACGAAAATCAGAAGCCAAAATTCGAAATGACAGATGATACAAAAGTAAGAAGAATAGTATTATTTCGACCATTACCAATATATACTAATTCAGATAACGGAGACACCAATCTGAGTCATATCTAATAACTACCGTCAAGCCAAAAAGAACAGACAGTTTTTAATATGACATTCGAATATCTAAAGCTATTCACATAAATAAGAAAATTAAAACAACATCAAAAATGAAAAAAGACAGTCAGACAAAAAAATACCAAAAACAGTAAAAAAAAAAAAAAAAAAAAAAAAAAAAATCCCAAACATTTATGTACTAAAAAACGTACAAAACAAAAACTAAACCTGAAAAAGAAGTGAAAATCAATCTAAAGCTATCTGCAATTCGAAAAGACTAATTCAATAAATATTTTCTTTTAACAACATCAATGCGAGCAATCAAGTCAGACGTTTATTGTATAAACATGCTGATATTAAACTATGCTTCGCCTTTTTTCCTCCAGTAAACAATCGTGTAATAACAAATCCTCTAAAGAAAATAACACTTTGCGAAATACGGTCTTTTTCCTTTAGGTGGTATTCGATGTAGTCTTTTGTGGTCAAGCATTATCAAATTTCTTCTAAAAGCGACCAATCAGAAATAATTTTGCTTTATTCATACGTTTAAATGCAAGGATGCATAAAGTTAATGATAGCTGTTGTCTGTTAAAGATAAACTATCATGCATTTTATTTATTAATTGCTTTGGTGTTCAAACGGGAGAATCAGATACCTATGGGCAATCTGAAACCAGGAACTGATGAACAAATCAGACAACAGAGTGTATATGCCTAAATGAAAACCGAATATACACAAAAAAAAAAAAAAAATGTCCCTGTAGCACTAAACAGAACATGAAACTCATTTTCTTTCCTAAGCATATTCTCTCGTACTACATAATTATATACGTAGATAAATTGACCTTTACAGTACATACTTATTTAGAAGTAGTTAAAATATTGTATGACTGTATGATATGTTTATATCGAACTCAATTTTTAAAAAAACCCAGCCAGTTATGACAATAAAACGAGTGAGAATCTTATACATTTTAAACAAGGTGTCCATGTCCTATAAACATAATATATAACATTGAACTTTTCATAGGTTTACTTGACATTTAAAAAAGAAAATAAGTATTGGCACGTTGCAAGATTTATGCGACCAGTAGTGTCAAAATATATGGTTTTAAAGCACAACTCTAAGGAGGGGGGTATCCAAAATTGTCAACCCTGCTTAGGGTTATATCCCTGAGAGATTTAGCCCGAAGGGAATAACCCTTGCAGGGTTGACAAATGTTGGTATCGCCCGACTCATAAGACCGTAACTGTTTTATTATGCCGAACAAATATTGGCATCCAACTTGGCCTGTGGAAAAAGACCAAAATGAACAAGTATCATTTACGCCGGTGAATATCCTTATTATTCAACGGCGGTGAACATTAGGGTTTTCACCGGGCAGTACAATTTGTCGAGGTTATTCACCGGCCCTGTTGATTTGAACGAAAATACCCAAATTAATTATATTGTGTTTTAATTAAGTGATGTATTATAAGCCAATGGATTTATTCAATTATACTTTGAGGTATAATAATCATAGTTACATAAACCTACAATTATGAAATATTTCAGGCATTTTTGGGGTTACTTAATTTGCTATGTAGCAGTTTTAAAACGGATGAGTGATGATATGTTATGCATTACAATGATTCAAGTAGCAGAAAGCAGCAATGCTATTTTACTTTACTTGAATAGACTATTTATATATCATGTCATCTAACCTAAGGTCAGGATGCATTCCTCACACAAAGACTGCTCCAACAGAGTTACGATGAAAAACGACTGAAATCGACACTGCTTTTACTGTCATTATGTCACGAATTGTTTGACCGATATGTCTGTGTCTCAAATCACTTGCTACACTATTTCGCTGATATGGATCTTTAGATTCCAGGAAAGTCGTCTGATCTGTATATTTAACGAGTGTGTACTATTCATGATTGTGACATTTTGATTGACTGCAGATTAGGGTGTCTGGTGATGCATACATAGAAGGAAGCACTTTCCCTGCCGCAACACCGGTATCGCACCTTTTGGAGTTCATATAATTCCTTGTTTTCTTTTTTTTTCCTGGAGTTGTATCGTTTAATTGAGAATTGAACAGCTGTAACCTACTTTTGCCTTTAATTCATCATTCGAGTCAAACTTACGAAGTATAATGAAATGGAATGAACTCTCTGTGTAGTTGTACAAGACAGCGTCGACCAAATGGACATAATATAAGCATTGTTTAACTGTACAGTACACGCACACACTATAAAGTATTCAATCAAATTAACACTTTCAAATTTCCGTGAACCAAAGCGCTTTTCTGGATTTACCTTCATCAGGAACGTTCATACCAAAACATTATCAAAAATTCAAGTTGCAAAGATATTAAATATGATATTTACATAGATATTCTATAAGAATTCAATTTTTTTATTGGATGACAACACGCATGCGGTGATTTCAAGTGACGTTATATTTTCATATAAATGCAATATCCATTACTTTACGAGTTGTGATAACGTTAAAACAATCCATGTTAACGTTAAAAACTCACAAACGAAAAGCATGATGTTACTTGTAATGTCCTGGTTTATGCATTAACATGTCAACTGAAGGGTTTAAAATGGAAAATAAGTTTTGTTCAACTCTTTAACACTTGAGCAAATACAAAAAGACGCAGCCATTTCTTAAATAACAACACGTTGTCAACTCTATATCAAGAAGTATTTTTTCGTTTATTTTCCTAGTTAATTTAGAAAGTAGTACGCTAAGGCTTCAACCTATTAATTTAAAGCACTACTAAATAGCCAAATCAAGAAATGTTGGAATCACTGACCTTCGAAAGAACCCGTGTAGTTGATTATGAAATTAACATGAATTGTTGAAGTAATGTCTTTATAATTGCAAAAGTGTGAAGCAAAATTGAACAGGAAATTAATTTAAAGTCTTTCAATTAATATTGTATTGAAATTGTGGGAATAATTGACCAGATTCTTATTCGCAAATGCTTTTAAAATCTATAAGCACTTTATCAAAATTATAAATTTTGTTTCGGCAGAATCGTTTGTTTTCCATTTTACTAACTTAATGTGTTTCGGTCGCATGAAATGCTTTCTTTATTCGCAAATGCTTTTAAAATCTATAAGCACTTTATCAAAATTACAAATTTTGTTTCGGCAGAATCGTTTGTTTTCCATTTTACTAACTTAATGTGTTTCGGTCGCATGAAATGCTTTCTTTATTTCAATAACACACAATGCATTTGTTAAACGTACAGGACAAAATATTATAATCGACAAAAAAAGACGATCGGAATAATTTTATACTGTACTAACTAACAACTGCAATTGCGTTTTAATGTATTTATTAAGGAAACAATCAATATAAATGTACCTAATACGGTTGACGAAAACATTTCCAACGAAATGGGAAGGCCAATTGAAGTGAATTGGTGTATAATATCTAATATCATAGTTTGTATCAGATTGGTGCATCAGTGTTAGGAAACGGGACCATAATTGACCACGTGATTAATCAAAAAAGACCAGAACGCCTGTAAGTAAAAGTCCTGACTTTGGTGAACTTCGGCACCATTCAGAATATGCTGACTACAGTATAAGGTCAGCTTTGGAATTTTCCCGATTATATCGATATCTAACAATAATGATAACCTTTGCTATGACCATCAAAATAATCCGGTACCATGTCATCTGTTCATATTTGACAGTAACAATAATGAGATGTGGTATGATTGCCAATAAGATAATTATCTATCACAGACAAAAGGACGAGGATGTAAACACCTATATTACGTTGTACAGTTGTCAATAATTGGAAAACTCCATACAATATAAGTTTTAAAAGACCCTGGCATGACAAAATTTGAAACAATTCAGTAGAGAAAACAATCGGCTTGTGTTTTGGTAAATAATTTGTCTTTAATTTTTTGAATTGCACTTATGCATATGTTAAGAAAACTATTCAGAAACATTTTACATCTTAAAACTTTGAAAAGGTATATCAAATGTTCAATAATTAAATAAAATACAACTTGAATAAACTTAATTGTCCCGACAGGATACAAAGGTCTTGACTTATTAAAGTGGTCATGAAAAGTGAGATGTAGGCCATAGGTCGAATTCACTGACATCAGTAACACAAAATAGGGGGACGGGATTAATATAAATGTTTCATGGTAATCTGATATTAGATATATGATTTCATATCAAAACAATATGGAAAGTATTTTTGAATAAAATTGATATTCATTCGCGATAAAATTTCGAGTTTTGTGTTTTTCATGGAAATTATCTATTTACATGTATATAATTTTAATACCTGTTCCTCCTTTCCATGATAAGCCAGACCGCGTCCTCCCCATCCATCGCTACCTATCCAGGTAAACATCCCTGTTGCATTTCTTCTTTTAACTGCTTCCATCAATTCACCTACTTCTTGGTCAGATCCAAAAATTATAACACCTAGTTGTGAATAATCAAAAACTATTAGTGACAACAATGATGACACACATTTAATTTTAAGGTCTAGATAGAAAATTGTCAATTTTTACTGCTTTGAAAGAGTATAGGTTCTTCAGCTATGGTTCTTTGTACCTTTCCAAATTCCGTTTTAACAATATATTTTTTGGCATTGCTTACCTTCACAAACTGAACAAAAATATTAACAAACGTTTTTATAAAATGACCGCAATATTTGGTTTTCCACAATACCGAGAATCCGTAGTGGAAAAGAAAGATTACGGTGTTTACATTCATGACAAAAAATGTTAAACGCAAATGCAAAAAACAAAAAGCACCGAACAGTGCTGTTATAAATGTTCTTCAATTAAACAGTTGCAGTGTGGCCTTCAACATGGAGCACAAAAACGCAGCTGACTCCGAATTCAAGACGACTTCTGACACTGCGGAACTATTTGCTAGATGTCGATTTAGCTACATCTGATCATTGAAGAACACAGAATTAAATGTTATTTGCTTGTTTCTTTTTAGCTTAAATTATTTAATAACAATTTTATTATTTAAATAGTCACTATGCAATATACAACAATTACAACAAAAGTAAATCTTAATCATTTAGGTATAGAACCACTAATTCGGGCCTGCTCTGAAAGAGCATACAAGAAAGTAATACATATTTTAACAAAATAGTTCCTACGCATTGCTGTAATTGTGTGAATAAGTAAAATATTTGGGTGATTTTGGTATGAAAAAAAGTAAAATAAAAAAATATTGAACTCCAAGGTCTTGTGATCACTGTAAAACCCTGTTTATCAGATCAGAGGTACCTGTTTTTTTACTATCAAACTTTCGGGAACCAGGGCACTCTAATATGCAATTAAAGATATGTTAAATTTTTCATCAGAGGATGAGGTATAGTTTTGACATGAAATGACTGTCACTTAATTTGAAAAAAATAAAATAACAAAAAAAAAAAACGAACTCTAAGGAAAATTCAAAACGGAAAGTCCTTTATCAAATGGCAAAATCATAAGCTAAAACACATCAAACGAATGGAAGACAACTGTTATATTCCTGACTAGGTACAGGCATTTCCTTAGGTAGAACATTGTGGATTAAAACTGCTTTTATAGGTAGCTAAATTTCTCACTTGTATGACAGTCTCATAGAATTTCATTATAACAAACAGACATGATAGGTAAAAATGTCAAAAATAGGGTACAGCAGTCAACATTGTGTTATAATCCTAATCACTATGAAAACAACAACTATGTCAACTAAGAAAAACAAATGGCATATAGACACTCTATGAACAAAGCACATAAGCAAAACTGAACTTAAATCAAAGTATCTATGAATGTTTGAAATTGCAGAAATTACAATAAAAAACATTGGGCTATGAATTAGTGGTTTTACTCCTTTATTAAATACCTCTGGCATTTGGTTTCAATTTCAGTTTGTCAACAATATCATCATAGGTGTCCTGACCTGCCACGCCAGAGTCTTTTGTTAACTTTTCAGTTGTTGCTATACAAATATTAGCTTCCTTCAGTAGTTTTTCAAGCTCGTTAAATCCCTAATGAAAGCATCAGAAAATATATATCAAAAATACAAATATTATTATGAAGAATTGCAGATAACACCACGGCAAACGGAAAAAAAAACTAAATGAAAATCAAAACCAAATCCAAAAGATAAACAATCGTCTACAGAACACTACTAAAGTTTAACTCAAAAAGAAGAACATTAAACAGAATATCAACTGGATGTTAACACTTGTGTTCCTAAACAGTTAACGGTTCCTAGTTTTTGGTACTTGATTTTGGTTCGTATATATAAAGAAAAAAAGAGCAATTCTAGGCAGACAACCCTAAATTACTGTCTAAATGAACCAAATTAGATGCAGCCGTTCAGAATTCGTTTTAAGAACATAGTTATCAATTTCGTTGAAAGTGCATTATTTCTTTACAACGCACTGATCTTTATGTTAACTGTAAATTAGTCACCATCAGTTGGTTGACCATTAAGTAGTATTTTTGTTGTAAATAAAAATGGATTAATTTTATTCGTAGCTTCTTTCATTGTCAATAGTTTTTCTTTACACTATAAATGTACCAGGTTTTATCAATTGAAGTAACTCATGTGAGTTCCTGTGAACTATAAAGTCTTTAAAAAAATAGCATGTCACGATAGACCACTTGATCATTGAAAATAAAAAAATATCAATTTCTTCCACAAAAAGTCACCTAAATTTATAGACATCCTCTTATCATTGAATTATAAGGTTTTAATGAATTGAAATATTCAAGATAAAATGATACGAATACTTTGTTTTATGTTCAATAGCAACAGTTACCCCGCCAAATAACCATTGGGAACTCATCTCATTCGTAGTGCCTGCTCTATTAGTGGCACATGACAAATAAATATCCGATGATAAGTCGCTTTTGGAGCTGTAGCTATAGAGTTCTATTGGACAATATTGTTGCTGCGACACCACATCCGTGGTCATCACAGATATTCGATAACGGTCAAACAATTCATTTTACTGTCCGTCCGTTTAATTTCTAAGAAATTATTTCAACAGTACCATTAAGAATCCTAAGTATCTGTGTAATCAGCAAATTTCTACCAAAGACATTCTGATAGGACACGCAAGCAAGGAATATCGTATAATTTAGGAGCAGCGTACTCAATATTTAGATTCTGATATTTGTTGCTATAATAGTTATGGAAAGTTTAGATTGGAAAACAATTAAATCATGTCTTTTTTCTCTGTTAACTTCTCAATGAAATCTTATTTTCAATTTCTAGATGAAAAATACATATAACAACATTAACGGTATCATTTTTAATGCACCAGATGCACATTTCGACAATAAATATCCCTTCACTGATGCTCGAGGGCAAAATGTTTGACAATCCAAATTTATTAAAAGAATTACGAGTTTTTTTATAATTATAAAAAATGACAAAAATTATAGCCAAAAAAAACGGGGCAAGGGAGATACATTCCTGAATTTGAAACCATTTGCAAAATTTCGTAACAGCATTTTATAATATCCATATTTTGATGCCAGTATACTTCGTTACTGACTAACAGTCCACCAGCAAAAGTAATATATGAAGCAGATTTAAATGTGTCTATGGTATCCTTTATTTCAAATTTAAAGGGATAGATGCAATCAACATAGTAACCAAACTAAGAATAATTAACTGAGAGGACATCATCTAAATAACAGAGCGTGAAATTAAATGAGAATGATAGCTTCATTTAAGAAACAAGAATGCAGACATGTACAGATATGTGAAATTGTATTTTGTACTTATCTGTATACACCGTCTTTAGAGAGTATTTAGCAACATTTGGGTTGTTGAAGATAGATGTAGTATAAGTGTTTATAGACCCAAAAAGTATGTGAACTTTAATTTATCATCGAATTGTCACTTTCAGAAAGATTATATATAAAATTGAGAATGGAAACGAGAAAACAGCTCAAGGACACCAAATGGGTCTTCAACACAGCGAGAAAATCCCGCACCCGGAGGCGGTCTTTAGCTGGCCCCTTAACAAAATTGTATACTGGTTCAAAGAAAATGGATGTCACACCAAACTCCAAAACATATAAATGAACCAAAATTAAAAAATTTTAAAGACTAACAAAGGCCAGAAGTTCCTGACTTCGGACAGGCGCAAACATGCGGTAGTGTTAAACATGTTTGTGAGATTTCAACCCTCCCACTATACCTCTAACCAATGTAGAATAAACAAACCCACAGCAATACGCACAGAATATGTCTTCTTATCCACGTTTTGCCACTATCTAACAAAATCATTGACATAAAAGTCAAATTCTACACTAAACGAACATGCGTTGACACATCAAACTAAAAATAACTTTACTTCTCACATTTATGTTTGATACATAGATAAACAAGAAAGTACTGATCCATTCAAAATTTGATGTCAGTTCTAAAGTAATTGTAATATTACATTATACAAATCTATTAGCTTTCGTTTGTTACCTTGATTTGTCTTCTTAATGGATTTTTTAAAATTTGAACATCTGTTAACTTCTGTTGCCTTTATTTAAATAAAGGCAAGCTTGTTCAGTACAAACTATATTATATATCTTTCAAAATTTGCTGCATTTGGCAATCCTCTCGTAATTTGGGATCTCAATGCTCTACAACTTCGTGCTATATATGGCCGTTTTACTTGTTTGATTTAAGAGTCATTATTGAATCTTTTTTAAACGAAACGAAACGCGCGTCTGACGTAGAAAGCTATAGGCCTGAAATCCTTGATGAATTATTTGTGTAAGTTAAATTCCTTACCAGCTCAACGATCATTGGCAGATTTCATTCTATACACTTTTACAAGATTTTAAACCATTGACTTATGATAATCAACCAATCTTTGAATCTTTGCATTTTAAATGGATTATCAATTTCATACATTTCTAATCAATTACTGACTTTCAAAGACTTATTATTATTTACTGTTCTGCTACGGACCATCGTACACACCACAGAAATGACAAATACCCATTTAAACACATTTGATTACTGTAAATAACTATAAAAGGATAAGGAATATAATTCAATTTACGGATAAAAGTCTTACTACCATAAATCTAACATATAATAGCCATCAAAAGAAATTGTTGATGTTTTCAATGAAGATAAATTGAAATAGTCGAGACAAATAACCTAAATCATATTTGGAAAAGATTAGTCGTCTGGGTTCTAATGTGGATATAGATCTGTATGGGTCAAGTTACTTTTGTGAAAGGGCAATATCAATGCAGTGGCATCTGACTTTTGTAAAAATAAATAATCGAAGATACTTATTTCGAATTTTAAAGCAAGATTTGTCCAATTTACATATATTTATTTAAAAGTATTGTCATCCAAGTTCAATGCTCGATAACGGATGGGTGATTTGAAAATTATCGCATTTGACCATTCTGAGTCATCATATATAAAATAATATGACACTCACTAGAAGAAAGTTAATCATTTTAGTTACATCATTACTTATAGATTTTTGTGAAAAATTCGAATAATTTTCCTTCGGAACATACTTTGCCTTGATAAATACATACCTGTATTCCGTAACTAGATTCTTCGTAAACTACCGAAACATATGTCCAGTTTAACATCCGAACGATTTCTACCATAGCTTGAGCTTGATTGACGTCTGATGGAATGGTCCGCAGAAAATATGGATAACGATCTCTGCTGCTAAGCACTGAACTTGTAGAAAAGAAACTTATCTGCAAATAGCATGAAAGTTGTTAACATGGATGACCAAAATATTTATAAATATTATAAAAGAATTGCCATGTAAATAGTTTTCATTTGTCAAATGCTGAAAACAATTACAGAAGTTACAAGAAAAATTAATCAATTATTTGATTATAATTTTTTCTTTTCATACAAATATAAAACTATTATATTATCAACTACAATTTATGAAATTCGGGGAATTCTGATAGTGTTAAAATAACGAGGGAATCTAGTGCTGCCCCAAATCAGCCACCTAATATTTTTACCTTAGTTAGATAAAAATATACTAGACGTTTGTATTAAAGACGATGTGATGGCCACTACATGTTTTAATTTTTTTTTTAATTTTTTATGTAGTTGGGTTGTTGTCCTATTATCTTATATTCCTTTTAAACATTCAGCTGTACTTACATCCCATTTGCCAAAAAAATCGATCACATCAAAAAAAGTAGGTACATCAATATTTGCTATTCGTTACTTACTTAAATAAAGGCAACAGTAGGATACTGCTGTTCAATAGTCAAAAATCGGTTAAGCGAAACCAAATCTGGGTTACAAACTTTAAACCGAGGGAAAACACATCAATTATAAGAGAAAAACAACGGAACAACAGAAACACCGAATTGCAACAAAAACAAACGCCAACATACATAGAAACGGACTATTTGATAACAACTGCCATATTCATGACTTGGTACATGACATTTTAAGAAAAAATGGTAGGTTTAACCTTCTTTTATGTCTAGCCAAACCTCCCGCTTATATGGCAATGTTAAAAATACCGCTAAAATGACAACATTAGGTGACAGGAATACAGTACAAATAAACGCAATGGTTGTGATGGCGTTTGAAAAAAATAGAAACATCTTGTGTGTTAAATCTCAATTTCGTTTTCTTTAATGAAGAATTCATTTGTTTAAATGTTTGTAGATTTACTTATTGAGACCATGACATCAAAGTCGTTTCGTTAAATCTAATTAAACAACGAAACTAACCTTTCATTCACCCAATAGCATGACAAAAGAGTTGTATTTACACGAATTACTCATATTTGATCGAAGTAAATAAAACAATCGGCTTCAAGTGATATTAATAATCACCAAGTGTGAGCTTCGCTTTACAAACAATATTTTACGATACCTTTAATAAGAATACGCACAAAATGTACTTCTTTGGAATTGAAACGATAGAAATTCCCTACACTTCTTGTTACATAACAATATATAAAATGCACTTTATTGTACATATTCTTTTTACAAAAAGAATATAAGTGGGAATCGTACTGTTTTGATGATCCAACAAGTGAAAAACACATTTATCAAAAGAAAGAAAATTCCAAATGGAATAAGGAGTTGCGACTGAATAAAACTTTACCTGAACTTAGCCTTTGTTGACGCACTATATGATTTATTCAAAACAACAATTGTTTAACAGCTATCGCAACTTTAAATCTGCACTATATGTTCTTAATTTAATTGTTCCCTCTCTTTGAGTTCGAAAACGAAATTCATAAATGTCAGACAACTAAGATGAGTAGAGGTTCTGTTAAAAGGTTTTTGATATTTTATCAAGGACACATGTCTATTCATATTAAGATTTTTGAAATGATTAATAAACGTTCTCAAATTGTCTGATTTACATTGACATTTCGAAATACAATTCAATTCGGAAGTATAAGAACTGTTTATTACATTAACATTTTTCGTACAGTCACGTCGTCCAAATAACATATCCCTTCCAATGTCTATCACAGTGTCTCTGACCAAATAAAGGTCAGTTTTAGTAGGAATTTAAGGTAACATTGACCATTTATCTGTATTAAGATTATAAGAGAGCACGTGTTTAACTAAATCGGGACTTGACCAAGATATATAGTGAAGTTGCCTCCCTATAGCTTTCATGCGAAGCTGTGAAACAAGATACACATTTCTGAGTTGTAATTAAAAATGTTCCAACCGACAAAATCGATTAGGAACGCATTATAAGAACTAAAATTGAGCTGAATCTTCTCATGATACAAAAGCCTAGAATAATACAACATTAGGTGGAAGAAATCGTTAAGCAATTTAATATTAAGAATTTCCTTGTAATTAAACTTCTTCCATGCCACACGATGTCCTTTCCCCCAAAGATGGTGCGATACACGAGCGATGCCCCCACGGTGCATCCTTAACTAGAGAAAATAATGAATAATATAATGCACTTTAAAACAATGAAAATACTGTACTTGGCTCTTTGGTTGCATTTCAATACAGATGCGTTTGTCTTTATCTCAAACAACACAAAACAATGTGTTTAGAGTATAGAGATCTTGATTTATGTATGTGACAAATGGCTATTGTTGTTAACTTCGGAAAGAACTTTATCTAGTGTTATTTTCATTTATATTTGTGTCTTTAAAATGTCTTTAAAATATAACTACAAAGAACTTTATTATAGTGTTATTTTTGGGACGCACTAATTTTGTCTTTGAACAATTAGGTATATGTTCAAATATATAGCTACTCTATCTTATTATCGATCCCTATCAAAATTTTAACAATTAGGACGCGAGTTTCACATGTGGATCAGGATTCACGTACACTTCCGGAACACCAGAGATAATCATAGAGTTTTCTATGTAGTATTTTGTAGATTGTTATTTTGTCATTTCGTTGTTCTTAGTTTTTTTGCAATGGTTATGTCGATTACTGGTGAATTACTATTTCCCCATTAGTTTCGTCAATTTCTTTTTTAAAACGGAAAATAATAAAAAGTGTTGACACTCAAAATTCTGATTGGCAACTGCTATTTTAAGTCTTTGATTATTCTTTTGTTACGATTACAAGATCAGTGAAAATCTCTTATAAACGAGTCCAATTTTATTCGTTTAATTGGTAAAATTCATTTCGTAAAACTCTTTTTACCAACTTATTTTCGTATTTCATTTGTCAAATCACTCTGTAACATTGTAAGGCAATGATAACTACTTGAGTTAATGCAGGAATATCATTACAATTGATCTATAAAAATGAAAATATAACAAATAATTCTTACAACTGCAGTTATGAATAACACTTATCAATCTCCAAAAAAAAAGGCACAAATAATATGAAAAAGATTGCAGTGAAAAGGATAATATCTAAATGTATCTTATCTCAATGTATATCGTTTTTTGTCTTCTATAATAGCGGCGAGTAATATAATGTGAGATAAGGAGTTGAACAAGACCAGTTCACGGTAATTAGGAGATAAGTCACTAAAAGAATTACTGCAGGTCTAATTCAGAACTCATAATTCGAAAATCAATGAACATACTGAAACTTGAGGTCATTTTTTTCTTTATTAAGGATACCACTTTAAAACAAAAGAGGTTATACTGTGTTTGGATTCATAGTCTGTATTCGGAAAAAAGACGTTTTGGAGTAAACGTCGACAGGGCAGTAACCTTACGACAACAAATAATGAATCTTAAATAGTGAAATATCAAAAGCCACATCACATGACGTATATTTGAAATTTATAAAGATTATCTACTTTTCGGTTTAAACAATGCCAGATATCAAATTTTCAAGTTCTCTAATCTAAATTTAAAAGCGGCATTTTGTCTTTATCCAGTTTGAGTATGTCTTGAGTCTAAATAAATCTTAAAAGAAACCTTGTTTTTTATTAAAGTAATTAATTTTGTTCGTGTTGTACACACTACATGCACGATTTCATAAAACCGAAATTCTGCTAATTAAAACGAAAATGTTCATGGCAGAAAATATCATTTATAAACGAGAATCCGTTGACTGGTTTTCACAAAATGACAATTCAAAATGCCAGATACATTTGAACTCTGTATTACTGAAAAATTATTACACCAGGGTTTTCGATATCACAAACATGTCAAAACATTTACTAAATTTTATCATTGGTACAAGGACATCAGTCGTAAATATAAATCAACATGTAGACATCTTATACGTTCAGGTATTTCACATCCAATATTTTATGGTAATATTCTTTACAAAGCACAAAAATGTCGGCATTCACCTCAAAAGCTAACCAAACCTTTAAACAGACTTATTCGGAAAGGATATAGTTACGATACTGTTGTCAGGTCATTAAGGATTGCATATTTTGGTATTAATATTGATTCACTCATAGGGCCTTTGCATCGGAAATAAACACTATTATTCTAAAACCAGTTGTTGGCATGATACGGGTTATGTTCTTCTCATATATTTTATGATTGTATGATACTAAACCCCTAACGGGAGGGATTGTACTTGATTTTCATATGATGAAGACATAATCTTTCAATCAGTTTAATTGAGGTCTGGAGCTGGCGTGTCAGTAACTGCTAGTAGTCCTTTGTTAATTTATGTATCATTGTCATTTTGCTTAGTTTCTTTTGTTACCTATTCTGACATTGGACTCGGACTTCTTTTAAACTGAGTTTTACTGTACGTATTGTTTCTTTATTCTGCATTGGCTAGAGGTATAGGGGGAGGGTTGAGATCTCACAAAACATGTTTAACCCCGCCGCATTTTTGCGCCTGTCCCAAGTCAGGAGCCTCTGGCCTTTGTTAGTCTTGTATGTTTTTTTTATTTTAGTTCATTTATATGTTTTGGAGTTTAGTGTGACGTCCATTTTCAGTGAACTAGTACACAATTTTATTTAGGGGCCAGCTGAGGACCACCTCCGGGTGCGGGATTTTCTCGCTGCGTTGAAGACCCATTGATCGCTTTCGACTGTTGTCTGCTCTTTGGTCGGGTTGTAGTCTCTTTGACATATTCCCCATTTCCATTCTCAATTTTATCATTTAATCATTTTCCAACGTACATGTTAAGGGGCTACAAATAAAATGTTTTTGTAAATGTAATAAACTCTTTATTAATTATAAATTTTGTATTCGCCCGAAGCGCTTTTCTGGATTTACCTTTAGAAGGAACACTCAAAGCCGAATATTTAAAAGTCAAAGATGCATAAGAACCGAAATAGTTGAAGAGCTATGTGATCAAAATATTGAAATCAAAGAATGAAATTTATAGCATGACTTTGTTAATTAAATGTAAAAATTCGATCCCTTTGAGTAGTACTTCTTCTAAAAGCGTTAATCGTAAAATACAAACCGATAATACAAATAATACATGTCGTTTGCCTGCTTTTTTTATTCAAATTGTAGCAGATGTTAACATTACAGCCATAACTAAAGATATGTTTGCTATTGAATTGGAACCAACATTATAAGAATTAAACCGCACTTTAAATAATTTTTACATTTTAATTTATTTGATATTCCTCAAACTTAAAAGAAGCGGAATATACCAGGAATATATTCAAAGAAAAAATGAAATCGCAATGGCAAAAACCGAAAGACAATGAAAAACGAACAAGTTCACAAAACACTACGTATATGTAGAAAACTAAAGACTGAGCAATACATATCAGATTAAAAGCAAACCTATGATCTGTATTTTAATCAGACTGGAGCCACACGAAATAACTAAACACATATTTGACATGAATATGTAACGTTACAAATTTATAAACTATGCAATAGTAAAATTATATTTCTATAATTATGTATTGTTGACAGGAATTTAACCCCTCTCTTACAGAAGGGATTTTTAATTTCGCCGCCAAATAGTATTTACTAGTTTACATGCTGCCGCTACCGATATGTTAATATCTTATAATATAAATAAAGGTGATGAAGGATATCAAAAACTTCTAAAAAGACAAGACACGGAAATTTTTATAGGTTTTCAACAATACGTTTTCAATTGAAACAATGATTCAATTTCAAAGTAGAACAAAAATACCGTTTTCCTAATATATTGATTATGATGACAGATCTATTTTGAATTATATAAATGTTTTAATAGCTGATTATGTATTCATGATGTTACTGCTGTCCAAATGATTTACAATGATTTTGGCGTGATAAATTTGTTTGATTTATTTCATATAATTACAAGCATTACAAGCATCAAATAACAGTTCTCCGAACAAATACAAACCCCGTGTATCATATGCTGGTTCAAACAATTAGGATATTAATTAGCATCACAGTCACATGCTTCATGAATCAAAGACAAAATATAAATACAATCACATATTTCATATAGTATCAGCTGCACTTAAGAGAAAAATATGAATTTACGTTGACGGATTTTATGGATTCTATATTAATTATTGATGTAGTCATTATGTTTGTTCCTCATTATTTATTGTATAGTGTTTTACTTAATCTTCTTTTATGCATAAAATACCCGCGATCAGTCAGTTTTACAAAGTATATAACAAGGCTATTTAGCATATGACCAGGAATATTTAAGCAATTATTTTTTTTAACATTCCAAAGCGCTTGTGGTTTAGCATATGCTTTCGAATATGACAGTTGTTATCAACTCGTTTTGTTAATTGATAACGTTTGATTTGGTCAGTTTTTATAGACTTCCCCTTTTTGAATTTACCTTGGACTTCAGTATTTTCGAATGTTCGCAGAATAATATTGCAGTACAATTGTGATTTGATGTATTTAATTAAGACTTCATTTTAGTATTATTCATTTCACGATAAGTTGCAATTAGAATATCAGTTGTTATATTGTATGAGGTTTTTTTTTTGGGGTGTAATTTCTACAGTACTTTAATATGCATACTTATGTCATTTGAATAATAGAAAATATTGGTATGTCTGATATCAATAACATTATAGAAAGTATAAATCATACTGGTAGTATATCTTTATTTTTGCCATTTTCTATATATCAGCAGCAAATTGGACCATTTCGTCAACATCTTTGTATAACATAACGGTAGAATGATATATTTGTAGGAAACAAACTATTTTTCAATGTTTCAGTTTTAAAGACCGGCCTTAAAGATGTTCTGTTATTTTTATTTAGAGGTTAGAGGATAATGCATCCATTTCTATTTCCGTCAAATTAAAATAAAAATCAGACTGACTCCATTATGTTATTTTATCCGTTATTAGAATCAAAGTGTTTGTTAATTTCGCCGACCGTGCGAGGTCTTAACAGCCAGTCAAGGTCGTTAAACACCCCCAGTAGTAGTAGTAATGTCAGTTCAAGCCGGACATATACGTTTGAGCTTTCCAAATATGCCTTCAAACAAAACAAAAGGTTTGCAGATTGCTGTTATGGCTGATAAATAGGTCCAGTCAAACTGAGTTTTTGTCAATTGGTAATATTCTCTGCATCCAAGACTTCTTATTTTGATAGATAAGAAATCACCTCGAACCTCTTATTTTGTTGAACCGAGCTATACAAATAAACTCTTCATAGATACCAGGCTTACAATTTTGTACGCCATACGCGGGTTTGATCTTTAAAGACTCAACCAAAAGGTTTTGCCAAATTCAGTTCAGGTAAACTATTTCTGGGATTCAAAATCCTTAGTATTTAGAAAAATTCAAAGTTTTGTAAACACTTAATTTATAATTATGACCATATCAATGATAACTCATGTCAACACAGAAATGATGACTACTGGGCTGGTGATAACTCAGGGAAGACACATATGTTTTACCAATTTCGATAACAATTTATGTTCATTTTAGACATAGCCCATAAGTATAAAAAAGTCAATAAAAAATAATAGGCGTTATTAGTTTTTATCTGATTTATTTAATACAGTAACATGGATATTTGATATTGGTCACTAAATAATTGGAAACCCCATACCTACACAAACAACTTTTATGTCTGCGCAGACATCATAGACTAAATAATTGCTTTATAAATCTTAAATGAACTCCAGGTTAACCTTTGGCGCAATGTAAATCTGACAGGAATTTGACGTTCAGGAAATAGCAATAAGTTGTATACTTTAATTCAAAGTCTGGCGCAAACTGATTAAAATCATTGATTTTAATGTGTTCCTGAGTAAAATTGGATTTTAGGAGTTCAAATTAGATAATAGCACAGTTCAGGAATACTTTTAAGCTATTTTCACTATAGATATATTTATGTACATTCGTTGTTGTTAATAAAAATAAGAAGATGTGGTATGGTTGCCAATGAGACAACTCTCCACAAGAGACCAAATGACACAGAAATTAACAACTATAGGTCACCGTACGGCCTTCAACAATGAGTTAAACTCATACCACAGTCAGATATAAAAGGCTCCGAAATGACAAATGTGAAACAATTCAAACGAAAAAACTAATTAGCATGCATTTGTATCAAATATATGTGTTCTTGAATAAAATTCAATGGTATTCGTTCAAATTTGTTAATAGCACAAGTTCAAGAATACTTTTAAGATATTTTCAATGTATATGTTTTTGTGCATTCTTAGTTGTTTAGCATGCCTTTTTATTTAATGTCTTTGAAATATCTATAATAAATATGAAACTTTTTAAATATAAAGAATATATATCCTTACTCATAATATAATAAAATATAAAATCTTCAAAATATAAAGAATAGACCGAGAACAATGTACATGGCATAATTTATAATTAGTCAATCAGAAAATATAGATTATTTTTAATGAACATTTTATAAAGCAGATCCAATACCAAGACATTCATTTCGTCTGCCCTACGTAAAACAGTATCCAAATGGTGAAAGGCAAACAATCCATACCATGACTAAAAACAAGTGAGAAAACAGGTTCACAAATCTGTACAGAGAAAACATAAGATATGGCAACACCTAGGTGATAGTTTTTGTGAATAATTACCCTCGTAAAGTTTATATTGCCCTCGGAAGTTTAAGCAATTAAAATTCTGATAAAGACAATTTTCATCATTACTTGTGCAATAACGTTATATTGTATCACATGAATTCAATAAATTTTTGTTCGCTCGTCATATAAAATTAATGAAGTTTATTTGGGAATTTCCATTTTAATTATTTGATTAATTGTTAAATGGTGCTTAATGATATTTTAGCACACTTGACTATATCATGGCATCCAGTTTTTATAGATTGAGGACGCAAGAATACTCGGAGAGAAAACCATTGACTTTTGGCAGGAAAACTTGAAATCCTAGTCAATTAAGATTGGCGTCGAACGCACCTTGCCACGAGCGGGGTTCGAACTCCTAACCCCAGTGTTGACAGGTTAGCGATCACTGGAGATAAACTCCTAAGACCATTCGTACACCTAGGTCCCTCTTAATTCTTTGCTATTTCGTATTGCAGTATAAGCTGCTGATGACATGTATAGAAAAACAGGGATTTTACATGCAAAGAAAACTGAATGATTTTCCATTAGTCGTCTGGTATTTTATGGATCATTTCAACAGGTTTAAACAGTTCATCGAGAACATAACGTTTGTCTAAAATAAGTGTTAATTTATTTTTTCAAAAGTAGCAAAAATGTATATTTGACATTCATTTTAATTATGGTCCGGTACCCGAGAGAAACATGTACAGAGATAATTACGATAAACGGACCACAATGATATTCAACATTAGAGTCAATGAACTTTAAATCATTCTTGCATTTTTACTAATTGTCTGACAATTTGAAAATGTTGTATTTTAACACTTCATCAATGCCAAAGGGTGCTCATTATACCTTATTCATTGAGAACAGTTAGTTATTTTAAGGATTACAAATTGATGGATTGAGGCTTAAAAGAACAATTTTCACATTTGAAATTTCAAATATATCTTTGAAGGAAGTTAGAAGTATTCTATATATCGCTGTAGGAAGTCGATCATTTTTGTGCGTAGATATAAATAATAAATACTCAATAATCAATAGTTTTGGTCTTCGAAACAAATGTTAAAATTTTAGAAATTGATAAACATAAAATCTAAATTTTCAGAAAGATTGAAAGAAATTGATTGACCTACGTAAATACAAATGTGTTGCTTTAGGACGGAATGAATCATGCATACTTAGTAAATAAACTCGGCTCTGGTTTAAAGAAAAAGTTCTCAGAAACTGACTTATGTACTTAGTGTCTATATTGTTGTGGGGAAATATAAATATATGCATATGGAGTGTATATCTCCCAGTTGATAATATATTCCATAGCTTGTGTTTCCTATCATAACCAGCTTCGTGTACTCTTCTCTTCAGGAACATCTGGTATCTCCCCCAGTTTTTTGTAGATGTTCGTGTTGCGAAGTCTTTTGATGTTTGTGTAGTGTTTTTTTTTTTTTTAGTCTTTTCGTCGTTTTTATTTTTTTGGTCATGGTGTTATCCGTTTATATTCAACTTATGATTTTTTATTGTCCTCGTGGTATCTTCTGCTTTTTTCAATAATATATTTAATTGATAGTATTATTCTGGATTGAAATATGTGTGGTTGATATAAAAAAAAAAAAAAAATGGCCCCGAGTTTTGTTGCAGGGATTGGCTGGGTTGCAGTTGAAACAAAACAAAACATTAAACATGTGTTGCAATGTACAGATGATCTTCATAAGCTGAATACTTAATTATTCAATATTCATTGTATAAACAAACGACCTTTTTAATGAAGTTGTAAACTGAGACATGCAAACGCCATAAAGACAATTTACCTGTGGAATTTCAAATAGCTTAAGGAGTGTAGCAACTTGTATTGAAGTAACACTTGATGGCGCTCCAATAACACCAGGAATCACAGGTAGTTGAACGATTGGATCAGATTCGTCGTCACATTTATAAACTTCTGATCCGCCAACATTTGCTACGGAGCCTGTAAAAATATAACTGAAGTTATTTCAATGCAAAATTCTACTGAATCTCTGTACTGGGCAGTAAGTGCTAATAATTAGAATTATTTTTATTAAAGATACAAGCTGATGATTTATGCATGCTGACTGTAATTTATGCTGACTGTAATTTATGCTGATTGTAATTTATGTACACCAGACGCGCGTTTTGTCTAACAAACGACTCATCAAAGTTACTCTACTTAAAAAGAGTTCATTTGTAGATAGGGATACATATACTTAATTGACGCTGTTAATAAAGTAAAGTATAAACAGTATAGGTGCATTAAAATTGATTAATTTATGTAAAAATAAAGAGCAGATGCTAGATTGTTAGATTTTAGTTTGAATATTTTTTTTGGGAAAGCCATAGTACCGTTTATACTATATTTTACCCATTGTAAATATTTACACGAATATCAGACTTTAACTTGTTTGGCTTACTAATTTAAGATAAAGGCTTTGTTCATGATAATAGTTATATTTGATATTGTTTTAAATGAATGCTCTTCCATTGACTAGTCCTTGACTCATTCCATGAGTGGATATAATGTATTGCAAGTATATTTGCTAATCTATTTATGACATTGAGATCCCTCAATTATGATTAAGGCGTTGCCTTGCAAATTATTTACTATCCTAACAAAAATTTGAAATTTGTTGTCTTATATATCATAGACATTTTGATAGTTTAATTTTGTGCTTAAAGTATATAAAAGAAGAATCTCAATCACATGGCCACGGACCACAATTAATTTTCCCTTTCATTTCTTTATAACGTTTTTTCACATTAAAAAAAATTAACCTGCAAATTTGCAAAATTTTTGGTATGTGTAATGTACAGTACAAGTCTCACATTATATCCAACTTTTAGGAAAATCCCTTCTATGCAGGTCATTAATTTAGCCAAAACACATCCATACTGGTATGGACAAATCAAGAGACGTTCCGAAACTATAAATGTTACCTTTTGCAAATGGCCTAATTATTCATTCCCACTACTGAATAGTTAAAAAAATGCATCCAAAAACTTATTGCAACTCTCTTCTTTTATTTCCACCATATAAAAACTAAGAAATGAATCAGGAAGGCAGAAAACAAAAATAAAGAAAAAAGACACTATAATAACAAGGAACTATGATTTATAAATATAGGAGTAGTAAAATGATTTGTTATTTCTTTTTTTCAATTAACAAATTATCCTTGACATACATGTTTTCTTTCTGGAATTATTAAATAGTGATTAGGTTTTCAATAGATAGAAATCCAATCCTCTCTTTGGAATAATGTAAATTAGACTAATGCTCGTTCAAAATTAATGCATTCCTCAGCGATCCATCAGGTGCCTTCGCTTAATTAGTTCCATTGTTTGACGGAATAACCTGCAATGTGCTACTTTCCGAGTAAAAATCAGTTGAATGTCCTTTATAAGCATAAATACAAATTTAATGAAGCCATCGCTGTTGTTTTCGAAATTATATATTATAAAGAAGATCATCATGGCATATATCCTTAGTTTTATCACTGTCTGTAAATATGAAGGAATCATCTAACTACTTGAAACATGTTATATCATGTGAATTGATTCAATTATTATTGGTTTCTTTCTGTTGTACATTTTCATCCCCGACAGAAAAGTCTATAGTGATGCAATGCAATCTGAGGCGTCACTGCAAACAGGCGCATATAAAACCAACTAAGAGGCCAATAGAAAATTACCATCGAGGAGAGAAAAATTAACAACATCAAAGTAATAGTTGTCCTGCCATATATTTTTGAATGATTATCATGAGAATATCTAATATCATGGTTCAAGACAAAACACAACACTATTGTTTTACATTTGATTAAGGCAGATTTTACGTTGGATTTAGTCAGATTTAACGTTGCATTAAGTCAGATGTTACGTTGGATTTAGTCAGATTTTACGTTGGATTTAGCCAGATTAAGTACATTTTATTATCATATTCTAAAACAAAATCTGGATTGTTTACTGAGAATATGTCATATATATATTTGTAGATAAACTTTAGAATATATTTTTAAAAAATAGAGAATGCACCAAAGGGAAAAAAACCCATAACTTGAAAAAAGACAGACAACATAAAATACTGACAAGCAACAGTCCAAAAATTAAATACAAGGAAAAATTAAAAATCAAGAAACGTGAACCAAACCAAACACCGAAAGCAAAAGCAGGTGCTCTCGAAAGGTAACACTATCAAATAATGTTACGCTGTGTTTTTATTTGGTGTTTTAAATGTTTAGATTCAAGCATTCCTTACGAGTCCTTTGATGACAAAACACGCGTCATGCATAGGAAATTGTAGGCCTGGTATCTTTGATGTGTTTTTTAATGAAGTGTGGTCAGACAACGGCATTTCATACAAGCTAAGAAACCAATCATTCCATGGTATGCATATTTCCAAAACAAACATAAATATTATCAAGGATAAACTAATGAGTGTAATCGTGCTGCTGTTTACTTATTCGTACATATACAACGTTATAAGTTCAAGCCATTCCGACTATTTTGACTCTGATTTCTATCCTTTTTTATCTGGACATATAAAAGAGGAGGAAAGATACCAAACGTACATTCAAACTCATAAGTCGAAAATAAACTGACAGTGCCATGTCAAAAATGGAAAATAGACCAAAAGACAAACAACAGTACATAACACACAACATAGAGAACTAAAGACTGAGCAACACGGACCCCACCAAAAACCGGGGGTGATCTCAGGTGCTCTGGAAAAGTAAGTAGATCCTACTCCACATGCGGCTCCCGTCATATTGCTCATGTAAGTACAAATCCGGTGAGAAGTCTAATTCGGTAGGTCACATTCGGAACTGTAGATTCATAAATAATACAATTGAATAGGAACTGTATCTGTAAAATTTTATATTACAACATTTGAACTTTCTATGTAACTACTTATCAGTTATTCATTTTAAAGTATATACCTCTGTCATATACATAAATTAGAGAGGCAAAAGTAATGTTTCAACAATAATCTGATATAAACCCCCAAATTGTAGAAAGTAGCACAATAAATGTACTTTTAGTATAAGTATTCATTTCTTATATTTTATAAGTTTCAAAGATACAAAGGCCAGGGATCTATAACAACTTTGTTATAGGAAGCTAAACCGCGTGAATTTTATCTTCACTTTTATCTTTGGGTTTTCTATGATTTTGCTAACGTGGAAGGATTCAAATGATAAGGCTTAGAGGTGCATGTGTTATTTCCGCCGGAATTTTTATGAATCAATGCTTAATTTATATATTTGTTTGAGGAACAACCTGTATAAATATGATTTTGGAATACAAATTAGTGGACTGTCTACTTTGGACATTAACACTAATTTTGCAAGGATATCTCTATAGCTTTTAGAATTGTATAATATTGAAAGTCTCTTGGGATTTGGTTGTTATTTATAGTTGATTTTGCTCAAACCATTGGATGAACATATTTTTTTGATAACTTAGCTGATTCCTTTATGATATGGAATACATTTGAATGGTTATAATATCGTTAAACATTACGGAATATATATTGCAATTTCGATTGGTATGTTAAATAATAAGAACATGAATTTCTCAAAAAGTAAAATAACGGAGCTAGAGCTAATTAGTTTTAATCAGCAGTACATTGATTATGTACTTCACGTTAACTGTTCATGCTTTTCAATGTAGTTAGGATAAAATGATGGTGATAAAGTTTGTTTGATGATATAACACCGGCTTTCTAATTTCATTCTAAAATGTTCAACTCTCAAAACTATAAAACATAAACTTGCAAAAATAATGATATATTTGTTAAGAAAAAAAAAGCACAAAGTTGTCGTTATGCTTGCCATATCTTTTTACATTCCTAAACGTTATTTATTATCACATCTCTGTTGTGTCATTTATCAGAAACAAAGACGGAAACCATTTGGTTTAAAACCCGGGAATTTTCTATTGATCCTGCTATCTGCTTTCATGCATGCCCTGTTTTTGTAATGTGGCACTGATTTAATTTCCCACCGATTACAGTTTTATTAATGACTTTTGCCTTACACTTAACAATTCTTCATCACTACGAGATGTTCAGCTTCTAAAAAAAGATGGAAAGAATTTAATAGAATTTATAGGAAAAAGCCTTCGCCTGAAAAATTACATCATTTATAAAACAAGAGAAATCACTTCAGAATCCAAATTGTTATTAGACAACTGTTGAATCAATCTTATAAGACTTTGTTGTTTGCATTAAAAGTTGTGACTGTGTTGCCTTCATTTCAAAAGTTACGTGGAATATTTACAAATGAGCAATGCAAATCCCATTTAAAAGAGAGGAGAAGAAAAAGATAACGTAGGACATTAAAACTCATAAGTCGAAAATAAACGGACAACGCCGTGGCAAAAAAAAAAGACAAACACCAAAAGACGAACAACAGTATACAAAACACAACATAGAAAAATAAAGGCTGTGCAACACGAATAAATTCAGTAGGGTTCCATGAAGCGAGATCTTTTGTTAATAATAGGAAAATAGCTTACTTTATTACACTGACTTAATTAAATGTTACGAATTGGGTACTATATTGATGACTAAAACGATTCGTAAATTATGAAAAAATGATAATGTAACGGAGACACAATAAGAAATTATCTTTCTTGTAGACATCTATACATTCAATAATTTTCCATGGCAGAAATTAAAGAACCGGAAGGATATTACAACTTAGTCTTTAGTGTCTAATTTATATGGATTATTACATGTAATTACTGTTTCTTTGAATGTTTTTTTGCTGTGTGTTTTCTAAAGAATGAGCAATTGTCTTATTGTTATTTAGATTGTTCAGGATTAACACGACGGTACAAACCACTTAATCATGTTTTTCGTTCGTTCATTCAAAATTCTGAAAGTCATTTAATATCACAAGACATAGTTAGTTCTAATCAACATTGTCAACCTTACTATTTTAAATGATTTGTACATCAGTCATTGTATTATCCGATCGTTGTTGACGACATAATCGTTAATATCGACTTTAGTAGGAAAATATACTAAGTGGATATATGCAAAATTAGTTATTTGCATGTATATACTGTCAAGGACAAGAAACTGTTCGATTAACTTCATACTTAATTCTAGAGATCTGGAAAATTCTCAGCTTGCTAGAAAATTATTGAAAATATTGCTTATGTAGTTTAACATTAATAATTATCACATTGCGGAAAGACGAATATTACATATTTTCCTACTTCAGAAATAATACAATTAAATTCGTAAGGACGAATCATCAAATTACCAATACAATCGTAGCTTGGATTTAGTCATAAATGTCCTAATTCACCCTGTAGTCTATAACCTTCCAAATAGTGAGAAGATACAAAGGAGACAATAAAAACCTACAAGTAAAAAAAAAAGACAAAACAAAACACCATTGCTTCTGAAACACTTCACGGAAACCAAAGTTAAGACGTGAAAAGCAGTTTCTGCTATACTGTAGTGACATCCATTGCGCTAACTCTTGTTACAATTCGTTGATAAGCCATAACTGGTGATAAATGTAAGCAACATCAGTATATCGATGTTGAAATCTCACAAATCGATAAAGAAGATAGAAAATAAAGTAACAAACAAAAACTGAGGGAATTGCGCGAACTCCAAATGGAGCGAGAACGGATGTGTCTAAATGGTAAGAAATGCGTCTAAAGTGTACGTTTCACAGAAAACACGTTTAAATAGAACATCTGACCTAATATCATTCTGTGCGTTGATGGAATATCAATATTACCAAAATGTATTTGTTCAAAGGCATCCTTTTGGAAAACATAGTTTTTGGTTGTATTTGTGCTTTAAACTGACTCATGCATGACATAAATGTTGAAATTTTACACATCCAAATTCAGAAGTCGGGCCTTAAGTGGTTGTCTTTGTAATGCATCATTACAGTTATTTTGATATTTTACTTTGATATAGCAAATAAACATCATTTGCGCGCGACTTCATGGTGTGATATTTTAAAGTCTTCTGTAAGGACATTTCTCAATTATATGTCATTTTTAATAACCATATGAGGAATGTAAGTTTTTGTCAAATAATTTTGAATGTTGTCTCGTATACATGAATATCTATTCCATTTTTGTAAGTCAATAGTGTTTGTAATTGGCGTTTTGAACACCTTTCTGTCATTTTAAAGCATTATATATTCTGACATCAGTCAATATTATATTCTTTATGAAATGTTTAACAGCTGTACAAATAATACTAGTTTATTTCATTTATTTTATTGCATCTGTACTGGCGGTGCCTTGTCAAAACTCTCACAACAGTAACATGGAAAAGCTGAAGACTATTAATTGATTAAAATCGCCAGCCGTTCTGATCAAAGTCCAATGCAAACAGAAACCTTTCCCAATAATTAAATAAAAGACAGAAACAGAACCAGCAATTCAAGTCATTTTGGTTTCATGGTCACTGTTATATCACGGACATATTAAAGGTCATTCAACGTCTTTTACAACAGTCGAGCGTTACTGATGAGTCCTTTGTAGACGAAACGCGCGTCTGGCGTACACAATATTAATCCTGGTGATGAGTTTACTTTCAAAATGTTGAAACAGATAACCATGTTATAAACTAATCTTTAAATTCAAATTGTAGAGTGATGAAATGTAATTAAGTATGATTTTTCAAATAGTGTTAAATATGTCATATTTGCATTGAAATATATTTTTAGATCAAAATTTATCGAAAGCAATGAACATAGTCAAAACGTCAGAAAATAGGTAGCCTTCATCTTATTCTGGATTTATTTTTCCATTTTGTTAAGCGACTGAGGTATAGTAATCGTGTGTATGTGTTTGTCGTCAGTTTTTAATTATATTTTGATAAATATTTCAGAAAATGGCCAGAAGTTAATAGCAATGTGCATATACTTTTTCTTGTTTTGGAAGTATATTAGAAATAACGAAAAATGGGCTTTGCCATATAATTGCTAAATGACGTGCTGGGAAATAAAGTTCTGACCTTTGTCCACAGGCAGTATTTCTATTATATTGTGATATTGGATTGTCTCTTTAACGTATATGACGAAAAAAAAAATAAAACTTTGTAATCAAAACAGTGTATTTGCACAAAACACTACTAAGAGACATCTATAGTTTACCGATGTTTAAACATCATATTTAAAGATGCAAATCAAGACAAAAAGAACAAAAACTGAGAGAATGGCATGAACTCCAAAAGGAGCGAGACGGTCGCGTTACCAGGGTAAGCGTCTCCAGCTATGCCGAACACATACGAGAATACAAACAACACTTTTCTACATAAGAAAATGACTGTACCAAGTTAGGAATATGACAGTTGTTTCCATTCGTTTGATGTGTTTGAGCTTTCGACAGTTCGGTATTTTTGTAATTTTACTTTTAAATAACTCTACATGAACATTGTACCAGTGTTACATGTGTTAACCACAATACCTCATAGTACTTCTTCGTTATAAAAAAAAGTATTACGCAAAAAGCTACAAAATTAATTCAATTAAACTGTTCTTTCATCTCAAAATCTGGTAAAGTTACTTCCATTATGAATGCATGTATTTTCCGCGATGCGTAATAAAAACCGACATAAAAAGCTTTTACTACGAAAAAAATCCACTCTGATCCTTTTAGCAGAATGCATTTTGTGAAGTAATTGATGATAACGTTTTGTATATCAACATTTAACAGATTTCTTTTAAAATAACTAAAAGTGACCTTGTAAGTAATGAATACGGTACTTTAAACTAATTGTAAAATATGTTTTCCACAAGAAATACTATTTCAAAATGCGTGTTTCTCTGAAGATCAAACGTAACAGTTATAGTCAACATTATTCTATTTTTCAAACGTCCTGAACATGCATGAAATATTTGCCACTGGGAGTAAAGCAAACAACAATCGAATCAATCTTTTTAATATACAAAACAAAATGTAAATAAAACCAAACAGTTAATAACGATTTCCATAGAAAACTCCCATCAACAGAAATAAAACGCTGTTAGTGAGACTGTAAGTAATGAAGGCAATATTTTATTTACTAGGAGTCTATCCAATATTGACCCCAATCAAGAAAGTTTCACGCTTGATAACTAATAGGAATAATATGTCTTCATTTATTTTGGTGCTGTCAAATGCACACTGCTCTCAAAACAAGCTGTATGTCTGTGTACCTCGTTCTCAAGTATTGATGTTGATTTGAGAGGCTATAAGCATAGAAGAAGGCTTAAATGTGACTTGTATCGGTGAAAAGAACATTTAATTACAGCATACAGAATTGTGATACGTCGGATCTGTATTGAATAACCGAGCTTGATAGATTGACTCCGTTGTTCTTCCGGTTATCTCTCAATCATAATCATTATAAATGGCATGAGAATGAAACCTTTTTTAGATTGTTTTTCATTTGTGTGCAATTTTTGTTTTTGCTTTCATTGTTTGAATTAGTGTACAATTTTGCTTTTGTTTCATCGTTTACATTTGTAAGCATTTTTTTTTTTCTGTTTTATTTGTTTCATTTGTGTAAATTTTATTTTTTTGCAAAACATAAACGGTATAAATTTTACTGCACCCGATGCGTATTTCGAGTAATGTCTCTTCCGTGATGCAGTGGTAAAAAAATATTTGTTAATCCGAAACATAATACAAACGTTGAAGAGCAGATTTAACCAAACAGGACCTTAAGTATAGCCAAATTCGAACAAGGAATCAGAGATATATTCCTTAATCTAAAACGATTTCCAAACTTAAACAGTACATTCTAATGAAAATAATATCCGTATGTTCATGACAGTACCGATGTACTGGTTACTGGGGTGGGGATACCCCGTGGACCAATAGTCCAGCAGCAGAGATATCGACCCAGTAGTAGTATTAACATAAACGGTACCAATTTTACTGCACCAGATACGCATTTCGATAATTAATGTCTTTTCTGTGATGCTCGTCTCGAAAATATTTGTAAATCCAAAATCTTATACAAATTTTGAATAGCTGATTAAACCACAAAGGTCCTAATTGTTTTCATTTATGCACACTTTTAGTTTTTATTTTTTTGTTTTCATTTGTATCCAATTTTCGTATTTGATTTGTTCTTTACATTTGTTTACAATTTCTTTTTTGTATTTTTTCCCTTCATATGTGAACAATTTTTGTTTTTGTTTCATTGATTGTCATTGTGTACACTTTTGTTTTGTTTTCATTAGTTATAAAATTTAGGAAATTATGTTTTCTTCTTTTTTTAGGTTTGTGTTTTTGTTCATCAATTCCTTCGGATGGATATTTTTGCTTTTGTTTATATATTTTCATTATTGTTCTTGGAATTGTACTGTCACTTAGAACTTCCCCTTATATGT
This sequence comes from Mytilus coruscus, assembly GCA_017311375.1. Classification (NCBI taxonomy): domain Eukaryota; kingdom Metazoa; phylum Mollusca; class Bivalvia; order Mytilida; family Mytilidae; genus Mytilus; species Mytilus coruscus. The sequence continues at coordinate 65,594,795 of CM029607.1, forward strand.
TATCGAAAATTACTTTTTTATCTCTAGACATAAATCATAAAGTGAAAGGTTTATGGTCTTATTGTGTCGTTGCGTTTCTGCACCACAGACATGTACTCCATGTCCTCATTAAATCACATATAAAAAAATAATCTGCTGTCAAACAGTTCTGAAATGTTTGAAATGATATCACGTTTGATAGTTTATCATTTCGATATTTGCAGTGTTTCACTTGTCCATTTTCACTACAGTGCAATCCATAGCAAACTTGTCAAATAACTTACTTTGATCATAGATACTTGTGTTTGCATCATGCTTTTTCCTTGTTCTTTAAAGCAATATCAAATACCTCAATATTCTAATATTTTCACAATTAAAAGTTAACTTTTATATTCAGAGAATAAATCATATTTAGAATATTCTGCTTACATAGAATTAAAGTAGCAGTATTGTACTTAATCACAAGTTAAAACAATCAAACATGGAGCTGTTTCTTATGTTTTGTGACCATTTTGGTGAATAGGTAGATAAAACCCAAATGAAAAGATATTCTCAAATATATCCTTCTAGGACAACAAATCACAAAATATACATTGTATTTGAAGATTGACTTCGATTAAATGAATTATTAAGAATACAATGAAAACTAGTTAGTTTATATAAATTATGAATTTGCACCTGAACTAAATTTGGAACTCCGTCAGACAAAGTTGAAATAAGACGGTTTTGTTTGTATTCCTGTTATATATCCACCAAAATGTTTGTTATTTTTCATAATGTTTGTTGTGTATTGACTTACAAAGTTTCATAACACAAATATGTTTAAATTTTTTTGCCAAGTTTTTCTATTCCATTAAATGAATATTACATAAAATGTTTTAATATAACCCATCTTGGAAAATATATTGCACTTGCAACATAAACACTTACATGGGATTTTAATTGGTAACTGTCTGTCTATGTTACAATTATCATTAAACAGTCAATATCAAAGAACGGTAAATTGCTTCAAACACTAAAAATAATATATCGAACCTTCGGAAGTAACATAAAGTTTGTATGTTTTTGCGAAAATTCTTTCTTAATCTATGTGAAAAGACAATCTTTGTTTTCTTGAAATTTCTGTGTTGTTATTGATAATCATCAATGTTTGGGTACCATATTAAAAACTCTTTTTCTAATTTTAGAATGTTGGATATAAATAAGAGGAAGTAGCAGTGTGCAGATGTTATAACTCAGTCTTCTCATCCTACTAGAGCACATGACTTAAACCCCTGTTTTTTGGCGGGATTCCTATTACTCAATCTTTAGTTTTATTTGTAGCGATTTGTGGAATATAGCTTGTTTTTTTTTCTGTTTTCATTTCGACTATAGTGTTGCCATGACCTATAGTTGTTAAATTCTATGTCAATTGGTCTCTGTTGTAGAGTTGTCTCATTTTGGCAATCATACCACATCTTCTTATTTTTATATATGTTATTAGAGATGATTTCAATTTCACCATTGTGAGTTTTCCATTTGTGGACAGCATCATTCCAGCATATGTAGTATATATTTACTAGTTGATACGACGTTCCAGGTCTTGCGTTTCATATCATGATGTCTTTGCTAGAGGAATGCTGCTTACAAGGAAGCTATTAAACCAACAGTTTCAAACAATAGAGTTAGCCTTATCCACAACTCCATCTTCTTATCCTAGATTGCAACATCATAGAACATCACATTTGTAATACTCATAAGTGGCATTCGAATCAGAACATTTGGAAAGCCAAATGAAAAAGGAATTTGAAGAGCATTAAAAACCAATTCATCCTAAAAGTTGTGCAAAATAGAGCTCAGACCATGAACACGTTCCTTGATATGGTTTTCCGTTTATTTTATTTATTTGATCAGGTTTTCGATAAAATGCCGAGAGAACGAACAATGTTTTTACAAATGTTACTATTGAAGCAATACTAAATCAGAGCTATAAATGAAGTTCTCGGCAACAAGTAAAACCCAGTTTTAACGCAGGAAGTTACCCCGCATATTCTAATTTCCCCATATGTAAAAAATGAAAATTCATCTTTAAATTACTAGATAACCATATAAATATCAATTTTCGAAATTATAAAGCCTGTTGGTCGGCGAGGTATCATTTGCCGAACAGACTGGATCTAAAATTTTGGTCCTGAGGTATCATTTGCAAAATAGCCAATGTTCTGCACTGGCATGGTTTATGTACAAAGTACGGTATATTACCTTATAAAATCAAGGTAGTTTCTTACTGTTTCAAACAAGCAGGAGTCGGTTTCACAAAAACTTACGACTAAGATTGACCGTACGTATACTGACTTGTTCATGACTTACGATCAATCTTAGTCGTAAGTTTTTTTGTGAAACAGACTCCAGAACCTTACATGTTTTTATTTCTTTAATTTTTTTGCAAACCATTTTGATAAATACCCCACAAATCCTCATCTATTTATATTTTAAAGCGCCTTCTGTTTTGAATTCTTGGTTTAAAAATGCTTGATCTTCTTCAAGACATGCGTATTGAGATACAATATTTTGATATGGTACACTTTTATGTACTGCTGAAAGACGGAACCATCTGAAGGAATATGAAAACAAGTTTACCATTTTCTGAACTGGCAAAACAAAAAAATAGAAACATTAACGATCTGAAGAACGAAAAGGAATAAACGTTTAACAAAATAATACCATTAGGACAAACAAATCATAACATAAAAAAAGAAAAGGCAAATTAAGATTAAAATAAAAACAGAAACAATGTAACTGACACCAACCTCTTATAAAGTCGACAGCTTGTTCTAGTCCATATATATCCCTATCGCAGTCGTCTTTAGATAATACACCTATATTAAATCCTGGAAGAAAATCTTCTTCGTTAATCCTATCTAACGAGTACATCATACATTCCAGAGCTTGAATGCCACCTTGTGGCATGATAGGACCACATATTTTATTATCGCTCCTTTCGTGGACCATGTGTAAAGCTCCGAGTATTATATCACCTGGAATTTCGGCCTGTAAATCATGACGAGGCCAGGTATAATTTCCATATTTACCAACATATACCACACCAGGGTCTTTGTGGAGTGAGGCGAGAACCACTGAGTGTATTATAACAACGAAATATCCCACATTTCTTCTCATAGTTCCAGTAAAGTTGTGAATGTTAAATAATTAGAATCTGAAGAATCCATAGCCTTCGGCTACCGATCATCCAATAGTAGAAACAGTAATCAGGAACATGGTGTCAATATCGCTACAATTATTATCACATTGTTACTGGCTTTGTCAACTACAATATAAGATAACGGTTTTATCATGGACATTTCCATAATTAGGTAAATTATATGAATTCTTGTATATTTTTGGTTAAACACTAATTGCTTTATATTTTTTTATTTTCACAAACTAAGATATGTAATTCACGTGTGCGTTAAAATGTTTCCTAATATCCTTTCTTTCAGCAAGTACGTACAGAGCTGTCAAATGACTAATATCTTTAATGTAATGCTGTCGACTTTATACTTCGAAAGATATATAGAAAAATATGAAATGGTCGATATCAGATTATTAAAACCTAAAGTGTAATGTTTATTTCTTTTTTACTCTTTGCATTAAGATCATTTCTAAAGCTTTTATCAGTCACTTTGATTGCGATCAAAGTATTCAGCTTACACCTACACAATCTGAAATACCTCAACATTTTTCATAAGAATTTTTAGAAATATATCTTATGCAAACGTTTAAAGACTGACACGTGGTGACAATGCGAGATTATATCCATATTGATATCGGTTCTTATCGCAAAATTAATGATTCCTATATACTGTTTTCTGGCATTTCATTTCATTCTCTGCTTTGTTTATTGTAATTTTGTAAATATTTGTTGTTTGTTTGTCTAGTGATTTTATTTGTTCCTTAGTTAAATTTTGTACACATTTTCATAATAAAATAGTTGCCACTTTAAAGTTTTGGGTCATATTTCGCGGATCATTGAACATAGAAACGTATCAGATTAATGGTTTCCTTATTTGTAGTTTACTTTAAATGATTTACTTCAGAAGGTTTTGGCTATTATTGTTAGGTCTCTTTAAATCAAATAGCTCTTCAGATATTTATACATCCCCAGTTTTGAAATTTTTGGTTTTGAACGTTCCGGATGAAAGTAAATTCAGAAAAAAATATTTGTTTCGAAAATTAAACTCTGTGTTACCAACGTTTTTTGGTACATTAGTCTAATAAAAGGAGGAAAGGATTTTTTTCTGCCTAAAAACTTAAAAACTATAAACGATGGAAAATTGTATAGGTAAAACCCAGTTGGCAGCAATCCACAATTTCCATTAAAAGAATTGATTGTTTTAACAAACAGTAGTTTGCATTCTAATTCGGGTAAACAATGACCTTACACATGTCGTTTTTTAATAAGGCACATTTCATTGAAACAATGTATAGTCCGGGTTGTTTTTTTTCAAAAGAAAGACATATCGTTCTGAAAGGAAATAACACCATATGGTATATAAAAATATCATTCCGGATATTCATTTTTGAAAAAAAAAGTTTTTTTCCTTCTCATTCGCTTGAATATCTTTTTAGAAATCTGTCACATCCTTTATAAGACGTAAATAGGAGACATCAATATTAAAACAAAACAAAAAACCAAACATTATCAGCCATTCATTTATTATCTAATGCTTCTACACTTCAAAGAGAAACCACATGTAACTTGATACATTTTATAAAATGGGATATGAGAAGATTAGAAAATTACAAGATAAAACATGGAAATTTTCTATAATGGGAAGCTTCAATGTATTACACAAATGAACTGAACAATAGATGTTTTGGTTTTTATGATCTTTAAATTGATGTACTTTTTAACAATATAATCAGCAATTAAGGAAAATTATCCTATTTAACAAAATATACATCTATGGGAAAAACGAAAGAGAAGATATCAAGGAGTTTATCAATTATATGTTAAATAAAAACAGACAACAATCGCCAAAAAGAAATACGAAGTAAAGACAACCAACAAGAACAAAACATTACACAGAAACCTAAAGACCTTATTAAAGATAGGATATGAACTGAGGTATTCCGGTAGGGTAAGCAGTTCCTGCGTCGTTTGTGGCATATGTCGTGTTTCTATCTTCTGATAGATTAACGTGTACATGTATCTATGAACTCCGCTAACTCAACATGGTAGAGACGTGATTATTTCTAATGGTATCGTAAAGCAAAGTCTTTTCTTGAATCATAATTGATATCCTAGTGCATTTTTTAGCCTTGATATATTGTATAGACACTGTTCGTTTGTTAAACCGTATCATGCTATTTCCTTAGTTTGTGTTTATTAACTTTATTTGTCTCTTCCTAGTCGATTCATGAGATTTGAACATCAGTAAAGTACTGTCGCCTGAATTTGACATATTGTACATCAACTCGTCAATTAATATAATTTTAATTATCATCATCATATTCTTCTTCATCATCATCATTATCCTCGTCGTTTGTGGCAGTTGCTGCCTTTTTTGTTACTATATAATTTAATTATTATTCATCAAAAACAAAAGCTGAGAATAACACGAAAGAGGAAATGATGCATTAGTGATTCGTGCAAGATAGGATTAGCTTAATCTGGTATTCCATATTTCCCCTGTGATGTGTAGTTTTATTCATTTTAATAAGTATTAATTTTATTCATATTCTATTTCCGCTTAAATGAATAAACATGTGGGTTAGATCAATGACTAATGAATCGGTGTTTTCCTTAGCATACATTCTAATATATGCTTTAATTTCTTTGCAAAAAATGACATGAAGTGAATTAGCTTATATAAAAATTTTAGTTATTTTATTTTTTCAGAAAAATCGTTAAATTATTCAGCGTGTATAAATGTATTTAGCCACTACATTACCTCTTTTAAGGAAAAGCATATTCAATTGTGTATCTAATACAGGATTAAAGTCATTTTCTAAAATGTTATGGATGTGTAAAATAGGCCAATTAAATGGCAAACTGAATAAAAGTCTGAAATAAAGGCAACAGTAGTATACCGCTGTTCGAAATTCATAAATCAATTGAGAAAAAAACAAATCCGGGTTACAAACTAAAACTGAGGGAAACACATCAAATATAAAGGAGAACTACGACACAACAGAAACACAACATTAAAATGTAACACACACAGAAATGAACTATAATATAACAATGGCCATTTTCCTGACTTGGTACAGGACATTTTAAGTAAAAAATGGTGGGTTGAACTGAATGCTTTTATGTAATGTTAATGAGTCAGCAAACCAGTTTTGACATCAATAACCCTTTAAAAATGTGTTTAAGGTGGTACCAAACACCTTGACTAAAATTTATTTCGCTCGTTTAATTTTCATAAAATTTTGACAAAATATCTACTTTGACCCTTTGAAAAAATATATAAATTTCAAAAAAACTTGAACCACACACTTTATCGGAAAAATTTCTTTGGATATATAGCAGTTTGACAAACACTAATTTTGATCATTGAGAAGCTTACTATTTCCTTAACAATAGAATGTGATTAAAACGTTCAGCTGATTTTCTCCCTGAAGTGTTATGTACCACCTAATCCAAATCTCAAATCAATAATTTTTTATTCTTTACTTTAAACTTCATCTTTCTTTGAACCTCTAGGATTTCATTAATGTGCATCAAAGTTAAAGCGACACATATTTACATAGGTAACGAAAGTAGTTTAGGCAACTTGGTATATCGAAATATTGATTTTAACGGATCAATCTAATTCAAGTATGTGTAGATATTCAAATTATATAACAATAACAAAACAAGTTACAGTCTTAGCCATTGACGAATCAAAATCTATTATTATGATCATCCAATACTAACTTATACGATGCAGTAATGACAAAATAAGATTAATCACGGCATGCCTACCGCTTTTAAATAAACTTATTATAGATACCAGGTTTAACAAAATTGTACGGCAGACACGCGTTTCGTCTACAAAAGACCAAAGTGACGATCGAAAAGTTAAAAGACTAAGAGCATTAAAGTGAATCTTAAGCCATGGCGTTGTAAGTTTATTTTCGACTTGTGAGTTTAAAAGTCCCTTCGGTATCCTTCGCCTCTTTTTCAATCAGGCTCTAATTTTAAAAGGAGAAGTTTCAATCTTAACTTTAGTAAGAAGTAAAGATTCTTTTCCCGTATTTGACCTACCGAATTAGACTTATTACTGGGTTTGTACTAACATCAGCAGCACGACGTGTGACACGTGTGGAGCAGGATCTGCTTACCATTCCGGAGCACCTGAGATCACCCCCCAGTTTTTGGTGGGGTTCCTGTTGCTCAGTCCTTAGTTTTCTACGTTGTGTTTTGTGTACTTTTGTTTGTCTGTTTGTCTTTTCTTTTTTAGCCATGGCGTTGTCAGTTTATTTTCGACTTATAGTTTGAATGTCCCATTGGTATCTCTATTTCAAAATGTTGATTCAGTGATGTGAATATGTGAAATGCCGGTTTTACCGCAGCTGAATTTAAATAAATTGAATTTAGTGACATTCGTGACAAGATCATTAAACAGAATTCTCTGACAGAAATTAAAAGAACGTTAAAAAATGTACTGTCAATGTCGGATTTAAAGTTGTAATTTTACAATAATCTTGTTACTAAAAACAATTAGTTTGAAAACTCAATTGTTGCTGAATATTCTGTTCTGCTTTTGTTCACTAACTGATAAATAGTTGAATAGAATAGACATACATGTACACGTTAGCTTTTGTATGAAAGGAATTATAGTTGAATATGAACATAAAATGAAAAAAAAAAAAACACCACTGAAAGTCGCTTTGTTTAAAATTGTAGAAACCATTTTACACAAGATACTGCTCATGACCTTAAATTATGCAATAAAACAAGACATCACCAAAATATTGTATTTCATAACGTTGTTGAAAGATATAACCTGCACAGTGAGATAATACACCACCAACCAACTAACCAGAAAATAAAAAGATAAGGATTAAAAAAAAAACGTGTTGTCCTTTTCATATAATAAAACCCATTATGTCAGTTTATATTGCTCACCCCAATTTTATCAATCTATACTACTAAATTTGTAGACCAAAATTTTTTAACCGGTTTGTTTCCGAGCCGACGATCGTCTGAAGTATTATATAATAATAAATAGTTAGTGTATGTAATGTACTTTATAACTTCATATTGTAATTGCTTTAATTAGCGTAGCTTAATTAATTAAACCCAAAATAAAGTTCCGTAGCTGGTTCCTTACCGTCTACGTTTTGTAAGCAGGCGGAAATGGTTTTCTATTCAATTTGTGTTGAATTTTATGACAACTCGGCCAACGGCCAACTCGCACCACTCAAACACTCTCACCAATTATTACAACTTGCATCAATTTATCAAACTCGCACCACTCAAAAAAAAAAGAAGAAATATAACAAACTCGAAGAAATGTGTTTAATCAATAGATTGTTTTCTTCTTCTCTTAGTAAATTCCTCCTTTCTCGGAGCATCCGTGTAACATAGAGACAGAACTCGCACCACTCGAAAAAAAAAAAAAAAAAAAAAACAAACTTGCACCAATGAAAAAACGTTTTAAATCATCAGAGAGTTCTAGATTGTCTTCTCTTAGTTATTTCCTCCGTTCTTGGAGCACGCGTATCACAGAGAGACAAACTTGACTCGCGCCTTTTGAAGAAAATGAAATACTAGAAACTAGCACCACTGAGAAATGTTTTAATCATCAGTGTTCTAGGTATTCTTCTTCTTCTCTGATTTATTTCCTCCGTTATAGGAGCACCTGTGTAAAACACCTAGACAGAAGCTACTAATTGGACATTCAAACTCCTATGGAAGAAGAACTGACAAACTAATCAAAACTATCAACATAATGCATCAGTGCATAAAAAAAGTTTGAGAATCGAACCCAAGCTGTGTATTACCATAAACATTTCAAGTAGTCTTCAAGCCGTGTCGCGCGTGTTTTTTCTAGTATAACGGAACTTTAAACAACCGTCATATAAGTGGGAGGTTTAGCTAGCTATAAATAAAGGCAACAGTAGTATACCGTTGTTTAAAAGTCATAAATAGATTGAGAGAAAAACAAATCCAGTTACAAACCAAAACCGAGGGAAACACATCAACTATAAGAGGAAAACAAAGGAACAACTGGAACACCGAAGTGCAACAAAAACAAACGCCAACACACATAGAAACGAACTATTTGATAACAACTGCCATATTCCTGACTTGGTACAGGACATTTTAAGAAAAAATGGTGGGTTGAACCCTGTTTCATGGCATGCCAAACCTCCCGCTTTATGACAATGTTAAAAAATATCGCTAAAACACTACGTGGCAGAAATAAAGCACAAACACACGCAAGAACATTCATAATAGAGAAACGCACAAACAGGACATTTTAAGAAAAAATGGTTGGTTGAACCTGGTTTCATGGCATGCCAAACCTTCCGCTTTATGACAATATTAAAAATATCGCTAAAACACTACGTTGCAGAAATAAAGCACAAACACACGCAAGAACATTCATAATAGAGAAACGCACAAACAAATAATATAATAGTCGACACAACATGCAAACCACAGAACAACAACGAACATATTCCATCAACGAAAAACACCACAGGATATCAAAAACAGTGACGCACTAACGTAACTAACATCTCGAACTTTATACAATTATATTCACAATATTCGTCCAAACAATTATCATGACAATGATGGTATGGAAAGGCAATTTTATAATTATTTGGACTACAAACGATAAGACATAACAGATTACCCAACCGAAACCATAACAGAAACATCAAAATAAATCCATTAATGTTGGATGTACAAAACACAGAGACACGCCGCACAGCAATGCAAATTCACATTCAGTATAACAGTCATATTCGGGAATATGACAATGATGGTATTGAAGGGCAATTTTATAATTATTTGGACAACAAACGATACGACATAACACATTATTCAACCGAAACAATAACAAAAACATCAAAACAAAATACATGAATGTTGGATGTATAAAATACCGAGACACGTCGTATAGCAATGTACCAGTTTTAACCCATCATTTTTATTTCGAAATGCTTGTACCAAGTCAGGAATATGACGTTGTTTTTTACTTGTTCTGTTGATTGAGTGCGTCATTATGCACTTCACCTTTTTGAATTTGCCTTAGAGTTCGGTATTTTTGTTACTGTTTTGATATACAGGAGAAGACAATAGTACTGCTTAAAATACCAATTCGGATACCGAGTTCACTATCGCTGCACACCAATTACTAAACCGAAAGCAAAGGATGGGCGCTTTTATTAGGTTTTTCTTTCTGTTTAGCCTTGTGTTTTGATTTTTTTTTCTCTCTACTTTTTCTGTTAGCAAATTGTGGTCTCAGTCTCCTTTTTCGACAGATGAAATGTAAATAGGTATTTAAATACAATATTATTATATTTTCATGTTATTATAATGTTGTTAACTGTTTCTGGTCATTATATTATTTCTGGAGTTTACTCAAATTGATTTCTATAAATTATTTTATTAACTTACCGTTTCAATAAGTCTTTTTGAATTAAATGTTCCTAGTAAACAACCATCCTTTAACCAATTGAGATAAACGTTATGCCTCTGCAATCTAGCTAAGGATAAATGTCATTATATCAAACGCACAAAATATATTCTTTAGTTATCAAAGTTTTCACCGCTAAATTGTCGTCCACGGAAATCAATCAAGTTTATTGGCACGAGTATTTATCTATTCAACGACAAAGAAAAATCACTTTTTATTTATTCTGTTGAAATTATTAATTTCGTTGAATTATTCAAATCAAGTAAAATGTTATTTGATATTCTTTAAAGTTAATCGCGACTTTTTTACTCTTTAATTAGATAAGCAATCTAAGACACACTTTCTGTATAGTTCCATAGAAATTTTCTAAACTACGGAAATTACAAGGTCTTTGACTCCTCAAATGAGACATTAAATATTCTCATAGCTTCTCGTCTATTTCAATAAAGTCAAATTACATGTTTGCCGTACTAAAGGACTATTCAGATCCCGAGGTCACTAATTATCTATCTCGTTATGAGTATATTGCTTTGAACAGTTGAACCCGAAATTTCTAATCCCGTTTAGTTTTACAAAATAAATTTCAGTTGATATCTAATCAAAAATAAGGGATAATTTCCAAGAATTTAAAGCAATTACACTTAAGAGAGATACTTGCGCAAAGAAATAAAAACAATTCTTGCAAACTGTTTTCGTACGCATTGAAATGATCTGACAAGTAGTGAATGTTGTACAATTGTATTTAAAGTGATATAAAGATCTCTAGAAAAATGCACAATTCCTTCAAGATGAACCATTGACCCGAATGAGTGCATTAACCATTCCTTATTTGTTCCTAATAACAAAAACAAAAACTGTGTGGTCACAAATTAGAAATGAAACGTTTAACAGGGAACATAAAACAATATTTGCAGTACAGTTTTGTTAGAAATGTATCAAGAACAAGAACTGGTATCTGCGTTTTACCATTGGTTTGAAGAAGCATTGTTTAATCTGAACGACAAACCGAACAGCAAAACTGTCTGAAATTCAATTTTGCGTACCTTCTTCTATAAATGTAAAAGAAATAAAGGGGAAACTTATCCTAATTCTTTACAGTCACAATGTATCATTAATATATCATGCAAATAACGAAACACTGGACACTTATCATATGGTGCACTAGGCAGTGGTACTGACCCTGTGGTAATTACAAAACAAGATACCGAAAGCAGTGCGGAAATAAAGGATTAATATGGTGGTATTCGTAGGATTAAATTGATTTGACTGTATTGTTTCTATTCATTCAACATTAATGGAATATAGCTTTATATTAGTAACAATTCATAATTGATTATTATTTGTGCACATACGTATAATTTGCATGAACATCAATTGCAAGAGCTTCCCAATGCATGGCAAATGTATTTCAAACTTGAAAAATGCAATAAATATTCTTAGGTTCAATTTATTGATTTTACGTTTGATACATTCACTTTGATACATGGTTTTAACGAAAAAATGCGTCGAACTTGTAAAATAAATTTTAATATCAGTCCTATGTAGTTCAGAAAGTTCGGCTTACACTATAGGCTTATATGAGAGTCTTGTGATAATATCTGGACTGACCTGTCTTAAGTCAGGAATCTTATGTCTACTGGGTGTTCAGTAGTTGTCGTGTGTTGATGTGGTTCATAAGTGTTTCTTGTTTCTTATATTTTATATAGATTAGACTGTTGGTTTTCCTGTTTGAATGGTTTTACACTAGTCATTTTTGGGGCCCTTTATAGCTAGCTGTTCGGTGTGAGCCAAGGCTCCGTGTTGAAGACCGTACTTTGACCTATATTGGTTTACTTTTACAAATTGTGACTTGGATTGAGAGTTGTCTCATTGGCACTCATACCACATCTTTTAATATCTATGAGTTGTAGTATGATAACTCCGAAGAAAGGTTATTTTTTTTTCAAATCTATGTTAAATCAATAGATAAAATCATCATACGGTCACCGACTCTTTTTTTGACGTTTTAACTAAACTGACCTAGTTGAAAGTGAAAACGACGACTTACTCTTTCCACGCATGACGTTACGCTTATTTCGATATTTTGTGGTATTTTTCACCTAGAAAATCACTTAGACTGCTTTATACAGGAAAAAACGAATTCGGTGACCTTGTGATTATCATTTAAACAAAAATATATTGGGCAACAACATGTCAAACTTAACAAAATCTATTGACTGGATAAGTAAAAAAGGAAGATATATGTACCAAGAGGACATTCATAGTTCATTAGTTGAGATGGCAAAAAACGTAAAACGACAGAGACAAATAATTTCACGACACACTACATAGAAAACTAAAAATTGAGCAACACGATACCCAGCAAAATATGTACTGTATGTAGATAAAGGAGTTTTTAAATAGAGTTTTGATAAAGTTTTTGATAGATTTGACGTACATTCTATACAAATGTTCGAACTTTTAAGGGATTTTAATTCAATAACAATGAAGATAATATAACAGTTAATAAATTTGTTTTTTTTTCGATTTTGAGTGAGAGTTCAAAGTGCCAAAGTTATATCAAGAATTTGTGACACAACCCATTATCGCTCCTAGACTTGAAAATTTTAATTGAAAAAAACATCACGCACATTGCTGCAATTAAGAATAAGGAATTTTAATAAACGTAAAAAAAAAAACAAAAGGCATCATGAAATCCATGTCCTGTTATTCGTTTTTGAAAGCAAAGCACGGTTTCTGTTTTATTTATCGTGTAATTATGTGCTCATTTAATCCGTGTTTGTCATTAACAACAAGTAATTATACTTATTTGAAAGTTATTCTTAATGTGGTTTAAATAATGCTGTGCTGTGTGTCATAATCAGTTACTGTTGTTGTTTTTTGTTTTTGTTTTCTAGTATGTTTTTAAAGTGTTTTTTTAGTGTGACTTTTTCATTGGGTTAGGGGGGTCTATATCGGTGTTCAATATGATGTAAAAATGACATAATAAGGGTTAAATCTACATTTAAAATTCGACTATTGCGGCCAGAAGATAGTTCGGCTCGTGTAGAGTCGTAACTTACGTCGTTATCGTGCTTAACCGATAAAGATCCGTTCATAAGGCATAGACATAATATCCCGTAATGAACATATTGGTGTTGCAGGTAGATATTTGAAAGTCTATTAAATTTATTTACCACTTTTTTATACTCTGGCGATTTTGATTTTGACATCTTGAATGGACACGTCTTTTGCTAAAAAAAAAAACATCGTATATGTTGTCCTCTAGATGTATTTTGATTTTTGTGTGTCGTTGGTTTTTGTTCATCCTGTTTCCTTATTTCTATATTGGATTTAAAATGTATCACTGTTAAACTTATTTGTGCAGAAATATGACATTCTATGTTCTATAAACGATAAACAAGGTTTACACGATATGCTTATTGGATTTTCCTCGTTCCCTTGTCATTTTGGGACCTTTAATAGCTGACTATGCGGTATGGGCTTTGCTCATTTTTGAAGGCCGTACAGTGACCTATAGTTGTTATTTTCTGTGTCATTTGGTCTCTTGTGGAGAGTTGTCTCATTGGCAATCATACCACATCTTCTTTTTATATTCAAACTCATAAGTCGAAAATAAACTGACAACGCCATGGCTAAAAAAGAAAAAGACAATCAACAGTACACAAAACAACATAGAAAATCAAAGACTGAGCAGCACGAACCCCACCAAAAACTGGGGGTGATCGCAGGTGCTCCGGAAGGGTTAGCAGATCCTGCTCCACATGTGACACCCGGCGTGTTACTCCTATAAATACGCTGTTAACTTGAATAAAGTGATTAGACATCACGCAATAGCGGACTGGTAATTGACTCTTTTCTAACACTAAGAAATCACCAAATTCTAGGCCATCGGTCATGAAATGTTTTCAAACACTGACACTTGACCGAATATGAAATTTTGAAATTAAAACAGGTTCTTCATGATAGAGGATAGACGAGACTGTTACCGGTATAAACAACACAACCATTTAGAAATTAAAATGCACAAAGAACAACACTTATAACTAAAGCAATCTTTTTCATGAAGTTCGGTTTACGCCATATGCTTATATGAGAATCTTGACTAATACGGAAACCATTTGTAATATAATAACACAGAAGATAGGTAAAAGTACTTTTTTTCAGATTTAGATTTAATTAATTTCATTTCATGGCTATGCATAAACAACTGTTATATAAAGAAGTATAGTGCGTTATAAGTTGAGATCATGCTGCGTAAATAGAGGCAAAACAATAAAGATGATAGACTAATGTCGTCATTTAAATTCGAAACAGGTTTTGATAGATTTGAATTGAATAATATTTTGACGACCAGAAAATATATATTTTCTTGACTTTGTAGACATGTTAATGAGTTTGAAATAGAATAGAGAAAGGTTAAAAACATTTGGTGTATAGTTAAGAGGATGACAAGAGTCATGATTGTTTGGTCTATGAAATTGCAAAACTAGTAAATGGCAACTTTATACAACAAGTCGAAGATATACAACAATAAAAACGAAGTAAAGACCAACAACAAAACTAAACCGTATAGTTCATTTTCATCTTTCATCGTTTATTATTTATTTTTGTTCTTTTTTATCTTTTTTGTTTTAATTTAACGTTTACCAAAGTTTTCACTTGAAATATTTTTTTTTCGTATACTTTTATACTGTTTCTCTTCAACTTTGTACTTTATTTGGATTTTTTAAACTATTTTGATTTGTCCGTCACTGATGAATCATTTTGTTTATTTAATTTTGTTTTTGTTTTTCGTTTTTTTTTTTTTTTGTTATTTGAAGTTTTGTTGTTGTTAGTTTTTTGTTGGTTTTTTACTCGTTTTGGTTTTGATTCTCCCAAAGTTTTTAAATATTGAGCTTCCTCAACGTTTGGTCTTAAGCGTATGTAACGGTACAAGAAACAAGTCACATAAGTATATAAATGCAAAACAAATTTGGATACGCGTCAATAAGGAAAACGACATTATAAGGTCAACTTAGGTCTGCAGCTGATTAAACCGTTCCAATTGACAAGTGTCTATGTTATATGTCTATTTCGCCTGAATATATCAAATTTCTGATATAGAAAACCGTTATATGATTGTTTTTGATACTGACTTTATCACCGTAAAATATCGGGTGAGCCCGAAGGACGAGCCTGATATTTCCGACAATGATAAAGTCAGTATCAAAAATAAAACTTTTGTTTTGATCCTTTATCACTGTATTCTTTTAAAGTCAGTCGGTAATTGTGAAAAATGAAAATCACTTTAATAATAGAAAATAATAAACGAACTACTTTATCGCGTCGAATCACACTTGACGTCACAGGCTGCATTACGTCATTTGAAATTTTGTCGCAGTGTAGTAAACATGCCGTTCTCTTGCACAAAGTATTGAAAATGAATTACTGCCTGCGTTTCATTAATTCTACTTTGAACATGCCTTTAACAATGAAGAATATAATGGTAACATACCGGTAAGTCAAATTTCATTATTTTTCTGCATAGCATGTATACGATACGATACATGAATCAGCAGATTTGTCATTGTTTTAGAAGTTCAAGTTTTATCTTTTACAAAGTTGGATGGATAATTTGCTTGAAATTACACTTTTATCTTATCGTTATACGCTTAGCGTTCATTCTGGAAACGATCACATTTTTAATAGATGTCACTCAACTTTGGTTTATTTACTCTCGGTTTTCGTGGTTTTTTCAAAAGTCATGTCATTTATTTTTCAACCCGGACCAGAAATGATCACCCCTTATAAAGGCTACATTGATGGTTAATGCAGACTTTTACCGGTTCCACTCCAAACGTTGCATGGTTGTCTAGTTTGGGACCCCGCGCACCCCTTTTTCAAATCCATGATCCGCATCTGAAGTTGTTCGCGTATTTGTTCTTTTGTCTATGAACAGTTGTCTTTACATTGACAGTGAAACCAAGTCTCCTTAATTTTATATGATGGTCCCACAAAAATGTCGAAATGTGTATAGTATATTTCATTATTTTGTTTCTAGCTTCTCTCATGCGATGTATTGCGTCTAAATAAGAATTGTAACACTTAATAGTGACTGAACAGGTTGAACAAATACTTCTCAAGAAACAGAAAAAGAAGACAACTTGGAACAGCACCAGACCATAAATGAATGAAACTCAGATCGGATCAGTAAGGAAAGCTATCAATAATACTGCGGATAACGCACATTTTTTAATTTTATCGGGATTTTCGTACATTTTTTGTTCAAATTTTTATACAGCTAAACTTACTTTACTGAAACAACAATAGATGTTTCATTCACCAAAAAACTCGTGCGTTTCTGCGAAAAAGTCACGCGCGATTTTGTGAATGAAAGGGAAAGTAGATCCTTACGCGGTGCACTCGCGCATGTCAATTGCGAACTGACCCAATAATTTTTTATCACGACCAGTCCACTGATACTGACATTATCAACGAGTACACATCAAAGGAAAAATACACAAGTTACCGATAAAATAAATTATTAAGTCATTTTCAGTCTTCCAGTCAATTTTCAGAATTATCCACTACGGTAAATTCAGTACTGTTCAGACAATTTACTTGAAGTCAAGGAAGATGTATGATGTCTATGTTCAAACTGTCCAGTAGCTGTTATTTGTCTGTCCACATCAACATCACACTGCATTTCCTGAAAAGCTATCAAACAATTCTGATTTGATTGCAAGCAAATTTTCTGAACTTTTCAGATGATGTTAAGATCAAAATAACGGTTTAAGACAAAAAGTCATTTACCAGTATAATTACCTTTGGAGAAAGAGGTTAGGTTAAACACTAAGGCAATTTTTAAAAAAAGTCTATCAATCTTTCTTTAGATCTATATTATCAACGCCAAATGTGTGTACATGAAGGTTCTAACAATATTTTTGCTTCTAGCTAAACTGGACGAGCATTTAAGCGATTTTGAGCGATTTTGGCAAAAATGTATTAGAAAGACATCGTTAACCAAAACAAAAATTACGTTGGAAGTAAATTAAAGGTACATTGTATGTATAGTCTCCTCGATATCTTCTGTGTAAAATTTTACGAATAACATTTGTAGTTTGTATCAAAAAGCCTGAATTACGTTTTGATTTAATGGAAATGTGTAAATTGTGAACCATATTTTAAGAATATTATATAGTTTTAAGATTTCTAGCCTGTCAGTAAAACAAAAACAGTGGAAATTAGCCCTACCTCCTTTTTGATTCGAAGCTGATGGAGCACAAACACGTATTATTTTCTTAATTAGGATCTTACTAGAAATATGCGACGAAATTTTAGTGTTATGAACACAATGTTTTGTTGACCATATCTTTTTGCAGCAAAAAGGGTCAAAATATGATGCATCCGAAGCGTTTCAATCACACATCTAAAGATTTACCAAATATATTTTGTGCTTATCTACAAGCTGTCAAAAATAATGTGTACAACCCTTTACCGCACAGTTAGTGTAGTTCATTTAACCATTTTATC
Organism: Mytilus coruscus; assembly: GCA_017311375.1. Taxonomy (NCBI): domain Eukaryota; kingdom Metazoa; phylum Mollusca; class Bivalvia; order Mytilida; family Mytilidae; genus Mytilus; species Mytilus coruscus. The sequence goes on from CM029607.1 coordinate 65,612,908, forward strand.
CCTTCTGGCGTCGCAGTCAGAAAAATCATTAAAATTACAGCTGATATTTTCGTAGAACCTTCATAATAGACATTTAAAGCAATGTTATCAATAATGGCGCTTTTCTTGTCCGTTGTTATATCTCAGGGTTAAATAAGGGTCAAAGACGGTCCAAAAATGCACCTTCTTTTTTTCTCATAAATTAGTTGCGGATTAGGAAATAATGAATTGAATAATACAATTGACTCCAACATTCTACTGGAAAAATAGTTATTAACATATATTCCCAGAAAACCAAGGACATTTACAATTAAAATTACAATGCTAAGACTACATGTCATTAATTTTCCATTGGTAACAATACTCTGCCGAGTTCGACCATGGAGAAATGCTAGCGATGGTATTATCGAAGTCAATTACTCATGCCTTTAAAAGTGATAAAATAAAAGCAAAAAACCATGGAAATAATCAGAATGAATTTCTGCTTAACTGATTATAGAATAAATCATTTAGCCATTTTCTATTGGATGCTTTATCAATAAGTCAAGGTCCCTATATATTTCTCTTAACGTTTTCCTTAAACATCATCGATACGACAATACAGGGTTTCTTTTTTCTTTTTACCGTCGCCCTGTATCATCATTATTATTATTATTATTATTATTATTATTATTATTATTATTATTATTATTATTTATAAGTAGTTGACCTGAATCCATGAGCAAAAGATACGAAAGTCTAAAATTATTGATTGCAGAAGAAATTATTATCTTTTTATGTCTACACTATTTTAAAAGGCGTTCAAGAGTTTTAAAACATCATTGGTACAAAGACATTAAAATAAGACTTTATGGCAAAAATTACATTTCATGCGGTCTATTTCAATCCATTATGAATAGTTGGATAATTTATCATTTCCCTTCCTCCAATATATTAGATTAGCCAACAAAAGTGCTTGATTCATCTAAAAACACAGGCCAGTAGTATTATGCTTGGGAGAGTTTTCTAATTTAGTAGAGTGACCATTACAAATGGAAATCTCCTATCTCGGGAATAAATCTGTCATTTAATTTACTTATCTCCCCTCGCTTCAGACAACTGAAAATAGTCTCATTACGCCGTCATATTCTTTAAAGTGACATATATCTAAAGATTTACTGTCACCTTAGAGGTTCCCGAAACAGGACTTCTAATTCTTGTTTTCTTTGTCATTAGTGTGATTTCTTATCCCTCATTTGAAATCTTTGAAAACTATAACACGAACAGAAATGCGTGCACCTGACTAACGCTTTCATTGCACGTTTTAAGTATAATCATAAGAAAAGATGTTTGTACTTCAGTGCCTTTCAATAGAGATTTATTCTGATAATTACGTAAGCATGTAAAGCATGCAGTCATATAGCGTTATACTGTGAAATGAAATTGGACTCATTCAAGTAAAGAAAATACTCTGAAATTCAAAGATTTAAAAATGTCTACCGATGTTAATTTCTGACAATGTAACTTAATTATATTCGTGATTTAAACATCCAGACCTGGTCATGGTATTCAGAATATCAAACCAATCCTTTCTAGGCGTCCTTGTTAAGACGTATTCCTTTTATACAGATTAAATGACTTCAAGTTCTGTTTCTACGCCTATGAAAAGAATTTGTTCGGTGAGTTAAGACGAGCATGTAAATTTCGTTTCCGTTTTCCTATTACTGCTGATCCAATCAATAACCAAATAGCGTATTATTTGTAAGTAAGACAGATCCGTACATTCACAGCTGGGTGTGTATATATTTTTTTTAATTAAAGAAAACGTTAAGTAAATGTGTATCCGTAACTAGCAGCATATCAATTTCTTATCGTTGGTATTTAATGAGGTTCGCTACTCAGTTTCAAAATAACAAGCTTTTCATAACACTAGTATAAATTGATAGGGGATTATTAAAGGAACCAAAAGAGCAACAAAAAAATATAGGTCAATGTGCTTGTTTTCGAGATATTAGCCATTGAAATTTTGGCGGGAAAATGTTCTCTCTTGATTTTTCATAGCCTTAGCATTGAAAAATTCAAGTTCTCAAAAACTATTAAAAATAACAAAGATTTTATAAGACTTTTACAGATGGCTTATAATTATACCTGTAAAAGATTTATAAAAGAAAATGGGGGTCAGAGGGCAAAATGTTTTAAGGCATTCACATGGATAAAACCAGAGGATTCCGAAAATCTGACAAAAATTCCAAAACATGACAAGCGAACATCCTTAATTATGATTATCCTTGTATGGTTTGACAGTAATTATATTCTAATTAAAGTATTCCACATGGCACATCTTTTAACAACCGTCAGCTGATATCAATCAAAATAAAAACGTATCCAATGTTCTCAACTAGAATGTTCTCAGCGAAACAGAACAGAGAGCCAATTTTAGAATAATACTATTTTTATACTGCAAATGAAACATATATTAATCTTTGATCGAGATATAAAGATGGGGGGTTGAGATATACAACAACTATACAAGCGTAGGTACGTTTACATGCGACTGTCTCAAGTGAGAAACCTCGTAAATGTAATTGTCCGTACGTAAATCTATGTGTTGATTACAGATTTTTAAATGTCTCTGATAAATTAATTCATATTTTTATAGACTCGGGGGCGATTAAGAGTCAGACATATTGTGTAGAGATCGATTTGTTGTTAAAAACCAGTTGTCGATCTCTATATCTCTTTTGGTGTATATTGTAATGCTGGGTTTTTGTCTCATTAACATTTACCAACATATATCTTTTGACAAATATGTTTGTTATTTTGAATGGTATAGATTTAATAATTATCAACAAAAATTGTAAACAACAACTCACCAAACGTTCTTGAACGAAAATAAAATTGATACAAGACAGGAGAATTCGAGTCAAACGGAGTAAATTAACTTAACCGGGCGAAAAAGGATCACGTTCTTCTTCCAACATTACTAACTAAGTACTACATGTGAATTATCAGTTTACAATATACTTTCTTCTCACTAGGCTAAGTACTTGAAGCTTGTTATTAGTAACTTCTATTATTCCTAAATACGGTATACTTTGTTATCTATTTTGTCTTTTTGTAACTTTTTATACCGTTACAATCTTTTTGTGGTACTGATTTTATAGTGTGTTCCGTTGTTGATGTGTACAAGTAAATAACAATTGAACAGTCTGAACATAGACTGAACAGATGTAATTGACAGCAAGCAAATTGTCTGAAAAGTACTGAATTTACCGGAATGGCTAAGTTTGAAAATTAACTGAAAATCAAAATGACCGTTTCAGATCAAAATTGGTTTACTACGGATATTAGTTTCATTGGTATTCACATCGCATCTCTTTATTTTTTTATCAGCTTCCACAGAAGACAGCTAATTATAAGTATGTTATAATAATACTTTATTTCCTATATCAAATATAGCTGATAGTAAGTAGTATGAAATTAATAGTTAAAAAGAGAATATGTTTATATAAAGGGGTCTGAGTTAACAATCCTGACATTTAATGTGAGCGTACATGTATTGTTGCTGCAAATGAAACGACACCTAAAAAATAACTTAACAGTGTTGAATCTATCACTTTGAAAACATTCCACACTGTTTATAAGATTTGTATCACTTTTTACTCCCCAAGTTGATCTAATTGGTTTTATATTAAATCACTAAGAATAATCGTCACTTACTTGAGCCTTCTAAATAGGTTTCTACAATCTATATTGAAAGGGACCAAATCTAGAAAGAGGGGATGAAACAATAAGCGACAGTGTGTACAAACTTTGTGTAAAATTTGAAAACACCTAAATCTGTTTCTATTTTAAATATCTTTTTTGAGATGATTGATATCAATGTATTACTTATACGGACTGCATTAAACTTTAAAAATCAGTCAAAGCATGCGATAACTTATTTGCTTAGATTGACATGTCTTCGTTTCAATCAGCGCTCTTTTGATCTCCTATGTAGTGTAAATATTTTGAATTTCAAATGCATTCCTAAACAAATCATGCTATCGAGTCATACAGTGTTCATTGTTGAAGACCCTACATCAACTGTCAAGATGAAGAACAGGAATAAAAGCCCTGTTCATTGATAATTTTCTATGTTTTCTATGTATTGTGTGCGATTTTGTCCCATGTACATTTACTCCATATCCTTTCATTTTCTAGTGTAACTGCTTGATTAAAAATCGCATAGATATATAATTCAGTTCTTATGAAGAGAGAGTCTGCAGTTTAAATAATTCAAAAATAGACAATAAAACTATAATTTCTTGAAACTGCATTGATAATGCATTAACAATTTATTCACTAAGTGAATATTGATTAAGTTAGATAGGATGGTTGTACATTCACTGTTGTTTTGTTATAACTAAGATTCCGTTATAGTTTGAGTATCAGAAGATCTATTTTAAGCTAATCCCGTGTTTATAAGCTTTCGAAGTTAGAAGTCTCCGTATGAATTAAAAGAGATGTAAGGTGCATGCCACACGATATCAGCCATCAAATATTATAAAAGCAGAACACATATCTTGAGATTTAAGGAATGTATTTCACTCAAACATAACTCTGATTCCTTGTCCAGGTTTGAATTTACGATCGGTCCATTCTGGTTTTATAAGCCTATCAATCATCACTGAAGAGACATTAATTATCGAAATGCGCATCTTTTCCGTTTATATAATGATATGATAAAACTAATTGACAAGAATTATGTCTGAGCGATATATAAATCCATGATAATTCGTTCTGAGGAAGTTGTAAAGAAATTTAGCAAAAGTGTGTTTTTGTAACCGTGATCAGGTTTAAAACAAAGGCTACATATAAAACGTATATTATTCATATCCGATAAATTACTTGTTACTAAATAATGGAATTGCCGACAACATACACACTTGTACAAGTAATCCCATAAATAATGCCGTTTCAAAGAATTGTTTGAAAAGAATCTTTGAAAGAATATTTGAAGTAATATGAAGTATGACAGATGGCACCTGTGGAGCAGGATTTGCTTACCCTTCAGGGGAACATGCTATCATCCCCTTTATTTTTGGAGCTAGTGTTGCTAAGTCTTCAGTTTTTCTGAAGTGTTTTGTGACTTGTTTTTTGTCTTTCTTTTTTGCCATGATATTGTCGTTTTTCTTCGACTAATGCATTTTGTTGTTCTTTTTGGTTTATTCGTCCTGGTTAGAACAAGGTACTTACAAATGTCATATATTCGACAGCAAATAAAAACTACAACACCTGTAAAAATCAAAATTTGATATTACAGTTTTTGTTTCGAATACGGTTTCCATAATCAATAGTTTTTATCTTTGTACTCCATCAATAGCAAAACAATCATTAAAAACCAATGAGAGCTTAAATGAAAAAACATTTTGCCATATATTTCAAAGCCTACAATTAATATCAGAGACCTAGTTTTTCTAAACTCTACTATTACCCGTCTATCTTCTGTTTTCAAAGAATTTTCCTTTAATGAAATAATTCCTTTCATCCGACAAGAAACGACAGTATACGAACTCCTATATCATCAATCCGCATACTGTTTTCAAAGAATTTAAAGAAATTATTCCTTTCATTAGATGTGTTTATCATACAGAGAATATTTATAGGGAAATCAAATAAATCAGAGGCAAGTTTCTTCAAAAAGGAAATAAACGGAAGTTTTATTGTTTTCTCAGTTCCGGGATGAAGTAAATTAATGACAAGAAAAAAATTATTTCACGTCCGTTTGTTTCCCTTTCATTAATTTCATTAATTTGATTTCCCTATGAATATTTTCTATATAATTAACACATCTAATGAAAGGAATAACTAAGGTATTTAGCAGGTTCTATTTTCGCCAGTTTTATTTTACATTTATTGAATTAAGATGTTAAGACTAATGATGACATTTCGTGTTGTTTGTTTATTAAAACCTGTAAAATACCTTAGTATTTCCATAGTTTTTGCATTGTTGCACGAAATGCAAATTTGGCTTATACTAAGACTAATTTCGGGCTGCCGGTGCCGAGTACCTGTTTTGTGCAATCTAGAGTTCGGTATTTTTGTTATCTTACTTTTTTCAAACATTCTGTAATGTTCGTACAAGTACATTATTTTTAATGTGCATCTGCCTTTGAGTACATATTTAGATATTATTTTTATAGCTTTTCCAGATGGTTAAATGTTCAGCAGCTTTTTTAATTGAAGGTACCCATTTTGTATAATCAGGTAAAACTGTTTTCAACTTACAGCCAACACACTTTCCGAATTTTTTTGACAAACATTGAAGACCTGCAACTGTGTACATATTTTATTGATTTTTTTTTATATTTTTCAGATAGTGAAACAAAGCGTTCTTAATGGATGGTACCCATTGTTTACGATTTGTAATTTATATTTAAAATCTCCAAGTAGGCTATGTTTTTGTCAGCTTTCGCTTATTCTGACACTGTATTGCAACACGAACATTTGATACATTGATTCATTTTGTTCTTATTGATCAAGGAAAGTAAAATGGTAAAACAAACACATCCAAAACAACCTTTTATGCATACAACATACATGTAATAATGAATTGCATATCTTTACGGCTTTTCATAAAGCATGTTATAAACAGGCGGGATATATCAAAGGGTAAATCTAAACTCATAAGTTGAAGATAGACCGACAAATTACGGCAAAAAACGAAAGTCGATCAAAAACAAACAACAATCTACAAAACATTACATAATAAACTAAAGACTTAACAATAAGACCCCCACACCGGAAGGGATATCAGGTGCTCCAGATGTGTAGCCCGTGATGTTGCCAATGATAAGCACGAATTCGATGTCTTATTTGATGACCGAATCGACAATAGGAACATACCAGTGGTCATTGGTGACATAGATATACAATAACGAACAACTTACTTATGATGGCGCCGGTAAAACTTCCGGAGAGATGACTTCAACTTTACTACCAGGAATCCTTGGTTCAATAGCTGTATTATAAGCAGCAACCCTCTAACAAGGAAATCATAATAGAAAACATAATACACCAACTGTCATGGTAGTCTCATTTTTCAATACATGTTCCTTTAACTTATGTTCAACTTTAAAGTGTAAGAGTATATACAAATAAAACCAAATTTTGTCGGTCTAAATAGATAATGATTTACTGGTTAAATTTGATTCTTGATATTATCATTTCTATAAATTACTTTGTGTTCCCTCTTTTTCCTGTAACTAATCATTTATCACTTTATCTACTTCTTGGTATAAATGTAATTTATTTTCAACTGTCGAGAATTCATTTTCACAATATTTTCGAAAATAATTACATTGCGTCGCCAATTTCCCATATTTTTGCTTTAATGTACTATAATTATTGAATTGTTGGATTAGATTCTTCTTTCAAATTAATTTTTGAAAGTCTCTCACAATCAATTTTTGGCATTACGATGAAAATCTCTATAAATAACTTGGTAAAATACGCCAATCATGCACGAAAATATCGTTTGAAGATTACATTTTATCAAATTTTAACTGATTATTAAATTGCAAATAGTTCTACATGAGTAACTAATGAATACACAAAAAAGTATTGACAAAAATACCGAACTCCAAGGTATATTAATTAAAAGGGAAGTACATAAAAACTGACAAAAATCACACTTTAAACTTTATCAATCGTTAAACTTCATCAACCAACAGAACGAATGGAAAACAAATGTCATATTCCTGACTAGAAACAGGCTTTTCCCGAGGAAAATGGTGGGTTAAACTTGGTTGTATAGCTATCATAAACTCTCATTTGTATGACAGTAGTTTATAGTTCCGTTACATTGACAAAACACATTGGGTGAGCAACCCAATCAGACATAGCAGATTAATGTGACAGTAACTGGGATCCAGCAGCCAAAACTGTGTAAACATACATCACAGACATACAACACAAGTAAGCACAAAATCTCTCTCTCTCTCTCTCTCTCTCGTGATTTTTAATTACTAGTATATTGTTTTTATGAATAAAACTTTGTAATTTTATAATATTTGTAAAAAGTATTAAGAACTCATAACATGTAAACTTTTCTTTTAATTTGTGGTACCATTCTCTTAGGAGGCATTATGTAAATAAGGGAAATGTGTGATTGCCAAAAAAAAAAAACTATCAAACACAGTCGAAATGACGTGAATGTAAGCAATTTTCTGTTCTTTCCCTTTTTTCTTTGAATGTTTCTTAATGTAGACCGCACATATCGTTCCGATAACTTAAACGTAGCTCCGTATGATAGTCTATTTTTAAAGGACAATGCATAGTTTATATCATTTTTGAAATAATTTTTATAAAGTATAACAATAGTTAATGCCGTTTAATTATTTTAAGTATCTTCTTTGCATTCAAAAGGGCTAGGGATGAATGTCTATGAAAACATGATCATATATTCCGTATTTTCAATAGGCAGAAGTAGTGGTAGTAGGGAAACCGAGTTCTTACACCGTTATTACGTTTACAGTCTTATAATCATCTTTACAAGTATAACAGTCCCGAAAAATTCTAAACCAATGATGTTTCAATCTTGCAACACCATCTTTAGATTACACCACGTATGTCCTGTGTATTTAGTAATGTAATACTGTGATTGCATGCAACAATACACCAAGCCACAAAGAATAAAAAATCATTCATTCTCAAAGTCAAAACTTTGTGTTAGCTGTTTTCATCTGCCTGCAACACTTCTTGTAAACATCATATTCTTCCACCTTCCTGGTTTGATGCCTGCAACAGATGTAACTTTTAAAAACAAAATGAATAGATCTTTCAATTCACCGTACAATTCTAATCAAACAAGAATCATGCAGGGCAGGAACAAATTCGGAATAAACGTAGACTATTTTATTTCACTCCATATTTTAACCGGTAACTGGATTTTAGTACCAATAGGGTATTAGTATATCCCGATTATAGCCTTTGGTGTTTGTAGGACGAAAGATGTAGGGTGTAAGAAATTTTTCAAAGTCAGTCAAGTAAATATTTGAACTTGATCCATATGTGTGTAATTGCAATTAATTAGAAATAATAATGATAATAATAATACTAATAAGGAATAATCATATGTATTTAAAATTGAATAATATGGGTGTAATTGAGATAAATTCAAAATAATAATGATGATATGGCTATATTCAAGTATTAAAATTTAAGTAAGTTTATTATGTATTTGATACATTATAGTATCCAGATGAGCAAAATACAATCTAGATTTCATCAAACACATAACCTATAAAATTAAAGTGTGGAACACAAATGAATTGTTATTTCTTCAGATAAGTTTATAGTCCAATATCTTAAATGTTTTTTTCTCATTTCATTCTCCAATGCTGACATAACTCATTATATCCCCAATATTTCATAGAATAAAGTTTGAAAAATGTATCCAATTTCATTTTCGTGCAAATAAGACTATTCGAATTTTAACACTTAAAAGCATTTGCGGCAAGTAAGATAAATTATCTAAAATGTTGTATTCAACATTTTATTGCGTGGCTCATAAAAGTAAAGTAGATATTTCAATTTATCTGTGTTAACTTTACGAATCTAACTTGATTTTATCTTCTTTTTTTTTTAAATCGAAGGATTTACAGACGTTAAAGAGAGAGTCGAAAGATAACAAGGGGAAATTCAAATCTTAAAAGCCATGGCAAAACAAAACCCCCGAAAAAGCACTAACAGACGAACACATCTACAAAACACTGCATAGAACATAAAAAGATTGAGCAAGGCATTCTGCGTCAAAAAAGGGGGCAAACTCAGGTAAACACTTTGGTAAAACAAATCAAATAGTCCTTTTCTTTTGGTCTTTTAGATAGACATAAGTATATAACTAGACACATTCTGAAATTAATAAAGATTTGTCTATTATACACTAACAAAATCTTTTGTTTTTCCTTTACGCTCTTAATTGCTCCAAGTCTAAACTAGTTGTGTCTATTTAAAGAATTGAATACAGTTGTTAAGGTTAAAATTCAATAATACATAAACTGTATAACAGGAATTATTAAAACTATTTGAAAGTAAAATAAACTACATTAACCACAAACACCCGACTGCAATAGACTACATTAACCACAAACACCCGACTGCAATAGACTACATTAACCACAAACACCCGACTGCAATAGACTACATTAACCACAAACACCCGACTGCAATAGACTACATTAACCACAAACACCCGACTGCAATAGACTACATTAACCACAAACACCCGACTGCATCAAACGTAATGATTTTGCATCTTTTATTTCATTGATTGATTCACTTATTGTATATTTTACGTACAGCGACACACACATATTTTCTAAATTTCAATATGATAGGATATGCTGAGCATGTCAACTATCAACAATTTATCGAAGACTTGCTGCAACACATATAAACAGATTTAAAATCCTCTAATCTACTGATCTTTGTTTTGTATTTATGAATTCCACATAGTCAAACTGACACTTACTTAGCAAAGACAGCACGAGTGGAACTAGGTATCCTTAGTCCCCTTTGCTTCATCATTGTGAAAACCTACATTCAGTTAAAGAAAATATAAATAAATAACAGTAAAGAACAATCGCTTGTATCGTAAGTGACACGTTCTTTAAAATGTTATCTTTTTTTACGATAAGAAAGTTTGTGATTGGACACATATTACAATAAGGAGTTTTGGTGTGATTTCTAATATGACAACAAGCTACCAGAGGCCATAGGACGAGAATACAAACAACTGTAGGTCACCGCATGACATTCAACAATTTGAAAATTACATACCATATAGCAAGTTAGTAAAGGCCCTGGCATGACAAAAAAATTAATATTAAGAACAAAACAACCAGATGTATGCTAGCGTAAAAAATGAAAAAACGGGATAGTGGTGTAACAGCAAAGCACAAGAACAAACTTTAAAAATCGGTTTAAAAGGACTTGACTAGAAAGATCGGTACTAAACACAAAAAACAAATAACATACAGACAGACAGACAAATGACACAAAGTACCGATGTAGCAGTACTCGCAGTTACTGAAACCTTCTTCAAAGCACAATTCTTCTGAAAAAAAAACATGCTTTCCCAGTTTACAATACCAATCCGTATATCTTAAGGGCATACGATACAGTTTTGATCCCATATTGAAATTTTGATGAAAATTTGCATGTAGGTTATTTTTACCTGATTAAATCAAATATGTAATAAAAATATACCTTCATGTGCTACTTTTTAGTAAATTGAGGTTCAAATTTCAGATATTTCCTCAAAATACGGATTTATGGACGTATTTTCCTTTCGATAGAAATACATAACTTTTTGTTTTAAAAGATAAACACGATCTGTATTTTTGTTAAATTATTTGTAATTTATGTGTTATATAAATATTGTATAAATTTGTACATTTTATTTTACAAATAACTCAAATTTCTCAAATGTTCATGAATGTAGAAAAAACCGTCATTTTTGCTGTATATTAATCAAATTTAAAAAATTGCACTATTTACGTTTTCATGAAAATTGGTACACATAATCTTCTTACGTAATCAAACCAAATGTCCTTTTAAAAAGAGGGGTCCATGAACTTGTTTTCAAGTTAAATCAGTTTGAATGATAAAATCAGCCGAAAACTGCATCTTTTCTCGATAAGTCAACGTTTGACGTCGCGAAAATAACAATTTACGTTAGCAACGTCATTACCTCCCTGTATCTGTATCGTATGCCCTTAATTAATGCTGAAACGTTATAATCGAAAAGCACGAACTTGTACATTGCCAAAATATAATTATCAACAGGCTGTAGGACCATAACTGTTAATAAATGGTTATATGTATGTTTTAGCAAAAATAATAACACATAGCAAATAAAACGAAGACTTACATTAATGTTAGAACTATTATATCAGAGATAATGTTAAAATATAATAAAATTTACCATTTTCCTGCTAACAGCATTGATCAACATTTCATTAAATGACTATACATATAAAAATAATGAATGAACAAAATTGATATATGAGAAGATTTATCGTTTCTATATAAAATCAACCCTTATTATATCAGCGATTGGTCAGATGATATTTCCAGAGAACTGACAAAGAACGACAGTATTCTGTTATTAATTTTGGCATCTTCTCACATAAGGACAATTTATAGATTTTCTGAAGATTTGTGATTCAGTAATGACAGCGTCACTCAACTCTCTAATATTTACCGACCAATATCAATTAATTTTGTAATCATTTTGTTATGTTTCTACAAGTTTAGGCAAACATGTCACGAATTCTTTGTAATGCTTGAAAAATGTTGATAACTCATCATCGCCTATTAATCCTTAAAATCTCCAGAATGTCACTAGTAATTGCAATGTTCATTTTGAGAAGTAGTATTATAGAGTGTAGAACGATGTGTATTGATGTGATAGTTTTGTCGAGGTTAATGTGCCATATTTTATATATTTATTATTTTTTTCAACTTTATATTATAACTGTTACCGCTGAACGTTTATATGAAATCTGATCCTTGTTTATATAATTTTCATTAATTAGATATTTTTAACAAGAAATTTATTAATGACAAAATTAAGGCATTCATTCTTAAGTTAACTTGAGGGCATACGAAACAGTTTTGATCCCTAGTCAATTCATAAATGTAATAAAATATACCTTTATGTGCTAAAGGAGTATGGCCACGAAGTGCCTATATTGGCCCTGTGAGGTGACAAAAATAAAAGAGAAATAAGGTGGATCCTTTATAGCTAAAACATATCTATGTATATCGTTATTTGTTATTATAGTATAAAATCATATTTTGTGACGTCATTAATGTGACGTAATACCCGAAATCGAACTGGAACGCTCAAAATGTCCAAATTCTTAAAGAATTTCACACTTCCTGGTTAAAATTCGCATTGGTCACAGGCCTCGACCAAAGTAATTTTACTCTTGTTTTGATTGTTTGGCATTTTGACTCAGTTTGCAACAATATTTAGCGTGGTCGAGGCCTGTGGCCACATCGAAAATCTAACTTTTGCTAACAAGCAAATCCTGATTCAACGCCGCCATTTCCGACGTACGATACATTCTATGACGAATTAACTGTATCAAGAACTGGTACAATTGTTATAAACGTTATAAATAGAAATAAATGCTATGATTATATTTTTATCTATTTATTGCAAACTAAAAAGAAGAAAATGGAATAGCAAGTCTTTGTTTTAGCGAAGCTTCGTTAACCGCCGACCAGGCGAGGTTTTTAAACACAGATGTGATAGATACGTCCTCATAACTGTTTGTATTACAAAAAAAGACAAATTGGTGGAAATAAATATTGTGAATTTGTAAATTATTTTAAAGTTCATTTCCACGTTATTTGTAATAATTAGCCTGGTCTATTCTATGCAAAGTTGAAACAAAAATAGGACGGTTTTAAATTAGAGCAGTAGTTTTTCTCCGTTAAATTCTACATTCAGCAGATCGATATAGCTGCCAACATTAAATTTTAATACAAATGTCCTTTTAGATACACGTATTAGTTTTGTTTTATAAAGACGAAATCGTCGAATGTAACCTCCATGGAATGTAATCCCATGTTGACGCTTTGATGAAGTGCTTTCTTTCACGTCCGCATTTTCTATCGAGTATGGCATGCCAAGTTAATATTTTAAATAATTACTACGGATGGGAAAACAAATTACAGAATTATGAACAATAACATATACATTGAAAATCGTAGGACATAAGATGTAAGAAATCACGTGAGAATTGTTATATTGCACAGTGGTTGAATAAGCTTTTCAATATATTTTTCATAAAATAAAAATTACGAGGCCATGAGAGGGCATGGTGTATACTGTCCGTGACATTCAACTAGAAAAAATATTTGTTTGCAATGAAAACTGAAGTAAATTTAAGATGAAACAAAACTATGTTACAGCTTGGGTAACTTCAAATAAATTGCTGATATTCACGCGGAATAGCGTGCATAATTGGTCAGAATGCATACAAGGAGTAATTGTTTATTTTGTCCCTTTTTGGTGGTCTCTTTTAAATTTGGGTGAGACTGCTACAAGCGACCAATAAAAATGGCTGCTTATTATGCATAAATTATCTATGAGATATCTTCATATTTCTGATTTTTGTCGGTTTTGTGGTGGCCTGAGGTTCGTGTTTAATCTGTAGTTACCTGTTTTTATATTTTCTTATTGTTTTCCTTTTGTCGCCTCTATATGTTCATGGTGTTGTATGATTTTATTGGTCTTATGATTCTTTATTACGCCCCCTCCTTTTCTCTTATTTTCAATGACAACACATGCAATTTCTTGTTTCCTGTTTGAAATAAATTCTCTAAATTGCTCTCCGTCATAAATATGCATGAAGTATTTGCCACTGGACGTTCGTCAAACAACTATCAATCATATCTCCTCTAAAGTTAAAGTACAATAATGAATTTAAACATAATTAAATTAATGATTTTAAAATCTTTGAGCAGATATTTAGGCGCGTCTATTATTTTACATTTTGGGAAAAAGAAAATAAAAGAATATTGGATATCAAAGAAACACACCATTTTACTAAAATGAGTTGTTTGTCTCATAATGATGGATGACTGCTAAACGTCCAGCGCAAGTTAAATACATATTCCGGACGAGAACATGTTTATTTGCGCACATTGGCTGTATACTCTGGTATCTAGGGAATACAAGACATAATCTGGACATCACACATGGAGTCCAGAATTGAGGAGCTTCTCTTGAAGATGCAGCATGCCATAGACGAAAGTGACAGTGAGCAAAGTGTAGTTGAAGAATAGAATATTAATTTTATCATTGTTAGGTTACTGTCACATTGGCGTTTATCTGAGAAATAGTTCACAGTATATTAATTATAGTTATAGATAATACATTACTTGAATGGACGCAGCTTACATACACTTATATTGTTACAATCAACGCCAAATTAAAAAAAACTGATATTCATGGATTTCTATTAGTTTTAAAATGAATTCATGCACGTCATTTGGTATCTGGTTGAAAGTTGTCTTCTTTGCAATAATATCATATCTTCTCATTTTCATACGGATTGAGGCATGAATCTGTTCAATTTGACCAAATGATAATAAGAATAATAACAAAGTACACTCGAACTTTTTTCGAGATAAGAATGATAGTTGTATGTGGAATACCGGAACACTTCAACCACGAGCAAGACGAGTTAAGATTACAAGATAAAAACTAATTAAGAATAAATTGACAATGTTGAAAACCTCAAAACAGTATTTCAGTTTAAAACTTAAAGGGGCATTAGCTGTCGATCATGTTCACTGATTTGACCCAAATTCTCATATTCGACTCATAACATACTAAAACGTACATCCAAATAAAAAAAAGCATAAAATAAACAATTTACGATGCATAGAGTCGATAGTATGAATCAGCATTTCGTGTGTATTTTAGTCTAGACGCCATCTAATTAACCATCGAGGCGACCTTCCGAAGACTGCCGACGGTCATATAACTCGATATAAACATAAACATAGATATAGATAGATAGCGAACTCGTGCAGTTGGATTTTTCTAGGTCTGTTTGATTTCATATTATAGGTTAAAACGATATGTTAATAATCGTTTTACCAGTATAAGAATGAGTTTTGAAGATCGAATCAGTCAACCAAATGGTTTCCTTGTTTCACTTCCAATGTTGACATTCTTTTCCTCTAATTGCTGAACACGCCTAGTTCATGGATAACCCATCTCTAGCTAAGGTGTTCAATTGAAGTTCACATGAATACGGATTTAATGAGGTCGAATTATCCACTTGCAAATGAATAATTCATTAGCGATGTTTTTTTGCTTATTTTGACAAAACTGAAGCAAACTGGCTGCTAAAAGAGAATGATTATTTCACTATTCACTTTCATAAATGACTGAACAAAAAATATCATTTTTTTTCTGCATCTCGTAGCTAATGCCCTTTAACGAGAACACGAATCATAAAATAATAAAAGTATTTGTTCTTTTAAAATGTAATTGATAGAAACATGCAAAAGTCGGATAGATGTAATTGAATATAGCTTAATTGCTAAATGAAATCGTCCACAATGGATAACTGAGAATGAGTATTCTATCAAATTTTGAGGTTTTAAACTAGGCAGTGGCTATTTTGCAGGCGCCGGCAAAAAAGAAAATATGCTATTTTGTCATCTTTGATTAAAATATCTTAATTAAAACGAGCAAAATAGCATATTTCAATAGCAATGGCTATTTTGCCGGCGCCGGCAATATAGTGAATTTGTTATTTTGCCGGTTCTTTATAAAGAGTGAATTTTAATATTAACTTTTTGAGATACATATAATCGTTTAAAACATTTATGAGTCCAAGGAAAATAAAAATTTGTAAAAGGAATAAAAATAAAACTATTGAGCATCCATTTGTAGCAATGAAATCATATCAAAAACGTAGTTGAAATTACTTCTAAAATCAGTCTAATGCTACATGCATGCATAAGAATAAAATCTAAGATTTTTAAACTATGCTGTAAAACAAATGAAAGATAAAAATCTCAGAGCATATAGATTTGATAAAAACGTTATACAGTCTAAAAATCAATCACATAGCTTCAAAATCAAAATGTTTAAATTAAATTTGCTTTTGAAATAAAAGTCAGTTTTGAATGGCATATCTGTAAACAAAATCGTTTTACTGGCATGCTGGCTTCCACTTACAGAGAGTTGACAAACTAGCATATTTTCAATTTTGGCGGTGGCGGCAAAATAGCCACTGCCTTTAAACTATAATTACTTTAGCAAAAAGTTATTTGAAAATATGTAAGGGATTCATTGAACCATTTGAATGAATTATATTTCAATTTTTACAGGTGACTACATATTTCATGCGCTTTAGGTATTTAATTAAACAATCGTTCATTCAAATGTTTAATTCTGAATTTTGATTTGAGAGTAAATATAAAAAACAAGAGTTGGTATGATTGCCAATGAGACAACTCTCCTCAAGAGACCAAATGACACAGAAATTAACAACTATAGGTCACTGTACGGCCTTCAACAATGAGCAAAGCCCATACCGCATAGTCAGCCCCGAAATGACAAATGTAAAACAATTCAGACGAGAAAACTAACGGCCTAATTTATGTACAAAACAATGAACGATAAACAAATATGTAACACAGCAAGCATGTAATCCTTCGGAATGAGAATGATGTTTATGAGTGCACGTGTGGTTCTGATGTCTGATGACTTTTGTACAATTATAATATGTTCTATGATTATGAAGTACATTTAATGCTATGTACTGTCTACACACATTGTTTTCTTTATTTGTGTTTTCATCCTTTACTTCTTTACTAGAAAATAATTTTTCTGTTTTATAGTGAATCACGGGTTTTCCTTCCATATACAAATAAGATGCTGTGGTGTGATCAACTATCCTCATACATTTTTACGACTGCACATTGCTTGCCAAGATATTTTACAGCTTTCAATTTAAATTCCTTCTGCCCAATAGAAGACATTCATTGCTTATGTTTTAAAATCATTTATGACTTTTAATTTAATCTATGCTATAGAATTATGTTTGTTTACATGGTCTCTGTAATTTCTATTTCGTGCATAACAATGCAGAAAACGAGTATATGGGCCACTTATACAAAATTTAATTGAAGCGCTTATGTGCAGCTTAAACCTTAATATTAATAAGTTTCTGTTAATAAAGAAAAAAAAAACAATAAATATGGACGATATTCAATGAATATTTTGTTAAAAAATTCTTGTGGTGAAATGATTTTAAAGTTACTAGAACGTTAATGAACAATTTTAACGTTACGCGCAAATGGCTAAAATACCATTGTACCTTGGTCTTTTCTGACGCCCTGGAAAATTATACAAACACAGTTACAAGTCTAATGGTTATCATTTTATGAACTACACTAGTAAGTGATCCTTCTGCAGTAATTTCGTCAATTTCTTAGACAGGGCCGTTTTTAACCCTTCGTGGCCCTACTCCTTTAGAAATAAATGGGGTCGAAATGTTAGACATTTACTTAGAATTTCGGTTTCTTGAACATTTCTATCCTTTAGAAAGACACACTTAACTTTTTGTTGAAAAGATAAACACATGTGGATTTTGTAAAATGATTAAGAATATCTTCTTCAAAAAGTATGCTCTTTATTTGTGTAACAATTCTTTGGAAATAAGTAATTTTAATAAATGTTCATGATTTTATAAAAAAACGGCATTTTTGCTGTATATTTATCTAAACTAAAAAGAAAAATCATCGGTGATTTCTTCATAAAATTGGAACAAAAATCTTCATACAGTATCAAGTCAAAATTCATTTAAAAAGGGGGTCCATGTACTCGTTTTTAGCTAATTATTAAAATCAATCGATATATCGCAGTTTGACGTCGCGAAAAAATAACATTTTACGTTAGCAACGTCATTACCTCCCCTGTAACGGTATTGTATGCCCTTAAGGGCCATCTTTGTCATGAATTATACATGTACATGAAGCAGCTCTGATTCTTTCAATGTGTACCCGATCTGGTTGTATATTTTGATTCTTCTTTGTTTATTTGTATTTTGTTGTTGATTCTGATCTGTAGTGTTCTGGAGTTTCATATTCATAAAGATGTTGACCTCGAGCACAATAAAGAACCATTATTTGTTGAAATGATGAATTCGTGCAACAAAGTCACGACAACATTACTATCCAACTTTTCCACTCTCTGACCAATGTTGTATACATTGTTGGCAAGAATTATACTTAAAATTGAACTTTAAGTGGATATGTCATATGTTTCAGAGCCTTCTGATTAGGATAAGTTTCTCAGACAAATTTTAGGATTTTTACCAAGATAGTGTTCAATATTTTGTACGAATGACAAATTCATCAATTTACAAGTAGACATATGTCTCCAATGATATAATTTGATGGTAAGGACATTATATTTTTGTTCATGTACGCAGCTTTGAACTCTTTGATTTCTAAAATCATCGTAACTATCATGTAATGAAATGTGATCTGCATATTCCTTCGACCTTTTGATTTCTTTCGTTGATTTTTAATGCTCTGCATTATTTTTGAGCGTGTTGGAATAAAGGTCGTCGCAATCAATATCACGAAAGCACAAAATTGAACCGATATATAAAAACAAAGCCGAACATAAACTAATAAAACCTTGAGCTTATAATCTCTTCCTTCCAATAAAAAGACAAAATTATCAGTTTGTGGTAAAATATATATCAAAATGTATGATGAAAAACAAAACATACTAATTCCTATAAATAAAACAATTGCATACGTTTTGCACAGGAAAAAAATCATATAAAATGTCCAGAGTGCAAACTCTGTTCATTTAACATTTTTCGTTTCATCGTTCGGACTAAAAAATATATGACTGTAGCCGTCTTGTTAAATGTGTGTGCGTGAGTGTTTTTTCTTTCTTTCTTTCTTTTAATCTAAACTGGATCTATATGTATCCTAGCATATTTTCAACTGAAGACCTTTGTATCAAATATTGTTGTTTTAAGGATGTTTTTGAATCTCACGTATAAACTGCATTCCGTATCCAAATCCCTAAAGAATACAGATATGATCGTCGTTAAAATAAATTGTTACTTAGTCGTATTTAAACACAATATCATATCAGCTTATGGATTTGCTTACTTTTCATCGGTAATTATTTAAAGTTATTGTTGGTTTTAGCGTCTTTCAAAGTGCAGTTGAATTATCTGAATGTTGCCAATTACTAATGGTGTAGAATTCTGTGGTGTATAATCAAAGGCTTAATATCCTGTTCTGGACAGTATCACAAATCCCCTGTGAGTCACTGATAATTCTGGATTATGGAAATATCATTTAAAATATACATTGAAAACATGTCATGTCAGTGTAATCAACGTTCATATTTGTTTACTTTGTCTGATTCCCTTGTGGCAACAAAGGGATATGAACGTATTACCGTTGTATCACTGTTTAAAATATCACAGGGTGTTTTATAAGACAAAAAATATGTCTATGTACACTATACCAACATTTTGCTCAGTGTAATAACTAGCTGGTATCAAATAGGAAATAATGTTAAAAACTTTGTATGCATTTCAATTTGAGTTGCAATAATGAGTTTTAAAATGAATGAAGTAGAAAACATGAAACAAAGTAATGAAATTGATTTCGTGTAAAATCTGTTTCTTGACCTGGCATGTAAATGACAAACCGTTCCATCATTTTCAACTTAGTGTCACATGATTTGTGGTTGATCAATGGGTGAGAAGCATAGGGTGAAATAAAACGTCATTCTTATCTTGAACTTTAAACCAGAACGTCAAGGATATTTATCATTCTATTAATTACAAATATGGTTGAAAAGTTGATCATTCTGAAACAGATTTATTTGGTTTCTTTTAAATATAGGATTTGAATTATGTATGTCATCAATTAAATTGAATGCAAAAATGTCGATTAAGAAGGCCCTTCAATGCTTTTTGTCCCTTGAATAAACAAACCCACTGAATTTGAAAAATTGTTATCCAATGATATCCTTCAAATGTTCGTAAAACAGTGATCTGTCAGATATTAGAAGCAGTAACTTCAGACATCAACAACAACCTAACACTTAGTCAATATTTTGTAAGCAATGTTTGCAGCTTATGTTGTTTCAGTTGATTCAGCTGTTTTATAAGACTTAATGAAAATTACAAAAAAAGAAGACTTTATGAATGACCAAATAGTTATCTATAAAGGTTTTTTTACCAAATGGTTTACATTGGCTGGTATAGAAGGAAACGAAAAATAAGTTCATATCAGAAAAGCATGCAGTATTAAAAGTACGTTATTTAAATGTTAGCCAACGAAGTTAATTGGAAAAAAGAATAAGTTTTGTCATATAGTTGCTTTTAATACATAAACAAAGCACCTGTATGTTATAGTCTTAAATATCCATCTGAGTTTTGCCCTACTTTTGAAGCATTCATCGATCACAAAACAATACGATTTCAGAAATGTTTGTGTAACTAAATTGTATTGTGTCAATAAAATAGTTCTTTAACATCGAATCGATCCAAATTTAAGACAATACCAGATTATTATTTATCTCTTTTTGATGAAAGCTGGGTGTAATATTTTGAATATTGTTCTTATAAAATCAGATTGTCTTTTGCTAAAAACCGTTTAATGACCGCTATGAGTAGCTGACTTTATGACGAAAGCTCAACATCTCTTTTCATTGTTTAATTGAAAATTTTAATCTCTTTCCACTACTCTTAAAAATATTTTCAGACGACATCGTTATTTTACATATTACGAACTAGTCAGTTGTGAAATGAACGCTTTTCTATATGTCTGTACTAAACAACATTGGATTATTTCAAACGATAAATTGGAAAGTCGGTGAATTTTGTTTTTTTTTTTTTTATATTTAAGTAGAGTACTCTATTAAATTAATGATATGGCTTAATGACTTGACGATCAAATAACAACAGTTCGACAAAACACTCCTACTTAAAGTAAAGAAACAGTAACCCCGAAGCTCCTTACTTTTAATCTGAATGATGTCCAAATAATAACTGTATTTAGTACTGTTTGTTTTGCAGTAATCAGTTTGATTGTAAAAGATTTATGTTTGTTAATATTGAATATTATTCGATGCAGACCAGAAACTACAGAATTTTAGAAATAGGGTATACTTCTTGATAATGCGCGTTATACATGTAGCTGTGTATATAAGGATGATAAAGACTCTTTAATAGAAACAAATATATCAACTTTTGTTCTGTATTATTCTTACCATGGACTTGAACTATCGCGTTTGGTTAGTTTCTAATAATAATATCTAATAAAACGGTAAATGCTTGTAGGTTAATCAATATGTATATTTAAGTTTGGTACTTCTCTTCGGGTTTGATGAGTGGAATTATATTCCATTGTGTAACCAATTTAGAAATTTAATTCGGCACAAAGAAAATTATTTTGAAGTACATATAAACTTGCACATACATTCAGTACAGCCCAGATTCTAAGATGTTATTATTCCACTGTGATATCCTATAAAACACCATACCCAAAAAAATGAAAATGCACGGGATGTTTCTTTATCTGCAGTAAAGGAGAAAAACAAGATCAAGGTTCAACACAAAACTAAAATATTTACATACACTTGTAAATAAAACAAGTACTAAAATATGCATGTGTACGAACACATGACAGCAACCATAACCAGGTGGGCGAACAAATAATAAACCAAAAAAAAAAAACAAATGAATACGAACAACATGATATTAGCAATAAGAAATCATTTATACAAACCAGAATTTATTTCAGTCATGCCAGAACTGTTTACGGAATCATAGTTTAACCTATATTGGATGATCAAAAAGCAAAAAAAATTGATGTGTTTTTATGTTTTGCTGATACAACTAAAATCTTTATGATGTATTTAAGGTGGCTGGGTGGTATAAATATGTAATATAGGATTTTGCAAATTTTTTATAAATGAACCTTATCATGTGCTTAGTGGAAAAGTAAAATAAAAAATGGGTTCACCGTCTAGTTAAGAATTTTGAAGGGTTAAAGTTTATTGGTTTTCGTTCAAGATTACTATAGAAATGACAGGAAATGAATGCAAAGCTAGGTTTATTGAAGAATCTCTCATGAAACCTAATATAAGATTTTTATATTTGTGTTTTTTGTTGCTTCAATACTCTTAATAATTAATCAAAAATAAAATCAACAAGTCACCGTCTTAAGACAAAAATTAACATCATTAAAAATAATGGAATTTTTTCAAAAGGAGATAACTCTGTCTTTGACACATTTTCTAATTTTGGGACCATATATAAACAGACCTGGTTATAAAAACTTGTTATACCTTCCATACATGTAAGACCATATAAAATATATATAACATTTCCAAACAAGTGCAGTTGATTTGCATATTGGTTGCCATGGCAACCAGCCGTCAAAATGGAAAAATACTCATTTTGGGTTTTTTAATTTTCAGTTCAAATTCAAGACCATACAATTTGAAAATGAGCAGGCAGTATCTATTATAATAGGGGTGTGTTTGTTTTTAAAACCTGCATATTTATATGAACTGTGGAATCCCTGGGGCAAATAGTTCTTAGTTTGTCTGTCCGTTCTCTTGCTTGATACCACTGGTTTCAGTTGATAATTTAAGTATCTCTTGCTTGATTGTAATTAAACTTGGAGACTCTACCTTTTTTATGAAACCTAGACTCACTCAGACACCTGACTTACACTGATTTTTCAGTTTACAAGACAATCCCTCATCTGCAATAAATATCCCACCCCAAGGATCTCCACCTTAGTATTCCAATTTTGATGAAACTTTGCAAGAAGGTATTTTTTTTTTTTTGGGTGTTTTGCACATAAATCAGGCTGTTTTGACATGTTTGAATTGCCTTACATTTGTCATTTGGTTTTATAGCTTGCTAAACGGTATGGAGTTAGCTCATTGTTGAAGGCCATATGGGGACATATAGTTCTTAACTTCTATCTCTATTGGTCTCTGGTGGCAAGTTTTCTCAGTGGCAATCATGCCCGTATATCCCATCTTTTATATATATTTGAAATTTTATACACAATGCTGAAAAATATAACACACAGGACAACTTCTATGTTTGTTGTATAATGGAATTATTAGAGGATCCATTTATATATAAGTTTGACATAAACAAATTCTTCTTTCATTTCCTAGTACTTGTTTATGTGTAAAATTAATAAATGAGATAGTTGAACCTGATACACCCGCCATTTAATCCTTTTTTATATCTGTCAATTTATCCGTTTTATGCTTTTGAAATTACATAACATAACAAATGTCAGGTTAAATAGTGTGTTATTAAATTTGTATTAAATAGAAAATGTGTCTATAAGACACAGGATGTCCTGCCATTAAATGTAGGTCACAGTAATCAAATTGTTGATGACCTGAGTGGTACCATAAAAGAATACTGTAGTGGTGATATATCACAATAGGTTTCTGTGAAATGAACCTAAACACAAGACTTAACCAAAGACACAAAAGCAATAAATGTAGGTCATAGTGACTCGAGTATTGTACTACTATTATACAAGATGTCTGTGGAGAAAAAATATCATTGATATATTACCATTAGTTTCTGAGAAATGGAGCTAAATGCAAAACTTAACTGGAAAAGGATGTACATACCTATAGACTGACAAGGGTATACTAGTATCTATATAATCCATCCACATTTGTGGCAGGGCATAATAAAATCCAATCTTGGCAACTTTTTCAAATAAATATAAATAACAACATGCAGTATTGTGACAAAAGTACTCATTTATGATCATATTTCAGTTCCAATTAATTACTTATTCAGATTCAATAAATTAAAAAAAAAAACTAATTTAAAAGTGTTGAAAAGCATGGTTTGATTAGTGGCAGGCCAACTTTACAGGTTTATTCTATTCATATAACCTTATGACTTTCTTTTCACAGTGTGCCAATTTTTTAAAATCTGTATAATCAGGTTATGCAAATACCTGTCCCCCACGAATTTTAAGTGCACACATGTTTTTATGCTAAAACAGTGTTTTGAGATTTATAGAGTTCTCAACAGTAAATTATTTTGATAAATGTACCTTTTCATTTCATATACTACCTTTATTTTCTTTGATAGGATAGTAAGTTCACCAAATACAATGAACATGTGTATGACAATTGGGACTAAAATTACATGCAAGTTTTCCACTAAAAAGTAAAAATTGAAAAATATATTGCATCAGCATACATTGTACTTCTTAACATATGCAAAAGAATTTATTTCCTATAGCTTCTGTATTAATTTTATGTGTAAATATGCGTTATTGCCTAAACTGACCAAATAACTTTTTCAATCATGATGATGATGGGAGTTTTAACGACCTTGACTGGCTATACAGCCCTTGCACAGTCGTTTTCTTTAATTTAATTATACATGGCCAAGAACATTTTATACTCATGTGGAAGAATTAAAAACCTTAAAATTTTAAATTGGTAGAAAAAATACATTTTATGTCATGCATGTAAAACCACCTTCTTTTGATAATCTTTTATTTTTCAGGCACAGGCACATATTAATTTAAATTTTGAATAATTGTAATAAATCTTGAATCCTTGATACATTGAATGATTCTTCAATTGCTTTAAATACATGCTACATAATATATTAGGGCATTTAAAAGCACATTTTGCAATATTAAATTTTTAAACCACAAAATTGATATGTGTACATGTAGTTAAAATTGTTAAATTATTAAATGTAAAAATAAACTACCTAAGCTAAATGATTAAAATGGATATATCAGTATTGTCTTTAATAAAGATTGTATTTTACTTTGTCAACTCTTTTATAATTCCCTGATCTAAGGTCTAAGGTCATGCAAAGTCTATAAAAAATGTCTATTCAGTTTGAAAATAAAATTGTTTCATTATTTCACAGAGGTGGATTTAGGGGAGGTACATATATGGTTAATTCATAGCCTTTTTACATGTCCCACTTCAAACGTTGCCTAGTTTGGGAAGCCTTTTGCCCTCCTTTTTCGAAATCCTGGATACACATTTGTAACATTTTGTTAACTGCATTTCTTTTAGACAATACCCAGTAAAAGAAAATATAAAAAAAACACACTAGACTTGCATTTTCTCAAAAGATTTTTAAAGGCCTTTTATAGCTGACTATGTGGTATGGGCTTTGCTCATTGTTGAGCACGCTGTGGTACAGTGACCTATTGTTGTTAATTTCTGTGTCATTTGTTCTTTTGTTTTATTGGATATCATACCACATCTTTTTTTATATAATGTTCTACTTTTAGGCAAAAATATATATTAAAATCATAGAATATCTACCAGCTCTAATTCAAAATATGGACGTTCACTTCCCATATGTTAAAATGTACAAAAAGGTACATTCATTTGTATGTAAAAAGAAATTATAAAAGTATCGAATCAATGAAATAACATGAATAACCTTTTACATTTTGCCACTGTGATAATAATTATAAGAACTATTACATGTACCCCTTTTTCAATTCCAACTAACTTATAAGCATAACCTGAATTAGTTTGAAATCAAAGTTTTCCCCGTGAAACAGTGCACAACCAAAAATGTACATAAAATGTTTAAAGAGTTCATAATTGTTTTGTATTTTTATCAATTTCTTTAAAAATTCCAGCCAGATAACCTAGTAGAAGCATGCACAGTACAATCAGGAATTAGAGAGAAACACATTTAGGGGAAACAAGTATGTAACATCAGGAATCAGAGCAAAACGACTCATATATATGTACTCAAACAAGCATTCTGTAAGTATTGCATGGCAATACATAGTCCCCTACCGGTTAAAAATTCATTGTATTGCCTATTGGAACAAAATTCTTATTTGACCTATAACTTGTCATGGAGTAAACTGTATAACAAATATCAAGTCAATATAACCAAGCATGACGAAAAAAGTGTTGAAAACTGATTATTTAAGTCAAAGGACCATAACTCTGCACAAAATCATCAGACCGGGACAAAATTCAAACTTGATATGTTTCTTGTCATGATAAAACTATGTTCAAATTTTCAAATCAATATATTTCAAGCATGACGAAAAAAGTGCAGAAAACTGATTATTTGAGCGAAATTTTCGAAGTCAAAGGACCATAACTCTTGCATAAAACACCAGACTGGAAAATAATTCAAACTTGATCTGTAAATTGTCATGATAAAACAATACACCAAATATCAAATCAATATCTTCAAGCATGAAGAAAATAAACTGCTTCGCTGAGCGCAGCTGGATACGCCCGCAGAGGTCCAACCCTGAACAGTTGGGGCAAAATGGACACAATATTCAAGCTTGATACAGGTCTGAATTTGGATTGTAATCAAATATTTGAAATATTATAGGTTTCTGAATAAATGTAGTCAAAGAACTTGAAATTGGTTATATGAATTGAATTTATATTCAGTTAAAGATTTCTTGCTGTTGTGCAATACACTGTGCTGTTGCGCAATACTTAGTAAATCTGTTGTCAGACTATAAAATAAGGTTCAATTAATTCTCAATGTCATATAAGAAATTTATGAAAATGTAAAGGGAGCTTACATCAATAGATATAAACAATTCATCAAAGTTTCATGAGAATTGCTGACAGCATTTTTGAGTTATTGTCCGAAAACTGGAAAATCCCCCCTTTTTTAATGAATAAAACCCCATAACTCAGAAATGTAAAATGTAAAATTTATAAAATTCGAAACGGAGCTTACATCAATAGATATAAACAATTCACCAAAGTTTCATAAGAACTGCTGAAAGCATTTTTGATTTTTTGTCCGAAAACTGGAAAATCCCCCTTTTTTTATGAATAACACCTTGTAACTCAGAAACGTAAAATCTAAAATATATAAAAATCGAAAGGGAGCTTATGTCAATAGATATAAACAATTCACCACAATTTCTTGCAAGTTGGTGAAAGCATTCTTGAGTTATTGTCCGAAAACTGGAAAATCCTCTTTTAATGAATAAAACCCCATAACTCGAAACATAAAATCTAAAATTTATAAAAACGAAAGGGAGCTCACGTCAATAGATATAAACAATTCACCAAAGTTTTATGCAAATTGGTTAAAGCGTTTTGAGTTAATGTCCGACATGTTGACGACAGACGGACAGAGGTATACCATAATACGTCCGTAAACGGGCGTATAAAAGTGTGGAAAACTGATTTGCCAAACTGACGGATGGACAGACAGACGGACAGGGTGCAAACCTAAAGTCCCCTTCGACTTCGTCGGTAGGGGACTAATAATCTGAACTACATGTAAGAACAGAGTAAATGAAAATTCTCTTTGTAAAGAAAGAAACTCATGCCTTTATTCCCGAAAAATCAAATGGTCATTAGTATTAATTTACTTATGGTGTCTGATGTAGACAACATTCTGTATGTATGTGCCTGTCCCAAGTCCATGAAGTCAGGAGCCTGTAATTCAGTGGTTGTCGTTTGTTGATGTGTCACATATTTGTTTTAGTTCATTTTGGTACATAAATTAGGCCGTTAGTTTTCTCATTTGAATTGTTTTACATTTGTCATTTCAGGGCCTTTTATAGCTGACTGTGTGGTATGGGCTTTGCTCATTGTTGAAGGTCGTACGGTGACCTATAGTTGTTAATTTCTGTGTCATTTGGTCTCTTGTGGAGAGTTGTCTCATTGGCAATCATACAACATCTCCTTTTTATATACAACACAACTGCCAAGCCGCAAATAAATGGTGATTTAGTCAACACACCAGGAGTCTAATTAAAAAAAACTCACAACTAACATTGATCGTATATGAATTGTTTATGACTTACATTGTACTATCGTTCTTAGTTGTTAGTTTAATGTGAAAACGACTCCTGGACCCTTAGTGGTCTGTAAATAATGTGTCATAACATTTATCAAAGTACATTGTAAAATGAGCATCACTCATTTTAGTGTGGGTATTGCTGTGTGTTTGCTTATTCCACATTGGGTAGAGGTATAGTGGAGGGTTAACATCTGACAAAACATGTTTCAGCTCGCTGAAATATTTTTGCGCCTCACCCTGTCCCAAGTCGGGAAATTCTGGTCTTTTAGTCTTGTAAGTATTTTATTTTTGGTTCATTTATATGTTTTGCTGTTAAGTTTGACGTCCATTTTCCCTGGACAATACATTATTGTTTAGGGACTAGCTGGATCATGCCTCCGGGGCTGGATTTTCTTGCTGTGTTGAATACCCATCATAGATTCATACCCATGGTGGCTTTGGGTCATTTTCTGCTATTTGGTCGTCGGATTGTTGTCCTGACATATTTCCCCGTTTCCATTCTCAGTTTTATATAATTTATAATACACATTAATTTTTGTCCCTGTTTTTTTTTTTCCATTTCCGTTAAAACAAAATTAACTTTCAAATGATTTTATGGTCGTGAATCACTCTTGTCCTGGGATCATTCGCAGACAATGTAAATTATATGGCGAAGAATCTTCAATAAATGAAGGATCGCTAGAAACTTAAAGAAGAATTACTTACATTATTCATTGTTTGTTTACAAAATATTGCATACATTTTACGCATATTTCCGGGTCCTTTTCTAGTGTAAAACAAGTGTGAAACTGCTTCATAAGCTACTAAAATGAAGATCGTGTTCTAATATTTTCGATCTGCGTTTCAGTATTCATGAAAAGCAGCCCACGTGTTCGATTATTGTGACTTATCTTGTGTTTATCTTTTCTCGCCGGCAAGAACATGCCATTACCACAAAACAGAAGTGCATTTGCAACAATGAAAATAGCAATAATAAATTTTATAAACTTCTCGAATTACAGTTTTCAATTACAGCATTCTTTTGTTATATACTTAAATAAAATAGATTATTTATAATAATCAAAATTAATTATCATTGACAATTACGACAATAGGTATGACTTGCGATATCGATGCGCAACTTCCTGCGCAGTTGGCGCGAAAATTTGAACCCGCGAGCCCCTTAACTGATAAAATAGACCATAACATCGAAGGATTAAATTTTGTTAAAGTGATCAATATTTTTGTGTGTTTTTGTTATTGTAAGAAGTGCTTACGAATTACTAGTTGAAAAGACAATGTCATCTCGATTTGGTTAAAACGGGCGTTTAAAGTAATACATATTAAAGGACGGTTTTCATGATTGTGACATCAATGAATAATACTCATTAACGAATTCGTTCCACTAGTGAAAAAGGATCTGCTTACCCTTCCCGAGTATCTGAGATCACCTCTAGCTTTGTTTGGTTTAATGATGCTCAGTCTTTAGTTTTCACTTTGTAGTATTTTGTAAACTTCATTGTCTTTATTGCTTATTCGTCCACTTTCGTTCTTTTGCTCGAGGTAGTTAGTTTCTATCGACGTATGAGTTTTGAATGTCCCATTGTTATCTGACACCTTTTTGTCCAGCAGCAAAACTGATCCAGTTGTAGCAAAATTCAAATAATATAATTTCCATATGCGCAACAAACATTTAACATAATATTGTAAATATTTATTTTATCTATTGCAACTATTAGGTCACATGACTCGTGTTATTCTGATAGATACAAAATAATTCATAACAAGAGAATCAAACTATATGAGCACATGATTCCGAAAGGTACAAAATTACCCATAACATAACTTACCACTAGATATATGACGGATGGTGCAGGGAAAGCATACACCTACCTCGTAGCTGTACCTGGTCCCTCTCCGTTTGGAGTTCATGCGGTTTCAATTGTCTTCTACTAATTCATACACGTACATGTATATATTTTCCGGAATTTTGTAGTTCTTAATGCTCATCAACTTTGTATTTGGTTTGGCTTTTAAACTACTTCATTTCAAGCCTCACTAAAGAGTCCTATGTAGACAAAATATTAGCATAATACTAATATATTTGGTCAACATTTGTTTCCAACAAATTGTCTGCCTGGAGAGCACATACTTAATTGACATTTATCTTAACTTTAGTCAAGTCAGTTTGTCACTTTTTATTTAAATTTGATGTTGATTGAGAATTAAACTAAGTCGTATACCGTGTTCACACGACACAGCAGAATCGGATTTAAATTCCGATTTGACAACAATATCGGTTTGTGTTCACAGGCGTTCTGGATTAAATGCGTACTTGTGAATCCGGGGTAAAACAATTTGTGGTAGGTAGTTTCACATTCGATTTTACCATCAGATTTGAGCCTAAAATATCTATACGTGTGAACGCATATTCTAATTCAGAATATATCAGTGCACAACCAATTATTTTACATTTTTTGCTCAAGAAAATCACGTGCACATGAATTTAATCTAGAATAAAAGTAACACGTTACATAACCACGTGTGAACACAAACTGAATTCAGTTTTGATATGATAAATCCAGTTAGAACTACTGTAGCCTTTGTACATCAAATTTGGTCCGATTCTGATCTTACATGGTTTCAACTCCCTCAGGCAAAGTTGACTCTAGATGGATTTGGCTATTTTTTAAGTACTTTTTGGTTATATAGCTCTTCAACTGTTTCGGTTCAGTCTGATACATCCTCGGCTTTCAGATATTCGGCTTTGAGCGATCCTGATGAAGGTAAATCCAGAAAAGCATTTTTTTAACAGCACTGGGTCGATACCTCTGCTGGTGGACTATTAGTCCCTGAGGGTATCATCAGCTCGGTAGTCAGTACTTCAGTACTGACATGATTAATAACAAACCTTTCTAAAATTGTCCGTTTATTAATTTTAAAATTATAAAGAAACTAAGGTTTCAACTCCCTCAACCAAAGTTGACCTTAGATGGATTTGGCTATTTTTTTTGGCCCTTTTTGGTAATATTGTAATGCCGTCCACCCCTCCCCCCCTTTTTTATGAACATGACTTGCTGTGTTGTTATTAAGTACAAATAATAATATGGAGAACATGTCTTTGAGATGATTTGCTATGCAAATGAGTCTATTTAATATGCTGATTGAGTATGACCATAGGTAAATCCAGAAAAGCGCTTCGGAGGCATGAAATTTATAACGTGTTGTTTTCATTTTTTACAGCACTGGGTCGATACCTCTGCTGGTGGACTATCAGTCCCCAAGGGTATCAGCAGCTCAGTAGTCAGTATCTCGGTGCTGACATTATTTATAACAAACCTTTCTAAAATTGTCCGTTAATGAATTTTGAAATTATTAGAAACTAAGGTTTCAACTCCCAAAGTTTACCTAAGATGGATTTGGTTATTTTGTTAGGTCCTTTTTGGTTATATAGCTCTTCAACTGTTTCGATTCTTATACATCCTCGGCTTTCAGATATTCGGCTTTGAGCGTTCCTGATGAAGGTAAATCCAGAAAAGCGCTTAGGACGCATGAAATCAATAATGTGTTGCTTTCATTTTTTACATGCGTTTGAACAGTATAATAATGTTATTGGATATAACAAAAGTAATAAAACATCTTTAAATCCTAAAGAATCTCAGGCCATCAATTTGTATATTAAAATAAATCCTTTTTAAAGAGACGCAAAAGATATTAAAGGGATATTCAAACTCATCAGTCGAAAACAAAATGAGAATGCAATGACAAAAAAACGAAAAACGACAAAGAGACAAACAACAGTACACAAAACACAACATAGAAAACTAAAGACTGAGCAATACGAACACCACCAAACACTGGTTGTGATGTGTGGCACCCGTCATGTTGCTCATATAAGTACAAATATGGTGATAAGTCTAATTCAGTATGTCACAATCAAGGAAAAGAGGACGGGATTGTCGTCACGAGTTTGGAACCACAATCCGTCCTCCTTTTCTCCGAATGTTACTTACCGAATTAGAAATATCACCGTGTTTGTACTTACATGAGTAACACAACGGGTGCCACATGTTGTGCAGGGTCTGATTACCCTTCCGTAGCATCTGATATCACACCCGGTTTTTTGTGGGGGTCGTTTTACTCAGTTTTTAGTTTTCTGTGTTGTGTTTTGTATACTGTTGTTTGTCTTTTGGTCTCTTTCGCCTCTCTTTAAGAACATACCCGTCGTCATGTGTTAAACAGATATTCCATTACGGTCAACCAATTGATGACGTCCTTAAAACTTTCGAAAGGATGATTTAAACTTCACCACTTGGAACTCTTGGTTTAATAGCTGCCTTGTAAGCAGCAATCCTCTATCAAGGAAATCATGATAGAAAATGCAAGCTCTGGAAAATTGTATTGACTGGGAGATAAATACTCCGTATGCAGGCGCTGCTGAAATGTTGCTATATAGAAATTGAAAGTTCACAATTAGGAAGCTGAAATCATCTCTTCTGTCGTATAGTTATGTTATCCACCGATCCGCATTGTCAATTTCTAAATGTAAATCAAGATATAAGTAAGGCTTAACTGTATCAGTAGTATCCTTTATGTCAAGTTCAATGGAATATGACAATTGTTTTCCATTCGCTTGATGTGTTTGAGCTTTTGATTTTGCCATTTTCTAAAGGACTTTTCGTTTTGAATTTTCCTTGGAGTTCGTTAAATTTGTTATTTTACTTTTTAATAGTTGTACCCAATTTCCCCCTTCTCTACTTTATTCCTGTTCCATTCAGCTTTTGTAAAGGTAACACACAAAAACAAGCTGAAGAAAAAACTTTGCCGAGTTTAAATGGACAGAGAATCGGATAATATGGCTAAAGATGGTAACTTCAAACCAGACTATTAGGCGGTGGTAATAAAGTAAATTCGTAGCCATCACCACAGTCAATCGAATTCTAACTTTAGGATAATAATGAATGAAAATGGAAAGCGGACAAGAAAGTATGACGTGGAAAAGTACATTGTTTGTGTTTTTCAATTTCGAAAAGATTTACAAAATGTGTTAACCAACAAAATAATGGGAAATAACAAATTGAAAATTTGATTATCATGTATGATATGTAAAAATGAAAACTCTTACACTTATTTATGGAAACCATTGTTTCCATTTAATACACGTTTTATTTGTGTTGTCTTTCTCCTTCAAATATGAATACCCTTACGATGTTTCTGTTCATGTATTTAAAATCTTGTTTAACTTTAAAATAAGGTATGATTGTCAAAAAGACAACAACAAACAAAGTCCAATTAAATAATGGAATTTAAGAATTAAAGGTCACTGCACGGCCTTGAGCAATACACAAAATCCTTACATTATATAAAAGGCACCGACAAGACAAAATAAGAAAACGAAAACAAAAAAAAAACACCGGTGGGATTTATGATAAAACAATACACAAAAAATTTATTCCCCTGATTTTCTGTTTATTTTCATAGGGAACTTTTTTAATATGAAAAGATACATTTCAGTTGAACTTACTCGCACGAAAGAGCTCGATAATTCTGAAAGATTATCCGGCAATTGCGTACTTTAATCAACTCGGTTAGACAAATTCGAAAATTTAAATTCCGGTTCAGTAGTAAATCTGATTAAAGTTTGCCAGACGTGCAGGCATATTTCAAAGAAAATACGTCTCCATTTTGTAGTAATTACGTCTTCATTTGTCTACATTATCACATAATTGTAATTCAAAATCATCTTCCTGGAAAGACATTTATTTTACTTAAAGTAATGGAAAAACCCCTAATCTGAACAGTCATTGAATGGAAAATAACAGTACAAAATCGTGACAATTGAAAACATTCAGGCATATAACCCAAAAAGAAGAAACAATGGAAACTTATGATAACATATTATATAATTAGTACTCAATTTTCTGTGCTATTGTTGTAAGTGTTTTTGTGGGTGTGTGTGTGGCTTTGTATTTGAATTATGTTACATAAAGGTTTTCTAGTTTTGTTCGCTTGTTGATGGTCTTTGCTTGAGTTTTGTTGGGGAAGGAGCTAAGTTATGTCAATTAAAACCCATAAGTGAAAGAAACACAGTGAACTCCAATGCCAAAAGTAAAATAGGAACCATTCAACTTATAATCCAAAAACCACTGAACAGACACAAATATAAGAGTGAGTAACACGAACTCGGCTAACAAACTAAAAATCGTTCTCCCAGATGTCAAAATATCCAGTTTGGTTATTCCTTATCAATAACATCAGGCCTTGCGGTCATAAAACTTTCGAGCACGATTTTCGTACTCAGACTCAGATATCAACCAATCAAAATCATGGATTTGGTGTTTCGAGCACAAATTTTGTACTCCGAGTACTGAGTAAAGTTTTATGACCGAGAGCCCTGAACTGGTAAATTGTGTTATTTCACTGGAATAAACACCAATAGGAGAGATTTTCATATGATGGTTTTGATTTTCTTTTCAAGGTAATTTGGGATATTTAAATTAATCAATCTTCATTTTGATAACTCTCATGTACCGATAGTGCATTTAATTGAAGGCAACCGTAAAAAGCAGGCACATAAATTGTAATATTAAGTTTACTATCAATAACGTGTATTATCAACTGAATAATGATACAATAATCTTATAGAAATGATGAAGGGACTAAATTACCCGATCCGTTTTTAGAACAAGCATCAAAGAAGTTTTGGATTCAGTTTGTCGTTGATGTCCCTGACTTGACTATACTTTACTTCTAAGCTAGTAGTGCTGAGGTTGTGAGTGTAAAACAAAAGTTATATACCCTTCTTCATGTTGCGAGTAGTGTTATTATTTATCATTCTGACTGTTATGTCGTGCTTATTTCATGCACTGATATGTTTGTGTTGTCATAAATATTTTTTACGGTATTGAAATTGTTGACCTATATTTTGTTACAT
The DNA here is from genome assembly GCA_017311375.1 of Mytilus coruscus. NCBI lineage: Eukaryota > Metazoa > Mollusca > Bivalvia > Mytilida > Mytilidae > Mytilus > Mytilus coruscus. Next base: position 65,648,191 of record CM029607.1, read on the forward strand.
TTTTTTTGTTTTTTTGTTGAGATTATCTTTATCTTATAAATGATAAAGAAAACACATATTAAATACAACAACAATGAAGTATCATTTATACCACTAATGGAAGGGGTTATATGTGGCCTGATTTCAACCTTATCCATTCATTCCGGTTGACTTACTTTGAAAAAGCAAGCTTTATATATGGGATTTATTGTTCAATTCTCGAGTCCTCAATATTGAGCATGTGTGTTTGTTTTACAAATGATGATATTTTTTTCTCAGTGCTGTCAATCTTAATTAATATTGTTTAATATTTTTGAAACTTTAGAATACGGATTCATTTATTCAATGCTTGTGATACGATTTGATGTAGATCAATCTTTTTTAGTGTTTACCAGATAGCAGAATCTTGATCAATCTTGTTCAATGTTTGTCAGACAACATAATATTAATCAATCTTGTTCAATGTTTATCAGATACTAGCAATAGAATCTTGACCGATCGTGTTCAATGTTTGTGTATGTGTGTAATACAATACAATCTGGATCAATGTGGTTCAATGTTAGCCAGATATTAGAAAAGAATTTCTACGGTGTAGACAATAACAATTCAATGATTCATAACGAGATGGTTTATGGGTTAAATGAACCTCATCCTTCTTTTAGGTTACATGATCAGTCTCTAACACTCTAGTAGTACTTGAAATCAGCATGACTCTCTGCATGTAATGTCATCAGTGTATAGCATGAGTAGAAATTGTGATTTGTGTATTGCATTGAAACCTGTCTCAAAACTACAAAACAAGTAAAGAATTATGCTTGACAATAAATAACTTTCAATTTTCAGTTTCCCAAAGTAAATTTTATACTTTCTATGGAAACTGCGCCGGCATAACATGTTTGTATAAAGCTTTATATTCCAAATAGTACACTTGCAATACACCTTATATATCATAATTTGTATATGTGTGCATTACAAGTATGTAATCGTATTGTCACGTTTATTTTGAAGTTTATAATATAGCACCACACATCCAAGCTGAACTAAATATATCGATGTATAATATTGAAGTTAGATTTGCAGAGACAACACAAACGTTGTATCTTTGTGACCTTTTTTTTACTTGTAATGCACTTGCTGATAACTCACTGTTTTGTTATGTTGTTTTGTGTACTGTTGTTTGTCTGTTTGTCTTTTCTTTTTAGCCATGGCGTTGTCAGTTTATTTTCGACTTATGAGTTTGAATGTCCGCCTCTCTTTGACAGTGAAGTTTAGGCTATTCGAGCTGATAATATACTAAAAATAGGGACACCGACTGAGACTTCTCCTATTGACGATATTTCACATTTTTCAATTAACCCTGAAAACTATACAGTGCAGAACACCAGTATGCAAAGTTGACAAACTTTAGTGATAGAATATTTGCTGTATATGATTTTCAATTGATAATTGCCACAAAAATTATTAAGGTTTATAACCCCTTCTGTAACCATGTGTGATACGAAATTTTCAAAGTGCAATAATATCAAACCGCAAAGATAATGAATAATAGAGATGTGCCATTTTGTACATATACCATAGGTAAACTTCGTTCAAAGCAATATCATTTATTGTTTTATTGCATTTAACAGAAAATGGGGATTGTGTGGTAAATAAAGCCAAGATTTTTGCAGAAAATCCACAGACTTTAACACAGAGATTTTTGTTATAAAATTTTAAAGATAGATCACTTACTTGTTTGTCTATGATGTGAAAGCGTGTATTGTTAACAAAAAGTCCTAAACAACCTTTACATACCCTAGAAGGTACTTGAATTGGTCCATATTTATATTTGTTTTAACTAGTATCTTAATTTATAAACTTGTTTTAATGAAACCATTGCAAGCACTGCATGCAATAATCCTATCAAGCACCGAATTGTCAAATATTTGAGTACAAGAGGAAAGGCTGTGGGTTTTCTATAAAATTGCCATATGTTTAGCATTGAAACAACAAAAGGGTAAATAATCCCTACACTTATTGAACAAAAAGTGACATAAACCTGTTCTAGAACTATTACAACAAATTCTAGTATCAACAGTGATATGAATGTAGTCAGAAGTAGTCTAGAAAATAATGGAAGATACAGAAAGAATAAGACAAAACCAATTGGTTAGAAAGGTGATAAGAGTTTGAAGGTCTTAGCTTGAATTTCTCAACCAGTAAGGTTTGAATAGAAAAAAATTCGTAAGGGTTCCGTGGAACCTAGTGTCTCGCCTACTTTTCCTGTTAATCGCAGGCTCAACAAAAATGAGGAAAAAATCAATAAAAATATTCCTTTAGATACTATCTTTTGATTGTAAGAAGCTTCTGTCAAAGTTTGGTATAAATCCAGGATAGTTTATGAATCTAATAAATGTTTTAAAAACTTTAACTGCAGACTGTATTTAATGTTAACTGGAAGAAAAACTAAGTCCATTTATAAGTAAAATACGGATAAACAGGTACAATATTTTAACAAAATTTCCTTCTAGATACTAGCTTTTGATCATAAACAAGCTTCTGTCCAAGTTTAATACAAATCCAGGATAGTTTAAGAAAGTTATTAAAATTTTAAAAACTTTAACCACTGAGTGAATGTATTGTTTCCTGGCAGAAAAACTAAGTCCATTTAAAAGTAAAATACGGAAAAATGAAATTTTTTTAACAAATTTACTTCTGGATACTATTTTATGATCATAAACAAGCTTCTGTCCAAGTTTGGTACAAATCCAGGATAGTTTAAGAAAGTTATTAAAATTTTAAAAACTTTAACCACAGAGTGAATGTAATGTTTCCCGGCAGAAAAACTAAGTCCATATTCAAGTAAAATACGGAAAAACAGGAATTTTATTTTTACAAAATTTACTTCTGGATACTATCTTATGATCATAAACAAGCTTCTGTCCAAGTTTGGTAGAAATCCAGGATAGTTTAAGAAATTTATTAAAATTTCAAAAACTTTAACCACAGAGTGAAAATTTGTGGACGCCGCCGCCGCCGACGACGACGACGCCGACGGAATGTAGGATCGCTATGTCTCGCTTTTTCGACTAAAGTCGAAGGCTCGACAATTACAATCACACGGAGATATTGGAGATGTTGAACTTGAACTCAAATTTTTAAAACAATAGAGATATTAAGAGATTTAGAGTAGTGTGAAGATAGCTGTAGATTGCATTGCATTGAAGAGAAAAGAACAGATCCCAAATATTGACTTTGTTTGGTAGACCTGAACACTGCTAGGAAATAACTCAGATAACAGAAAACAAAAATCTTTTAAAAAGCAATAGTAGGTTTAAGACCTGAAATCTTAAGTGCAAATGAAATCTCTGAAAAAAAACATAGAAACTCAAAATAAGAAACCACAAGACACATAAAGTCACAATTGACACAATCAAATGAACAAAGTATTAGTTCACACACTCAATTTACTACACAAGAAACAGATATTGGTTTGCTGAAATTACAGGATCCTGGCGACAGGCACATACAGAATTTCGAGCGTTTAAAAAGAGGACAGGAAATGCGTTACTGGTAATCTGCATGAATGTGTTGATGCTTTGCTGAACTGCACGTGTTTTCTTCGGTTATTGAACATGTTTCACAGTAGCAAGTAGAAATGCAAAAAAAAATCTCTTCACGGACAACAGTAAACAATATGATTATGCATCGTCTTAAACTCAGTCATAGACAGTTTGTTTAGAAATGTTCAAAGGTAAGAAATACCTTTGTTCTTGGATACAATACATCAAAATATTGTCATTAATACCAAGGCATTATTCTACAGAGTCTGATATCCGTATATGGGCACTTAATGATATTTTGTCATACACTGATTACGCTTAAGAAAGATGTCACAATGAGAATTTTACAAGATATTTTAATAAACACATCATCTTCTATGTCGGATAGAGCAGCCACTAGCGAATTTTTAATGAATTGATAAAAGATTTTCGACTGAATGTTTTAAAAGAAAAACTGTGGACACATTGGAAAATTCATTCAATGAACAAAGCCTTTCAAAATGAATTTCTTTTGCTGTCTTCATTTACTGGTACCCATTACTACATCTGCAACCTCAAGTTTAAAAGAGTGTCACCGGGCTTTCTTCGGAACTAATATATTTGTTCCCACATTATTGATGAAAAACATTGAAAACTAATGAACTTTGTGCAACGAGATAGATACAGTGGACCAGCAAAGCAGTTCTTTAGAAAATATGGTTCAATATCATATTTTTCAGCCGCTCGCAAGTGAATTGTTTTTTTTTATTTATAGAATATGGTGCTTCATATAGACTGTTCCAAAGTGCTCAGTATGATCTTTATGATACCAGAATATCTTGCTGGATGCATGTCACTTGGCTTGATATCAGATTTATTACAGTACTTCTATTATGTAGCATAGAATATCAGACTATCAATATGACGGGAAAGGGAGCACTTTTCAAAGAACTGGTAAGATACTTTGAAAACTTGGATTATTCTCATGCATGGCGTCGACAGACACACACTTTTAAAATCATCTTTAGTTTTATCTCTGATCAAACCATGGAAAATGATGATTAATTTGTAACCATCCTTAAAATGTTCGTTCCTGCAATAACATCAGTTGTAAAACGACTACTTGACGATCAACTTAATGGTTTTAAATTGAACAATGCAACATATAATCGTAATCATAAAAACAATGAATGCCCCACTACACAATAATTTGTTAATCGATGTTTGGATAATTTGATAGATTCAGACAGGAATGAACAAATTCAACCATATTGGCTATGGATCTTAGGTGTTGTTTTGCCACATTAAGCCACTAAATTGGTTACAAAAACATCCTTGGACATAGGTCAGCTTTTGAATTTTGCTACAATGGGAGAATAAAAAAAGTGAAAGAAGTTAAGGAAGCGAAAAGTATTTAAGAACTAGAAAGACAACATATACTTGAACTCAAAAAAGGACACAGAAAATAAGAAGAAAGTTGCACTCGAAAAAAAATATAACTAAATCAGATATCGATTTCGGGTTCTGGCAAACAAAAGATGAACTTGATCAGGCTTCTTAACGTATAACTAAGAATCTGAAACTTGAAGCAATAAAAGCACAACTGAACTTTCGTAAACAAATGTATCAAATTAAGGAGACAGTAATTTACCGATGTTCAAATCTCGTAAATCGATTCGAAAGAGACAAATTAAGGTCAAAAACAGAAACTGAGGGAATCGCAAGAACTCAAAAAAGGCGAGACCGGTTGCGTCGACAGGGTGAGCGTCTCCTGTTATGCATGCATCACCCGCCAATCAAAAAATGAAATTAAGAAAGGTCAGGCATCGCTGGAATGGTGTTTAAACAATGCAAGGAGATTTGGTTTGACAAGAATATTTTAGTCCATGGCAACCGATCAATATATAGTTTACCACTAACAACATCAACCACACGAAGAGTACGAGAAAAGTGAAACAGTAACATACCGTCTTTAATTACAATTGTGCTATAGATAGATGGTGCATTTTTGTTCTGACATGCATTGAGATTTGTTATTTAAAAAGTTTTATTCCTTCGGATAAACGTTCGCATAATCTTTGCAATGAATCAGTTGTAAAATGACTTTAATGATCTACACGAAAGTATCATTGTTCATAATAAAATCGCTACGTGTGTACCAGAATATAATATCTGACTCTCAGACGTCGGAATGCTAGAAGGTGCAAAGCAACGAGAATCTGCAATAAGGAAAGAAAACATCTTTACAATATGTTTGTCTTCGATCATAATACCTTGTAATGTCACTGCAATTATTTTTATCCTGTTTTTGTTATATTCCGACTTCTGCCTCCGTAACATCATTGTACATGTCACTTTACTAAAAGTGTCAATTTTCCCATATAAAATGTACATTAAATGCAACAATATATGTAATAATGATATCGACAATGCAACACGTCCTTATTATATCGAATTAATGATGATATGTTCTTTAATTATCAGAAAAAATGACTTTCTGGAAGTCAGACAATACAAATATATGTAGGACTCGGAGGTGCAATTGGGCCGCTGAAGTACGATGGTCACACTGAAGTGCAATGGTTTTCGCCGAAGTTTGACGGTCCTTTCGCTGATGTGCGATGGTCTATATAAAAGAGTGATGGCTAGTTTAAAATCTACAGGTATAGATATAAGAAGATGTGGTATGAGTGCCAATGAGACAACTCTCCATCCAAGTCAAAATTTATAAAAGTAATCCATTATATGTCAAAGTACGGTCTTCAACACGGAGCCTTGGCTCACACCGAACAGCAAGCTATAAAGGGCCCCAAAAATTACTAGTGTAAAACCATTCAAACGGGAAAACCAACGGTCTAATCTATATAAAAAACGAGAAACGAGAAACACTTATGAACCACATCAACAAACGACAACTACTGAACATCAGATTCCTGACTTAGGACAGGTGCAAACAATTGCAGCGGGTTTAAACGTTTAATTGGTACCAAACCTTCACTCTTATCTGAAACAATAGTGTAACATCACAACATTGAAAGAGACACTATAAAATATCAATTGAAATGGCTTAACTCAATCAAAAGACATATCAACACCAGTGAACATACACTGAACAAATAAATTTGATCTATGATACAATGTAAATACAAAATAAATAAACTAAGGGAAGAATAATTAAAGTAACATGTTAAACCGCTGTGAAATGTTAAACAATTTAAGAAAAACAATATGCTTGAACACAAATATCAGCCATTTGCAATTACTTTAAACACAGGTAAATGAAAATAATTTTTTGTTAGTTGGTATACGTGTACAGTTCAAATGGAGAAAGGAAATATTTTTATAAAATAAATAATTTTGATGTTTATAGTACATGTACGAAGAAGTGATAATTTATAGATATACATTTTTATGAGAAGTGGATTTTTATTACTTTGTATATAAATTTTCATTCCTTATTGTTTGTAAAACATTTATGGCATTTGGGTATCGGTGATAATGTATGAATATGTTTGAAATAGAATAATTGTTAAAAGAATGATTATCCTGCAATAAGCCTGTTATTTACAAAATACTTTAAACGGTGTTTGCAACATTCGAAGTTCAAAAATATGATTCATATTATGTATTTGCTTATTTACAGTTTGATCCTCTTTCAATTTTGCTGCATGTAGACATAAATCCGTGTTTATAGTTTATATAAATAAGAAGATGTGGTATGAGTGCCAATGAGACAACTCTCCATCCAAGTCACAATGTATAAAAAGTTAACAATTATAGGTCAAAGTACGGCCTTCAACATGGAGCCTTGACTCACACCGAACAGCAAGCTATAAAGGGCCCCAAAATAACTAGTGTAAAACAATTCAAACAGGAAAACCAACGGTCCAATCTTTATAAAAAACGAGAAACGAGAAACATCTATGACCCACACCAACAAACGACAACCACTGAACAACAGGCTGCATGTTTTTTTTTTTCATAATATAGAAGCTGGACGGGAGAAATATGGTATTTTGCTTAAGTTATATAACGTTTGTAATTAAAATAAAAACTGGCGTGATGGTATAATATCAAACTGCTTCAAAGAATATAATTGTAATGTTTATTCTAGTTAAGTTTACTATTTTTTCATAATTTTAGTAATTTATATGATAAAACTGGTATGATCAATCATATCAAATTACTAAAGGAATTCTTCTGCGATTGAGGAATTATCTGATAGAAACAAATGTGCCCATTAAGGCATTTCCTAGAAAGTTTATCCAAAATCATATTTAAGTATTAGATTATTTACAGGTTCCTGGATTTCCAAAGTGGTATAACATCAAATTTCACGATGACCTAGCGTTTGAAAATACCAAATTTATGGATGTTTACAAAAAAAGGGAAACGAATCGCTATTTATTACTGTAAAGTATAACATTAAAGATATCGTATGATTTGTTCATGTTGTTTTCTCTAAATCAGGTCTTTGGTGTTATCTTAGAATGTTGTTTGTGAAAATAGAATGTAATTTTCTATAAGTTTTAGGTCAGAGTGTCTCTATTTAGCATTCAAGTAGATATTAGTATAAACTCAAAACGGCGGACCCTTAGCAGGCTTAGTTAAAGACTTCCGTTTACACAGTATCATCAGACTGGCCACCAATTGCTTTTTTATAGTGTCAGTTTTTATCAATTGTAAATGTAATGATTTTAATTTTCTTAAATATCGAAACATGAGCAACTTAGAAGAGGGGGTATGATAGGAGCCATTATCGGCAATAAGAACATTTCCCCTTTGATCTTGCTGCCTAATATTTTCAATATCATGGACAGGACTTGATACTCGAAAATATTAAGCAATGACGTCATGTATCAGTGCAGTAACGTCACATGTTCTTGTCCATCCGCTTCAATTTATTATGAAATGCACGCGACTTCATTCATACAACCGAACAACGAACCCAATTTTGTACGCGTCAAAGTAGTTTTACTTATTATTTCATTTTACTTCTTATTCTTTACAAAAAAACATAGAGTTAAGGCAGATTGCCGATAAAAAAATAATGGCATTTAATTTTTTGATACTGACTTCATCAGCTCGAATATCAGCTCGCCCTAGCGGGCTCGCTTGATATTCTTGCTGATAAAGTCAGTATCAAAAACAAAAATGCCATTATTCTATATTTATTTGGCCCCTGAAATTGCAAAAAAGGTAAAATTATTCAAGGGTTATATAATCTGTACACTTTAGTGCAAGAATGTCATTTATGATTTCACTGACGTCATAAGCATGTCAAAACTTACATATTTGACCAAAAATGGCGATTTTGATTTGCTCATAGCTTTTGAACAAAATCGATATTAGCCAAGGCCTTACCCAAAAGAATTAATCCATTAACATGTTTTGTAAATAATTTGTACAGGAAATTATCTTTTGGGGTTAAGCCTTTGCTCATATCTAAATATTAATGACAATTTCTCAAATGCGTTTATTTCAACAATTTAAGCATTACATTCAAGAAGTTGCCATTGTCCGTTTGTTTAAGCATTACATTTAAGAAGTTGCCATTGTCCGTTTGTTTAAGCATTACATTTAAGAAGTTGCCATTGTCCGTTTGTTTTGACTTATGAGTTTGAATATCCCTTTGATATATTTCGCCTCTCTTTTGAAGCTATAACGCAAATATGCCAGACAAAATTCTAAACTATTATTATTTATATCTGTTACACTTATGTCTTATTAACATCTGCAGGATGTTATTTGGGATATTTATAATATTTACTTTTATTTGCGATTCCAAGGGGTAAAAAATTGATCTTATGATACCTTTTTCTTTCTTTTCTCTTTTTTCTTTAGTGCCAGTTCATTGATAAACACTTATTGTTTAAATGGTTATAATATTATACTGGTTAGCGCGAATTCCATAAATTTGGTAGTAAACAACTTGTTACAGTGTCAGTTGTTATTCTGATTGATAAAACATTTGGTTTCTATGAAATAGTTTGACAATGAAAGTAGATTTTGCCTTTCATACCTTCAAAACGGTGGTTCATTTTTGATATTCACAACTAAAATTGTTCAAACTTTTCTTAGATGATGAATTAGGTTAACAGGATGGGAATATCATGACTGTTAAAAGTATAATCTTTCAACTAATAAACAATATACCTGGGTTTCTGTTGAGAAAAAGTCAAACAACTGTCTAGTCATTCTTGATCAATCTTATCCAATGTTTTCAAACAAGAGAATATTGATCAATCTTAATCAATGTTTGCAGACAAGAGAATATTGATCGATCTTATTCAATGTTGGCAGACAAGAAAATATTGATCAATCTTATTCAATGTTTGCAGACAAGAGAATATTGATCAGTCTTATTCAATGTTTGCAGACATGATAATATTAATTAATCTGATTCAACATATGCGAAGAAGATAAAGAAGATAATATTAGGTAATCTTATTCAATGTGTTTGCAGACAAGAATATACTAATCAATCCTATTCAATGTTTGCAGACAAGAGTATATTGATCAATTTTATTCAATATTTGTGAGACAATAAAATCTTTAACATCTTATTCAACGATTGTCAGACATTATAATATTAATCAATCTTATTCAATGTTTGTCAGACAACAGAATATCGATCAATCTTGGTTCAAAGTTCGTCAGACATTATTGTTTTGATCAATCTTGTTCAATCTTTGTCAGACATTATTGTGTTGATCAATCTTGTTCAATCTTTGTCAGATAAATGAATCTAAATGAATCTAGATCAATGTTTCCCATACAATAAAATGTTGATGGATCTTGTTGAACGATTGTGAGACAGTATTATCTTGATCTATCTTGTTCAATGTTTGCCAGACAGTATAATTTTGATCATTTATGTTCAACGTGCGTTCGACATTAGAATATAGAACAATTGTGCTCAATGTTTGCCAGAAAGTAACATCATGATTAACCTTTCTCAATCTTTTTCGATTTTGATCAGACAATAGAATATTGATGCATTTTTTAAAAGTTTGTCATACATTGTCAGATAGTATAGGATTGGTCAATCTTTTTAAATGTTCGTAGGCATTATGTATGTTGGTGTTTGTTTTTGTAGCAGTTCAGTGTTTCTGTTGTTCCGTTTTGTTTCATCTTATAATTGATGTTTCCCTCAGTTTTGGTTTGTGACCCGGATTTGTTTCAGTTAAATCGATTTATGACTATTGAACAGCGGTATACTACTATTGCCTTTATTTATTAATCATTAATATTGTTCAATGCTTGGCAGACTGTAGAATCTTGACCAATCTTGTTCAGTGTTGGTCGGTCAAGAGAGTTTGTTCATTCTGACAACGGAAACTAACTAGGTTGATTTGTAGTCTGAAGATAAATTCAATGATAATTACAAACGTGATGTAAGTTAATGAACAATTAATTGTGAAAACTACTTGAATCCTACATTGTACATCATCTTTAAGCACTGAACATTTAATTATGTTTTGAACGTTGTTTTATATTAAAAGCAATAAAGAATTGCATAATTCTATAAATCACCCAATATCATCAGTAAAAAGAGATGACATCTAAATAGCTAATATACCAATCAATGTTTAATGTAATATTCCCACAGTAAAGAGACAAAGTTGTTGATAATATGCAATAATTTGCATTTGTGTTTTCTGTTCTAGGAAGCAATATTGCATTTTTTTCTGCTCGTGTAACTATTGTAGAAAAATTGTTGCTTTCTTGTTGCAATCTCCGACGTAGAACTCGTTCTTTTCCTGCTAAAAAGATAAATTTAAAAATAGAAAAGTTAAATAATATTTACTTTTAATTTCCGAGAAAATCCATCTTAAATGAGTATTAATTTGTTAGCAAATAAACAAGGCGATAGTAATTATGGACGCATTAGAAAAATTCATAACATTAGTCTCAACTACTTGCCCCCTTTTCCCCTTATTTACGCTTTCATATTAAACAGTAACGTTTTTATAATGCAACAAATTTCAAAATTTTCATTCATGCTCAATTTGACAATAAGTGGTGTACTTTGTTGTCAAATCTAATCTTTTCTCCATATAAACTTAATAAAAACAATAAAATAAAATTATTATTAAATCAAAGCATCCTTAAAGGGGCATTACCTAGGAGATTTTAAAAATTAAAGTATGATATTTTTTTTTTTTTTTTTTTTGTTCAATCATTAATGAAAGTGATAAAGTGAAATAATAATTCGCTTTTGACAGCCAATTTGGTTCAATTTTGTCAAAATAAGCTAAGAAACATTGCTGATGAATTATTCCCTTGCAAGTGAATAATTTGACCTCATTGAACCCGTATTCATGTGACCTTTAATTCAAACCATTAGACTGGGATGGGTTACGCACGTATTCAGCTATTAAAAGGAAAAGAATGTCAACATTGAAATTGAAACAAGGATGAACCATTTGGTTGACTGAATCGATCCAGAAAAAAAATCATTCTTATACAGATAAAATCGATGATAAACATATTTTTAACCTACAATATGAAATCAAACAGACCTACAAAAATCCATTGCACGTGGTGACTATCTGTTTATATTTATATTTATGTTTATATCGGGTTAAATGACCGTCGGCAGTCTTCGGAGGTCGTCTCGATGGCTAATTAGATGACGTCTAGACAAAAATACACGCGGAATGTTGAAACGTTTTATCAAGTCCATACATTGTTAATTGTTTGTTTTAGATTTTTTTGTAATTTGGATATACGTTTTAGTATGCTATAAATCAAATATGAGAATTTGAGTCAAATCGGTGATCATGAATTTGACAGCTAATGCCCTTTAATGCGAGAAATATATGTAGGACTCTGACCCGTGATGGTATTCCGAACTGCAATGGTCACTCTAAAGTGCGATGGTTTGACGCTGAAGTGCGTGTTTGATCGCGCTGAAGTGCGATTGTGGTATTGTGATGCTATATTGTTGATAACTACGCCGAAGTGCGTTGGTGGTAGCGTGAAGTGCGCTGGATTACAACAACTATATTTTCAATGTTTTTTCATGTTCACATGTCGATCTAGTCTAAGTTGTCAATTTGTTTTATGCAAGTTTTTCGGGATTTTAAGTTAAGCATTATTAGGAATACACAATTCATTTAAAATAGCCATGATAAATAGTCATTGCATTTCCACTCATGAGAGGAACAAAGTAAAGATAATCTGTAAATACGGAATTATGTCTGATAATTACAGACCATATCATCATTAATTCGATATGATAAGGACTTGTTGCATTGTCGATGTCATTATTACATATATTGTTGTATTAGATGCGATAATGTACATTTTATGTGGGAAAACTTGACACTTGTAGTAAATGACATGTACAATGATGTTACGGAGGCAGAAATCGGAATATAACAAAGACAGGATAAAAATAATTGCAGTGACATTACAAGGTATTATGATCGAAGACAAAACATATTGTAAAGATGTTTTATTTCCTTATTGCAGACTCTCGTTGCTTTGCACCATCTAACATTCCGACGTCTGAGAGTCAGATATTATATTCGGGTACACACGTAACGATTTTATAATGAACAATAATACTTTCTTGTAAATCATTAATGTCATTTTACAACTGATTCATTGTAAAAATTATGCGAACGTTTATCCGTATGTATAAAACTTTATAAATAACAAACCTAAATGCATGTCAGATCAAAAATGCACCATCTATCTATAGCACAATTGTAATTACAGACGGTGTGTTACTGTTTCATTTTCTCGTACTCTTCGTGTGGTTGTTTTGAACTGAGATTTTTTTTGACGTCATGTTGTTAGTGGTGAACTATAATTGCTCGGTTGCCATGGACTAAAATATTCTTGTCACACCAAATCTCCTTGCATTGTTTAGACACTATGCCAGCTATGCCTGACCTTTCTTAATTTCATTTTTTCTGTTTTTTTATCTTTCATTTGTTTTTTTTTTTTTTTTTTTTTTTTTTTTTTTAGAGTAGTATCGTTTAATAGGTGAGAAAAATAATTAAGCATCGGTAGGAGTTCAAAACAAGGAAATATATTACACCTTCGAGTATGATTTTGTATCATTTTATTTTCGGACTCAGATGAGCCTGCTTTTCTATTAACAATGATACCGTTATTTTAGTGACAAATGATTTTTCTGTGCTGCCTTTTTGCATATATTTTTATGTACGTTTGTTGATTTACTGATCAATTTTAAACAAAGAGGGACGGTTGAGATCTGAAAAAAAAACGAGTAAAGAAAAAGAAGAATGATAAAATGTCTGATGTATGCTTCCTATGTACTGTTTATTTGCTAGAACAAATGAATTGCGTAAGCAAAGATAAAGTCATTGGACGAGAAATCCTTCTTTCAGTTTTGATTATTTGTTTACGGATCGGAGTAGGGTGTTATGGCCAACTTCCCGTTGCACAGATTTCACAATATAATTTCCTGTCTTTATTTGGTAAATGTGTCCATTATTCCGATGACTTTATAGTGTATGAGTGACTGTCTTAATAAGTTTTTAGCAATATCGGCCGTTATTATCCGGTCTAGTTTGTTGATTTCTCACACAGTTTTGATTTTCCTTTGATCTCGATTCATGTATTCGTTTTGTGTGCGACTTTCATTTACGGTCTGTTAATCAATTCTAGTCTGAACTTGATCTATGATGTTTTTGCTTTGTCTTATAAAACTTCGTTTCAAGTCAATGTTCTAACGTGAATATATCTTACTTTCGATTTTAATAAGATTTAAATTGATAAAGCATGTTATCGCATATTGTTTGTCTTAATCCAAACCAGCATCAAACTTGATGTTTTAGAGTTAATGAGTCTGCCAGTCAGACGAATAAGATATGTCTTCTTTCAAGGATATCTAGGGAAAAGAGTATTGATAACTTTGATTAAATCGGAAGTTTGAAAATACACCTGTCCTGATTGATTAATTGGCGGGAAAAAATCAACTACAAAAACATCGACTAAGAAATTCAAAAAAATTGATTACAATGACTTTTGAAAGTAACTGGATTATATAGATATAGGAAGATGTGGTGTGAGTGCCAATGAGACAACTCTCCATCCAAATAACAATTTATAAAAGTAAACCATTATAGGTCAATGTACGGCCTTCAACACGGAGCCTTGGCTCACACCGAACAACAAGCTATAAAGGGCCCCAAAAGTACTAGTGTAAAACCATTCAAACGGTAAAACCAACGGTCTAGTATATATAAAAAACGAGAAACGAGAAACACGTATAAATTACATAAACAAACGACAACTATTGTACATCAGATTCCTGACTTAGGACAGGTGCAAACATTTGCAGCGGGATTAAACGTTTTAATGGTACCAAACCTTCTCCCTTTTTCTGAAACAATAGTATAACATCACAACATAGAAAACACACGATAAAACATCAATTGGAAGGCTTAACTCAATCAAAACGTAAATTAACACACTATGAACGAATAAATTCGATCTGTGATACCTGAAAGTAAATACATAGTTAATAAAATATTAGGGACAAACATTCAAGGCCAAAAGCAAACAAACAAGTCCAAATAAAGCCATGGCAAAACACTACCGCGAAATATTAAACCCTTAGAAAATAATCACTTTTGGAAAACCGGTTTCATAATATATACAGGTAAATGAAAATAACTTTGTCGTTTTAGGTATACTTTTTCTGTCTATATAAAATCTTCCAGTAACTAGGAATGCCAAGAAAGGTCTGTCATATAAATACCTAATTTAACACTAGATACATAAGGGTAAATATCAACAATAAAACTTCCTGTACAGATTAAAGGAGAATAATCTTGATGTTAATACAAATGTAGTACGAAGAAGTGAAAATTAGTAGATATTCCAAATAATCAAAGCTGGTATACAGACAAGATCCATATTAATATAAAATAACAAAAAGTATTAAAAATAGTATCAACAGGTCGAATTAACAAGAAAGTACGATTTGAGAGTACTCGCAGTTACTGACAGCTAGTTAAAAGCCAAAAACAATTAATGATAAAAATCATGCATCAGAGACTAAAATCAACTAAAACACATCCCAGGATTTAGTATTTTAACGTCATGAACAGTCAGAGAAGACATGACTTGTGCAATGCCAAAATAAATGTATCGACAGGTAGTAGGATAGTGAGGAGCTACTTCTTAAGAGATAAAATTAACGTGTGTGTGTCTCTAAACATCCCGCCTCAAAAGAAGGTACAACTTAGTTATGTTTTAATTTGCTAATGACAAAATCGATATTAGTGCCAATGTAAACTATATTCAGAGATCTAATTACAATATTGGTACGATAACCCTTACTTATAAGTTTGTTTAAAGGTTCGATGAGTTTACACGGATCACATAGTGATTTCCTCGCTTTAAGTACAATATTACCGTAAAATTTAGGATGTGAAATACCATTTTAATAAGTTTTCTACAGGTACAGCCAAATTTACTAATCAAATCTTTGTATCTATGAAAGAATTTAGTAAAAGTTTTAAGTAATTTATGGTTTCGAAATCCCTGACACAATAATTTCCCAGTGATGCATTGATTACGTTCGTTAAAATCTATGACATCAGAACACACACGGGCATACCGAACGAGTTGGGATATATAAACACCGTATGATGGAGCCAAAGGCACATCGCCGTCTAAAATGGAAAATTAACAATAGGAAATGAAAATCGTCTCTTTTGTCGTAAATTTTAGTATGTAGTTTCCGTTAGAAATTGAAATGTCTAAATCTAGAAAAGGGCAACTGCTGCTGTTTATGTTAGATTTAGTTAAAGTAAGTTCTTTTGGGTAAATGTCGGAAGTATATTTAGAGAACTCTGGATTATTTAACGAAAAATATCATCCAGATAACGGTAGGTATTGTTGAATGTATCAACTAAATATAACAATGATGGGTCTTTACTGAGTTTGGTCATAAACTGAGATTCATAGCAATATAGAAATAAATCTGCTATTAAAGGGCACAGTTAGTGCCCATAGAATACCTACTACCTGACGATACACTTTATCGCCGAAACGTACATAAATGTTATCTAGCAGAAAATTTAAAGCTTCAATCATATCCTCACATTTCCAGTAAGTGTATCTAGCATACTTTCCTTTTCGTTACAGAAAAGGCTTTAAACGAGTTACAGCAAATAAAATTACAATGAGATTTTTCGAAAGACCATTTTATCAAATACAAAAACTTTTTCTTTATAAGATTGTGTGGAAGTGTAGTGTACAGAGTAGAAAAATCCTAACTGTCAACAGAATTATAAGGACCATCAAAAGCATGTATTTTATCTAAAACCTCTAAAGAATTTTTAACACTCCAAAATAATTAATACCATTATTTTCATAAGCTTTATTACAAAAGTTAATAACCAGTTCTTTGATAGTAGTAAGGAGGTAGTTAGAAGAACTGATAGATTAGTAGTAGAACACTTACTCGATGCGGAGATGAAACGGAATTTAAATGGTTTTTGTGTAATTTCGGTAACCAGTACATGGTAGGGACTTTCAAATGTTCGGAAGATGCTTTAAGTTGGGTAGTGGCAGTGGTATGCTTGTTAACGATTTGACTCTCTGTAGTGCGAACGGACCTGAATGTAGAGGAATTGATAATTTCGTTTTGAAGAACTTCCGTGTAGTATATGCGTCACACCACCACTACATTATTGGCTGCCTTGTCTGCCGGTACGAACACAAACCGCTCTGCGAGTACCTTGAGTTTATTTTTTATTCTTGAAATGGGAATATCATGGATCCTATTATTAATTTCAGAATTGTTTTCTAAATGAGATATTCGAATATTAACAGTATTCATAATTTTATTCAAATAACTGTCTAAAGATTTTTTATCCGATTTTCACGTTTGCACCAATTTTACAGTAGGCAGACAGAGCGTCTTTAATGACCTGACGACACTGTTTCCAATCTATTATAGATGGAGGACGGTATTTCGGTCCTTTCTTTAGAAAAGTTATGACCTCACGGTCTTCGACGATGTTGAGGTCTCCTGTAATAACATGACCATAGGGAACATATATAAAACTAGATGTTTCGCAGTCTCAAGTGGAAGGAACATTATTTTCTATATTGACGTCTGATGTAATTGACGTATAATTAAAATCAAATTTCTGCTCGGTTTTTATAAGAATACGAAATAATGGGTTGTTCTATATTATCAAAATATGGAGGTATTAAGTTATATACGGAAGAGTCATTGAATATGCTAGACAAATTAATAAAATCAATACCTCTATTTATATATTTTAATTTAAGAAAATGTCGTTTATGATTTTCAGGTTTATCAATACTAGGAAATAGCCTGTGATGACAAAAGGCTGTAATAATACGGGTGTATTCATAAAACGGGCTAAAAAAAGAAATTTTATCACACTCCAGAAAAATAGCATATAATTTACTTATAGGTATCTGACCCAGTTTGCATAATACTTGATGTCTACCATTATTCTTTATTATAGATAACAGATCAGCAAGTGTATAATTTATACGATGTTTAATACGTTGATTACGGTTTTGCGTTTACCATGAGACCTATTATTTCTAAGTCGTTTATCAACAATATTAATGACATCGATAGAAGTTTTAGATATGTTCCTTGCCCTAATATTTTGTCATTGAGACCGAGAGGATAAGCTGTTTGAAGTCTTTTATCCAAAACAATTCGCGAACTTCGCGTGATTTTTCAAACTGCTTGTGTGATTCTCCTGGTTGTTTCTGAACGGTTTCGAGGGGTTGGAATTTTATATATTTAAGATTGTGATTATGCTTATTTAAATGTTGATATACTAAACTTTTGAATTTTTTGGGTCTACGAAAGCGGTAGAGATGTTCTTGATTTCTTTTGTAATACTCTCGTCCCGTCTGTCCCACATATTGAATACCACACTTAGGTTGGGTTCAAGTTACCACATATATTAGGTTTTGAGTTTTTCAGGTAATATCACAGGAAAAGGAGAGCGAAAAGGTTCTCCGTTCACTGTTGACCGTATAGTATTTTGAGAAGTTAATCTAAAACAGGTTAGTCATTTTTGGCATTGCACGGGAAAATTTGTGGATATCCACGTGCATTTTTGTTAAATAATCTGGCTGTAGTAGCATTACCAATACGTTTATTTATGCACGTAGATAACCTACAAGATGTGTTGTTTATAATTTTCTTTCCATTCCGTAAAATCATGATTATTAAATAGGGTATAGGAACAATACAAAAGACCGGAGGTTATGACATTGAATGAGGATCACAGTTACGGAATAGGGAATAATAGGGAATGCAGTAAAGAACTCTTACAAAACTGTTATAAAAGGCCCGACGTAAAGACTTAAATATAACAAAACTGACATATATAACAAACACAGGGCAAAACAGAGGTTGTAAGAAATCTTAGTAAAACCATAGCAGGGGCAATAATAAAAAATAGCAGGCGTGGATGAGTATCAATACATCCAAACGCCGTAATATTGAATACACAATAAAGGTTTAATACTAAGATAAAATAAACATGTGAAAGCTCTCTCACAGGCAAACAACCAATAACTGAAAAATATAAGGGCATACACTACAAGCACGGGGACACATTCTACTGCATCCACACAGCACGAGTAACAAACCCTGCAGTAAATATAGATATAGGAAGATGTGGTGTGAGTGCCAATGAGACAACTCTCCATCCAAATAACAATTTATAAAAGTAAACCATTATAGGTCAATGTACGGCCTTCAACACGGAGCCTTGGCTCACACCGAACAACAAGCTATAAAGGGCCCCAAAAGTACTAGTGTAAAACCATTCAAACGTTAAAACCAACGGTCTAGTATATATAAAAAACGAGAAACGAGAAACACGTATAAATTACATAAACAAACGACAACTATTGTACATCAGATTCCTGACTTAGGACAGGTGCAAACATTTGCAGCGGGATTAAACGTTTTAATTTTAATGTATAAAGGTTTTGTAAATTAAGCATATTATGTTACGTATTTTGTAAGTATCGGATTTTATGCAAAACTAGTCAACAGCTGAGAAACCGACTTAACAATGAAAACTTAACATTAAATTACCAATGAACCATCAAAATCAGGTCAAGATCAGATGAACCCTGCCAGACGGACATGCAAACCTTACAATCATACCATACTCCGTGTATACATGTATTTGACATATTGCTTATAGTATATGATATACAATGTATGGCCCTCACCATAAAAACCTGAGACTAATGACAATATTTGAACCATGAAAAAGAGGTCAATGTCAATCTTTCCATAAACCAAATATAGTTTAAACATATGGCTTTAATATAGTACTTGAGAAACCGACCATTCATAAAAGCTTAACATTATCCAATGTGACATGAAAATGAAGTCAAGGTCAGATGAGCTTTGCCAGATTGACATGGTAATCTTAAAATAGTTCCACACACCAAATATACTTTTCAATATCATATTTGTTTTTCTTTTACTGTTTTGTACATAAATCAAAAGCACAGATTTTTAAGAAACATGCATGTAATGTAATTATTTACCAATGAACCATAAAATGAGATAAAGGTCCTGCCAGACAGACACATTTGCCTAACAATCATTCCATACAACAAATATACTTTTCAATATATATATATAAAGTCTAAATTGAAAACAACGTTCAAACCTATGATTGCGTTGGATAAAACCGCAATTTTATACGTGTGCATGTAAAACAAATTTCTTGGTAGAAGGGTCTAAATACAGCACAAACAACAATTTCCAAAAGACCAAAAAGTGAAAAGTCTATTTTAACAAAACGCATTTGACTAACAGGTCGAACAACTGATGTTCTTAAACCCTGCTGACTGCCATTGGCGATTGCCAAATAAATTGATCACCAGATCTAACGAAATGGATCTTCATATTAATTTAATACCAAACAGAAAACAATAAACTTGTGGAAAGATGGTATACCACAAACATGAGGTGCAAAATTTGTACACCATATCCGGATTTCGACAATCAATGTCTCTTCAGTGATGTTAGGGATCGAAACGGTATTTGGAAGGCCATATAATTTACCTCAATTTAGGATAGACTCTTGAATTTTAAAGAGTCGAAATAGGATGAACGGATTATATAAACCCGAAGGAAAATATAATACAAGCCCAAACGAAAAAATATATAAAAGTCTAAATTGAAAACAACGTTCAAACCTATGATTGCGTTGGATAAAAACCGCAATTTTTATACGTGTGCATGTAAAACAAATTTCTTGGTAGAGGGGTCTAAATACGGTACAAATTTTTGCACCTCATGTTTGTGGTATACCATCTTTTCCACAAGTTTATTGTTTTCTGTTTGGTATTAAATTAATATGAAGATCCATTTCGTTAGATCTGGTGATCAATTTATTTGGCAATCGCCAATGGCAGTCAACAGGGTTTAAGAACATCAGTTGTTCGACCTGTTAGTCAAATGCGTTTTGTTAAAATAGACTTTTTCACTTTTTTTTTGGTCTTTTGGAAATTGTTGTTTGTGCTGTATATATATATCATATTTGTTTTTCTTTTACTGTTTTGTACATAAATCAAAAGCACAGATTTTTAAGAAACATGCATGGAATGTAATTATTTACCAATGAACCATGAAATGAGGTCAAGGTCAGATCAAGCCTGCCAGACAGACACATTTGCCTTACAATCATTCCATACAACAAATAAAATCGACATTTTGCTTATAGTATCTGAGATATGGATTTGACCACAAACTTATCCTTGACCACTTATCTAGGAAATAAGGGTCTGACAACCTTGTCTCACTGACATGAAGACCTTGCATGGATCCCATATACCAAATATAGTTTTCCTTTTACTCATATAAACTGAGAAATTTACACAATAAAAAGACTAGTCGCTTAAACATGGACAATGGAAATTTTATAGGACAGACGAAATCTTTAGAACATAAGGCATAATAAACTTACTTTATACAAATAATTGGAGTCTTGCAGTCACCAGTTTTGATCCCTATGTGTCGCAAAACAAAAATCATTATATTTTTAAAGCCATAATTACTATACAGACAGACTATACATGTATAAATCTATCATGAATGATAAATATTTTAATTCAGTGAATAGATGTTTGCTATTGAGATAAATATCTTTATAGCTGGTGGATAGAGGCATTGGAATTAAATATTCACAATCCATTGTGTCATGTAAAGCGATCATGTGCAGCACTATTGCAAAGTAGAAGACCAAGAATATGGTCCTGCAGTCATACAGAAAACCTGTTTGCAGAAACATTTCCCTGTTCAAAATTTTCTACACACATAAATTGTTAACATGTATTTTTTTTAACTTTTGTAGTAAACTAGAGGCTCTAAAGAGCCTGTGTCACACACCTAGGTCTAGGTGTATCACCACTATGGACTATCTCTAGCAATGTGGCCATGGACAAGAATAGAATTCATGACAAAAATCTTTTTTGATGCTCTTGCATTGCTGATTATTTTTTCTGGTTACAGTTTCTCTCTATCTTCTTTAGTTTTTGCCCAAAATTGAGAAAATTTGTAAAAAAATCTTCATTTAAGAGCAATACACTCCTATCATGAGTCTACTAATGATTTTGGCAAAATTTGACATCATATTTGTAGATCATGTTTTGATGATAAGTTTTCAATATTTAAAGTGTCTATCTATGATTTATTATTTTCAACATAATAGGTAAAAACACAAAAAGTTGGTAAAAATTGTCATTAAAGAGCATGAACTCCAATAAGTAGTCAACTGACGATTTCGGCTATGTTGACTTAAATTTGTTGATCTTACATGTTTTGTATTGCTGATCATTTTTGCTTATTTAAGTTTTTATCTATCTTATATAGTTTTAATAAGATCTTCAAATAAATCAACATTGCCAAAATCGTCAGTTGAAGATCTTATCTTGCTGATAATTTTTGCTATTTAAAGTGTCTATCTATCTAATATACTTTTCAAGATAAAAGGCTACACTTATTTGAAAAATGGGTAAAAGTCGTCAATATCAAGAGCAAAACCTCTAATAAGGAGTACACTGACAATTTGGGCTATGTTGACTTATTTGTTGATCTTGTATTGCTGATCATTTTTGCTTGTTTAAGTTTTTATCTATCTAATATAGTTTTAAAGATATTACTAGGCAAAAATGCCAAAAATGGTAAAAATCGTCATAAAAAGGCAATAACTCCAATAAGGAGTCATCAAACGATTTCGGCTATGTTGACTTATTTGTAGATCTTGTCTTCTGATCAGTTATGATATCTTAAGAGTTTATCTGTTTGTTAAGGATTACAAGATAAAAGGCAAAAGCACTAATGGATCAAAATCGTCATTAAAAAGTTATAACTTTAATAAGGAGTTGTTGAACAATTTCAACCAAGTTGAATTATTTGTAGATTTTGTCTTACTGATATTTTTTCTTATTTAAAATATTAGACAAAAACGCAAAAAATGGGTAAAAATCGTCATGAAAGGGCAATAACTCCAATATTAAAGGCAATAGATAACTTAAGTTTCTATAATAGAACTTTGGAATTGGTTCAGAATGTTCTTCTTACATACATGCATATTATAATAGGATAAAACGTCTTTTTAAAGGAATTTATTAAAATGGACCAATTCACTCACAAGCAAATAAAAATCCAAAGGACTTTAATGATATGTTTGTGAGTGACTTGGTCCAGTTTATACACCAATAAATTCCTTTAAAAAGGCGTTTAATCCTTATAATTCTTTAAAATTGGAGATAAGGAATTTAATTCCCACACTCGTTACCTCTCTCACACGTAAATTGTATATTTGTGTCACTGAATTGGCCTGGCGCGTGAATATATTTTTTGGAAACGCAAAAAAATGTACTCCATGAAATTTGCTATCCGATAAAATATGTACTCCATGAAATATCATATTATGTAGGAACATTCCAGCAACGCCTGCATACGGAGTATATATCTCCCAATTGATACGATATTCCCGGGCTTGTATTTCCTATCATGATTTCTTCGATAGAGGGTTGCTATTAAATCAAGAGTTCCAAATGGTAAAGTTGAAATCATCCCTTCGTAAATTTTACGGACGCCATCACGAGTTGGTTGACCGTTATAGAAAATCCGTTTCACAGATGATAGCGGATATGTTCCTAATGTCGTAACTATAATCCCGTTGCCTTTTCACGAGTGTGACCTACAGAATTAGACTATTTACCGGGTTTGTACTAACATGAGCAATACGACGGGTGCCACATGTGGAGCAGGATCTGCTTACCCTTCCGGTGCACCTGAGATCACCCCAAGTTTTTGGTGGGGTTCGTGTTACTTAGTCTTTAGTTTTCTATGTTGTGCGTTGTGTACTATTGTTTGTATGTTTGTCTTTTTCTTTTTTAGCCATGGCGTTGTCAGTTTATTTTCGATTTATGAGTTTGAATGTCACTCTGGTATCTTTCGCCCCTCTTTTATCATTCAAATGAATATTTTGTGTTGATTATTTGATTGAACGATGAACGAGAAGTGAAAATAACTATTTTTAACCTTGAGCCGGTTTGTATTATTATCGCCGCCATCTTGTTTACACTGGTTACAAAAAGTAGTTCCGTCAACGTCGTCTATTGAAAAATAAAAAACTTCAAGAGCCATTATCGGTAGCCCCTCGACTAATCATATAAACGTATTCCCTAATATGCAAATCATATAAGAATTATACATGTATAAATGAATTAATACTCTGAATGTATCTTCTCGATAAGATTTCCTTTACGATCCGATACCAGATCTTACTCTTTGTTATCGCAATACTGGACCATCGTTACGTTTTCTTTTACGATAATTTTTCTCGGTATACGATATTTAACTTATTTCGGGAAATAGTTTTCTAACTGTCGTCGTGACAGATATACAGCATATATAGAATAGTGTAAATTCATATATAAATTTATAAGCGAAATTGTTTGGTTAGTTTTATATACTTTGTTTTTCACTTTTTTAAAATATTAATGTGACAGTATGATGAACATACCATCAAAGACCAAGGACAAAAGTTGGCACGTGGGCATTTTGTACCGTTCATTTATTGCATCACGTACAAATACATTAATTTTCTTTTTGTTGTTGACAACACCTACATATTGTAAGAACTATTTAATATTCTGCAAAATACCAATTAATTCGTCAGTGATTTACTAGAACACAACTAAAGATTCAATAACGAGAAGACATTTTTCAACAAGGACATAATTTTCACATCTCCTGATTTAAAATCCTATTATTACACTACTACGTCGTCAGTATTTTTATTTCCAATTTACGGAGAAAGTAAATTTGAGTGATATATCAATTTTATTAAATGTCTGAGAAATTGATTTAGAGTTGTGATAAAAACAACATTTATATATGATTTGAACTGAAAACATATTACTTCTGATCTGTGAAATGTCTGATAATATTTCTGGTGCTGAACATTTGTTGCTTCTCTAAAAGCCATATTTTATATACTGATCAACATGTATAATATAGGATGTGGACGCTTCGAATGTTCATGTCTTTTTATCTTAGAAACGTTATTCTCTGTGGTACAAGAAATAACAAACAAAACGATCGGTCTGCACTTCACGCCAATGAAACCTCAATTTCAAAAAAGTTTAACACATAGATATAAGAAGATGTGGTATGAGTGCCAATGAGACAACTCTCCATCCGAGTAAAAATTTATAAAAGTAAACCATTATAGGTCAAAGTACGGTCTTCAACACGGAGCCTAGGCTCACACCGAACAGTAAGCTATAAAGGGCCCCAAAAATTACTAGTGTAAAACCATTCAAACGGGAAAACCAACGGTCTAATCTATATAAAAACGAGAAACGAGAAACACTTATGAACCACATCAACAAACAACAACTACTGAACATCAGATTCAGTTCGTTGACAACTTTACATGTCAGATATAGGAATATCAGGTAAAGGGAAAATTTAGCAGTTGTTTTATTCAATATTTATGATTAAAATAACTGTTATATCTGCCATTTCGCTATGCTTATAACTTCAAGTAAGCCAGTCAAGATAGATATGATTTTCAATCAGATTGTATTTCTTTTTCAAAGCATTGTATTGCTGATGGAAACGTAAATAAAATCCCGTCCCCTTTCCCCGAATGTGACCTACCGAATTAGACTTATCACCAGGTTTGTACTAACATAAGCAACACGAATAGTGCCACATATAAAGCAGGATCAGCTTACTATTCCGGAGCACTTGAGATCACCCTCAGTTTTTGGTGGGGTTCGTGTTGCTCAGTCTTTATTTTTCTGTGTTGTGTTTTGTGTACTGTTGTTTGTCTGTTTGTCTGTTTCTTTTTTTAGCCATGGCGTTGTCAGTTTATTTTCGACTGATGAGTTTGGATGTCTCTATGGTATCGTTTGCCTCTCTTTTTTAGGCGCTGTGATTTGATGAATTTTCTTTTGTACTTAGCAATGAAAACTGCAGTATTTATATTAACAGTATCCATTTTGAAATACAAAGACGTTTATTTTGAGTTTCGTTTTCATTTAAAAAAAACGGGGGGGATGACAGCACCTATCTAAACTGTAGGTCATTTGACTTATATTTTTTATAACTGAATAATGCACGTTTCAATCTCTTGTGAGGCAATATACCTTCATAGGGTCGATAAAAATATGCATTGACCTAATCAAAAAGTAAAAATTGTAATATTCATTTCTAATAGTGCACAAACAGTGAATACAGTATCGTATATTTTGATAAAACTCTCCAAACAATATTGTCTTGGACACCAATGGGGATATAATTATATATATTGTACCATGGAAAAGATTTACTAGGTAAGTGTTCCGTGTATGTTATTAAATTTGTTTTAATTTAACAAATTCAAATTCGACCAGGTTTAATCATGTCTCCAATATTGTGATTCCGTAAATGAAACAAACTTACATTGAAAGAGGTCATGGTACCTCTGGTACACTAATTGAAAGATACACTGAACCAATCCCCGTCCTGTTGATGATACCATTAAAAGTGACAAAAATGTAAACATCAAGTCTTAATCATACTAATATTTCTACTGGATTGTATTAAAATAATTTACCATTTTCAGATATAAAGGAAAAAAAGCCACATGTTTTTGCACATCCCATCATTGTCTTGAGACGAAACTTTTTACCGAAATAGGCGAATTGTTTACGGAAGCAGCTACTCTCACATTTGGTACAACAACCCACCCTAAAAAAAAGGTGGAAAATCATTCAACGAAAAATAACAAACCTTGGTATGACTTCAATTGCAAAAAGCAAAAGGGTTCTAAACAAGAACAAAAGACTCGTTCGCCTTTCACTGAAGAAAACTTGAAAAGAAAAAATGAAAGTGAAAAGGACTACAAAAAGATACTTAACAACAGTTTAAATAACTTTAGAATGAATATGAGGGAAAATATAAAAAATCTGAAAACTAAAAATCCTAAAGAATATTGGAATATTCTAAATCGTGGCCAAAAGAGTAAATCTCCCGAAATTCCGATTGAAATATTGTGTGATTTCTTTTAAAATCTTGATTCTGATGATAGCGAAGATGTACACGACCATAAAAATCCCACAAACGATACTACTGGAGAGTTAAACGAGATAGTGAATATGGTCATAACAGCAGACGAAATAAAAAAAATGCATCTTGAAGTTAAAGATTATCAAATCAAGCGGTGATGACAAAATTTTCAACGAATACTTAAAAAATCTACATCAGACCAATTTATTCACATTTACGTACTTCTTTTCAGTTTGATATTGGAGTCCGGGCACATACTAAATTCATGGCTAACAGGAAACATACATTCGATTTTCAAAAATAAAGGAAATAAACAAGATCCAAACAATTACAGACCAATTACTATATTGAGCTGTTTTGGCAAATTGTTTACTTCTGTACTAAAGGAAAGACTAACTTAATTCACCGAAGAGTTTTCCCTGATTTATAATAATCAAAATGGATTTTGGTAAGACCACTCGACTGTTGATAATATATTCATCATTCATTCAATTTTATGTCTAATGTCAAATCGAAAGAAAAAGCTCTACTGTGCTTTCATTGATTTCGCAAAGGCCTTTGATACCATCTGGAGAAGTGGACTGTGGTATAATAAACTAATTCTCAACCACATAATGTGGCGTTCACACAGTGCCGAGTATGGCTCCCGTTTGAGATCAGACAGCGCTAAGACACGAAAAGCGAAAAAGTCGGATTACTATCCTTGATGATCTGGAATGTCCTATCATTGTCTGAACGCAGTAGTATACGTTCGTAACAGATTCCTACGGATCAGGAATGATCCGGAGATATCGGCCAAGCACCCCCGATAGTTAGGTGCGTCCCGTAACATTCGGCAATAATACCCACGTCTGAGTCCCGACAATAACAGAACACGAGACGACAAAGCCGTTTGCAATGTGGTAAAGCAGACTGTGATAGGACTGTGATAGGATTGAGTTCCGACAGTACTTGATCATCCCGAATATGGCGACAGTTTTCCAAAGGATATCTTCCGTCAGCGTCGGGTCACTGTCTGATTTCTGTTGGATCGCATTCGGCAGAAACGGGACGCTGTCAGGACAGATTCGGTCGTTTTTTACCATGCAAAAGATACAAATCGGATTAGAATCGGATTGAGAACAGGATAATCGGGACAAATTAGGATGGAAACGGCCGAATTTGATGGCTTCCTGAACAATATCTGATTATTGTCGTGATTAAATTAATGTTTTTTATAAAGTTTGAATTTCCAGCCACGATTCACAGGATCTTGATCAGACTTTTGACAAATTCTAATCGGGAATGGTCCTATCAAGGACGGCAGTAAAAATCGTGAATGTGTGACCGCGGCTAAATGGCAAAATGTATAAAGTAATAAGAAATATGTATGATAACATCAAATCAAGAGTTATCTATAATAACGAAAAATCGGAATTATTTCCATGTACCACTGGAGTTAGACAAGGGGAAATCTATCTCTATTGTTATTTTCTTTATATATCAACGATATGATCGACTTCATATCCAGTCAACATAGTAAAGGTCTCGAAAGCATTTCAAGCACGTTTGAGAAAGACCTGTATAAATACATTAAGTTGTTTGTTATTCTATATGCAGATGACACTGTTTTAATGGTAGAATCGAAAGACGATCTCCAAAAGTAACTTCAATGCTTTAGCGAATATTGTAAAATGTGGAAATTAAAAGTGAATGTCTCAAAAACAAAAGTAACGATCTTCGGCAAAGGAAGAAACCAAACGATTCGAAACTGTATTTCGATGGGGAAGAAATTGAAGTAGTGAAAGAATAAAATTAGGTTGGACTTCTTAATAACAGAACAGGGTCATTTAATAAAGCTAAAAAAATCTAGCTGAAAAAGCTACAAAAGCTATGTACGGGGTATTAAAAAAACGAAGAACGTACAATCTTTCGATAAAATGCAAAATTGATTTGTTTGAAAAAATTGTAAAACCCATTCTCTTATAAGGATGTGATATATGGGAATACGGAAAGCTTGATGTGATTGAACAAGTACATTTAAACATTTTAAACCACCTTTTACAAATGAAAAGGAGCACCCCATCAGCAATTGTATATGGCGAAACTGGGCGATGTCCATTAAGTATAGTTATTAAAACAAGGATTAATTCATACTGGTGCAAACTTGCAAATGGAGGTGAGAAGTTGTCATCCAGTATATATAACATGGCATATTTTCATTATACAATTAACGGTTATAATCTGGCTTGGATAAAACATGTTCATTCAATTCTCAACGAATGCGGAATTACTTATACTTTCCACCTTCAGAATGAACATAAGTGGCTTACATTTAACATTAAACACACACTCACTGATCTGTATAAACAAATATGGTATGCAGATATTCAGAACTCCCCGAAATGTCTGAACAGGATTTTTAAAGAAGATTTAGATTTTGAAGATTACTTTGATATTCTGGGAGATCACGACATTATAACATTATGTAAATTTCGAACTGTAAACCATTCATTACTTATAGAAAGCGGACTTTGGTATAATTATGACAGATCAGAAAGAAAATGTTATATCTGTAATATGCAAGAAATAGGCGATGAATATCATTACATCATGAAATGCTCTACCATAGAAATCGAAAGGACAAATATTGTGACAGATATTTGACATAAATTTTGGATATAGATGACGTTACAATTATTCCTTCGATTTTATGTTTGTCACGTTTTATACCATTTGTTCTCCGGTCAAGGAAAGTTTATTCATCATCCCCATTGTTAAAGTGATCTCTCTCTCTATTATATACGGGACATTAATTTTACTTATACAACATGTCGACCCTATTTCGAACAATAACCATATTGGTAATTTCTAATTTTATGCCGACAAAGAAAGTGATGTTGGCATACCATCAATTAAATGATTGATATATAAGTAAAAATTCTGCTTTGAGACGTCAAAGTTTGAATTTTGAAACTTATAGGTAAGTCATGATTTAAAAATTATTAAGATTAAAAGTAAAATATTTTTAAACAAGTTAAACTAAAATAAAGATAACTCATAGTTTTCATAAATGAAGTTTTATCAAAATATTTATTGTTTTCTATTAGGGAAATAATTGAAAATATTTGTTTTACTTTATTGTTGTTTGTAACTGTTTTGTATTATTTTTGTTTATTTATTTTATTAAAAAGTTTGAATTTTGAAACTTATAGGTGTCAGTCGATCCCGGCCTGCCTCTACATCGGCAACAACGCCCGGCCAGCCTTTACATCGGCAGCAATGCCATACACCATCAAAGGCATTGTTCTAAGCTAGTTTCCCCCGAACATGTAAAAATCAGAACCAGCTCTCACAGATGTAGTTCGTCTGTTGAGAGTCTGAGGGAAAAGAACAGTAAGCAGGCCATGTTACATTACACGAATATCACGCTCCTTTTTATTACAATACAAATCTCCTACCATCATACTATTACATAAGACCAAATACCGCTAAATTTCACTCTCTATTTAATACAAAAAGGATTTCAACGTTAAAAAGACTGTGTATTTTTATAAGAGTAATAAATGAAAAAGGTCAGTCCCTTTGGCTAATGGACATTTTATTAAGAATCTATTTCTATCTTTTAATTTTTATTAATATAATATTTCTGGCTTTCTTTTTGTTTGTTGTTTGTTGTTTGTGTTTTATTTGTGTTTTTGTTTTCTATTTTTGTGTTATTTGTTTTCTATTTTTGTATTGTTTTTGAATGAATTTACTCCATGTATCACTTTGATCATTGCATGTTAAATCATTATGTTTCCTTCTCTATACCTTTGTTAATTGGTTTTAGAGAATAAAGTATCTATCTATCTATCTATCTATCTATCTATCTATCTATCTATCTATCTATCTATCTATCTATCTATCTATCTATCTATCTATCTATCTATCTATCTATCTATCTATCTATCTATCTATCTATCTATCTATCTATCTATCTATCTATCTATCTATCTATCTATCTATCTATCTATCTATCTATCTATCTATCTATCTATCTATCTATCTATCTATCTATCTATCTATCTATCTATCTATCTATCTATCTATCTATCTATCTATCTATCTATCTATCTATCTATCTATCTATCTATCTATCTATCTATCTATCTATCTATCTATCTATCTATCTATCTATCTATCTATCTCTATCTATATCTATCTATCTATCTATCTATCTATCTATCTATCTATCTATCTATCTATCTATCTATCTATCTATCTATCTATCTATCTATCTATCTATCTATCTATCTATCTATCTATCTATCTATCTATCTATCTATCTATCTATCTATCTATCTATCTATCTATCTATCTATCTATCTATCTATCTATCTATCTATCTATCTCTATCTATCTATCTATCTATCTATCTATCTATCTATCTATCTATCTATCTATCTATCTATCTATCTATCTATCTATCTATCTATCTATCTATCTATCTATCTATCTATCTATCTATCTATCTATCTATCTATCTATCTATCTATCTATCTATCTATCTATCTATCTATCTATCTATCTATCTATCTCTATCTATCTATCTATCTATCTATCTATCTATCTATCTATCTATCTATCTATCTATCTATCTATCTATCTATCTATCTATCTATCTATCTATCTATCTATCTATCTATCTATCTATCTATCTATCTATCTATCTATCTATCTATCTATCTATCTATCTATCTATCTATCTATCTATCTATCTATCTATCTATCTCTATCTATCTATCTATCTATTATCTATTAGTAAATCTATCTATCTATCTATCTATCTATGCGACTTTACTAAGCAAACATTTATCTATCAGCATCTATAAGGAGTCTATAATCTATATTATCTATCTATCTATCTATCTAAATCTATCTTCTATCTATCTTATATCTATCTATCTTTCTATCTATCTATCTATCTATCTTTTATCCTTCTAATATAAATCTTTATTTCTATCTATCTATAATAAATCTATCTTCTATCTTTTATCTATCATCCTTCTGTCGTTTGATTTCCCCGAGATTTTTTCTTACTTTTTCGAACTATAAATTCAACTTTAACTTATCGGAATGTCAAAAGTGAAACAAATCGCTTTAGACCTCATCATTCTAGTCATAATGTGCATTTATTTTGATAAATTGCTCGCGTACCGTGCACAATGTAATGAGAAATTCTCGTGATTTCTCCATTTAATTTAATTCACTTCTTTGAATATTCCGCAGATTTAATTTTCGATCACATTAAACTCGAATCAATGTTTGCTTCTGTACAATTTATACTGATTTGTAATCAGCTGTATTTAAGAATTTGTTATTCTTCAAATATAAAAACCATCTTCTCCGTCAGATGAATGTTCTTTGAGTCAAAGAAATTTGATCATCAGAACAAATAACTTATCTTTAATTTTCAATACAAATACTACTACGAACAGAAAAGAATGTTCTTGGAGTTGAAGAAATTTGATCATCCGAACAAATAACTTATCTTAAATTTTCAATACAAATTCTTTTAGGAACAAAAAGAAGTGTTGCTGTAGAAAATTCAACCATCATAAGAAATATACAACCACGATAGTGATGTTTACATGTTTAAACTTTCGTTTCAATTATGGTCCAAACAATCAATAGCATTGCATGTACTAGATCTCCTTACTGAAATTAAATTACTGTAAAAGAATGGGGTAGAAGTACAGGAAACAAAAAATTATGTAAAATACAAAATAGGAAGATGTGGAATGATTGTCAATCAGAAAACTTTCTACCAGAAGCATTCCAAGAACCCTTGCATATGGAGATTTTAAATACGATGCTGCAGTTCATTAAACACATTAAATGCCTGTTACTCCAGGAACCAATAATCGAGGCAAATGTATCATGAAACAGTCTTTTATGGCAGACATTTTAATATTTTTGTTAAATTAATTCACAGCTTGTATTGACTTTGGACAATTTAGGGCGTGACATAACGTATAGATACCTACCTCTTGCTGAAGACCGTATGTTTCACTTTAGATGTTTTTTTTTTTTATCGTTGAGTTTCTGTATCATTGAAGCATACCCAACATATCCTTATATTCGCATGGAAGACTCTTTAACACTAATTTATATTGTACAGAATACTGAAGTCTGTTGAAATATGGTAATTCCGAATTTAAAACAAACACACATGTGGTAGAGTTTGAATTGAATACCATTAACCGAGTGAGATCGATCAGATGAGTCAACACGGTAAGTACATGTATCTACTGTATGTATGCATCATCTGTCATACGATACCATTATTATATGAAGTAGCAAGTGGCAAAAAATTACAAAACTAGTCAAATATCAGATGGAGTATATAGTGAGACAATAATTTAGGATCTACGATTAGGACTATTTCTAGTATAAATGTTTATTGAGCGCTATTTGCTTAATGTCCAGAAACAAAGCTTGTCATTAGAAAATATGGTAAACTATGTTCAACCGTTGTAAAAAGTCACCTACGGATTCCACAAAGAGGTCAAATGTACTGCAAGGTTCTTTAAGCACAAAAAGTTTGGCATCCTCCCTGCAAGAGGAAGAAGCTCCATTCCGAATGGGCGTGGTTGCGTATTTTTACACCCAATACAGCCAAACGGACGTCCCGTTTCAGTCTGGGTTTTTAATAATGTCGGATCGACATAAATGGACCTGTTGGATCTGAGTTCATATCCATTTCAGGTACACATGTTAGCGGTTGTAGCACTTCACATTTTCTTCCGTTCTTCTGTCCATATTGTAAATTGGATATGTGTGATGGCTCGTTTCGAAGCTGATACATTTTCACAAATGAGGTATTTGCAGGATATCATGTGGAATGCAATGTTTCGCAATTTGGCAAGCCAGAAATGCCCTTTATATTGTCTTTCGATTATAAAATTGATTTTATTGATTTTATTCAAGATATCATGCATCGTAACCAAAACATGTGAGTTGCAATATGATATCAATAATATATCAAAATGAGTTTCAACAACAATGTGTTAGACCAAAAGGCATTTTGATTTTATGAATAATGTAAACACATGAAATATATGTCACTACAAAAAAGAAAGAACATCTTTGTAAATTTGGACCCAGTGCACCACCTCATTGTTTATGTATTTTAGTTTGTTTGTTTTTTTTTTTTTTTTTTATTTATTTCAGTAGAACTTCTTGACTATCTGCAGTTTTATCATAGTTTTGATATGAATTCGTAAAGGATTCCACAGAGCCCTTGGTCTTGCCTCTATTGCTGCTGAGAAAATGACTGCCAAACCTTAGCCCATTTATCAGTAAATATGCGAAAAATAATAAAATAATCTACCTTTGTTCTTCATATTTCAGAGCATTCCTTGAAAGTTTGGGAAGCCCATCTATCAGTAAAATACAGGAAAATAAAAAACATATTTTTTCAAAATTTAGGTTTTGACAATATCTCTCATAAATGACAATTTTGCCAACGAATCATAACATTCCAAGGAGGTTTGCTAACATTTAACCCATAGTATATATTAATGTTAACTGCAAAACATATAAATTCATTTATCAGTAAAATGGAAAAAAGTTTTCAAACTTTTGCCTTGCATACTGTATAATTTTGATCATACAAAAAGTTTCGTAAAATTCCACTTATGTTTGACAAAGTTATTGATGCCTGAAAAACTTTAACCTTAGATATAAGAAGATGTGGTATGAGTGCCAATGAGAAAACTCTCCATCCAAGTCAAAATTTATAAAAGTAAACCATTATAGGTCAAAGTACGGTCTTCAACACGGAGCCTTTGCTCACACCGAATAGCAAGCTATAAAGGGCTCCTTAGACTGTTTCTTCATATTAACTGCAAAAAATAAATCCATTTATAAGTAAAATAAGGACAAAAATTAGGAAAAAAATATTTTCAACATTTTGCACTTGATACTGTCGTTTGATCATAAAAAAGCCTATGTACTAGTTTCATCAAATTCCATTGACAACGTTACACATTAACCACAAACTGAACCTAAATGTTGACGCCGTCGACGCCGACGACGAAATGCATGTTCGCTTTGCTCGACAAAAACAGTTTTGTGTTTTCAGTGTCGTTTTTTGTGCTTGTTTATTTTTTAATTTCTGTGGTGTTTTAATCTATTTACAGTAACACTTTAACTTGTGTTTTTATTGCAAACTTTCACATTCGTGTAAGTTGTATATATATGTTTAGAGAATTTACATGGGCCGATGGTTTATGAATTTGGTGATGTCTTACAGTATGATTAAAAAGAGACATTTAACATTTTGTTTGTTTCAAACGTTAATAAAAGCGTTATATTAAAATTATAACTTTCTATTAGTTGAAAGTGTTTTTCAATTTTGTGAAAATTAAATCAGAAACATCGGATGTATTATTGCCTCGACCTCGTTTTTGGTCCGTATGCATGCAATCCTTATTAGAAAAGAATGCCAAAATTGAAAAAAAAATGTTCACAAGGAAGAACAATTTCGTTGATTGATTAGGCCCACAAAAATCATTCTCGTACAGTTGAGGTAAAACGATTAAATTTGTTTTTTTTTTTAATCTATGACATGGCATAAATAAAATGTTCCACTGGCCGCAGCTTGATACGACCACAGAGGTCGAACCCTGAACAGTTGGGGCAAGTATGGACACTACATTTAAGCTTGATACAGCTCTGAATTTGGATTGTGATTAAATATTTGACACAGTATAGGTTTCTGACACAGAATGAATGTGGTCAAAGAACTGAAAAAATTTAAAATTGGACTTATGGTCCAATATCAAAAATCTAAATACACGGTTCGATTCAGCATATTCAAGTACACAAAGAATTTAATTTATTTACATGTATTTATTAATGGATAATAGTGGCTAAGTTTTTAAAGGGGTTCGCTTCATCAATATATATATATATATATATATATTTAATTAAGGTCCATTTATTACATCGGTGATCCGTTTATTTGGCAATCGCCAATGGCAGTCAGCAGGGTTTAAGAACATTTGTTGTTCGACCTGTTAGTCAAATGCGTTTTGTTAAAATATACTTTTCACTTTTTGGTCTTTTGAAAATGTTGTTTATGCTGTATTTAGACCCTCTAACAAGAAATTTGTTTTGCATGCACACGTATAAAAATTGCGGTTTTTATCCAACGCAATCATAGGTTTGAACGTTGTTTTCAATTTAGACTTGTTTATATTTTTTTCGTTTGGGCTTGTACTATATTTTCCTTCGGGTTTATATGATCCGTTCATCCTATTTCGACTCTTCAAAATTCAAGAGTCTATCCAAAATTGAGGTAAATTATATGGCCTTCCAAATACCGTTTCGATTCCTAACATCACTGAAGAGACATTAATTGTCGAAATCCGGATATGGTGTACAAAAACCTTTGCACCTTTTGTTTGCGGTATACCATCTTTTCCGCAAGTTTATTGTTTTCTGTTTAGTATTAAATTTATAATTAAGGTCCATTTATTACATCGGTGGTCCGTTTATTTGGCAATCGCCAACAGCAGTCGGCAGGGTTTAAGAACATTTGTTGTTCGACCTGTTAGTCAAATGCGTTTTGTTAAAATATACTTTTTCACTTTTTTGGTCTTTTGACAAATGTTGTTTGTGCTGTATTTAGACCCCTCTAACAAGAAATTTGTTTTGCATGTACACGTATCAAAATTGCGGTTTTTATCAAACGCAATCATAGGTTTGAACGTTGTTTTCAATTTAGACTTGTATATATATATATTGCGGTTTTTATCCAACGCAATCATAGGTTTGAACGTTGTTTTCAATTTAGACTTGTTTATATATATATAAACGCCTAAAAAGTGTACACAACAACACCAATAACAAAAAAAGGAACTATAAATGTAATTATTTATAAATATTTCGGATAACAGATATCCTTCATCAGTAAATATGATTGTAATGTTGAATGAATCATATATCAGTCTACTTAGATTAAACTATAACAATCTTGAAATTTATACAATAAAAAAGTCAAACCGAACATCAGGTAAGACGCTTGCACAATTCTTAATATATGTTAAACACGACATAGGTTATATGACTAATTACAACAGAGAGTTCAAATATATGCTTTAAATAAAAATAATAATGTGCGATATGAACTAGCACAATTCTAAAGCTTTAACGGTGACGACAGTTATGATGTTACAAGAACGATTGCGTCAATAAGAATTCCAAATAAACAGCACTGAACGATCTAAATTTGTAAATATTTCAAATTTGACAACGGTAGAGTAGTTACAACAGAGTCTGCGTATTTAAACATCGCAAACAAACGGCCGTTAAAATATAATAATAAATTTTGACTAAGGTTAACTAGTTGAACGTGGCTTGGTACTTTTACATAATTCAAAAAATTAAGCAATTTAAATTGGTATATTCAACAGATTTATTTTAGAGATGAGTAAGGTAAAGAAATAGAAACAGAGACTGTAATAATAAGTAATATAACCCAAATGTGAAGCACTGCATGGAGTCGAACTACATCTTTTCATTTATCCCATTTGGTGCCAAAGTTGTTAATTTTCTTATCCAAAATCTTTCCCGAGTGAGTCTATCCTCCCTAGACCAAGCATAGTTGTGGTCAATGATTGTAATGGTCAGTCGATTGAGATCTGCCTTAGTGTGGCCAGGGGATCTCAAATGTCTGCCTTAGTGTGGCCAGGGGATCTCAAATGTACACTTTTTAGGCGTTTATATAATTTATTTACTCGTAACGATCTAGCGCCCTCGTGGGAAAAATCGTTGACTATTATTCAGACGTTTTATATATATATATATATATATATATATATATATATATATATATATATATATAAAATAAGTCTAAATTATATATATATATGTATAATTCGTCTAAATAACAGCCCAACAATGTTGGAGAAGCACATTTTTGTTCTTCCCTGGCCGGAATTCGAACTCATGCTACTGAGATATCGTGGCACCTTGCACTATGCCCGGCGCGCTAGACCACTCGACCACCTAGGCTCGATAAAAATCAAGCTTTCGGTGTCCGGGTGTTAACTTTCCTCGTCAGTTTTTATCTAGCTTCGTAACACAGCACATGATATATAAGGCATGAAGATGGAATATTACAGATCAGCTAAATTATCTATCCTAGAGGATCTTACAAATTAATGTAGGATACAGTCACAGAAATAATTATATCATAAGTACGTCTGAACCAGTGACAACTCTACGACAGATTTTATCCATCGGATCACCAGTAATGGTGATACAAGGCTGAAAACACATTCTGTGTATATAATTCGTCTAAATAACAGCACAACAATGTTAGATCTTAAATTTGCGGAAGGAAATTTTTGTTTTTCCCTGGCCGGGATTCGAACTCATGCTATTGAGATATCGAGACAACACCGCCTGCACTGTGTCCATCTTCATTCTGTCGTAGAGTTGTCACTTGTTAAGACGTACTTATATATATATATTTTTACATCTGAAAATTAAATTCATACAGAATAACAAACAAACCTACCACGAAGTTCTTCATAACATGTACCCAAAAAATTATTTAAAAAATCCAAAATATCATTCATCATTAATACAATGTCTTTAAAACATCTATAAAACTAACCTTTAATTATTTTCAAAATATCTAATAATGGAGAGTTCAAACTATATTCATACATTATTTCGTCTCTAAAAATAGAATTTATACTGTATCTATTTTTAACTATGAATCTACTTACAATTTCTATTAAGTGTGCAGCTCTGAATTTGGATTGTGATTAACTTTTTGCCATATCATAGATTTCTGACACAGAACTGGGAACAGTATATATGTTCCTGCACAGAATGAATGTGGTCTAAGAACTTAAAAAAATAATTGGACATTTACTTCTAATGGTCCAATATCCAAAATCTAAATACATGGTTAGATTCAGCATATCAATTAAAGAACCCCAAGATTTAAATTTTTGATGAAATCAATCAAAGTTTAATTTTTGACCCTTTTGGGCCTCAATATGGACCAATTTGATAACGGGGCCAAAATCTAAAATCTAAATACACGGTTCGATTTAGCATATCCAAGTACACCAATAATTGTATTTATTTATTTATTAATGGATAATATTAGCTATTTAGCTAAGTTTTTAAAGGGGTTCGCCTCATCAAAACATATATATATAATATATTTACTTATTTATATATATATATACAAGTCTAAATTGAAAACAACGTTCAAACCTATGATTGCGTTGGATAAAAACCGCAATTTTTATACGTGTGCATGCAAAACAAATTTCTTGGTAGAGGGGTCTAAATACAGCACAAACAACATTTTCCAAAAGACCAAAAAAGTGAAAAAATATATTTATATATATATATAGCATTCTGAAAATTAATTTATACAAAATAACAAACAATCCTACCACAAAGTTCTACAAAAATGTACCAAAAAATGAAAAAAAAAACAAATTTCCAAAATATCATTTATCATTGATACAATGTGTTTAAAACATCTATAAAACTAACCTTTAATTATTTTTCAAAATATCTAACAATGAACAGTAAATTTCAAACTATATTTACACATAATTTCGTCTCTTAAAATAGAATTTATGCTGTATTTATTACGACTATGAATCTACTTACATGGATCTCAATATGGATTAATATGATAACGGGGCCCAAAATCCAAAATCTAAATACACGGTTACATTCAGCATATCAAAGAACCCCATATATTCAATTTTGTTGAAATCAATCAAAGTTTAATTTAGGACCCAACTTGATTTATACCAACTTGAAAACTGGGCCCAAAACCAAAAATCTAAATACATGTTTTGTCTACTGTAAAAATTGGTGTAAACGTGAAAAATCTGATAAAAATCTCTAGACAGTTATTTGAATAAAATTATGAATACTGTTAATATTCGTATATCTCATTTTGAAAACAATTCTGAAATTAGTAATAGGGTCCATGATATTCCCATTTCCAGAATAAAAATAAACTCAAGTACTCGCAAAGCGGTTTGTGTTCGTACCGGCAGATAAAGCAGCAAATAATGTAGTGGTGGTGTGACGCATATACTACACGGAAGTTCTCCAAAACGAAATTACTAATTCATCTACATTCAGGTCCGTACGCTCCACAGAGAGTCAAATTGTAAACAAGCATATCACTGCCACTACCCAGCTTAAAGCACTACAAAGTCTAAAAGTCTGAAAAGACCAGTTTTGTCTTGATTTGCATGAACTTTTACTCGACATTCTTCAAAAGTATGACTCGTGTCTTAATTTTTCTTGACAAATTCTCATTTATATTAAATTTGTATGAAATTTACTCGACATATTCTCGACATTCTGAATATGGTCTTAAAATTTCTTGACAAATTCTTGACATTTGAATACTGTCTTGATATTTCTCGACATATTCTCGACATTCTTATTTTTTCTCAGTATGGCTTGACACATTCTGAACATTTTGAATTGTGTCTTAAATTTACTTGACAGTTCTGAGTTTTACAAATCATGACCAATATTCATGATATAACTTTAATCTTTATTTCTCTTTATATGATATACTGTTGTTCCAAGTTACACTTCTTACAACAAAAATAAAAGTTGGGCATGTAAAATAATTGAAAATTTGGGTATATAAATATTTTACAAATGCAAATATGGCTATGAAATCTAAAGTATAAAATAATTCAAATGAGGTGTGTTGATATAAAACAATTTGAATGTGGGTTTTAAATAATTACAAATTTTGATTCCTAAATCTTATAAATTAAATGATTAAAACCAATCATACTGTAGACATATTTCATTCTACATTCACAATATTCAATGTTGATATGGTAAATAATTATTATACCAAAATGTGGTTTATATAAATAGCAAATTATGATGATATACAAATCATTCATTTAACAGAAGAAAAATTTGTGTGTAATGTCATCTGTTGGAATATATATATTAAGTATTACACATGGACAGGATGTTCCCCATAAAATTAAGGTATTCCACACCCAAGAGTACACGCAACTGTCAAATAGAAATTACTGCTTTACCTGTAATCAGCCATACAACTTATCAGTTGACCGAACATGCCACTACAATTTCAAAAGTTTGTTGATAGATGAAAATGAAAATCATCATTTTGATGAAAAAAATTGAATTAAAATGGATTTTTTCATCAAAATTATGAAGTTAATTATTTTAACATAAAACAAATTGAATAATTCCCAAATATTAAAAGAAAATTATTATCTACTCCAGGAATAATAAAAAATGTATTTATAATGGGTTCCATCAATGATTTCTATAGAAATCATTGGTCTTATGAAATGGATCTCAAACAGACATGCACAATATAGTTCTAAACATTCGTTTTCTTTTCAGGAAGGAGTTATCACAAATATTTATTTTGATAAAAATTATAAAATTATAAAATTCAACACTAAAATTTGAATAAAAATGTTTTGGGTTGTTCTAAAAATGAATAAGGTTTTGAATCAAGATGGGAACAAATTCTTTGACCTAAACGAAAGCCCCCACCCTCTTTTTTATCCACATAAGCCCAAAAGATGAATAATATTGTGGGGTCCAAAAGAGACACATGGTCACATTTTAAAACTGCCTATAAGACACCTATTTTAGTAAAGCAAATTTGACTGGCAGTTTTGTGAACGGCAAAATCTAAATGCTGTTTGTTAGTAACTTTGACTTATATTCCAAGTGAAAACAATTAATTAAATGTTTAATTAAAATAAATCAAAATTAAACTACATGGGAATTATTCAGGGTATTCCAACTTAGTTGCACCAAAAGGGTATCTTACTATACCAAATTGATCCTTGATTCTTCAAAGTTTAGTTTAGCCATAATAAAAAGGAGTAAATAACAGCAATAGAATGTCATAAACAGTGCAGAATAAGTCTGTTCACATTTCAGGCCAAATTTATACTGTTGAGATAGTGTCAAGACATATTTAAGACTGTCAAGAATGTGTCGAGACATATTCAGACATTATTTAGAATGTCAAGAATATGTCGAGACATATTCAGACATTATTAAGAATGTCAAGAATATGTCGAGACATATTCAGACATTATTAAGAATGTCAAGAATATGTCAAGACAGATCGAGACAAATTTAAGACAGTCAAGAATTGATCGAGACTAATCCAGACTCTTATCAGATGATACAGGAAGTGTCGAGAAATTTTAAGACAATGTTCATACTGTCAAGACACTTGTCAAGAAAAATCAAGAACCTTCTTAGACAAATT
The DNA here is from genome assembly GCA_017311375.1 of Mytilus coruscus. Taxonomy (NCBI): domain Eukaryota; kingdom Metazoa; phylum Mollusca; class Bivalvia; order Mytilida; family Mytilidae; genus Mytilus; species Mytilus coruscus. The sequence goes on from CM029607.1 coordinate 65,690,597, forward strand.
CATACTATGTCAAGAATTTTTAAAAATTATTTAGACAAATTAAGAATGTCGAGTAAAAATTCATGCAAATTCAGACAAAACTGGTCTTTTCAGACTTTTGACTTTTGTAGTGAAGCCTCTTCCGAACATTTGAAAGTCCCTACTATGTACTGGTTACCTAAATTGCACAAAAACCATTTAAATTCCGTTTCATCTCCGCATCTAGTAAGTGTTCTACTACCAATCTATCAGTTCTTCTAACTACCTCCTTACTACTATCAAAGAACTTATTATTAACTTTTGTAATAAAGCTTATGAAAATAATGGTATTAATTATTTTTGGAGTGTTAAAAATTCTTTAGAGGTTTTAGATAAAATACATGCTTTTGATGGTCCTTTTAATTCTGTTGACAGTTATGATTTTCTACTCTCTATACTACACTTCCACACAATCTTATCAAGAAAAAGTTTTCATATTTAATTAAATGGTCTTTGAAAAATCTCATTGCAAATTTATTTGCTGTAACTCGTTTAAAGCCTTTTCTGTAACGAAAAGGAAAGTATGCTAGATACACTTACTGGAAATGTGAAGATATGATTAAAGCTTTAGATTTTCTCCTGGACAACATATATGTACGTTTCGGCGATAAAGTGTATCGACAAGTAGTAGGTATTCCTATGGGCACTAACTGCACCCCTTTAATAGCAGATTTATTCCTGTATTGCTATGAATCTCAGTTTATGACCAAACTCAGTAAAGACACGTCATTGTTACATTTGGTTGATACATTCAACAATACCTTCCGTTATCTAGATGATATTTTTCGTTAAATAATCCAGAGTTCTTTAAATATACTACCGAAATTTACCCAATAGAACTTACTTTAACTAAATCTAACATAAACAGCAGTAGGTGTCCTTTTCTGGACTTGGACATTTCAATCTCTAAAGGAAAACTCCATACGAAAATTTACGACAAAAGAGACGATTTTTCATTCCCTATTGTTAATTTTCCTTTTTTAGACGGCGATGTTCCTTTGGCTCCATCATACGGTGTGTATATATCCCAACTCGTTCGTTATGCCCGTGTGTGTAGTGATGTCATAGATTTTAACGAACGTAATCAATGCATCACTAGTAAATTATTAAGTCAGGGATTTCGTTACCATAAATTACGTAAAACTTTTACTAAGTTCTTTCATAGATACAAAGATTTGATTAGTAAATTTGGCTGTACCTGTAGAAAACTGATTAAAACGGTATTTCACATCCTAAATTTTACGGTAATATTGTACTTAAAGCGCGGAAATCACTATATGATCCGTGTAAACTCATCTAACCTTTAAATAAACTTATTAGTTCAGGTTATCTTACCAATGTTGTAATTAGATCTTTGAATATAGTTTACATTGGCACTAATATCGATTTTGTCATCAGCAAATTAAAACATAACTAAATTTGTATTCTTTTCAAACGGGATGTTTAAAGACACACCCACGTTCATTTTGATCTATAAAGAGGTTAAACTCCTAACTATCCTACTGTCTGTCGATACATTTATTTTGGCATTGCATTAGATTCAGCATATCAAAGAACGCCTTGAATTCAATTTTTGTGAATATCAAACTAAGTTTAATTTTGGAACCTTTGGACCTCAATGTGAACCAATTTAAAAACGGGCCGTAAATCCAAAACCTAAATACACGGATAGATTAAGCATATTAAAGAACACCAAGAATTCAAGACTTTAAATTAAATCCCATTGAAATTGGTCAAGAAATAATCAATTTATACAAAGTATTAGAAAAGTATTGTTTTGGCCCCTTTTTTCCTACACGGTTAGGGCCATACCAACCTTCCATTTTGTGGTATAATTTCATAGAGATCCATAGGCTTATACTCATGTTATTATCTGGAAACCAGAAAATCCTAGTTTTTTCACCCTTTGTGGCCCTTAATTCCTAAACGGTTTGGGTCATAACCCCCAAAATCGATCCCAACCTTCCTTTTGTGGTATGGAATTTTGTGGTACACGTTTATAGAGATCCATACACTTATACTCAAGTTATTATCTGGAAACCAAATGTCTTCGGACGACGACGATGACGACGAAGCTGACAACGTCATCACATTATTCGACCGCTTCATTTTGCGGTCGTATAAAAGTCCTAGCGAAATCGTCCTTTTCTTATTGCACATGCTTGTCGGTCTATTCATATTTGTATTTCGTGTCATTTGACCATCGGCAGTCTTCTAGAGTCACCTCTAATGTCAATTATATAGCGTTTAGTTCTAAAACACGCATGAAATGCTGATACTTTATAGCGATTTCATACAGATTGTTTATTATTTTCTTTGAAACGTTTGTTATCCTGATAAATATTTTAGTATGTTATAAATCAAATTAAAGAATTCGAGTCAACTCGGTGGTAATCCATCTGATCATCAGATATGACTCATCAACAAAACTTGTTCAATATAAAAGTAACATTGTTTAATTTTTTTTATTTTGTTTGACTGCGAGATTTATATAGCTTTTTTTGCTGCTATTATCTGCTGTGTTTAATTCTCTTATATCCTATTTGGCATGCATATTTTGTTATTCCGTCGATTTGAAAGCTCACTAGAGCTTGTGTTCATGTAGTTTCTTGAACATCGACTTCAAATAAAACTTTGAATTGAATTGAACACGTCCGACGTCACCAGTGAAGCAGGAACTGCAGACCATTTCTGGAGCACCAGAGTTCATCCCCGGTTAGTGGTGAGTATTTTGTGTTGCTCAATCATTGTTTTTCTGTTTGTATTAGATACACAATCAGGCCGTTAGCCCGAATGGGTGTATCTAATTTACACGAAGATATTATTTTCAATACAGAATGGCAGGTTTTCAATAATTTAGGAGAAGGATCTTTAAATGATTTGATCTTAAGTTATTGAAAAGCATGATAAATGCAGGATATCCAGTTTCATTTAACGACATCTTGGTGTAAAGTGATATACGGACTGCTGTTTATCTTGTAGGCGGTTTTTATTTTGACTATGGTGTTATCTGTAGTGCTTCGACTTATGCTTTATGATTGCTCCCTTGGTTTTATCTCCTCTTTTTTAACAACAAAGGTACATTTATATTGTATTCTCCTAAATCTTTATTCGAACATTCCTGATTCTACCCCACTGATTCCGTACTGTTTCATAATAGTTTAAAATAGAGTCTAAAAAATCCTTCTAAAGTATCAAAATTGAAATATTTCTTTCTTTGTTTTTACCTATTAAAACGATTTGCTTGTCGTTTTTTTAGCAAAAATACAGACATTTAAAAATTATTTAACTTAAAAGTGTTGGAGTTTGATAAATAGAGTCAGACAAATAACAATAAGTAACAAATTTGATGTTCCGTTTGTAACTGAACTATTGTTAGCACCAGCACTTGGAACCATAGCATAAAGTCTGAGAGGTCCTCCGCTTCCTTCCACAGTTTTCATTCCTGCAGCTGAGATAATTGATCCGCTAGGTGGAATTCTATCCAAATTGGCAACGTTCTCCAAACCACATATATTTTCTCGTGAAGTTAAAACATGAACCGGATATGTTGAGGACTGTCCATAGTCAAATGACGGCGCATCTGTTCCGATGAAAAGCATGTGTCTATTAGCTATAATCCAAGATATTGTATCCTCGTGCCAACCTGGGTGATGAAAAGACTTAAGATCCGACACATTCTTCGTACCATAAACACTGTTTTTGTCAGGGTATTTTGCATCCCATCCCGAATTCATTATTACCATTGCCCCGTCAGGCATTTTTCCATATTTTTCTTCCCATTCTTTCATATCATTTATTGATACCCGATAGTCTGGATTTTTTCGCGCTTTTTCCTTGACATTGACAATGACCCCTGGACCTACCATTTTATTAATTGGTATTTGATGCATATTCCATCCGACTTTGTTAAAATGACTTGGGGCATCCATATGGGTACCAACGTGTTCTGTCATCTTAAGCATGTTAGAAAATACCCTGAAATAATAATAAAATGTATTTAGTACGTTACAAAATACACTGAAATATTAAAATATATTAAGTAGTTAGAAAATACCCTGAACTTTTAAAACATATTTTAAAAGTATGTTATAAAATACCCTGAAATTGTAAAATGTATTAAGTAGGTTATAAAATACCCTGAAATTGTAAAATATATTAATTATGTTAGAAAATACCCTGAACTTTTAAAATATATTAAGTATGTTAGAAAATACACTGAAATTGTAAAATATATTAAGTATGTAAGAAAATACCCTGAAATGATTATAAAATATATTAAGTATGTTATATAATACCCTGAAATTGTAAAATATATTAAGTATGTTATATAATACCCTGAAATTGTAAAATATATTAAGTATGTAAGAAAATACCCTGAAATTGTAAAATATATTAATTATGTTAGAAAATACCCTGAAATTGTAAAATAAATTAATTATGTTAGAAAATACCCTGAACTTTTAAAATCTATTAAGTGTGCATGTTAGACAATATCTTGAAATAGTAAAATTTATTTAATAAAATAAAACAAAAACAAGTCTATTGAATTACAAGCAGTCAGGGGAACTATTAAATGCAGAGACTCATAATTGGTAGATCAAGAGTAAGCGAGGGGAACTCGGGTTGTTTCTTTTCAATTAAGGGCATACGATACAGTTACAGGGGAGATCATGATGTTGTTAACGTAAAATGTTATTTTCGCGACGTCAAACTGTGACATATCTGGAAAAGATGCATTTTTCGGCTGATTTTTATCATTCAGACCGATTTAACTTGAAAACGAGTTCATAGACACCTCTTTTTTAAAATGACATTAGGTTTGATTACGTATGAAGATTATTTGTACCAATTTTTATGAAAAAGTCACCGATGAATTTTTTTTAAATAAGATAAATATACAGCAAAAAATGCCGGTTTTTCTTCTAAAATCATGAAACTTTGATGAAAATTAATTATTTCCAAAGAATTGTTATACAAATTTAGAGCAAACTTTTGTAAAGAACATATTCCAAATGTTTTTACAAAAATCCGCTTTTGTTTATCTTTTGAAACAAAAAAGTTAGGTTTGTCTATCCAAAGGATAGAAATGTCAACAAAAAAAAACGAAATTTTAATTAATTGTCTTAAATTTTGACCCCATTTATCTCTTAAAGTAGCACATGAAGGTATATTTTTATTACATATATTGGAATTGACTAGAGGAAAAATAGCTTGTATGCAAATTTTCGTAAAAAAATCACCGTGGGATCAAAACTGTATCGTATGCCCTTAAGAATAAATCAAAGACAGACAGACATTGATTCTTTTTTCGAGTTGTGTCCCCTTAATCATCCTTTTGGAATCCTCATGTGGAGTTTAGTGGAAACAATTCGAAAAAGGACTCCATACAGTGTGGACAAAATGTGATTGGGTTAAACAAGTTTTTTACGTGCGAAAAAAAAAAATCCTCTTTGTCTATCTGAAATATATGTAGTAAAACTAAATCACACAATTAAAACCTGAGTAGGTACAGCTATGTTACATTTACTGTTTTACCTGAAGAAGGTAGTAAACAAACTTGGATGTTGATCCGTCGAATGAAACAACTCATGTACAGGGGAAATAAACCTTACCTCTTTTCAATGTTAATCCAATTGCAGCTTATGATAACACGATAAAGGGAAAACGGTAGTATTTATTCTTCCATAGGCGACATACTAACATAATCTAAATTTACCACTTTTAATAATAAAAACCTGGACAAAAAAGTTATGTGTGATATTAGGACTTTATTACACAGGCACTTGTCTCAGAAAAAAATCCTATATACCTTAACACAAGGTACTTAACTCGCATTTTTGTTAAATGTCACGCGGTCGAGAATTTCCGTTATATTTCTAATCCACGGTTGTAAACCCCACTAAAACTTGTTATGCCGTAAATCTAAATTGATTTATCTACACAATTGTGTATAACACGTCTATCTTTGTTGTCGAAATCATTCGTAGCAGGCCTCCCAAAGTATGACAACCGTAATTATTTCGTATACCAACAACTGATTGGAAATATAAGACTCGCAGATAGCACTGTTGGTTTAGTCCTGAAATAATGCTAAGTAGTGTTGAAGCTACTTTGTACAATAAAAATAATAATTAACTGAATGTGTTTTAGTGATAGAATTTATAGTATTGTTATTTTTCTGTTGACTGGATTAGAAAGTCATTATTATTATCATGTTAATTGTATGAATCTGAACTTTTATGGTATAAAGGAGTTCAGTCTTTATGTATTAACCTGAAACATATCATATTAACCATCGGTACAAAAATACTTTTCGATAATCAATGCAAGAGCTCGATTCTCAGGCTTGATGACACTCATTCGTATTGGCGAGAAAGATTTTTTTTTCATTTAACCAATAAACAAAATAAGAGATAATTTTTATTCTCACAGTTTTCCACCCCTGAATCATGTCATTTCATTCTACCTCTGATAGTTATGTTAACATAAAACGTTATGAAAAAGACAAGTCGCTAGTGTGTTTTTCTCTTAAAAGAGGGACATCTGTAGAAGCGACTTTACCGATACATAATAAATCGTTTTGAGTTATCTTTCTTTTTACAAAATCTTCTGCTTGTTATCTCGAAAAGGTGATATGGTAACTTACATAGGCGACAACGGTTGCATTTTTGGGGTCTGCCATTTTCTTTATTTCACTATAAAAAAATCTGCGGAAAAAAAACAGTCAATTTCTGAATTTTCAACACCATTAGGAGTGAATAAAACGTCAAAACACTTATGATGCCGCAGCTTTTTTGATTGAAAAAAGGCATATTTATGGGTACTCTATGGATCCGGAATTTTTGAAATAGTATAAATGAAGAACACTCCTTGCTTAATTTTGCAAAGAAAAATTTGCTCATCACAATATTTCCCTCTAAATTTCTCGATATTTCTACACCAAAAGCCGACATTCATTTCTCACTATTTCCAATTTTTTTCAAATGATTAACATGGCAGCAGAAATTAAATTTACTTCTAGCTATTATCTTGGATATAAAACTTAGGTGGCGCACCTCGTCTTTATTTACTTTCTTTAAACCTTTTGATGCATCTGTAAACTGTTCAAAACTATTAGAATCATTCGAAACAATGGGGTTTCATAACCCCGATGCATAGATCCCAATAACCGCATTTTGACATGTTTTTTTTTTTTTTTTTTGGCGTATTCAAAAGCTTACCAGACAAGTTTTGGCGACTATATGTGAGGGTCTGGATGGAAGTCCTTAGTTTCTTTATATTTTTTCTTACCATTTTTCTCAATTATTCTTTTATCTTTTTTTTCATAATTATTCTTCATTCTTTATATTTTAACACCTTATTTTTCTCTATTCTTTATTCTTTATTGTCTATTATTCTTTTTTTGGCCCATTATTCTCTTTTCTCTTAACCCCATCCCAACCCTCATATGTGGCTCTCTAGATTTTTTGTTTATATGTGTCGTTGCTGTCTCATCGACATTCTACATCTGAATATTCTACAATGATATTTAGAAAATATAAATTGTGATTGCATAAGTGTTATTATCATCAGGCCTGTTATTGTAACACTTCCGCATAAACTTTCAAAGGTAAATTTTAAATAAGCTTCGAATATTTAAAAGTAATCAAAATATATATATGCCTCATATTTATTTAGTTTGATATTGTAACACTTCTGCTTTTTTTTACCGGGCTTGCAAACTTCAAATTAATGGCGTGGACATTTATCGAATTGTGGAGTTTGGACACTTCATAGTCAATGCAATGAATTTTACACTTTTTTTTAAGAAATAATTCATGGCAGCCGTAGATTTGTTTTCATTTAACCATGGGTTGGTCATTTATATTCGATTATTTTACCCCGAGCGTTAGCGTTGGGCATTTATATTCGATTATTTTACCCCGAGCGTTAGCGAGGGGTAAAATAATCGAATATAAATGCCCAACCCATGCATGGTTAAATGAAAACAAATCTACGGCTGCCACGAATTATTTCGATTCTAATAGGACTATTACGGTTATTTTGTCAATCGCGAAAGCCCCAAACACATGAAACTGTTAAGCTGTTCCGTGTTACCCCCGTATTTAAGATCAGAATTTTTATTATTTTGTGCTTGAATATTGTATTGAGAGCGACACATTCATCTGAAATAGAAAAGGAATAGTTATTTAGGCTTCATCGACACATCAATGTTTGAAAGAACACTCATTTAATACTAACAAGAAATAAACGCTTGTGACCTAATTCAAACATAAAATCAATTGTGTATTCAGAAATCCTGGTCTGTTCGCCCTAGTAGCTATCCGACCAAATTCCTGTTCGCCCAGGGTTCATTCGATTTTAATTTATTCAATTGTTGTCTAGTTTCATAATGTTTATTATTTGAACAGAGTATGTCAAATTTTGTTGAAAAATTCGCCGAATATTTGTATTGCTGCAACCAAATAATTATTTTCCTTTGATTTGCATAGTAGAATACTGGAATATAATGTATTTATCTTTATTAATATTTGTTAACAATTTTAATAATTTAGTCCGTCAATTTATGCAGTATAATAATAAATGAACTTGTTAATCCTTTTCATGTTTTACAATTCTTACATATACAATATTAGGTCAATGTCAGAAAAATATTTTTTGTTTGTATGACTCTGAGAAACTGAGGAGGTTTTACCGAGCCCTTCCCAAGTTTTGTGCCGAATACAAAAAAGTTTCAATTTTTATGACATTGACCTAATATTCTTTTTATACTGCAACTTAAATTAATACATTGATCGATATTTAAATTTGAACACAGATTTGAAACTTATGTTCATCCCTTAATGAACCCCTGATTGTGGAAAAAAGTGTTCCATGATGAAATTGACATTGCGCAAATCATAGTTGTAACTATATTTAGGAAATAAACACAACTATAGTTGCAGTATACATCGTTGTTTTTACTCATTTCAAGCTGACTATGTTGTTGCTTTCACGTGCAGCAGACGATTTGTACATGCGTACCAAAAATAACAAAACAATCATGAAGTCCCCATCAATTTATTATTTAATAATATTTCTTACAAATTAATTTCATTTGTTTAAAGGGGGCGTAACGCGGAACAGCCAATTTTGTGTATTAATGCGTTTGCGCTAAAGGTAGATATACTGTGATTATACTGGTTGACGATAATAGGTCGTCATATTAGAATTTTTAATAATCCTCCAGTTTTCAGAAATTTTTATCGCATTATATATTAAATATTCTTCGGTACTCCACGACGAAGACAATTTGCATTTTTTGAATGTTGTATGAATTATAAGTCAACTTTATCACACATTGGTGTGAGAAGTCATGATGTAGCTACTCTGTTTCAAAATAACAAGCTTTTTTAAAGAATTTGATAAAATGAAAGTATTCATAAAACTGAAGTAAAATAGCAGAAAAAAATACAAGGTCCGTGTGCTTGTTTTTGAAATATAAGCCATTGAAAATTTGGCGTGAAATTATTCCTTTTAGATTTTTCATACATTTAACATTGACACCTTTTTTCTTTCAAAAACTATTAAAAACATAACAAGGATTTTATAAGATTTTCAAAAATGTTTTTTTTTTTTTTTAAGTATATGTTTTAAAGTGATGAAAAGAAAAGTAGTGGTTACCGGGCAATTTTTTTAACGGCACCACATGAATAAAACTAGAGAACTCCAAATATTTCACAAGCGAATATCCTAAGACAAAAGGTTTTTCTCCGTTATGCGTTAGCTTTCCGTTAAATGTTTAAGTGTCGGGGAGCGGGGTTATGGTTAAAAGAATCATTATTGAAATTTAAATTTGTTAGAATTCTTATTCATTGGTTTGTTAAAAGTTTAAGGAAAATAACATTTTATAAATTTGATACGTACGAAGCACTTTTATGGATTTAGCTTCCTCAGGAACGATCCAACCCACAATATAAATGTAAAAATGCCTGAATACATAATGAGCTATACGATCAAAAGGGAACTAAAAGAATACTTAATTTCATCTATAATGGTCAAAACACGTTTCTTAAATTTCCCGTTGATAAATTTAAGAAAAGTAATTAAAAACATTTTGTGCTGACGTTTTGTTTGGTAGGTAAACGTGTTGAGCAATGATTTCGATGTTAAAAATTAGAAAAATAGAAAAAAACTGTTTATAGTTTGGTACATTTAGTTTCATAGTTTATTATGTTTCATTGCCAGGTATGCTAGGGTTAAAAAAATTGACGACTCGAAAAAGACAAAAAAAAAAGGATCGCCTAACTTTTAAAAATGTTAAGAACAAAGTTAGTATATACACACATATTATGATCTATATACGGTGTTGATATATTTGATTTATATTATACCTACCAATAGCCGAATTCTTTACTTCCTTGAAATTCAATAACTTTTTCATATCCTCCTAATATTGGATAGTATATTGAATCTGGTCCCAGATTTCTGGTCAAATCGACCAAATCATACGGAAATAACGGAATACAATGTATACCGGTCGCGAAACATATTACAAAAACTAGTTTACATATGTCCATTTTTCTCAGAAAAGATGTTCCCTGTATATCTGAAAATAAGATATATAAACGAAACTAACTCATACAAAAAAGATATGCACTGTCTTCGAATTACTGCAGAAATATGCTAACTAAGCTTTCTTTTTATGGATGGTTATCTATTCTCAGTGTTCCTATCATGTTTCGACTCGTCGTTATAATACAAAATTATGATAAGTGCGAAGTGGAAAGTTCTGGGGTCAATGTTCTAATAGACATATTCCATCTGGCTTCATTTTGTTAATTTTATTAAGATTTCTATATACAAACGTATTAATTTCTTCATGTTCAGGAGGTTCATATCTCTTCTCAGAGAAATAGACAACTACAGATCAGTTTGTGAAATATGTTTTACCTTTCTATTTTTACATTTTAGTTATCAGAGGAAGAAGCAAAACATATTACAAAAACTGATGTGTAGTTGTAGAAGTTGTAGAAGAGATATGAATCTTCCTCTCATAACTAAAATGTAAAAATAGAAAGGAAAAAAAAATGTAAAAAGATGAAAAGAAGTAAATTATGAGAAAAGAACGAACTGTCTAAATTACTTTTTGTTTATGTTTGCTTGTTCACGAGTTATACTCCATTGACATGTGACTCTAAGTCACTCTGCGTTGGGTTTTTTTCTCCAATTCCAGCCATAAGTCAATCAGGCATAACATAGACGTGAAGGAATCGGAGACTGAATAAAACGCTGTACGAAAATCGAATGGAAACCCGTACCATGTAAACGCACCTCTACTGGTAAAAAATGTTTGACCAATAGTCCAGTCTAAATATTAGTATCTTTCCTCAGATATTAAATTATTTTTCTGAACATGCATACCTCTAATTTTAAAAATAAGAAAATGTGGTATGATTGCCAATGAGAGACCAAATGACACAGAAATTATCAACTATTGGTCATTTATGTTGATAAAGGTCAGGATATGTACATGACATATTAGCAACATTTTCATTGGGATTTCAACTATTATAATATACTAGATACGATATATTTATTTGAGCAATGTAAAGGTGTAGAATATTTAATCTAAAATGCTCATTATTCCTATCGCATTGCCTTAGTCTATATAGCTCTTGTTGACATACGTACATGTATAGATAAGAAGACACCACTACCGGTATCATATGTAAATATATTTAGCTAAAGTACGTGCGTAGACACTTCTCGGTTAGTCAAAATACTGGCTAGACGCCCTCTTCTTCTACTTGGATGATAATCACCAAGGTCGTTATATTATATAATCATTTTAGTTTCAACTATCGCGTTGTAGAGTGCTTTGTATACACGTATATACCAAAAAGATGTTGTAATTAGTTCACATGGATGCATGAAATTAGTCACAGATAAAACACAATAACGAACTGTACTTAATTAAATTGTTTACTTCTTGTGATGGAAAGAATGTTTTCATTCCGATCATACAAAATACGGTAAAACAATGGTCTTGTTACTAATTATCAGTTTAAAGTGAAAGTTACTGCATCTCAGGAGCCTCCAAAATTTAAAAATCACTGTATTGCAATATTCAATATGAAAAGGACGGCAAACTTTATGAAATGTATTCAGTAACATATAGTTTTAATTATCTTTTCATTTTGTTATAGATTTTCAATATGAAAGTGGCTACGTTGATTTTTTTTTTTTTTTTTTGTCTTAAAAGTACTTTATTTTTTTAGAAGTTTTCATTGAATAGTTTTGCAATGAAAGTTAGGTCAAATACTATCAAATATTACGTTTGCGATAATTTTTAATGATATTTTTAAACCCAGTATATAGAAAATGGGGACTTTCAAAAAGGAATTTTGGCATTATTGTAGGATATTGCACGACATGCAAATGCGCAGTGATAACCTATACTGAATGACAAAATTATGTACGTAGATAATCATGCCATTGAAATGCAATCTGTATTTTGCATTTCAATAGATATAAGATGATGTGGTATGAGTGCCAACTTCATATAAATAAGTAGAACCATATGGCATATTCAGTGGTAGTAGTATTACTTCAAAGTTGCAGATTTTAAGCAAAGTGTCACAGTTATGATGATCAAATTACTTAAGATGACAACGTATTAACCAAGATAAAGTCTTTTTTAGGAACTACTTCCATTTGAGTTGGATACTGTTTCTCTTATTTGTCCTCGGTTATAGCCGTGACATAAGAAAACTAATGTATTCATACATCAAAGAAAGAATTAACTCTATGTAGACTTCTGAATAGACCACTTTCGAGTTATGTCCTTCACCGGAAAAGTTCGTCAATTTCGTGCGTCTATGTGACGTCATTTACCAGATAGAGGGGCTCGCTTGTATCCCTGTTCTATTAAAGTTCACCAAGCGTCTTTGTGATCGTCATTATGCAGGATAAACTAGAAATAATATTTGTTCCGTAAGTACTTAATCCCAATTCCCTAATGATAGCAGTGCTGCATATCAATTATAAGAATTTAATTTGCCAAATAATTCGTGCAATATAGCATTATCATTTTTCAACCAATCGCTCAACATAGGAACGGAAGTGACGACGCCCCTAAACGCACGAATGATGTTCACTAAAACCCAAGTTTTGACGGAAATGCAACGAACTCGATTCTTTTACGAGAAAACTTGACCACTGTTTCTTTTCCTTCTGCGATCATTTCGATGATATAGTCAAATAGATATATCAAACAATGAAATATAATAAACGCTCAAGGTGCACTTCTATTGTTAGTTTGTTTACGAAAGCTATGGAGTACGTCAACGAGAAAAAGTATCAAGGACACACACAAAGTATTAGACAGTTTATTGTATTTCATTGTTTTATATATCTATTTGACTATATCACGTACTTCTCTCGGTATATCGAAAGAAATGATCGCAGAAGGAAAAGAAACAGTGGTCAAGTTTTGAAATCTCGTAAAAGAGATTAAATCGAGATTATTATAAACATAAGGTGATGTGGTATGATTGCCAATGAGACAACTATACTCCAAAGTTCAAATGAAGTGGATGTAAGCAATTGTAGGCAACCGTACGGCCTTCAACAATGAAAAAAACCCATACCGTATAGTCGGCTATAAAAGGCCCCGACATGAAAAATATGAAACAATTCAATTGAGAAAACTAACGGCCTTATTTATAAAAAAACAAATATGACAGACATGAACCAACGACAACCACTGAACTACAGGCTCCTGACTTGGGACAGGCACACAAAGAACAAATATGTCAACAAAGAAAACAAAAAGGCATATAGACAAAGCACATTAGCAAAAACGAAAGACAAGAATACAAACATTTAGGATAGCACAATAACACAATGACGGGATATATAAGTACCGAGCCACGTCAAAAGGATATAACCAAACATAGACTAAACAGTAAAAGTAATAATTCACAAAGACAAATAAAAGAACACTAAAACACGTCATTAAGATGATAAACAACGTTAAAATCTATACTTCAAGACCATCGTGTATTATTTGTTAAGTTTGATACGGAATATTTATCAACAAGGTCTTTGTATTTTCCGATGAACTTTTTTAGAAAAAAGACGAGACGTTCTTTGAAATAACCCTGGTTCATCAACTTTTTACTCGGACACTGGTGACATTTTACAAAGTCTGAGTAGCAGCTGCAAGCTTTTGAATATCGAATGAGTTTGGAAATGTATATCCCATATGCAGATGAGGTTGGTATATTGCTACTAAGGTGGGGGAAATTGATAATTTCAAAATTAAAATCGTCTCGTTTGTCATAGATTCTGTCACTGAGATGATCGCTTATGTCAAAATCGAGGTTTAAGTCTAGAAATAAGGATCACAACCTTCCCCCTAACATGTGACAGCGGTGTAACAGCACAACAGAAGAACAAAGTATAAAAATCAGTTGAAAAAGGCTTCATTTTGATCTATAAAGAGGTTAAACTCCTAACTATCCTACTGTCTGTCGATACATTTATTTTTGGCATTGCACTAGTCATGTCTTCTTTGACTGTCCATGACGTTAAAATACTAAATCCCTGGGATGTGTTTTAGTTGATTTTAGTCTCTGATGCATGATTTTTTATTATTAATTGTTTTGGCTTTTAACTAGCTGTCAGTAACTGCGAGTACTCTCAAATCGTACTTTCTTGTTTATTTGACCTGTTGATACTAATTGTAATGCTTTTTTTGTTATTTAATGTTATTCAGGGTTATATCTGGTCTATATACCAGCTTTGATAAGTCTTTGGTACTAATATAAATTTCCACTTCGTACTATGAACATCAAAATTATTTATTTTGTTAAAATATTTCCTTTCTCTATTGTAACTGTATACGTATACCTAACAACAAAATTATTTTATTTACCTGTGTTTAAAGTTATTGCAAATGGCTGATATTTTTGTTCGAGCATATTGTTTTTCTTAAATTGTTTAACATTTCATACCGATATAACATGTTACTTTTATTATTCTTCCTTAGTTTATTTATTTTGAATTTACATTGTATCATAGGTCAAATTTATTTGTTCAGTGTATGTTCAATGGTGTTAATATGTCCTTTGATTGAGTTAGGCTATTTCAGTTGATATCTTATAGTGTGTTTTTCTATGTTGTGATGTTACATTATTGTTTCAGAAAAAGGGTGAAGGTTTGGTACCATTAAAACGTTTAAACCCGCTGCATTTGTTTGCACCTGTCCTAAGTCAGGAATCTGATGTTCAGTAGTTGTCGTTTGTTGATGTGGTTCATAAGTGTTTCTCGTTTCTCGTTTTTATATAGATTAGACCGTTGGTTTTCCCGTTTGAATGGTTTTACACTAGTAATTTTTGGGGCCCTTTATAGCTTACTGTTCGGTCTGAGCCTAGGCTCCGTGTTGAAGACCGTACTTTGACCTATAATGGTTTAAATTTATAAATTTTGACTTGGATGGAGAGTTGTCTCATTGGCACTCATACCACATCTTCTTATATCTATTAACTCATCAGATCGATACAAAGAAAAACATCAAACAAAAACACAGACAGGACGTGGCAGGGTGTATATCCATCCCTTATCCCGCATAACAAAAAAGACACCAAGTACAGATCTGAGAGTACTTGCAGTTACTGACAGCTAGTTCAAAAGCAATAACAACTAATAAAATCAAAGTACTGACGTGCTGTTTACTCGGATAAACCTAAGATCTGATGGCTGGCAAATAAATTATAAAAATGTTTTACCTCCATATAGACTACTAGCAGTTGTTTTTTTTTAAGTCAAATATCAAACATGTCAGCCACATTTAAGACATTAACATACTATAATATAACATATAGTCAATTGTCTAGGTTTTGTGGGCATAGAGGGTCGAAAGGGTTAACACAAAATGTTAAATGTGTTTTGCACTGTATGAAGACTGGATAATACATTTAATGAATGCATTTCGATCACACGTGATTGTGTTTAAAACAGACACCCTTCCCAAATACAAGACTGGAGAAGTTTATGTAACTATAATTCTATACGCGTTTGACTCTTGCTCGTGCAGACAGTATGCGTGGATTGCCCTTTTCCTTCAAACTTCACAGAGTCGACCTTTCTTGTTCTTCGATTACGTTTTAAATATTTCTAATCTACTCACTGTTTTTAACTATGCCATGACCCCACCAATGTATACCATATTGATTCATTTAATTTCTACCTTGTATATAGTAGCAATTGTTTTATTTGTCTTTATGAATTGTTCAAACGGAAGAGGTAAATCACAGAAGTATGTTTTGATTCGCTTAGTTTAATCAACAGTGGATCGAGGAACTATTAAAAAGGGATGTGGTTACATGTCAGTTTAGGGAGGAGGAAGGAGCCAAAGATATGAATAAGGAGATTATTAGTTAAAAATCAGGGGGTCAGTAACAACGTAAAAGATTGACATGCCGCGATAGACATCTATTGACTCCTTGCAATATTGAAAATTCAAGATCTACTTGAAATATCGTTTGTTTTGCTTTAATGCAGAAATTGAATTAAGTGCCTGCTAAACTTCAAGGACTTTGGAGCAAGAGGCAAAACTGAATTACTTCGAGACTATATGACTATAAAAAAGTTCGTTTTTTTGCTTTTCACTTTTAGACCCCCCCCCCTTTTTTCCTTGTAAGATTCATGAGTATTATAGAACTATCTGCAAACATGAAGTGGCTACACGGCAGACATAAAAACAGTCTTACTTGCTACAACTCAACATTATAAAGCTGCAGACCAAATATTGAATCATTCCCTTCAATAGCAGCCGAGAAAACTTGACGAAAATTGTCCTTGTACAATGAGTGTAGTAAAATTTTGAACTATCAGTAAACAAAAAGTGTATACATGGCAGATTTAAAATTTGCTTACTAGTTACAACTCAAAATCATAAAGCTGCAGACCAAAACCAATAGAAGCCGAAAGTCTTCTTTCGGTCGGAAGGACGGACGGGCAGACAGTAGGACGGACAGACAAATGGACGTAGTCGATCGGTTATAAGACATGCTTCAGCCTTCGTCAACGCAGCGAATTCAAATCCAATTTATTCTAAAAATAAAGTGTGAATGAAATCCATTCAGCGCGTCAGTTTTAACTTTAAGATGAAATTAAATAAAAAATCTATTGTTCTGTTATATCTGCCTTTGAAGGAAGATCAGTTTAGATACACGAAATCAAGAGTCTATGAAAGTGACAATAAGTCGATATTAAGTACAACGACTTTTAACAAGATTTGCCGATAGCAATTTCACTGATCACGCAAGTGTTGCTACTGTTTAGCAGATAGCACTGTTGGTTTAGTCCTGAAATAATGCTAAGTAGTGTGGAAGCTACTTTGTACAATAACAATAATAATTAACTGAATTTGTTTTAGTGATAGAATTTATAGTATTGTTATTTTTCTGCTGACTGGATTAGAAAGTCATTATCATTAGCATGTTAATTGTATGAATCTGAACTTTTACGGTATAAAGGAGTCCAGTCTTTATGTATTAACCTAAAACATATCATATTAACTATCGGTACAAAAATACTTTTCGATAATCAATGCAAGAGCTCGATTTTCAGGCTTGATGACACTCATTCGTATTGGCGAGAAAAATTTTTTTCATTCTACCTCTGATAGTTATCTTAACATGTTAAGTAAACGTTATGAAAAAGACAAGTCGCCAGTGTGTCTTAAAAGAGGGACATCTGTAGAAGCGACTTTACCGATACACAATAAATCGTTTTGAGTTATCTTTCTTTTTACAAAATCTTCTGTTTGTTATCTCGAAAAAGTAATATGGTTACTTACATAGGCGACAACGGTTGCATTTTTGGGGTCTGCCATTTTCTTTATTTCACTATAAAAAAAAACCTGTGGGAAAAACAGTCAATTTCTGAATTTTCAACACCATTAGGAGTGAATAAAACGTCAAAACACTTATGATGCCGCAGCTTTTTTGATTGAAAAAAGGCATATTAATGGGTACTCTATGGATCCGGAATTTTTGAAATAGTATAAATGGAGAACACTCCTTGCTTAATTTTGCAAAGAAAAATTTGCTCATCACAATATTTCCCTCCAAATTTCTCGATATTTCTACACCAAAAGCCGACATTCATTTCTCACTATTTCAAATTTTCTTTTCTGATTAACATGGCAGCAGAAAATATATTTACTTCTAGCTATTATCTTGGATATAAAAATTAGGTGGCGCACCTCGTCTTTATTTACTTCCTTTAAACCTTTTGATGCATCTGTAAACTATTCAAAACTATTAGAATCATTCCAAACAATGGGGTTTCATAACCCCGATGCATAGATCCCAATAACCACATTTTGACATGTTTTTTTTTTTGCGTATTCAAAAGCTTACCAGTCAAGTTTTGGCGACTATATGTGAGAGTCTGGATGAAAGTCCTTAGTTTCTTTATAATTTTTTTTTACCATTTTTTCTTAATTATTCTTTTATCTTTTTTTTCATAATTATTCTTCATTCTTTCTATTTTAACACCCTATTATTCTCTATTCTTTATTCTTTATTGTCTTTTATCCTGCAATCAGCCAACTATTGTACAAATAACAGGTACGCAAATAAAAATTTTGCTTTATTTGTACTTGTACAAATAAAGTCTCCTGTTACCCCGCTTCCATGTTGAGCAAGCGGTAATGTGGATATTTCTTTTTGCGTAACAGTTTATTTGGGGTCCTCTTCACGGTCCGCGTTAAACAATGTCGATTTTTTTTAAAAATTAGAGACAATGATTTAGATTTTAACAACTAAAGTATCAAGTGTTGGGTGTAAATTTCAGGATAAAAACAATATATGTACATTGTCGGAAAATATAAAATATATTTGTACTCGCTACGAAACAGGAGAAAAGCTCGGCGAGCCTCGCTTTTCGTCCTGTTTCTAAAGCTCATACAAATAAATTTTATATTTTCCGACAATGTACATATATTGTATATCTATTCCTTTTTTTTTTTTTTTTTGGTCCTTTATTCTGTGCCTTTTGACCATTATTCTCTTTTCTGTAAACCTCATCCCAACCCTCATATGTGGCTCTCTAGATTTTTTTGTTTATATGTGTCGTTGCTGTCTCATCGACATTCTACATCTGAATATTCTACAATGATATTTAGAAAATATAAATTGTGATTGCATAAGTGTTATTATCATCAGGCCTGTTATTGTAACACTTCCGCATAAACTTTCAAAGGTAAATTTTAAATAAGCTTCGAATATTTAAAAGTAATCAAAATATATATATGCCTCATATTTATTTAGTTTGATATTGTAACACTTCTACTTTTTTTTTACCGGGCTTGCAAACTTCAAATTAATGGCGTGGACATTTATCGAATAGTGGAGTTTGGACACTTCATAGTCAATGCAATGAATTTTACACTTTTTTTTTAATAATCCTCCAGTTTTCAGAAATTTTGATCACATTTAAACTAAATATTCTTCGGTACTACACGTTGAAGACAATTTGCATTTTTTGAATGTTGTATGAATTATTAGTCAACTTTATCACACATTGGTGTGAGAAGTCATGATGTAGCTACTTTGTTTCAAAATAACAAGCTTTTTTAAAGAATTTGATAAAATGAGAGTATTCATAAAACTGAAGTAAAAAAGCAGAAAAAAATACAAGGTCCGTGTGCTTGTTTTTGAAATATAAGCCATTGAAAATTTGGCGTGAAATTATTCCTTTTAGATTTCTCATACATTTAACATTGACACCTTTTTTCTTTCAAAAACTATTAAAAAAATAATTAGGATTTTATAAGATTTTCAAAAATGTTTTTTTTTAAAGTATATGTTTTAAAGTGATGAAAGAAAAGTAGTGGTTACCGGGCAATTTTTTTTAACGGCACCACATGAATAAAACCAGAGAACTCCAAATATCTGACAAGCGAATATCCTAAGACGAAAGGTTTTTCTCCGTTATGCGTTAGCTTTCCGTTAAATGTTTAAGTGTCGGGGAGCGGGGTTATGGTTAAAAGAATCATTATTGAAATTTAGATTTGTTAGAATTCTTATTCATTGGTTTGTTAAAAGTTTAAGGAAAATAACATTTATAAATTTGATACGTACGAAGCACTTTTATGGATTCAGCTTCCTCAGGAACGATCCAACCCACAATATAAATGTAAAAATGCCTGAATACATAATGAGCTATACGATCAAAAGGGAACTAAAAGAATACTTTTTATTACTTTTTTACAGCTAGGTATGCTAGGGTTAAAAAAAATTGACGACTCGAAAAAGACAAAAAAAAAAGGATCGCCTAACTTTTTAAAATGTTAAGAACAAATTTAGTATATACACACATATTACGATCTATATAGGGTGTTGATATATTTGATTTATATTGTACCTACCAATGGCCGAATTCTTTACTTCCTTGAAGTTCAATAACTTTTTCATATCTTCCTAATGTGGGATAGTATATTGAATCTGGTCCCAGATTTCTGGTCAAGTCGACCAAATCATACGGAAATAACGGAATACAATGTATACTGGTCGCGAAGCATATCACAAAAACTAGTTTACATATCTCCATTTTTCTCAGAAAAGATGTTCCCTGTATATCTGAAAATGATATATAAAAACGAAACTAACTCCTACAAAAAAGATATGCACTGTCTTCGAATTACTGCAGAAATATGCTAACTAAGCTTTCTTTTTTATGGATGGTTATCTATTTTCAGTGTTCTTATCATGTTTCAACTCGTCGTTATAATACATATGATTAGTTCGAAGTGAAAAATTCTGGGGTCAAGGTTCTAATAGACATATTCCATCTGACTTCATTTTGTTGATTTTATTAAGATTTCTATATACAAACGTATTAATTTCTTCATGTTCAGGAGGTTCATATCTCTTCTCAGAGAAATAGACAACTGCACATCAGTTTGTGTAATATGTTTTGCTTCTTCCTCTGATAACTAAAATGTAAAAATAGAAAGGACAAAAATGTAAAAAGATGAAAAGAAATAAATTATGAGAAAAGAACGAACTGTCTAAATTACTTTCTGTTTATGTTTGCTTGTTCACGAGTTATTCTCCATTGACATGTGACTCTAAGTCACTCTGCGTTGAGTTTTTTTTTCTCCAATTCTAGCCATAAGTCAATCAGGCATAACATAATACGTGAAGGAATCGGAGACTGAATAAAACGCTGTACGTTTTACCTGGGCGACGGTATCAAATCAGATTGAAAATCGAATGGAAAACCGTACCGTGTAAACGCACCTCTACTGGTAAAAAATTTTTGACCAATAGTGCAGTCTAAATATTAGTATCTTTCCTCAGATATTAAATTATTTTTTATGAACATGCATACCTCTAATTTTAAAAATAAGAAAATGTGGTATGATTGCCAATGAGAGACCAAATGACACAGAAATTATCAACTATTGGTCATTTATGTTGATAAAGGTCAGGATATGTACATGACATATTAGCAACATTTTCATTGGGATTTCAACTATTATAATATACTAGATACGATATATTTATTTGAGCAATGTAAAGGTGTAGATTATTTAATCTAAAATGCTCATTATTCCTATCGAATTGCCTTAGTCTATAGCTCTTGCTGACATACGTACATGTATAGATAAGAAGACACCACTACCGGTATCATATGTAAATATATTTAGCTAAAGTACGTGCATAGACAATTCTCGGTTAGTCAAAATACTGGCTAGACGCCCTCTTCTTCTACTTGGATGATAATCACCAAGGTCGTTATATTATATAATCTTTTTAGTTTCAACTATCGCGTTGTAGAGTGCTTTGTATACACGTATATACCAAAAAGATGTTGTAATTAGTTCACATGGATGCATGAAATTAGTCACAGATAAAACACAATAACGAACTGTACTTAATTAAATTGTTTACTTCTTGTGATGGAAAGAATGTTTTCATTCCGACCATACAAAAATACGGTAAAACAATGGTCTTGTTACTAAGTATCAGTTTAAAGTGAAAGTTACTGCATCTCAGGAGCCTCCAAAATTTAAAAATCACTGTATTGCAATATTCAATATGAAAAGGACGGCAAACTTTATGAAATGTATTCAGTAACATATAGTTTTAATTATCTTTTCATTTTGTTATAGATTTTCAATATGAAAGTGACTACGTTGATTTTTTTTTTTTTTTTTTTGTCTTAAAAGTACTTTATTTTTTTTAGAAGTTTTCATTGAATAGTTTTGCAATGAAAGTTAGGTCAAATACTATCAAATATTACGTTTGCGATAATTTTTAATGATATTTTTAAACCCAGTATATAGAAAATGGGGACTTTCAAAAAGGAATTTTGGCATTATTGTAGGATATTGCACGAAATGTAAATGCGCAGTGATAACCTATACTGAATGACAAAATTATGTACGTAGATAATCATGCCATTGAAATGCAATCTGTATTTTTCATTTCAATAGATATAAGATGATGTGGTATGAGTGCCAACTTCATATAAATAAGTAGAACCATATGGCATATTCAGTGGTAGTAGTATTACTTCAAAGTTGCAGATTTTAAGCAAAGTGTCACAGTTATGATGATCAAATTACTTAAGATGACAACGTATTAACCAAGATAAAGTCTTTTTTAGGAACTACTTCCATTTGAGTTGGATACTTTTTCTCTTATTTGTCCTCGGTTATAGTCGTGACATAAGAAAACTAATGTATTCATACATCAAAGAAAGAATTAACTCTATGTAGACTTCTGAATAGACCACTTTCGAGTTATGTCCTTCACCGGAAAAGTTCGTCAATTTCGTGCGTCTATGTGACGTCATTTACCAGATAGAGGGGCTCGCCTGTATCCCTGCTCTATTAAAGTTCACCAAGCGTCTTTGTGATCGTCATTATGCAGGATAAACTTGAAATAATATTTGTTCCGTAAGTACTTAATCACAATTCCCTAATGATAGCAGTGCTGCATATCAATTATAAGAATTTAATTTGCCAAATAATTCGTGCAATATAGCATTATCATTTTTTCAACCAATCGCTCAACATAGGAACGGAAGTGACGACGCCCCTAAACGCACGAATGATGTTCACTAAAACCAAAGTTTTTGACGGAAATGCAACGAACTCGATTTAATCTCTTTTACGAGATTTCAAAACTTGACCACTGTTTCTTTTCCTTCTGCGATCATTTCTCTCGATATACCGAGAGAAGGTCGTGATATAGTCAAATAAATATATCAAACAATGAAATATAATAAACGCTCAAAGTGCACTTCTATTGTTAGTTTGTTTACGAAAGCTATGGAGTACGTCAACGAGAAAAAGTATCAAGGACACACACAAAGTAAAAGACAGTTTATTGTATTTCATTGTTTTATATATCTATTTGACTATATCATGTACTTCTCTCGGTATATCGAGAGAAATGATCGCAGAAGGAAAAGAAACAGTGGTCAAGTTTTGAAATCTCGTAACAGAGATTAAATCGAGATTATTATAAACATAAGGTGATGTGGTATGATTGCCAATGAGACAACTATACTCCAAAGTTCAAATGAAGTGGATGTAAGCAATTGTAGGCAACCGTACGGCCTTCAACAATGAAAAAAACCCATACCGTATAGTCGGCTATAAAAGGCCCCGACATGAAAAATATGAAACAATTCAATTGAGAAAACTAACGGCCTTATTTATAAAAAAAAACTATTTACGAAAAACAAATATGACAGACATGAACCAACGACAACCACTGAACTACAGGCTCCTGACTTGGGACAGGCACATAAAGAACAAATATGTCAACAAAGAAAACAAAAAGACATAGCACATTAGCAAAAACGAAAGACAAGAATACAAACCTTTAGGATAGCACAATAACACAATGACGGGATATATAAGTACCGAGCCACGTCAAAAGGATACAACCAAACATAGACTAAACAGTAAAAGTAATAATTCACAAAGACAAATAAAAGAACACTAAAACACGTCATTAAGATGATAAACAACGTTAAAATCTATACTTCAAGACCATCGTGTATTATTTGTTAAGTTTGATACGGAATATTTATCAACAAGGTCTTTGTATTTTCCGATGAACTTTTTTAGAAAAAAGACGAGACGTTCTTTGAAATAACCCTGGTTCATCAACTTTTTACTCGGACACTGGTGACATTTTACAAAGTCTGAGTAGCAGCTGCAAGCTTTTGAATATCGAATGAGTTTGGAAATGTATATCCCATATGCAGATGAGGTTGGTATATTGCTACTAAGGTGGGGGAAATTGATAATTTCAAAATTAAAATCGTCTCGTTTGTCATAGATTCTGTCACTGAGATGATCGCTTATGTCAAAATCGAGGTTTCAGTCTAGAAATAAGGATCACAACCTTCCCCCTAACATGTGACAGCGGTGTAACAGCACAACAGAAGAACAAAGTATAAAAATCAGTTGAAAAAGGCTTAACTCATCAGATCGATACAAAGAAAAACATCAAACAAAAAGACAGGACGTGGCAGGGTGTATATCCATCCCTTATCCCGCATAACAAAAAAAACACCAAGTACAGATCTGAGAGTACTTGCAGTTACTGACAGCTAGTTCAAAAGCAATAACAACTAATAAAATCAAAGTACTGACGTGCTGTTTACTCGGATAAACCTAAGATCTGATGGCTGGCAAATAAATTATAAAAATGTTTTACCTCCATATAGACTACTAGCAGTTGTTTTTTTTAAGTCAAATATCAAACATGTCAGCCACATTTAAGACGTTAACATACTATTATATAACATATAGTCAATTGTCTGGGTTTTGTGGTCATAGAGGGTCGAAAGGGTTAACACAAAATGTTAAATGTGTTTTGCACTGTATGAAGACTGGATAATACATTTAATGAATGCATTTCGATCACACGTGATTGTGTTTAAAACAGACACCCTTCCCAAATGCAAGACTGGAGAAGTTTATGTAACTATAATTCTATACGCATTTGACTCTTGCTTGTGTAGACAGTATGCGTGGATTGCCCTTTTCCTTCAAACTTCACACAGTCGACCTTTCTTGTTCTTCGATTACGTTTTAAATATTTCTAATCTACTCACTGTTTTTAACTATGCCATGACACCACCAATGTATACCATATTGATTCATTTAATTTCTACCTTGTATATAGTAGCAATTGTTTTATTTGTCTTTATGAATTGTTCAAACGGAAGCGGTAAATCACAGAAGTATGTTTTGATTCGCTTAGTTTAATCAACAGTGGATCAAGGAACTATTAAAAAGGGATGTGGTTACATGTCAGTTTAGGGAGGAGGAAGGAGCCAAAGATATGAATAAGGAGATTATTAGTTAAAAATCAGGGGGTCAGTAACAACGTAAAAGATTGACATGCCGCGATAGACATCTATTGACTCCTTGCAATATTGAAAATTCAAGATCTACTTGAAATATCGTTTGTTTTGCTTTAATGCAGAAATTGAATTAAGTGCCTGCTAAACTTCAAGGACTTTGGAGCAAGAGGCAAAACTGAATTACTTCTAGACTATATGACTATAAAAAAGTTCGTTTATTTGCTTTCCACTTTTAGACCCCCTCTTTTTTCCTTGTAAGATTCATGAGTATTATAGAACTATCTGCAAACATGAAGTGGCTACACGGCAGACGTAAAAACAGTCTTACTTGCTACAACTCAACATTATAAAGCTGCAGACCAAATATTGAATCATTCCCTTCAATAGCAGCCGAGAAAACTTGACGAAAATTGTCCTTGTACAATGAGTGTTGTAAAATTTTGAACTATCAGTAAACAAAAAGTGTATACATGGCAGATTTAAAATTTGCTTACTAGTTACAACTCAAAATCATAAAGCTGCAGACCAAAACCAAAAAAAATCATTTCCTTCCATAGAAGCCGAAAGTCTTCTTTCGGTCGGAAGGACGGACGGGCGGACAGTAGGACGGACAGACAAATGGACGTAGTCGATCGGTTATAAGACATGCTTCAGCCTTCGTCAACGCAGCTAATTCAAATCCAATTTATTCTAAAAATAAAGTGTGAATGAAATCCATTCAGCGCGTCAGTTTTAACTTTAAGATGAAATTAAAAAAAAAAATCTATTGTTCTGTTATATCTGCCTTTGAAGGAAGATCAGTTTAGATACACGAAATCAAGAGTCTATGAAAGTGACAATAAGTCGATATTAAGTACAACGACTTTTAACAAGATTTGCCGATAGCAATTTCACTGATCACGCAAGTGTTGCTACTGTTTAGCAGATAGCACTGTTGGTTTAGTCCTGAAATAATGCTAAGTAGTGTGGAAGCTACTTTGTACAATAACAATAATAATTAACTGAATTTGTTTTAGTGATAGAATGTATAATATTGTTATTTTTCTGCTGACTGGATTAGAAAGTCATTATCATTAGCATGTTAATTGTATGAATCTGAACTTTTACGGTATAAAGGAGTCCAGTCTTTATGTATTAACCTAAAACATATCATATTAACTATCGGTACAAAAATACTTTTCGATAATCAATGCAAGAGCTCGATTTTCATGCTTGATGACACTCATTCGTATTGGCGAGAAAGATTTTTTTCATTCTACCTCTGATAGTTATCTTAACATGTTAAGTAAACGTTATGAAAAAGACAAGTCGCCAGTGTGTCTTAAAAGAGGGACATCTGTAGAAGCGACTTTACCGATACACAATAAATCGTTTTGAGTTATCTTTCTTTTTACAAAATCTTCTGTTTGTTATCTCGAAAAAGTAATATGGTTACTTACATAGGCGACAACGGTTGCATTTTTGGGGTCTGCCATTTTCTTTATTTCACTATAAAAAAAACCTGTGGGAAAAACAGTCAATTTCTGAATTTTCAACACCATTAGGAGTGAATAAAACGTCAAAACACTTATGATGCCGCAGCTTTTTTGATTGAAAAAAGGCATATTAATGGGTACTCTATGGATCCGGAATTTTTGAAATAGTATAAATGGAGAACACTCCTTGCTTAATTTTGCAAAGAAAAATTTGCTCATCACAATATTTCCCTCCAAATTTCTCGATATTTCTACACCAAAAGCCGACATTCATTTCTCACTATTTCAAATTTTCTTTTCTGATTAACATGGCAGCAGAAAATATATTTACTTCTACTATTATCTTGGATATAAAAATTAGGTGGCGCACCTCGTCTTTATTTACTTCCTTTAAACCTTTTGATGCATCTGTAAACTGTTCAAAACTATTAGAATCATTCCAAACAATGGGGTTTCATAACCCCGATGCATAGATTCCAATAACCACATTTTGACATGTTTTTTTTGCGTATTCAAAAGCTTACCAGTCAAGTTTTGGCGACTATATGTGAGAGTCTGGATGGAAGTCCTTAGTTTCTTTATAATTTTTTTTTACCATTTTTTCTTAATTATTCTTTTATCTTTTTTTTCATAATTATTCTTCATTCTTTATATTTTAACACCCTATTATTCTCTATTCTTTATTCTTTATTGTCTTTTATCCTGCAATCAGCCAACTATTGTACAAATAACAGGTACGCAAATAAAAATTTTGCTTTATTTGTACTTGTACAAATAAAGTCTCCTGTTACCCCGCTTCCATGTTGAGCAAGCGGTAATGTGGATATTTCTTTTTGCGTAACAGTTTATTTGGGGTCCTCTTCACGGTCCGCGTTAAACAATGTCGATTTTTTTGAAAAATTAGAGACAATGATTTAGATTTTAACAACTAAAGTATCAAGTGTTGGGTAAACATTTCAGGATTAAAACAGTATATGTACATTGTCGGAAAATATAAAATATATTTGTACTCGCTACGAAACAGGAGAAAAGCTCGGCGAGCCTCGCTTTTCGTCCTGTTTCTAAAGCTCATACAAATAAATTTTATATTTTCCGACAATGTACATATATTGTATATTTATTCTTTTTTTTTTTTTGGTCCTTTATTCTGTGCCTTTTGACCATTATTCTCTTTTCTGTAAACCTCATCCAAACCCTCATATGTGGCTCTCTAGATTTTTTTTGTTTATATGTGTCGTTGCTGTCTCATCGACATTCTACATCTGAATATTCTACAATGATATTTAGAAAATATAAATTGTGATTGCATAAGTGTTATTATCATCAGGCCTGTTATTGTAACACTTCCGCATAAACTTTCAAAGGTAAATTTTAAATAAGCTTCGAATATTTAAAAGTAATCAAAATATATATATGCCTCATATTTATGTAGTTTGATATTGTAACACTTCTACCTTTTTTTTACCGGGCTTGCAAACTTCAAATTAATGGCGTGGACATTTATCGAATAGTGGAGTTTGGACACTTCATAGTCAATGCAATGAATTTTACACTTTTTTTATAATAATCCTCCAGTTTTCAGAAATTTTGATCACATTTAAACTAAATATTCTTCGGTACTACACGTTGAAGACAATTTGCATTTTTTGAATGTTGTATGAATTATTAGTCAACTTTATCACACATTGGTGTGGGAAGTCATGATGTAGCTACTTTGTTTCAAAATAACAAGCTTTTTTAAAGAATTTGATAAAATGAGAGTATTCATAAAACTGAAGTAAAAAAGCAGAAAAAAATACAACGTCCGTGTGCTTGTTTTTGAAATATAAGCCATTGAAAATTTGGCGTGAAATTATTCCTTTTAGATTTCTCATACATTTAACATTGACACCTTTTTTCTTTCAAAAACTATTAAAATAATAATTAGGATTTTATAAGATTTTCAAAAATGTTTTTTTTTAATGTATATGTTTTAAAGTGATGAAAGAAAAGTAGTGGTTACCGGGCAATTTTTTTTAACGGCACCACATGAATAAAACCAGAGAACTCCAAATATCTGACAAGCGAATATCCTAAGACGAAAGGTTTTTCTCCGTTATGCGTTAGCTTTCCGTTAAATGTTTAAGTGTCGGGGAGCGGAGTTATGGTTAAAAGAATCATTATTGAAATTTAAATTTGTTAGAATTCTTATTCATTGGTTTGTTAAAAGTTTAAGGAAAATAACATTTTATAAATTTGATACGTACGAAGCACTTTTATGGATTTAGCTTCCTCAGGAACGATCCAACCCACAATATAAATGTAAAAATGCCTGAATACATAATGAGCTATACGATCAAAAGGGAACTAAAAGAATACTTAATTTCATCTATAATGGTCAAAACAAGTTTCTTAAATTTCCCGTTGATAAATTTAAGAAAAGTAATTAAAAACATTTTGTACTGACGTTTTGTTTGGTAGGTAAACGTGTTGAGCAACGATTTCGATGTTAAAAATTAGAAAAATTAAAAAAACAAAACTGTATATAGTTTGGTACATTTAGTTTCATAGTTTATTATGTTTTATTGCCAGCTAGGTATGCTAGGGTTAAAAAAAATTGACGACTCGAAAAAGACAAAAAAAAGGATCGCCTAACTTTTTAAAATGTTAAGAACAAAGTTAGTATATACACACATATTACGATCTATATATGGTGTTGATATATTTGATTTATATTATACCTACCAATGGCCGAATTCTTTACTTCCTTGAAGTTCAATAACTTTTTCATATCCTTCTTATGTGGGATAGTATATTGAATCTGGTCCCAGATTTCTGGTCAAGTCGACCAAATCATAAGGAAATAACGGAATACAATGTATACTGGTCGCGAAACATATCACAATATGTCCATTTTTCTCAGAAAAGATGTTCCCTGTATATCTGAAAATAAGATATATAAACGAAACTAACTAATAAAAAAGATATGCACTGTCTTCGAATTACTGCAGAAATATGCTAACTTTATGGATGGTTATCTATTCGCAATGTTCCTATCATGTTTCAACTCGTCGTTATAATAAATATGATAAGTGCGCAGTGAAAAGTTCTGGGGTCAAGGTTCTAATAAACATATTCCATCTAGCTTCATTTTGTTAACTTTATTTAGATATCTATATACAAACGTATTCAGTGGCGGATCGGGGGTTCCAGGGCCCCGGGGTTGGAACCTCCTTTTCTGACGATCAATGCATTGAAATGGGGACATATAGTTGGACCCCCTACCCCCTTAATCCTGGGTTAGGACCCCCCTTTTATAAATGACTGGATCTGCCCCTGGTATTAATTTCTTCATGTTCAGAGGTTCATATCTCTTCTCAGAGAAATAGACAACTACACATCAGTTTGTGTAATATGTTTTGCTTCCTCTGATAACTAAAATGTAAAAATAGAAAGGAAAAAATGTAAAAAGATGAAAAGAAGTAAATTATGAGAAAAGAACGAATTGTCTAAATTACTTTTTGTTTATGTTTGCTTGTTCACGAGTTATACTCCATTGACATGTGACTCTAAGTCACTCTGCGTTGAGTTTTTTTTTCTCCAATTCCAGCCATAAGTCAATCAGACATAACATAGACGTGAAGGAATCGGAGACTGAATAAAACGCTGTACGTTTTACCTGGGCGACGGTATCAAATCAGATTGAAAATCGAATGGAAAATCGTACCGTGTTTACAAACGCGCCTCTACTGGTAAAACATGTTTGACCAATAGTGCAGTCTAAATATTAGTGTCTTTCATCAGATGTTTTATTAATTTTTCTGAACATGCTTACCTCTAATTTTAAAAATAAGAAGATGTGGTATGATTGCCAATGAGGCAACTATCCACAAGAGACCAAATGACACAGAAATTAACAACTATTGGTCATTTATGTTGATATAGGTCAGGATATGTACATGACATATTAGCAACATTTTCATTGGGATTTCAACTATATACTAGCTCCGATATTTTTATTTGAGCAATGTAAAGGTGTAGATTATTTAATCTAAAATGCTCATTATTCCTATCGAATTGCCTTAGTCCATAGCTCTTGCTGACATACGTGCATGTATAGATAAGAAGACACCACTATCATATGTAAATATTTCTTAGTAAGCAGTTCTTCCGTGCGTATATATGTATTAAGGATTCTACAGCGACACCTTTTAACGAATTATCCGGTATTTAACTAAAGTACATGCATTGACAATTTTCGGTTAGTCAAAATACTGGCTAGACGCCCTCTTCCTCTACTTGGATGATAATCACCAAGGTCGTTGTATTATGTAATCATTTTAGTTTCAACTATCGCGTTGTAGAGTGCTTTGTATACACGTATATACCAAAAAAGATTAGTTCACATGGATGCATGAAATTAGTCACAGATAAAACACAATAACGAACTGTACTTAATTAAATTGTTTACTTCTTGTGATGGAAAGAATGTTTTCATACCGATCATACAAAAATACGGTAAAACAATGGTCTTGTTACTAAGTATCCGTTTAAAATGAAAGTATCTGCATCTCAGGAGCCTCCAAATTTAAGAATCACTGTATTGCAACATTCAATATGAAAAGGACGGCAAACTTTATAAATGTATTCAGTAACATATAGTTTTAATTATCTTTTCATCTTGCTATAGATTTTCAATATGAAAGTGACTATATTGATTTTTATTTTTATTGTCTTAAACGTATTTTGTTTTATCTTGAATTTTCATTGAGTAGTTTTGCAATGAAATTTAGGTCAAGTACTATCAAATATTGCGTTTGCGATAATTTTCAATGATATTTCAAACCCAGTGTATGGAAAGTGGAGACTTTCAAGAGGAAGTTTTGACATTATTTTAAGATAATGCACGAAATACATGTAAATTCGCAGTGATAACCTATATTGAATGACAAAATGGTGTACGTAGATAATCATGCCCTTGAAGTGCCCTCTGTATTTTGAATTTGAATTTCATATAAATAAGTAGAAGAATATGGTGTCTTCAGTTGTTGTATT
Source organism: Mytilus coruscus (assembly GCA_017311375.1). Lineage (NCBI taxonomy): Eukaryota > Metazoa > Mollusca > Bivalvia > Mytilida > Mytilidae > Mytilus > Mytilus coruscus. The sequence continues at coordinate 65,722,519 of CM029607.1, forward strand.
TATATCAGTTGTCACAGTAATGATAATCGAATTAGTTATGACGAAAACGTATTAACCAAGAGAATTAGGAACTACTTCTTTGTGAGTTGAATACATTTTTCTCTGATTTATCATCGGTCAAAGCCGTAACTTATTTACCGGATTTGCAATAACATAAGCAATACGACGGGTGCCACATGTGGAGCAGGATCTGCTTACCCTTCCGGAGCACCTGAGATCACCCCCAGTTTTTGGTGGGGTTCGTGTTGCTTAGTCTTTAGTTTTCTATGCTGTCTCTTCTGTACTATTATTTGTCTGTTTGTCTTTTTATTTTTAGTCATGGCGTTGTCAGTTTATTTTCAATTGATGAGTTTGACTGTCCCTCTGGTATCTTTCGTCCCTCTTTTATAAGAAAACTAATGAGTTCCATACACCAAGAAAGAATGTAGACTTCTGAATAACGTTCTGTGTGTTCTTTATATATTTTCACATTGACGTAAACAAATCAACAATAGAAGTGCACTTTGAAAGTCTTTTTTTCTTTCATTTTTCATTCATCGGCAATTAAGCTATAGTCATTTTCATAGGTCTCAAACTATAATAACTTGTGAGTAAAACCGTTATCAACTGATTTTACAGTTCATTCTTATGTTGTTCTGTAACACCCCTTTCCAAGGTTAGGAGGTGGGTTGAGCGCTCGTAAACATTTTTATTCTAACCACATTATATGGGTGTCTGTCTGAAGTCAGGAGCCTGTAATTCAGTGGTTGTCTATCAAATTTGTTATTGCTTTGTACATAAATCAGGGCATTTGTTTTTTCTTCGTTTTACATTTTGTCATGTCAAGGCTTACTATACAGTATGTGTGTCGCTCATTGCTGAATGCTTTACGGTTACTATAACTAAATCTACTGAATTAGTTTTCGGTGGATAGATTTCTCATCTTCCTATTATAATATGTTTTATTACTTTATATTCTTTATTAATTAGATTCCAATGTTTTAGCAGATGTTTTGAAATTGAATACGATTACGACCTTTCCGGAGCACCTAAGATCACTTTCGATTTTTTTCTTTTTGTGGAGTTCGTGTTGCTCAGTCTTTAGTTTTCTAAGTTGTGTTTTGTGGACTCTTGTTTGTCTTTAGGTTCTTTTTCGTTTTTTTGCCATGACGTTAACAGTTTGCCTTCGACTTATGAGTTTGCATGTCCCTTTGGTATCTTCCATCTCTCTTTTGTAGAGTTTGAGTTTGAATTAGAAAATGTCTACTAGTGGAACAAGTACTCAGAAACCATTATATCATTTGTGCAAGAAAGACAGACAAAACCAGAACTAAAACAACGACAAAGAAGACAAAACCAGAACTAAAACAACAACAAAGAAGACAAAACCAGAACTAAAACAACGACAAAGAAGACAAAACCAGAACTAAAACAACGACAAAGAAGACAAAACCAGAACTAAAACAACGACAAAGAAGACAAAACCAGAACTAAAACAACAACACAGAAGACAAAACCAGAACTAAAACAACGACAAAGAAGACAAAACCAGAACTAAAACAACGACAAAGAAGACAAAACCAGAACTAAAACAACGACAAAGAAGACAAAACCAGAACTAAAACAACGACAAAGAAGACAAAACCAGAACTAAAACAACAACACAGAAGACAAAACCAGAACTAAAACAACAACAAAGAAGACAAAACCAGAACTAAAACAACGACAAAGAAGACAAAACCAGAACTAAAACAACGACAAAGAAGACAAAACTAGAACTAAAACAACAACAAAGAAGACAAAACCAGAACTAAAACAATAACACAGAAGACAAAACCAGGACTAAAACAACGACAAAGAAGACAAAACCAGAACTAAAACAACAACAAAGAAGACAAAACCAGAACTAAAACAACGACAAAGAAGACAAAACCAGAACTAAAACAACAACAAAGAAGACAAAACGACAAACAACGGTCAGCAAAACACAATCATTATGAATCAACACCCGAACATGACAGAGAAAAGGTCGGGATGAACTGAAGAGCCCCGGGAAGGCCAGCAGTTCCTCTTATACAAGTGACACCCGTTGTCTTGCTTAGAGGTAATTTAAAAGAAATTTTAGTCAAAGTTTATCTAAAAACTTATTGGAAAATGTTTTATTTCTACCTCATGACATTGATTACCATAATATATTAGTACATTGCGAACCCTTAAACACGATCGAATGTGAAAGTTAACAATGAATATACGATACGTTTTTTTTTTTTTATTATTATTATTTTAAGTCACGCTCTAGCTGTTCACCTAGATTTCTCACTGAAATCCCTGCTTTTTTCATCTAATGAAATATTTCATTTTATTGCATATAAAGAAATCTACGGAAGCGTCTTAGTTCCACACGAACTTTTTTTTTTTTAATATTTCTACCTATTTTTGACGCAAACTTTTGTGATATAATGCAAACCTTTGTTAGAAAATGCAAAAGTTTTAGAGATAACGTTATATCTCGCACAAATTTGCGTTATGTTTGCGTTTTGGCGCAAATGTTTGCGTTGCGTTATCTCGCAAAAGTCTGCGATATAACGCAAACAAAGGAAGAAATAAAAATAAAAGTTTGTATGGCGCTAATACTGACGCTTCTTTAGAAGTCTACACATACGTAAGTTGTAAGTGATTCTGTATATAACATAACTATCAGATTATCAAAAGTTCGGAAAACCTAACGAAAACAAATAAATTAAGCGGAAAAAATCCAAACCAAATAACAAAATGTACTTCTGTAGAATGTTGCATGTGTAATCATGAAAGAAATTTGTAAAATAAAAAAGGCATAACTTCTCCAACAGTGGTACTAAACCCCCAAAAGGGGAGCGTAGCTATAAATCGACTCCCCGAAATTCCGACAGTGGAGTAGTCCGACAGACCGATAGTCCGAAAGTCCGATAATCCGACAGTCCGTTAATCCGACAGTCCGATGGTCCGACACGAAGCCGTGTTGCTGCAAAGGATATGGATCTCGTCTTCATATAAGCTTATTAGCATACTGCCGAAACGCCAGCAGTGTTTAAAATTAAAAAAAAACTGGAAAGCGTTAAAATGGTATAAAAATTAAATCCTATACCATTTGAAAAATTAGGGAGCTACCGTTTGATATTTTTTTTTTTTTGGAGGGGGGGGGTAGGATGGAATTTGAAAAAAAGGCAGGAAAGGAGTTTTGAGTTTAAAAAAAAGTCAGGATAAGCAACTTGGCAACAAAAAAAGGCAGAATTACAAGTTATGTAAAAAAAAAAGTCAGGATAAACCAATAAAAAAGGCAGGACCGAATAGAGTGAAAAATAAAAAGGCAGGACAGATATTACAACTAGAAAAAATACAGGACAAAATTTTTCATCCTAGCCTAAACCTCCATAAAAATCAAATGGTACCTTAATATATTCATCATGTCGATGTTGAGAACGAGAATGTCTGTTTACATACATTTTGTACATGCGCATGCACGTGCATGTATAACGTATAATGTGGTTGAATGTGATATGTCGCATGTATTAGATGTATTCTTCTCATATCTGAGGGGCGTTCGACCCAAAGATTTGAAACGACTACATCGGATTGAACTACATAGAAGCAATAAATATTTTTTTTATCTCTTCTCTTGTTCTTAAAAGGGCAATAAGTTTTGATAAAATAGGAATAGTGTCATTATCTCCAATTTTTTGAAGATGCAATAACACTTTCAGAAGATGTTTCATATTTCATGATTTGAAATGAAATCTTAATAAATTGCGTCAATTTTTTGTCATCAAAATAATACCTTATCACTGCTTTTGCATGGCAATATAAATCGCTGTACTTCCAATAGAAAAAATATAAAATAATAGCAATTCTCTAACCAAAACATGATTTACTCAACACAAAAAACGTTTTCAGAATGTCAATTTATTGTTTCATAAAGAAACAAAACCAAACGTGTAGGGTGCGAACGGACTTTTTGGTGCGAACGTGTAGGGTGCGAAAGTTCATCCGGTTCGTATTGGATCAGTGCGGCCCTGTACAAGACGTCATACTGACTGATTTGATAATTTTCTGTGTGAAAAATATATCAATTTACAAACGTTCCATGTCTATATAGGCATATATTTCAGAGACAAGTAACCGCGCGTCGGACTATCGAGCTGTCGGATTATAGGACTGTCGGACTATCAGGCTGTCGGATTATAGGACTGTCGGACTACAGGACTGTCGGATTATGGGACTATTGGATTATAGTTCTGAAATAAGTGGCTGTTTCTCATTAGAGCTACTTGTGCTCTCCCCCCTGGGGAATCAAAGCAATGACTCGCGCTGGACTTCCACTTCCATCTTCAATTTTCATAGCTCCTATTGAAATTATAGTCCCACTGGCCGGTATTCTGTCCAAATAACCTACGTTTTCCAAACCGCATATGTTTTCAGAACTGATCAAAACATGAACAGGAAATTTTCTACTCTGTCCGTAATCCAAAGATGGGGAGTCTACACCAAGTACGTGAATGGTGCGGTGCGCCACCATCCAGGCGACCGTGTCTTCGTGCCAAGATGGAAAGTGAAAAGTCTTTGTATCAATCGGATCTTCTGTGTTGAAAACACGTTTCTTATCAGGATACCTTTCAAACCAACCGGAATTCATAATAACTATAGCGCCATTAGGTATACGCCCATTATTCTCTTCCCATTTTTCTATATCAGCTACAGTTACCCGATAGTCGGGATCAATTTTGACATTGTCTTTTACATCAATTATGACTCCTGGTCCAACTAGGTGGTCAATAGGTATTTGATGTGTAGTCCATGAATATTGGTTGAAATGAACAGGTGCGTCCAGATGGGTTCCAAGATGCTCTGTTGTTTTAAGTGTATAGGCAGCTAACCTGGAAAATATTGTCAGGATTTAATTCATGTTTACTCTCAAATTTGATATGATTATAGATACTCTCAAATTTGTTATGATTATAGATTATAAATACACCATTGATTGAAGACAATTATTTGATCGATAGTTGATTGTAGATTGCTGACGTCCGTGTCTGGACAAAGATCACGGACAATGTCCTTTACAATGGTTAACTAATTGCAAATTGTTCGTTTGAAAACTAGAGGCTCTAATGACCCTGTTTCGCTCACCTGCATCTTCAACAATGGCCACTTTTTTGTAAAAATCGTCATTTAAGGGGAATAACTCTATTGTGAGTTAACTGACAAATTCAGGCATGTTAGCTTATTTCTAGATTTTATCCTTCTGATAATTTTTCCTGTTAAAATGTTTCTATTTATCTATAATAGTTTTCAAGATAACAGGCAAAAAAATGGTAAAATTTATCAATAAAGGGCAACAACCACAATAACGAGTCGACTGAAGATTTCGGCCATTATGGCTTAATTATAGATCTTGTCTTGCTTATCATTTTGCTTTAAAAGTGTCTTTCTATCTATTTTGGCAAATTTGCAAAAAATGGGAAAAATTGTCATTAAAAGGCAATAACTTCAGTAAGGAGTCAACTAACGATTTCGATCATGTTTGACTTATTTGTAGATCTTGTCATTTTACAATTTTTATCTATCTATTATAGTTTATAAGATAATAGGCAAACATGAAAATAATTCGGAAAAGTCGTCACTAAAGGGCAATAACTTCAATAAGATGTTGACAGGCGATTTCGATCATGCTGACTTATTTGTAGATCTTGTCACGTTGATCATTTTTGCTATTTTAAGTTTCTTTCTATCTAATACATTTCTCGAGATGATAGGTAGAAATGAAGAAATAAAATGGTAAACTTCGTCGTTTAAGGGCAATAACTCCTATAAGAAGTCGTCTGACAGTTTAATGTCAAAAGACATTATGTAGATATCATCATCTTTGTTCTCCATCAGATTTTCTATATCTATATCGATTTTCAAGACAATAGACGAAAATTCCATTTTTAGCCATGTCGGCAGGCGGGTTCATCGGACACATCTTTTAAACAAGGTACCCTTTTGATGATTGTGGCCAAGTTGGTTAAATTTGGCCAAGTAGTTTCAGAGGAGATGATCTATGTAAAGTTAACGGACAACAACAGACGACGGACGCCAAGTGATGACAAAAGCCAACACTGACCCTTTGGGCTAGGTGGGCTAAAAATGGATTACATTTATATATTTTATAATTGATTTACAACAACTTCAATGGAAGGACAGAAGCTTGCATTTGTATGGAGTTCTTCGGGAAAGTTCGAACGACGGCATTGCTTCGGAAGTTGTGATTCATCCATATACGTTGCAGAACAATGATACTACTGACTCGAATACGTAAATTGTTATCCGGTAGATAGTTGTGTCATTGGCAATCATACCCTTTCTCCTTATTTTTATAAGGACTCCGAAATCAGAAACTCGTGGAAAGGGGGTCATTATAGTTATATTTTTACTAGCTAGGCGTTCTTTAACTTCCAGAAGTGTATATAAGCTGCTTGTATCTTGTGATAATAATAAATAATTCAAATTGTCTTTGCTATCTTCAATAATTAACGTAATTGGCAATTTCATGCATAGCTTTCTTTTAGGATATTCGACGAGAAGCTCCGATGAGAAAAATATGTTTTAGAATTTGAGAAAGAGACTGACATTTTTCAGAAACTCGTATTAGTATTTTTTTGTTATATACAATGCAAATATAGGAAGACAATACCTCCAAGTCTGTTGCTTTATAAACATATGTGTTCGCATTTGCGTTCTGTACTTCATTCCCTGACTCTTTCGAACATTTAGCCTAAGTGAAAGTTTCTGGTAAATATTGAATTAACTCACCATAAATCGTCTCCATATTTTCCTCTCTGACTATAAATTAACTCATATCCCGTATGTGTTGGCCAGTAAATAGAGTCGTTTCCATGAATATGTGTCAGGTCCACAACTTTGTAGTCAAAGCAATGCCCACTATATAGTAGCATAGTAAACGTTGCTAGGATGAACATCGCCATTACAGTTTATACTAACTCTGCAACAGCATCTGTTTTAACCAAATTATCGCGAGAAGTTACCGTCTGTGTCATGAAAAGTAGGTGAGAGCTATCTTAGTATTATAGATAATCACTGTCTATATGAACAAAGGGAATTTGTTAAGCTTACTTGGACCATAAAGCTACGAGAGCTATATTCATCACTTGCATCAGTCAGCCGTTTTAACAGGTACCACTGAAATTCTGTTTAAGAATTCCTCATTTGGATACGATCGGATGAAAGCTTGACCGCCTGGGGAAATATTTGTTTCTTTTGGCAAAATTATAAAAAAAAATTTTACACTTCGAAACCTGGAAGGAAAAATGTATTCAGTCTTTAGGAGATTGTTGATTTGAACCCTTTACGAAGTAAACGATCATATTCGTATTCGATTCATTTCATTGATCGATTTAAACGCAGGCGCCATTTGCATTACATAGCTTTCATTTAAACCGTACAGAAAGTCAAATTTAAGATTTCATCTATTTATCTATTTGACCAAATTTAATTCAACTTTTTACGAATGATGTATATATGGAAGTTCCTATAGAGTCATATGAAACGAGTTTCTTGAAATTTTAATGTTATCGAAATTATTGAACCAATGCATGCATATATATATACTAAACTAAGTCTTACATGCACTTTTTTTATATATTATTACACATCTATAACGTATTATCGACAAATAATACTTCATTCATTGTTGAAGCAAGCTAAATAGCTTTCGAGTTTGTTGCCGAAGTTTACCGGATCGTGACATTGATAAACAATAAAAACAGAGCACGTGGAAAACGTGACAGATAAGTGAATTGAAAGAGCCATGACATTCTTTTTTATATTTTCCATGCGTTCCCATTTGTAAAATAAACTTTTCCTTAACAGTTGTTAAATGATTTGTTGTATTAAATTTGTTCTTTCAGAATCTGTCATTACTATTTATCTTCAAGACCACGTTTGTTTACATTCTTTCATCACAGTTTTTCCCTCGCAATTACGCTGTGCGGTGGCCGAAGTTATAACGAGAGGTCCCGTAGTTAAGGTCACTGCATACGGGAAAATATCGGTGAATTAGTGTCTGGAAGTCAATAATTCAATATCGATACATTTATGAAGATTTTGATAATGTAAAGGATTTTCTTTTACAAGAAAGTTCATGTTCACTTCTTTTAGAGTAAAACTTAGCCGTTCAAGTATATAAAACATATTCAACTTTTTTTTCTAAATTTGAAGTTTCATATGATTTTAAAATCGTCCCCATTTTGTTACGACCTGGTGAAAATCCTTTTTCGGTTTCGCCAAAGTTATAAAATCTTGTATTTACTGTTGATCGGATTGAAATAATGAAAAAAAACCCGAAGTTTCTTAGAAAATGTTATCCATCATCTACATAATTAAGCCACATGCTTTTTTAACGTACATACATAAGTCAATATAATGTATAAAATCCAGGTGAGCAGTTACAGTCTCCTTGGGGCCTCTAGTTTACAGTAATTTATTAGTGTGTTTTCAAGGATAAGATCACTTAACTACGTTTTGCTGGTATAAACATTTGCAACCCTGACACTGAAGAACTATCATTAAACATTAAGATGAAGGTTTCTATAAATAAAACATGTGATTTAATGAAGAGAGATTCCTCCACATATTCAAGAAGTAACGATATCAGTTGTGATGACAATGAAATATATCATTGAAGATTTCTTTTCCGAATGTTTATCAAAAAGTGTATTTATATAAATGTAATCATCTTGAGGAAATATTGAGAAATTTTAAAATCAAACTATAACTCAATGGTGCTAATAATTGCAGTTGAAAGTTTTTTTTATTTAAAATGATTTATATTAAAACTTTCGTGAAGGGTTCCGTGGAACTCTGTGCCTCGACTGCTATTGCTGATTTCAGAGTAAAAGTGTATTGTAGACTGCCTAAAACCAAGTCCAATTATCAGTGAAATAAGGGGGGGGGGGGGGTCTTCAGATACAACTTCTTAATCTAGAATCTGCTTCTGACAATGTTTAAAACATTCCTTAAAATTGATATCTAACAATCTGCTCCCAGATAGTAGTTAAAAAAGAGGCGAAATATACAAAAGGTACATTCAAACTCATAAATCGAAAATATACTGACAACGCCATGGCAAAATAAAGAAAAAAAGAGAAAGACCAAAAGACAGACAACAGTACACAAAACTAAAGACTACGCAAAACGAACTGCAACAGGAACTGCAAAAAATCTATTAGTAAAATACTGAAAAGTAGGGAAAAATATATTTTCAGACGTTTGCTTTAGACACTTCTAAAAAGAAATAAAAACTCCTGCTAAAATTTCATAAAATTCTAAAAATAATTGACAAATTTATGGATATATTTAAAAAAAAACTTCAACCCAAACTGTTTCGTCATGTAAACTGCAATAACCTAAGACAATTTATCTGTAAGATACAGAAAATTAAAAAAATCGAACTTTTGCACGTCGAGCGAACCGAAACAAATTTTGGACGACTCTATATATCGTAAAAAAACAACATGATATTTTTTAATTTTTTGCCAATCAAAGGAGGGGCGTTCGCCCTCTTTTCTCACCCCCGGATCCGCCACTGATTGATGTCTAAAAACTGGATACCGTTTTTTTAATTATAAAAACAATTCTGCCCAAGTTTCATAAAGTTTCACGAAGGATTGACAAGTTCGTGATGTTTAAAAAAAAACTTTAACCACAGACTGACCATAAATGTTGCCGACACCGAAGATGACGGAATATATGATCGCTTTGTCTTGCTTTCGTGAGCTATGAAAGTCCTAAAAATAAAAATTAATTCAATTATAAACGAAAACCAATTATGTCAGACAGCAAGCAATGGCATCTACTGGATTACAGGCTCCTGACTTTGGACAGGCGCATAATAATGTAGACAGCAAGCAATAACATCTACTGGATTACAGGCTCCTGACTTTGGACAGGCGCATAATTATGTAGACAGCAAGCAATGACATCTACTGGATTACAGGTTCCTGACTATGGACAGGCGCATAATTATGTAGACAGCAAGCAATGACATCTACTGGATTACAGGCTTCTGACTTTTGATAGGCGCATAATCATGTAGACAGCAAGCAATGACATCTACTGGATTACAGGTTCCTGACTTTGGACAGGCGCATAATTATGTAGACAGCAAGCAATGACATCTTCTGGATTATAGGTTCCTAACTTTGGACAGGCGCATAATTATGTAGAAGCAGCAAAATTATATATACTGGATTACAGTGACAATACAATAATATTCTGAAATGTTATGTTGTGGGCTGTAAAGAAGTGGAAACACACGCATTTTTGTGAAATTTTCACTTTTTATACTACAGAAAGAAATATAGACACATTGCATAATATTCATCTGTTAGGTGCAAATTGAAGGCTGCATGTTGCTAATAATATGTGGATTTGACAAGGACATTCGTTACCATGTCACTATGGTGCAATGTTAGCAAGTAAGGCATCCCAGAAACTGACTGTTTGGTAATTGGCTTGAAGTCAAGGTCACCTTCAGATGTAGAATTGCATTGTTTGCATGTTTTTATCTATCTAGTAGGTCTATCAGTTCTTTCAAAAATAAACATAATACATAAAATTGAAATTAATTGTCATTTATAAAACCTAATAGATTCTAGCAAATTATAATAAAAAATCCTTGTTTTTTTCAAAACGACGAATTTACATATTTTTATGCGTAAATAAATTTAAACTGAAATAAACCTCGTTTTAGTTTCTCGACGATCAAGAACTAAAAATAGATTAAAAAAAACTATAAAATAATTATTTTATGGATTTTAACAGACTTTACAATTAGCAATTATCACTGACTAATCCAAATTTGTACTTTTGTTGAAAGTATGACTTTTCACACCACTTTTAATTTTAAGCCATATATGTGGTCCTGGGATTAGCTAGTGTTTGATTTTCAGTTACTTAACATTGATGTTTTTTACCAATATCTTTTTTTTTTTAATATTGGAATTTGGTTTTTATTCATGACGTTATAATTATACACACAATTTTTTTCCTTCAAAAATTGATTTATTTTATTTCATATTCATATTGCATAAACACGTTATCGTCCAGAATATGAATGTAATATTTGCTGCATGACGTTAAGGATTCGTCAATCAATCAAACAATCCATAACTCTAAGGAAGACTTCTTCTTTTCTCTAAATCAGAATTAGGATGACAGTATTTTAACATCAACGAATGTTTGAAATAAAAAATAAAACAATTATGGTGTCTAATATTAAATAAGGACACAGAGAAGGAATATGTTTATTTTCCAATAAATGGGCTCATATGGATCATGATACAATAGCAGACATCAGTTTAAACAAACGCATATAAATATCTGAATGGTATAGCAATATTATATTTCCCACAGAACGTAACGCAAAGTAATCCTTCACTATTTTATGATATATTAGGAGTGAGAGATTAGCATTTTAATTTACTGCTGGACGGGGAAAATACCAGGTAACTATATTTCTATAGCCTGGCCAACCCTTAGGGTTATAAATTGAAAAGATAAAAAGACTCATATTGGGTTTCTCAGAATGGAATATTTTTCAGTATGAGTGTAAAATATGTTGCAGTTTTTCATTTTGGTGTTATCAGCTCTTCAACGTTTGTTTTATGTTTTTGAACTTCAACTATTTAAGCCTCGGGCATCACTGAGGAGACATTCATTGTCAAAATGCGCATTTGGTGCAGTAAAATTGGTATCGTTAATTTTATTTCCAACTTCGATGGTGAATCATTTAATAACTTTTATATTTTTCATTCTGTTATCTCTCTTTGATCCTGTAACAAATGATTTCTACTAACTACTGAATTGGAATATATACATGTAAATGAGTTTATCTTTAGAAAGTCCTTGAGTTCTTTCTTTATAAAAAATCACGGTATCACAGCTTCGAATGTATACTTATGCGCAGTCTTCATTTCAAATGCAATCAATATGAAGTATGTAAAACTGGAGTGAAACATTTTTTCACTCACGCAAAGTCAATAACGGTATTATTAACATAACACTCCAATTAAACATCTACACAAATAGATCGTACTCTCGTTCACTGGTACTAAATAAATGAAAGAATTTATTTATGTGATTATAGATTTTTGGTATACATCAACGAAACAAATGCCAAACGACACATAAACAATCACCAAAGAAAAAAAGAAATCTATGAAGAAATGTGTGCATGTCCTGGGGTCAAGGGTCAAGGTTCTTATAGACATATTTATTCCATCTGGCTTCATTACGTTATTTTTTTATGTTTAAATTTTCATATACATATGTATTAATATCTTCATGTTCAGGAGGTTCATATCTCTTCCCAGAGAAATAGAAAAAAAAATAATTTGTGTAATATGTTTTGCTTCCTGTGATAACTAATGTAAAAATAAAGAGAAAAAAATGAGGAAAGATGAAAAAAAGTAAATTTATATGAGAAAAGAACGAGCTGTTTAATTTACTTTTTGATTTATGTTTGCTTGTTTTCCCCCTATTCCAGCCAAAGTCAATCAGGCATAAAATATACATGCAGGAATCGGAGACTGAACAGAACGCTGTACGATTTACCTGGGCGACATCAAAGCAGATTGAAAATCGAAAGGAAAATCGAACCGTGTAAACGCACATTTACTGTAAAAAAAAAGTATGACCAATAGTGCAGTCTCAATATTATTATTATCTTTCATCAGATGTTCAATTAATTTTCTTAACATGTTTACAATTAATTTGTCATTTTTGTTGATTTAGGTCAGGATATCTATACTATTAAATGCGAAGACATCATTTTGTGTGTCGCTTCTCTTCCATCCACAATAAATTAATCATAATGCCTCTGTGTCCTATAGGTACCATGCATAGTTGCATTTGTCATCCTCGCGTATGATTATTCCGTTTGGGTTATTTTGGGAGGAAAACGAAAATAAAGGCGTCCAGATATTGTTTCCATCATCGAACGGACTTTTAAGTCATTAACAAGACTTCCGTTTAGTAGATAGATATAAGAAGATGTGGTATGAGTGCCAATGAGACAACTCTCCATCCAAGTCAAAATTTATAAAAGTAAACCATTATAGGTCAAAGTACGGTCTTCAACACGGAGCCTTGGCTCACACCAAACAGTCCCGGACTGTTTGAAATTACACATTACACAACTCTTAATTCCTAACTTGATTACATACAGTGTTTTGGGTACCTGAGCTACAGGAACCGGTATCAAACATTCCTTCGGTCCCTGAAAGTGATAAAAAGTCCGATTTCTTGGGACCCCTGGAACCGGTTTACAATCATGTTTTATTTAAGAAATAATTCATGCAAGCCATAGATTTGTTGAAAATTTTCACATTGCCTCGGTCGTTATATTGGAATTTTATCCCGAGCGTAAGCAAGGGATAAAATAAACGAATATAACGACCCAGGCCATGTGAAAATGAAAACAAATCTATGGATATAGTAAAGTTTCCTACTGAAATCATTAATGTCTGACGCCATTTCAGTAAAATATGAAGTTTTTGTGCACAAATCGCATTGTGACGTCGTCGATTTATAGTGGTTGTGGTTTATTGAGTATTTTATTATGGCTCTACGAGCGTAACTTGATTACATACATGTTTTGGGTACCTGAGCTACAGGAACCGGTATCAAACATTCCTTCGGTCCCTGGTAGCGATAAAAATACAATTTCTTCGGACCCCTGGAACCGGTACATTATCATGTTTTATTTAAGAAATAATTCATGCAAGCCATAGATTTTGAAAATTTTCACATGACCTGGGTCATTATATTGGAATTTTAATGTTTTAGGTACCTGAGCTACAGGAACTGGTATCAAACATTCCTTCGGTCCCTGGAAACGATAAAAATACAATTTCTTGGGACCCCTGGAACCGGTACATATTCATGTTTTATTTAAGAAATAATTCATGCAAGCCATAGATTTTGAAAATTTTCACATGGCCTGGGTCGTTATATTGGAATTTTAATGTTTTGGGTACCTGCGCTACAGGAACCGGTATCAAACAGTCCTTCGATCCCTGGAAGCGATAAAAATCCGATTTCTTGGGACCACTGGAACCGGTATATAATCATGTTTTATTTAAGAAATAATTCATGGAAGCCATAGATTTGTTGAAAATTTTCACATGGCCTGGGTCGTTATATTGGAATTTTATCCCGAGCGTAGGCAAGGGATAAAATTAACGAATATATCGACCCAAGCCATGTGAAAATGAAAACAAATCCATGGAATGCATGAATTATTTTGATTCTAATATGGTGAAGTTTTCCACTGAAAACTCTGACGCCATTTCAGTAAAATATGGTGTTTTTGTGCACAAATCGCATTGTGACGTCGTCGATTTAAAGTGGTTGTGGTGTATTGAGTATTTTATTATGGCTCTATTCATATGACGTATTAAGCACCCCCTATTAGAATTAATTTGCTTTCTTAAAAGACAACACCTTATTAAGTCTGACGACATTTCCAGATTTCAGTAAAATTTGACGGTTTTGTGCACAAATCGCATTGTTTATTGAGTATTTTATTATGGCTCTATTCATAATTCCAATCTTATTTGCAATTATCACATTACAATCTGATTTCATTAGTGGAATCCGTTTCGAGTGACTGAAATTGAAAAGGTTAACATATCGATTATTCTGTCTTCTGCACAACGAAACAAAAAGCATGGTGACAAAGCAACTAGCCTCCTAAAAATTGCGCGTTCATGTTACTACAAATAGTTGACCTTTACGTTGACATTCTTTAGATTTACATCCAATGGTGAAAAATTCAAAATGTTATATTGACATCAGTTCATGTTTAAGATACTTTTGATACCTTTCCTGAAATTCTCCAGTCATAAAATCTTTTACAAAACATTCATCCTACAACAGTTTACATACTTTCAACGACGCTCTAAATGCCCGCGATTTCGCGGGTGTGTTCTAGTGTACATGTATGTTAGCAACATTTTTGTTCGAATTTCAACTATATATTATGTGAAGGTGTAGACTGTTTAATCTAAAATGCTCATTATTCCTATCGAGTTGCCTTAGTCGACTTACGTACATGTATAGGTAAGAAGACACCACTATCATATGTATGTATTTTTCTAGCGAGAAGTTAGTTCTTCCATGCGTATATATAGATTTGGGATTCTATGGCGACATCTGTTAACGAAGCATCCAGTATCTAGCTAAAGTACGTGCATTGAGATTTCTCGGTTAGTCAAAATACTGGCGCATTGCCTCTTCTTCTACTTGGATGATAATCACCAAGGTCATTATGTAATCATTTAGTTTGAACTGTCGCGTTGTATAGTGAGCACTGGGGGTCTCAACATGGGATTTTGGGTACAGTTGTGCAGCTGGGATTTAAAAAACACCCCCATTCATATATTGAATAATTGTGAAATCCCTACCTATACATATATTTCACATAACCCATTCATATATATTTATCAAATAGTATTTATATGTGTCAATAAGTTTCAGCAGATGTGGAAATTTAATGACAAAGAGTGGGAAATTCAGTGAAGATCGTTGAACAACAAAATGAACAAAATTATGACCTATTGATATATCACAATTGGTCAATTACTACCTATTGATATATTTCCTCGGTACAATTGCACCCCATTGATATATTTGACGTATCAAAAAAAGGGACCCATTCCAGCGGCACATATGTATATACCATCATATAGGAAGAGACCTCCCTCCCCCCGTGATAGTGAGTTTATACATGTGTATACGAAACAAATGTAATTAGTTCAAATGAATGCATGAAATTAGTCACAGAAACAAAAGATAGTTACGAACTGTACTTAATTAAGTTGTTTACTTCTTGTGTGTGGAAAGTGGAGACTTTCAAGAGGAAGTTTTGACATTATTTTAGGATAATGCACGAAATACATGTAAATTCGCAGTGATAACCTATATTGAATGACAAAATGGTGTACGTAGATAATCATGCCCTTGAAGTGACCTCTGTATTTTGAATTTGGATTTCATATAAATAAGTAGAAGAATATGATGTCGTCAGTAGTTGTATTTATATCAGTTGTCACAATAATGATAATCGAATTAGTTATGACGAAAACGTATTAACCAAGAGAATTAGGAACTAATTCTTTGTGAGTTGAATACATTTTTCTCTCATTTATCATCGGTCAAAGCCATAACTTATAAGAAAACTAATGTGTTCCATACACCAAGAAAGAATGTAGACTTCTGAATACCGTTTTGTGTGTTCTTGATATATTTTCACATTGACGTAAACAAAGCAACAATAGAAGTGCACGTTGAAGGTTTTTTTTCTTTCATTTTTCATTCATCAGCAATTAAGCTATAGTCATTTTCATCGGTCTCAAACTATAATAACTTGTGAGTAAAACCGTTATCAACTGATTTTACAGTTCATTCTTATGTTGTTCTGTAACACCCCTTTCCAAGGTTAGGAGGTGGGTTGAGCGCTCGTAAACATTTTTATTCTAACCACATTGTATGGGTGTCTGTCTGAAGGCAGGAGCCTGTACTTCAGTGGTTGTCTATCAAATTTGTTATTGCTTTGTACATAAATCAGGCCATTTGTTTTCTCTTTTCAATCGTTTTACATTTTGTCATGTCAAAGCTTACTATACAGTATGGGTGTCGCTCATTGCTGAAGGCTTTACGGTTACTATAGTTGCTTAAATCTACTGAACTAGTTTTCGGTGGATAGTTTTCTCATCTTCCTATTATAATACGTGCTATTATTATTTATTTTTTATTAATTAGATTCCAATGTTTTACCAGATGTTTTGAAATTGAATACGATTACGACCTTTCCGGAGCACTTAAGATCACTTCCGATTTTTTTCTTTTTGTGGAGTTCGTGTTGCTCAGTCTTTAGTTTTCTAAGTTGTGTTTTGTGGACTTTTGTTTGTCTTTAGGTTCTTTTTCTTTTTTTTTTTGCCATGACCTTAACAGTTTGCCTTCGACTTATGAGTTTGCATGTCCCTTTGGTATCTTCCATCTCTCTTTTGTAGAGTTCGAGTTAGAATTAGAAAAGGTTGCTAGTGCAACAAGTACTCAAAAACAATTATATCATTAATTTTGTGCAAAAAAAAAGACAGACAAAGGACCAGAACTAAAACAACAACAAAGACAGACAAAAGACCAGAACTAAACAACAAGAAAGAAGACAAAACGACAAAAAACAGTCGGCAAAACACAATCATTATAAATCAACACCCGAACATGAAAGAGAAAAGGTCGGGATGCACTAAAGAGCCCCGGGAAGGCCAGCAGTTCCTCCTATACAAGTGACACCCGTTGTCTTCCTTAGAGTAAATTTAAAAGAAATTTTAGTCACCTTATTGGAAAATGTTTCATTTCTACCTCATGATATTAATTACCAAATTCATAATATATTAGTACATTGCTAACCCTTAAACACGATCGAATGTGAAAGTTAACAATGAATATACGATACGTTTTTTTTTTTTTATTATTATTTCAAGTCACGCTCTAGCTGTTCACTAAGATTTCTCATTGAACTCGATCCCTGCTTTTTTTCATTTAATGAAATATTTGATTGTATTGCATATAAAGAAATCTACGGAAGCGTCTTAGTTCCACACGAACTTTTTTTTTAATATTTTTGTCTATTTTTGACGCAAACCTTTATGTTATAATGCAAACCTTTGCTAGAAAATGCAAACGTTTAAGAGATAACGTTATAATCTCGCAAATGTTTGCATTATCTTGCAAATGTGTTCCTTATAATGCAAAGGTTTGCGGTATCTCGTACAGGTTTGCGTTATCTCGCATACATTTGCGTTATGTTTACGTTTTGGCGCAAATATTTGCGTTGCGTTATCTCACAAAAGTCTGCGTTATAACGCAAACATAGGAAGAAATAAAAAAAAAAGTTTGTATGGCGCTAATACTGACGCTTCTGTAGAAGTCCACACATACGTTTTCAAAATAAATTAAAGTTGTAAGTGATTCTGTATATAACATAACTATCAGATTATCAAAAGTTGGGAAAACCCAATGAAAACAAATATATTAAGCGGAAAAAATCCAAACCAAAATATAAAATGCTTCGCTGAGCGCAGTCTGATACGACCGCAGAGGTCGAACCCTGAACAGTTGGGGCAGGTTTGGACACAATATTCAAGCTTGATACTGTCTGCATTTGGATAGTGATCAAATTTTTGACATAATATAGGTTTCTCACACGAAATAAATGTGGTCAAAGATCTTAAACATTTGAAATGGGACATTTAATTTACTTAGAATTGTCTGATATCCAGAATCTAACAACATGGTAGATTCAGCATATAAAAAAACACCAAAAATTTAATTTTAGTTGAAATCAAACAAAGTTTAATTTTGGACCCTTCAAACCTTAATATGGACTGATTTGAAAACACGGCCCAAAATAAAAAAAATCTAAATGCACAATAAGATTCAGCAAATCATACAGGCGCAATAATTCAGTTTTTGATGAAATCAAACAAAGTTTAAGTTTGGACCCTTTTGACATCAATGTAGAACAATTACAAAATGGGGCCCAAAATCAAAAATAGTAATACAAGGTTAGAACCCCCAAAAAATAAAGACTTTAAATTAGTCCCATTGAAATTGGTTAAAAGATTTGTATTTATTTTCAATTTAAGATTTCTTGCTATTGCATAATACTGTGTTATTGCCAATACTGTGCAATTGAAGATTTCTTGCTATTGCGCAATACTGTGCAATTGAAGGTTTCTTGATACTACGCAATACTTTGCTATTGCACAATACAATACTGTGCAATTGAAGATTTCTTAATATTGCACAATACTGTGCAATTGAAGATTTCTTGATATTGCACAATACTGTGCAATTGAAGATTTCTTGATATTGCACAATACTGTGCAATTGAAGATTTCTTGCTATTGCCCAATACTGTGCCATTGCACAATACTGTGCTATTGCGCAATACTGTGCAATTGAAGATTTCTTGCCATTGCGCAATACTGTGCAATTGAAGATTTCTTCTTGAAACTTCAAAAAATTTGAAATTTCAAAAATTTTTAAGAAAAAAAAATGAACCCCAAAAATAAACCAGAACCCCTTCCCCCCCAATTGTTTGTAACCCCCGACCTGGAGTAATTACCCCGAAACTCAATCACATCCTTCCCTTTGTGGTATGGAATCTTGTAGTACAATTTTAGAGAGATCCATACACTTAAAAACAAGTAATTATCTGGAAAGTAGAAAAATGCTTATTTTTGGCCCCTTGTTTGCCCCTAATTCCTGAACGTTTGAGACAATTACCCCCAAACTCAATCCCAGCTTTCCCCTTGTGATATGGAACCTTGTGGTACAATTTCAGATAGATCCATACACTTACACACAAGTTATTGTCCGAAACTACAAAAATGCCTGTTTTTTTGGCCCCTTTTTGGCCCCTAATTCCTAAACTGTTGGTACTATAACCCCAAAATCAATCCCAACCTTTCTTTTGTGATATTGAACCTTCTGTTAAAATCTCACAGAGATCCATTTACCTAAACTAAAGTTATTGTCCGGAAACCAAATGTGTCTTCGGACGACGACGATGACGCAGACGACGACGCCGACGACAACATCATAGCATTATATAAACGCAAAAAATTTTGCGGTCGTATAAAAATGTACTTTTGTAGAATGTTGCATGTCTAATCATGAAAGAAATTTGTAAAATAAAAGGGGCATAACTTCTCCAACAGTGATGCTAAACCCCCAAAGAACTATTTTATCCTGTATTACGTGACAGGTAAGTAGACAAGATTTTTGGTGTTGAACTTTACTGTGTTGTTTTGGCCTGTTGCTATTAAATTATGAAATCTATCCGGTATCGATACTATTTTTATAAAATTATCTGTACCAGGATATCAATATTATTGTGAATTCTATTATATCAATTCATTTTTAGGCTGTAATAAGAAAAATGAGAAGAGCAACATTGACAATAAATGTGCAATCATTTGTAAAAACAAATTTGGTACATACACAAATATATACTATTCATTATGACAAATGTACTTTTAAAAATCATTCAACATTCATAACAAGAAAAGACGGTTGCTTCAGCAATTAGTCAGCAGTAAGTTGTAGATGAAACACAACATACTAAGAATAATAAATGGCTGTTTCTCATTAGAGCTACTTGTGCTCTCCCCCTGGGGAATCAAAGCAATGACTCGAGCTGGACTTCCACTTCCATCTTCAGTTTTCATAGCTCCTATTGAAATTATAGTCCCACTGGCCGGTATTCTGTCCAAATAACCTACGTTTTCCAAACCGCATATGTTTTCAGAACTGATCAAAACATGAACAGGAAATTTTCTACTCTGTCCGTAATCCAAAGATGGGGAGTCTACACCAAGTACGTGAATGGTGCGGTGCGCCACCATCCAGGCGACCGTGTCTTCGTGCCAAGATGGAAAGTGAAAAGTCTTTGTATCAATCGGATCTTCTGTGTTGAAAACACGTTTCTTATCAGGATACCTTTCAAACCAACCGGAGTTCATAATAACTATAGCGCCATTAGGTATACGCCCATTATTCTCTTCCCATTTTTCTATATCAGCTACAGTTACCCGATAGTCGGGATCATTTTTGACATTGTCTTTAACATCAATTATGACTCCTGGTCCAACTAGGTGGTCAATAGGTATTTGATGTGTAGTCCACGAATATTGGTTGAAATGAACAGGTGCGTCCAGATGGGTTCCAAGATGCTCTGTTGTTTTAAGTGTATAGGCAGCCATCCTGGAAATATTGTCAGGATTTAATTCATGTTTACTCTCAAATTTGTTATGATTATAGATTATAAATATAGCATTTGATGGAAGACAATTATTTGATCGATAGTTGATTGTAGATTGCTGACGTCCGTGTCTGGACAAAGATCACGAACAATGTCCTTTACAATGGTCAACTAATTACAAATTGTTCGTTTGAAAACTAGAGGCTATAATGATCCTGTGTCGCTCACCTATATCTTGAACAATGGCCACATTTTAGTAAAAATCATCATTAAAGGGGAATTACTCTATTGTGAGTTAACTGACAAATTCAGGCAGGTTAGCTTATTTGTAGATTTTATCCTTCTGATAATTTTTCTTGTTAAAATGTTTCTATTTATCTATAATAGTTTTCAAGATAATACGGAAAAAATGGTAAAATTTATCTGTAAAGGGCAATTACTCCAATAACGTGTCGACTGAAGATTTCGGCCATTATGGCATATTTATAGATCTTGTCTTGCTTCTCATTTTTTCTTTAAAAGTGTCTATCTATCTATTATTGGCAAACATGTATAAAATGGGAAAAATTGTCATTAAAGGGCAATAACTTCAGTATGGAGTCAACTAACGATTTCGGTCATGTTTGATTTATTTGTAGAGGAGGGACGACAGCCTAGGTGCCGTGTGCAAAACTCTTCATGTCACGTGGTACGATTTCAGCTTCCGTTTGGAAATTTTAAATATTGTAAAAGATCGATTTGTACGTGTTTAAAATCAAATATATTCTACTGCATTCATGGAAAATTTAGCAGTTTTCACATAGAAAGATTTATTGATGATCGAAAATCACCTTTACATAAAAAATTTAATGGATTTTTTACTTCTTTTTGGTAAATTGTATCTTTGAAGATTATATTCCGTAATGGCGGGAATTTTTTTCGATGTCTATAAAAATACAAGGCACAAGTTTTTGTTAATATATCGTTAGTTCGCCAGTAGAAATCATTGGAATTTATAACAGTTAAAGAATATTGTTCATACAATCTAACACATAAAAGGTCTCCTTACGTCTCTATTCGTTGCTGCTTGGTACGACGCTCAAAACGACGATTTTTAAGTAAAATGTCCAAATATATTTGTCAAATACGTGAGTAAATACGTAACCCTTAGGCATAAAAACTACTTTTTTGTGCATTTTGATTAGATTCAAGATAAAATGAAAATGTTTCACCCGAAAAAAAAGCATGTAATAAAATAGCTTCTTTAAAAATGTGTATAATGCATGCGCATAGCTACGTTTACGTCAAAACGCCCGGGCGTGCACATAAATTCTGAAGAAAAAAATATTTTAACCCAAATAAATTAAAAGAACTGATTAAAAGCACACGAGCCTTGTAATTCTTTCTTCATTGACTTGTAATTGAAGATAAAAGATAAAGTGACGCAATTTGCTTTTTTATCAAATGGTATCATATTATTTTTTTAGCTACTTTTTGGTCATATAGTACTGCAACTGTTTCGGTTCTTATACACCCTCGGCTTTCAAATATTCGGCTCTGAGCGTTCCTGATGAAGGTAAATCCAGAAAAGCGCTTCATACGCATGAAATTAATAACGCGTTGTTTCATTTTTTACAGCACTGGGTCGATACCTCTCCTGGTGGACTTTCATTCCGCGAGGATATCATCAGCTCAGTAGTCAGTACTTCGGTACCGACATGATTTATAACGAATCTTCTTAAAATTGTCCCTTTATAAATTTTGAAATTATAAAAAACTAAGGTTTCAACTCCTTCAGGCAAGTTGACCTTAGATGAATTTGGTTGTTTTTAGGTGCTTTTTGGTCATATAGCTCTGCAAATGTTTCGGTTCTTATATATCCTAGGCTTTCAAATATTCGACTTTGGGCGTTCCTGGTGAAAGTAAATCCAAAAAAGCGCTTCGGACGCATAAAATTAATAACATGTTGTTTTCGTATTTTATATTATATATTTTCTGTAAAAGCCTGAATCTACTGTGAATTCTACTCAGTTTGCTATCGTTTAAAGCAATTCATTATCTGCTCATATACGATGTGGCTTGCATTTTTATTTTACAGTTCGATCAATATTTATCTTTATGTTACACCTGACCATCTTTGAAAATTAATTAGGACATGTGTCCATTAACGAAACTTGAGTGTAAAAAGGTGAGTAAATAAGATAAAGTAAAAAATCAATAGAATGACAACATTGAAATGGAGACTTGCTTTTTAAATATCTCTATAAAGTTTAGAATTTTTGTCGATTGACTGTTTACCCCACATCTCATGTTTTAAACATATTTTCATGCAACTGGTTTGGACAGTTTTCTCTTTAATAAATGACCATTAGATTCCAAATCAATACAATGAATACATTTAAACATATCATTAAAAAAAAAACAAATTAGACTATAAAAGAGAGGCGAAAGATACCAAAGGGATATTTAAACTCATCAGTCGAAAACAAACTGACAATTCAATGGCAAAAAAACGAAAAACTACGAAAAGGCAAACAACAGTATACAAAACATGACATAGAAACAAAAGACTGAGCAACACGCACCCCACCAAAAACTGGGGGTGATCTCAGGTCCTCCGGAAGGGTTAGCAAATTATGCTCCACGTGTGGCACCCTTCGTGTTACTGATGTAAGTACAACCCAATGATAAGTCTTATTCGGTAGGTCACATTCGAGGAAAAGATGACGGGATTGTGGTAATATCAACAATTGAAACATATCCGTCGTCATTAACAATCTGTGAAACAGATATTCCATAACGTTCAACCTACTCGTGATGTCGACCGTAAAATTTTCGAAGGGATGATTTCAACTTCACCACTTGGAACTCTTGGTTCAGTAGCTTCCTTGTAAGCAGTAACCATCTATCAAGGAAATGATGATAGGAAATGCAAGCTCTGGAATATCTTATCAACTGGGAGATATATACTCAACATGCAAGTGATGCTGGAATGTGGCTAGATAGAAAAGAAAAGTTCACAGCTGGAAGCTGAAATCATCTCTTTTGTCTTAAAATCTGTTCCTAACCGACCAAGTATGCTGCAATTGATGAGTTTTAATGACAGATATTGGTGTCTCTTTCTCAATAACGTGTGAACCTCCGGGGGGTTTCGCCCATTACCAGGAGGTCTTCTGCCCTGGATCAGCTTAAGCTAGGGACCTCAAACCCCTCGATGAGGTTCGGGCGTACACTTAAAAATGACATAGCTACTCCACTGTAATTTGTGTATTGGTCGACTTCGTTTTCTATTTCTCGGCTTTTTCTTTTATTTTTTTTTTGGACAGATAAATGAAGAATGAGTATAATATTTATAATTTTGTAACAAATAAAATTTAGTCCCAAATAAAAGCTTAAAATCAATCAAATGAATTCTATTTATGTCCATGCCGTATGAAATAAGCCCTCGGGAATAAGCAGTTTAATACGGGGATAAGTATGACTAGTATGTATATTCCCGACAAATATTAATCAAATAATAACAATTACCAAATTCGTTTATTATGTGAACATGAATGTATATTGCATAACCATTACAACTGTATATAACTGCTTATATTTATAATCTCAGTCAACAAATTTCGAATGTCCAGGTGATGTTAACGCCACGAACTGCTTGTAATAAATGACACGTTAATACCGCGACCGATTGATAATATAAGACAAATCTGCGTGCCGTGTGCAGAGTGTCGTCCCTCCTCTGACTTATTTGTAGATCTTGTCTTGCTGATTTATTTATTTATTATTTTTTTTTTTTTTTTGCTTTTTACAATTTTTATCTATCTATTATAGTTTATAAGATAATAGGCAATCATCGTTTTTATTTATATTGTGTCATAGATCAAACTTATTCGTTCAGTGTATATTTACTTTGTTTTTGTGTATTGTCTTTTTGAGTTAAGCTTTTTCAATTGATATTTTATTGTGTGTCTTTTTATGTTGTAATGTTATACCACTGTTTCAGGTTAGGGTGAAGGTTGGCGCCTGTTAAAACGTTTAAACCCGCTACATTTTTATGCACCTGTCATAAGGCAGGAGCCTGTTGTTCAGTGGTTGTCGTTTGTTGGTGTGGTTCATAAGTGTTTCTCGTTTCTCGTTTTTTATATAGATTAGGCCGTTGGTTTTCCTGTTTGAATTGTTTTACACTAGTCTTTTGGGGGCCCTTTATAGCTTGCTGTTCGGTGTGAGCCAAGGCTCCGTGTTGAAGGCCGTATTTTGACCTATAATTGTTTAATTTTTACACATTGTGACTTGGATGGATAGTTGTCTCATTGGCACTCATACCACATCTTCTTATTTATATAAACATGCAAATAATTCGGAAAAATCGTCACTAAAGGGCAATAATTTCACGAATGTGACTTACCGAATAAGACTATTTACCGGATTTGTAATAACATAAGCAACACGACGGGTGCCACATGTGGAGCAGGATCTGCTTACCCTTCCGGAGCACCTGAGATCACCCCCAATTTTTGGTGGGGTTCGTGTTGCTTAGTCTTTAGTTTTCTATGTTGTGTCATCTGTACTATTATTTGTCTGTTTGTCTTTTTGGCCGTGGCGTTGTAAGTTTGTTTTCGATCTGTGAGTTTGACTGCCCCTCTGGTATTTTTCGTCCCTCTTTCTTCAATAAGGTGTTGACTGGCGATTTCGATCATGCTGACTTATTTGTAGATCTTGTCACGTTGATCATTTTTGCTGTTTTAAGTTTCTTTTGATATAATACAATTTTCGAGATAATAGGCAAAATTGAATAAATAAAATGGTAAACTTCGTCGTTTAAGGGAAATAACTCCTATAAGAAGTCGTCTGACGTTCAATGTCAATAGATATCATCATCTTGAACATTTGTGCTCCATCAGATTTTCTATATCTATAGCAATGTTCAAGACAATAGACAAAAATTCCATTTTTAGCCATGTCGGCAGGTGGGGTCATCAGACACATCTTTTAAACAAGGTACCCTATTGATGATTGTGGCCAAGTTGGTTATATTCGGCCAAGTAGTTTCAGAGGAGATGATCTATGTAAAGTTAACGAACAACGACAAACGACGACAGACGACAAACGAAAAGTGATGACAAAAGCACACACTGGCCCTTTGGGCTAGGTTGGCTAAAAATGGGTTACATTTATATATTTTATAATTGATTTACAACAACTTCAATGGAAGGATCGAAGCTTGCATCTGTATGGAGTTCTTCGGGAAAAGTTCGAACGACGACATTGCTTCGGAAATTGTGATTCACCCATATACGTTGCAAAACAATGATGCTACTGACTCGAAAATTACCAATTAACAAGTTGCCTACATTTACGGAAATTGTTATCTGGTAGATAGTTGTGTCAATGGCAATCATACCCTTTCTCCTTATTTTTATAAGGAATCCGAAATCAGAAACTAATGGAAAAGAGTGGTCATTAAAGTTATGTCCAGTAGTGTATATAAGCTGCTTTTACCTTGTGATAATAATAAATAATTCAAATTGTCTTTGCTATCTTTAATAATTAACGCAATTGACAATTTCATGCATCGCTTTCTTTTATGATATTCGACGAGAAGCTCCGATGTGATATATAGCAAGCTTGAAAAAGAAAAATATATTCTAGAATTTGAGAAAGAGACTGACATTTTTAAGAAACTCATAGTATTAGTACTTTATTTGTTATATACAATGCAAATGTAGGAAGACAATATCTCCAAGTCTGTTGCTTTAAACATTGTTTTCGCATTTGCGTTCCGTACTTTATTTCCTGACTCTTTCGAACATTTAGCCTAAGTGAAAATATGGAATTAACTCACCATAAATCGTCTCCATATTTTCCTCTCTGACTATAAATTAGCTCATATCCTGTTTGGGTTGGCCAGTAAATAGAGTCGTTTCCATGAATATGTGTCAGGTCCACAACTTTGTAGTCAAAGCAGTGCCCACTATATAGTAGCACAGTAAACGTTCCTAGGATGAACATCGCCATTACAGTTTATACTAACTCTGCAACATCATCTGTTTAAACCAAATTATCGCGAGAAGTTACCGTCTGTGTCATGTAAAGTAGGTGAGAGCTATCTTAGTATTATAAATAATCACTGTCTGTATAAACAAAGGGAATTTCTAAAGCTTACCTGCACCATAGAGCTACGAGAGCTATATTCATCACTTGTATCAGTCAATCGTTTTAACAGGTACCACTGAAATCATGTGTAAGAATTCCTCATTTGATTACGATCGGATGAAAGCTTGACCGCCTGGGGAAATATTTGATTTTTTTGGCAAAATTATAAAAAAAAAAAATCTACACTTCGAAACCTGCAAGGAAAAATGTATTCAATATATATTTAGGAGATTGATGATTTGAACACCCTTTATAAAGTAAACGATCATATTCGTATTCGATTCATTTCAATGATCGAATTAAACACAGGCGCCATTTGCATTACATAGCTCTCTCATTATACCGTACAGAAAGTCAAATTTTAGATTTCATCTATTTATCTATTTGACCAAATTTAATCCAACTTTTTAGGAATGATCTATATATATGGAAGTTCCTTTAAAGTCATATGAAACGAGTTTCTTGAAATTTTAATGTTTTCGAAATTATTGAACCAATGCATGCATATATACTGAGTCTTACATCCACGTTTTTATATTTATTACACATCTATAACGTATTATCGACAAATAATATTTCATTCAGTGATTGTTGATCGCAAGCTAATTAACTTTCCAGTTTGTTTACCGGATCGTGACATTGATAAACAATAAAAACAGAGCACGTGGAAAACGTGACAGATAAGTGAATTGAAAGAGCCATGACATTCATTTTTATATTTTCCATGCGTTCCCATTTGTAAAATAAACTTTTCCTTAACAGTTGTTAAATAATTTGTTGTATTAAATTTGTTCTTTCAGAATCTGTCATTACTATTTACCTTCAAGAGCACGTTTGTTTACATTCTTTCATCACGGTTTTCACCCTCGCACTTGCGCTCTACGGTGGCCGAAGTTATAACGAGAGGTACCGTAGTTAAGGTCACTGCATACGGGAAAATATCGGCGAAATAGTGTCTGGGAAGTCAATAGTTCAATATAGATACATTTATGAAGATTTTGATAATGTAAAGGATTTTCTTTTACAAGAAAGTCCACGTTCACTTCTTTTAGAGTAAAACTTAGCCATTCAAGTATATAAAACATATTCAACTTTTTTTTTTTTAAATTTGAAGTTTCATTTGACTTTAAAATCGTCCCTTTTTTGTTACGACCTTGTGAAAATCCTTTTTCGGTTTCGCCAAAGTTATAAAATCTTGTATTTACTGTTAATCGGATTGAAATACTAAAAAAAAAAAACCGAAGTTTCTTAGAAAATGTTATCCATCATCTACATAATTAAGCCACATGCTTTTATAACATACATAATTCAATATAATGTATAAAATCCAGGTGAGCAGTAACAGTCTCCTTGGGGCCTCTAGTTTACAGTAATTTTATTAGTGTGTTTTTCAAGGATAAGGTCACTTAACTTAAACATTTGCAACCCTGACACTGAAGAGCTATCAATAACCAATAAGATGAAGGTTTCTATAAACAAAACATGTGATTTATATAATGAAAAGAGATTCCTCCTTACATTCAACAAGTAAGGATATCAGTTATGATGACAATGAAATATATCATTGAAGATTTCCTTTCCGAATGTTTATTAAAAAGTGTATTTATATTAACGTAATCATCTTCAGGAAATATTGAGGAATTTTATAATCAAACTATTATAACGCAATGGTGGTAAATAATTGTAGATGAAAGTTATTTTTTAGTTAATGATTTATCTTAAAAATTTCGTGAAAGGTTCCGCAGAACTCTGTGCCTGGACTGCTATTGCTGCTGTAAAAGTGTAATGTAATGTAGACTGCCTAAAACCAAGTCCAATTATCAGTAAAAATAAGGGGGGATCTTCAGATACAACTTCTTGATCTAGAATCTGCTTCTGTCAAAGTTTAAAACATTCCTTAAAATTGACAAAGTTATTGATATCCAACAATCTGATCCCAGATAGTAGTTAAAAAAAAGGCAAAAGATACCAAAGGTACATTCAAACTCATAAATCGAAAATATATTGACAACGCCATGGCAAAAAAAGGAGAAAGACCAAAAGACAGACAACAGTACACAAAACTAAAGACTACGCAATACGAACTGCAACAGGAACTGCAGACAAATACATCTTTTAGTTAAATACTAAAAGATTGGAAAAATATATTTTCAGAATTTTGCTTTAGTCATTTCTAAAAAGAAATAAAAACTCCTGCTAAAATTTCATAAAATTCTAAAAAGAGTTGACAAATTTATGGATATCTTTAAAAAAAAACATCAACCCAAACTGTTTCGTCATGTAAACTGCAATAACCTAAGACAATTTATCTGTAAGATACAGAAAATTTTTAAAAAATCAAACTTTTGCACGTCGAGCGAAGTGAAACAAATTTTTGACGATTCTATTTATCGTAAAAAAACAACATGATATTTTTTATTTTTTTTTTTGGCGATCAAAGGAAGGGCGTACGCTTTTCACACTACTTTTAATTTTAAACCATATATGTGGTCCTGGGATTATCTAGTGTTTGATTTTCAGTAAATATTGATGTTTTTTACAAATACCTTTTTTTTTTTTATATAACATTGGAATTTGGTTTTTATTCATGACGTTATTATAATACACACAATTGTTTTTTCTTCAAAAAATTGATTTATTTTATTTCATATTCATATTGCATAAACACGTTATCGTCCAGAATATGAATGTAATATTTGCCGCATGACGTTAAGGATTCGTCAATCAATCAAACAATCCATAACTCTAAGGAAGACTTCTTCTTTTCTCTAAATCAAAACGAATGTTTAAAACAAAGAATAAAACAATTATGGTGTCTAATATTAAATAAAGACACAGAGGAGGAATATGTTTATTTTCCAATAAATGGGCTCATATGGATCATGAAACAATAGCAGACATAAGTTTAAACAAACGCATATAAATATCGGAATGGTATAGCAATATTATCTTTCCCACAGAACGTAACGCAAAGTAATCGTTCACCCTTCTATGATATATTGGGTGTGAGAGGTTAGCATTATAATTTACTGCTGGACGGGGAAAATACCAGGTAACTATATTTCTATAGCCTGGCCAACCCTTAGGGTTATAAATTGAAAAGATAAAAAGACTCATATTGGGTTTCTCAGAATAGAATATTTTTCAGTATGAGTGTAAAATATGTTGCAGTTTTTCATTTTGGTGTTATCAGCTCTTCAACGTTTGTTTTATGTTTTTGAACTTCAACTATTTAGACCTCGGGTATCACTGAGGAGACATTCATTGTCAAAATGCGCATTTGGTGCAGTAAAATTGGTATCGTTGATTTTATTTCCAACTTCGATGGTGAATCATTTAATAACTTTTATATTTTTCATTCTGTTATCTCTCTTTGATCCTGTAACAAATGATTTCTACTAACTACTAAATTGGAATAGATACATGTAAATGAGTTTATCTTTAAAAAGTCCTTGAGTTCTTTCTTTAAAAAAATCACGGTATCACAGCTTCGAATGTATACTTATGCGCAGTCTTCATTTCAAATGCAACCAACATGAAGTATGTAAAACTGAAGTAAAACATTCTTTCATTCACGCAAAGTCAATAACGGTATTATTAACATAGCACTCCAATTAAACATCTACACAGATAGATCGTACTCTCGTTCACTGGTACTAAATAAATGAAAGATTTTATTTAAGTGATTAACGATTTTTGGTATACATAAACGAAACAAATGCCAAACGACACATAAACAATCACCAAAGAAAAAAGAAATCTATGAAGAAATGTGTGCATGTCCTGCGGTCAAGGGTCAAGGTTCTTATAGACATATTTATTCAATCTGGCTTCATTATGTTATTTTTTTTTTATGTTTAAATTTTCATATACATATGTATTAATATCTTCATGTTCAGGAGGTTCATATCTCTTCCCAGAGAAATGGAAAAATACAAATGAATTTGTGTAATATGTTTTGCTTCCTGTGATAACTAATGTAAAAATAGAAGAAAAAAATTAGGAAAGATGTAAAAAAGTAAATTTATACGAGAAAAGAACGAACTGTTAATTTTACGTTTTGATTTATGTTTGCTTGTTTTCCCCCTATTTCAGCCAAAGTCAATCAGGCATAAAATATACATGCAGGAATCGGAGACTGAACAGAACGCTGTACGATTTACCTGGGCGACATCAAAGCAGATTGAAAATCGAATGGAAAATCGAACTGTGTAAACGCACATTTACTGTGAAAAAAAAGTATGAACAATAGTGCATTCTCAATATTATTATTATCTTTCATCAGATATTCAATTAATTTTCTTAACATGTTTACAATTAATTTGTCAATTTTGTTGATTTAGGTCAGGATATCTATACTATTAAATGAGAAGACATCATTTTGTGTGTCGCTTCTCTTCCTTTCACAATAAATTAATCATCATGCCTCTGTGTCCTATAGGTATCATGCATAGTTGCATTTGTCATCCTCGCGTATGATTATTCCGTTTGGGTTATTTTGGGAGGAAAACGAAAATAAAGGCGTCCGGATATTGTTACCGTCATCGAACAGACTTTTAAGTCATAGACAAGACTTCCGTTTAGGACTGTTTAAAATTACACAGAATTTTGGTAAATTTACAAACAACCCTTAATTCCTAACTTCGTTACATACAATGCTTTGGGTACCTGAGCTACAGGAACCGGTATCAAACACTCCTTCGGTCCCTGAAAGCGATAAAAATCCGATTTCCTGAGACCCCTGGAACCGGTATACAGTCATGTTTTATTTAAGAAATAATTCATGCAAGCCATAGATTTGTTGAAAATTTTCAAATTGCCTCGGTCGTTATATTGGAATTTTATCCCGAGCGTAAGCAAGTGATAAAGTTAACGACCCAGGCCATGTGAAAAATGAAAACAAATCTATGGATATAGTAAAGTTTCCCACTGAAATCATTAATGTCTGACGCCATTTCAGTAAAATATGAAGTTTTTGTGCACAAATCGCATTGTGACGTCGTCGATTTATAGTGGTTGCGGTTTATTGAGTATTTTATTATGGCTCTACGAGCGTAACTTGATTACATACATGTTTTGGGTACCTGAGCTACAGGAAACGGTATCAAACATTCCTTCGGTCCCTGGTAGCGATAAAAATACAATTTCTTGGGACCCCTGGAACCGGTACATATTCATGTTTTATTTAAGAAATGATTCATGCAAGCCATAGATTTTGAAAATTTTCACATGACCTGGGTCGTTATATTGGAATTTTAATGTTTTGGGTACCTGAGCTACAGGAACCGGTATCAAACGGTCCTTCGATCCCTGGAAGCGATAAAAATCCGATTTCTTGGGACCCCTGGAACCGGTATATAATCATGTTTTATTTAAGAAATAATTCATGGAAGCCATAGATTTGTTGAAAATTTTCACATGGCCTGGGTCGTTATATTGGAATTTTATCACGGGCGTAGGCAAGGGATAAAATTAACGAATATATCGACCAAGGCATGTGAAAATGAAAACAAATCCATGGAATGCATGAATTATTTTGATTCTAATATGGTAAAGTTTTCCACTGAAAACTCTGACGCCATTTCAGTAAAATATGGTGTTTTTGTGCACAAATCGCATTGTGACGTCGTCGATTTAAAGTGGTTGTGGTGTATTGAGTATTTTATTATGGCTCTATTCATATGACGTAATAAGCACCTCCTATTAGAATTAATTTGCTTTCTTAAAATACAACACCTTATTAAGTCTGACGACATTTCCAGATTTCAGTAAAATTTGACGGTTTTGTGCACAAATCGCATTGTTTATTGAGTATTTTATTATGGCTCTATTCATAATTCCAATCTTATTTGCAAATATCACATTATAATCTGATTTCATTAGTGGAATCCGTTTTGAGTGACTGAAATTGAAAAGGTTAACATATCGATTATTCTGTCTTCTGCACAACGAAACAAAAAGAATGGTGACAAACCAACTAGCCTCCTTAAAATTGCGCGTTCATGTTACTACAAATAGTTGACCTTTACGTTGATATTCTTTAGATTTACATCCAATATTTTCAACTGGTGAAAAATTCAAAATGTTATATTGACATCAGTTCATGTTTAAGATACTTTTGATACCTTTCCTGAAATTCTCCAGTCATAAAATCTTTTACAAAAAAATTCATCCTACAACAGTTTACATACTTTCAACGACGCTCTAAATGCCCGCGATTTCGCGGGTGTGTTCTAGTGTACATGCATGTTAGCAACATTTTTGCTCGAATTTCAACTATATACTATGTAAAGGTGTAGACTATTTAATCTAAAATGCTCATTATTCCTATCGAGTTGCCTTAGTCGACATACGTACATGTATAGGTAAGAAGACACCACTATCTTATGTATGTATTTTTCTAGCGAGAAGTTAGTTCTTCCATGCGTATATATAGATTTAGGATTCTATGGCGACATCTGTAAACGAAGCATTCAGTATCTAGCTAAAGTACGTGCATTGAGATTTCTCGGTTAGTCAAAATACTGGCACGTTGCCTCTTCTTCTACTTGGATGATAATCACCAAGGTCGTTATGTAATCATTTAGTTTGAACTGTCGCGTTGTATAGTGAGCACGGGGGGTCTCAACATGGGATTTTGGGTACAGTTGTGCAGCTGGGATTTAAAAAACACCCCCATTCATATATTGAATAATTGTGAAATCCCTACCTATACATATATTTCACAGCGAAATCATAACCCATTCATATATTTATCAGCTCAAATAGTACCTATATGTGTCAATAAGTTTCAGCAGATGTGGAAATTTAATGACAAAGAGTGGGAAATTCAGTGAAGATCGTTGCACAACAAACTGAACAAAATTATGACCCATTGATATATCACAATTGGTCAATTACTACCTATTGATATATTTCCTCGGTACAATTGCACCCCATTGATATATTTGACGTATCAAAAAAAGGGACCCATTCCAGCGGCACATATGTATATACCATCATATAGGAAGAGACCCCCCCTCCCCGTGATGGTGAGTTTATACATGTGAATACGAAACAAATGTTGTAATTAGTTCACATGAATGCATGAAATTAGTCACAGAAACAATAGATAGTTACGAACTGTACTTAATTAAGTTGTTTACTTCTTGTGTGTGGAAAGTGGAGACTTTCAAGAGGAAGTTTTGACATTATTTTAGGATAATGCACGAAATACATGTAAATTCGCAGTGATAACCTATATTGAATGACAAAATGGTGTACGTAGATAATCATGCCCTTGAAGTGACCTCTGTATTTTGAATTTGAATTTCATATAAATAAGTAGAAGAATATGGTGTCGTCAGTAGTTGTATTTATATCAGTTGTCACAATAATGATAATCGAATTAGTTATGACGAAAACGTATTAACCAAGAGAATTAGGAACTAATTCTTTGTGAGTTGAATACATTTTTCTCTCATTTATCATCGGCCAAAGCCATAACTTATAAGAAAACTAATGTGTTCCATACACCAAGAAAGAATGTAGACTTCTGAATAACGTTTTGTGTGTTCTTGATATATTTTCACATTGACGTAAACAAAGCAACAATAGAAGTGCACTTTGAAGGTCTTTTTTCTTTCATTTTTCATTCATCAGCAATTAAGCTATAGTCATTTTCATCGGTCTCAAACTATAATAACTTGTGAGTAAAACCGTTATCAACTGATTTTACAGGTCATTCTTATGTTGTTCTGTTACACCTCTGTCCAAGGTTAGGAGGTGTGTTGAGCGCTCGTAAACATTTTTATTCTAACCACATTGTATGGGTGTCTGTCTGAAGGCAGGAGCCTGTAATTCTGTGGTTGTTTATCAAATTTGTTATTGCTTTGTACATAAATCAGGGCATTTGTTTTTTCTTCGTTTTACATTTTGTCATGTCAAAGCTTGCTATACAGTATGTGTGTCGCTCATTGCTGAAGGCTTTACGGTTACTATAGTTGCTGAAATCTACTGAACTAGTTTTCGGTGGATAGTTTTCTCATCTTCCTATTATAATAGTGATGCTTGTTTTTGGCCCCTTTTTTGCCCCTAGTTGCTGAACGTTTAGGGCAATTACCCCCAAACTCAATCCCAGCTTTCCCCTCATGAAATGGAACCTTGTGGTACAATTTCAGATAGATCCATACACTTAAACACAAGTTATTGTCCGAAACTACAAAAATGCTTGTTTTTGGTCCCTTATTCCTAAACTGTTGGCACCATAACCCCCAAAATCAATCCCAACCTTCCTTTTGTGGTATTAAAATTTCATAGAGATCCATTCACTTAAACTAATGTTATTGTCCAGAAACCAAATGTGTCTTCGGACGAAGACGATGACGCAGACGACAACATCATAGTATTATACGAACGCAAAAAATTTTGCGGTCGTATAAAAATGTACTTCTGTAGAATGTTGCATGTATAATCATGAAAGAAATTTGTAAAATAAAAGGGGCATAACTTCTCCAACAGTGATGCTAAACCCCCAAGGAACTATTTTATCCTGTATTACGTGAAAGGTAAGTAGACAAGATTTTAAGTGTTGAACTTTACTGTGTTGTTTTGTCCTGTTGCTATTAAATTATGAAATGTATCCGATATCGATACTATTTTTATAAAATTATCTGTACCAGGATATCAATATTATTGTGAATTCTATGATATCAATTCATTTTTAGGCTGTAATAAGAAAAATGAGAAGAGCAACATTGACAATATAAATGTGTATCGGCAATCATTTGTAAAAACAAATTTGGTACATACACACATATATATTATTCATTATGACAAATGTACTTTAAAAAATCATTCAACATTCATAACAAAAAAAGACGGTTGCTTCAGTAATTAGTCAGCAGTAAGTTGTTGATGAAACACAACATACTAAGAATAATAAATGGCTGTTTCTCATTAGAGTTACTTGTGCTCTCCCCCTGGGGAATCAAAGCAATGACTCGCGCTGGACTTCCACTTCCATCTTCAGTTTTCATAGCTCCTATTGAAATTATAGTCCCACTGGCCGGTATTCTGTCCAAATAACCTACGTTTTCCAAACCGCATATGTTTTCAGAACTGATCAAAATATGAACAGGAAATTTTCTACTCTGTCCGTAATCCAAAGATGGGGAGTCTACACCAAGTACGTGAATGGTGCGGTGCGCCACCATCCAGGCGACCGTGTCTTCGTGCCAAGATGGAAAGTGAAAAGTCTTTGTATCAATCGGATCTTCTGTGTTGAACACACGTTTCTTATCAGGATACCTTTCAAACCAACCGGAGTTCATAATAACTATAGCGCCATTAGGTATACGCCCATTATTCTCTTCCCATTTTTCTATATCAGCTACAGTTACCCGATAGTCGGGATCATTTTTGACATTGTCTTTAACATCAATTATGACTCCTGGTCCAACTAGGTGGTCAATAGGTATTTGATGTGTAGTCCACGAATATTGGTTGAAATGAACAGGTGCGTCCAGATGGGTTCCAAGATGCTCTGTTGTTTTAAGTGTATAGGCAGCTACCCTGGAAATATTGTCAGGATTTAATTCATGTTTACTCTCAAATTTGTTATGATTATAGATTATAAATACAGCATTTGATGGAAGACAATTATTTGATCGATAGTTGATTGTAGATTGCTGACGTCCGTGTCGGACAAAGATCACGGACAATGTCCTTTACAATGGTCAACTAATTACAAATTGTTCATTTGAAAACTAGAGGCTGTAATGACCCTTTGTCGCTCACCTATATCTTCAACAATAACCACTTTTTAGTAAAAATCATCATTAAAGGGGAATTACTCTATTGTGAGTTAACTGACAAATTCAGGCAGGTTAGCTTATTTGTAGATTTTATCCTGATAATTTTTCCTTTAAAAATGTTTCTATTTCTCTATAATAGTTTTCAAGATAATAGGGGAAAAAATGGTAAAATTTATCCGTAAAGGGCAGTTACTCCAATAACGTGTCGACTGAAGATATTGGCCATTATGGCATATTTATAGATCTTGTCTTGCTTCTCATTTTTGCTTTAAAAGTGTCTATCTATCTGTTATTGGCAAACATGTAAAAAATGGGAAAAATTGTCATTAAAGTGCAATAACTTCAGTATGGAGTCAACTAACGATTTCTGTCATGTTTGACTTATTTGTAGATCTTGTCTTGCTGATTTATTTATTTTTTTTTTTTTTTTACTTTTACAATTTTTATCTATCTATTATAGTTTATAAGATAATAGGCAATCATCTTTTTTACTTATATTGTGTCATAGATCAAACTTATTGGAGTTAAGCCTTTTCAATTGATATTTTATTGTGTGTCTTTTTATGTTGTAATGTTATACCACTTTTTCAGGTTAGGGTGAAGGTTGGCGCCTGTTAAAACGTTTAAACCCGCTGCATTTTTATGCACCTGTCATAAGGCAGGAGCCTGTTGTTCAGTGGTTGTCGTTTGTTGGATGTGGTTTTCCTGTTTGAATTGTTTTACACGTTTCTCGTTTCTCGTTTTTTATGTAGATTAGACCGTTAGTTTTCCTGTTTGAATTGTTTTACACTAGTCTATTGGGGCCCTTTATAGCTTGCTGTTCGGTGTGAGCCAAGGCTCCGTGTTGAAGGCCGTACTTTGACCTATAATTGTTTACTTTTTACACATTGTGACTTGGATGGATAGTTGTCTCATTGGCACTCATACCACATCTTCTTATTTATATAAACATGCAAATAATTCGGAAAAATCGTCACTAAAGGGCAATAACTTCAATAAGGTGTTGACTGGCGATTTCGATCATGCTGACTTATTTGTAGATCTTGTCACGGTAATCATTTTTGCTATTTTAAGTTTCTTTCTATCTAATACAATTTTCGAGATAATAGGCAAAAATGAAGAAATAAAATGGTAAACTTCGTCGTTTAAGGGCAATAACTCCTATAAGAATTCGTCTGACGTTTAATGTCAATAGACATTATGTAGATATTATCATCTTGAACATTTGTGCTCCATCAGATTTTCTATATCTATAGCGATTTTCAAGACAATAGACAAAAATTCCATTTTTAGCCATGTCGGCAGGCGGGGTCATCAGACACATCTTTTAAAAAAGGTACCCTATTGATGATTGTGGCCAAGTTGGTTAAATTCCGCCAAGTAGTTTCAGAGGAGATGATCTATGTAAATTAATGGACAACGACAGACGGCGACAGACCACAGACGCAAAGTGATGACAAAAGCCCACACTGGCCCTTTGGGCTAGGTGGGCTAAAAATGGATTACATTTATATATTTTATAATCGATTTACAACAACTTCAATGGAAGGATCGAAGCTTGCATCTGTATGTAGTTCTTCGGGAAAGTTCGAACGACGACATTGCTTCGGAAGTTGTAATTCACCCATATACGTTGCAAAACAATGATGCTACTGACTCGAAAATTACCAATTAACCAGTTACCTATATTTACGTAAATTGTTATCCGGTAGATAGTTGTGTCATTGGCAATCATACCCTTTCTCCTTATTTTTATAAGGACTCCGAAATCAGAAACTCAAGGAAAAGGGGGGTCATTTTAGTTATGTCAAGTAGTGTATATAAGCTGCTTGTATCTTGTGATAATAATAAATAATTCAATTTGTCTTTGCTATCGTTAATAATTAACGCAATTGGCAATTTCATGCATCGCATTCTTTTATGATATTCGACGAGAAGCTCCGATGTGATATATAGCAAGCTTGAAAAAGAAAAATTTGTTTTAGAATTTGAGAAAGAGACTGACATTTTTAGGAAACTCATAGTATTAGTACTTTATTTGTTATATACAATGCAAATGTAGGAAGACATTATCTCCAAGTCTGTTGCTTTAAACATTTTTTTCGCATTTGCGTTCCGTACTTCATTCCCTGACTCTTTCGAACATTTAGCCTAAGTGAAAATTTCTGGTAAATATTGAATTAACTCACCATAAATCGTCTCCATATTTTCCTCTCTGACTATAAATTAGCTCATATCCCGTATGTGTTGGCCAGTAAATAGAGTCGTTTCCATGAATATGTGTCAGGTCCACAACTTTGTAGTCAAAGCAATGCCCACTATATAGTAGCACAGTAAACGTTGCTAGGACGAACATCGCCATTACAGTTTATACTAACTCTGCAACAGCATCTGTTTAAACCAAATTATCGCGAGAAGTTACCGTCTGTGTCATGTAAAGTAGGTGAGAGCTGTCTTAGTATTATAAATAATCACTGTCTGTATAAACAAAGGGAATTTGTAAAGCTTACCTGGACCATAGAGCTACGAGAGCTATATTCATCACAAATATTGGATTCTTTTGGCAAAATTATAAAAAAAAAATCTACACTTCGAAACCTGCAAGGAAAAATGTATTCAATATATATTTAGAAGATTGATGATTTGAACACCCTTTATAAAGTAAACGATCATATTCGTATTCGATTCATTTCATTGATCGAATTAAACGCAGGCGCCATTTGCATTACATAGTTCTCATTATACCGTACAGAAAGTCAAATTTTAGATTTCATCTATTTATCTATTTGACTAAATATAATCCAACTTTTTAGGAATGATGTATATATGGAAGTTCCTTTAAAGTCATATGAAACGAGTTTCTTGAAATCTTAATGTTTTCGAAATTACTGAACCAATGCATGCATATATACTGAACTAAGTCTTACATGCACGTTTTTTTTTATATTTATTACACATCTATAACGTATTATCGACAAATAATATTTCATTCAGTGATTGTTGATCGCAAGCTAATTAACTTTCGAGTTTCTTGCCGAAGTTTACCGAATCGTGAAATTGATAAACGATAAAAACAGAGCACGTGGAAGACGTGACAGATAAGTGAATTGAAAGAGCCATGGCATTCTTTTTTATATTTTCCATGCGTTC
This sequence comes from Mytilus coruscus, assembly GCA_017311375.1. Classification (NCBI taxonomy): domain Eukaryota; kingdom Metazoa; phylum Mollusca; class Bivalvia; order Mytilida; family Mytilidae; genus Mytilus; species Mytilus coruscus. Next base: position 65,762,440 of record CM029607.1, read on the forward strand.
CCATTTGTAAAATAAACTTTTCCTTAACAGTTGTTAAATAATTTGTTGTATTAAATTTGTTCTTTCAGAATCTGTCATTACTAATTATCTCAAGAGCACGTTTGTTTACATTCTTTCATCACGGTTTTTCCCCTCGCACTTGCGCTGTACGGTGGCCGAAGTTATAACGAGAGGTACCGTAGTTAATGTCACTGCATACGGGAAACTAAAGGCGAATTAGTGTCTGGGAAGTCAATAATTCAATTTCGATACATTTATGAAGATTTTGATAATGTAAAGGATTTTTTTTTACAAGAAAGTTCACGTTCACTTTTTTTAGAGTAAAACTTAGCCATTCAAGTATATAAAACATATTCAACTTTTTTTTTAAATTTGAAGTTTCATATGACTTTAAAATCTTCCCTATTTTGTTACGACCTGGTGAAAATCCTTTTTCGGTTTCGCCAAAGTTATAAAATCTTGTATTTACTGTTGATCGGATTGAAATAATGAAAAAACCCCGAAGTTTCTTAGAAAATGTTATCCATCATCTACATAATTAAGCCACATGCTTTTTTAACATACATAAGTCAATATAATGTAAAAAAATCCAGGTGAGCAGTTACAGTCTCCTTGGGGCCTCTAGTTTACAGTAATTTTATTAGTGTGTTTTTCAAGGATAAGGTCACTTAACTTAAACATTTGCAACCCTGACACTGATTAGCTATATCATTAACCATTAAGATGAAGGTTTCAATAAACAAAACATGAGATTTATATAATGAAAAGAGATTCCTCCACACATTCAACAAGTAACGATATCAGTTGTGATGACAATGAAATATATATCATTGAAGATTTCTTTTCCGAATGTTTATCAAAAAGTGTATTTATATTAATGTAATCATCTTCAGGAAATATTGAGGAAATTTATAATCAAACTATTATAACGCAATTGTGCTAAATAATTGTAGTTGAAAGTTTTTTTTTTATTTATAATGATTTATCTTAAAAATTTCGTGAAAGGTTCCGCAGAACTCTGTGCCTGGACTGCTATTGCTGCTGTCAGAGTAAAAGTGTAATGTAGACTGCCTAAAACCGCGTCCAATTATCAGTAAAAATAAGGGAGGGGGTGTCTTCAGATACAACTTCTTGATCTAGAATCTGCTTCTGTCAAAGTTTAAAACATTCCTTAAAATTGACAAAGTTATTGGGATCTAACAATCTGATTCCCGATAGTAATTAAAAATAGGCGAAAGATACCAAAGGTACATTCAAACTCATAAATCGAAAATATACTGACAACGCCATGGCAAAAAAAAAGGAGAAAGACCAAAAGACAGACAACAGTACACAAAACTAAAGACTACGCAATACGAACTGCAACAGTAACTGAAAAAAATCCATCTTTTAGTTAAATACTAAAAACTAGGAAAAAATATATTCAGAATTTTGCTTTAGTCATTTCTAAAAAGAAATAAAAACTCCTGCTAAAATTTCATAAAATTCTAAAAAGAGTTGACAAATTTATGGATATCTTTAAAAAAAAAAAACATCAACCCAAACTGTTTCGTCATGTAAACTGCAATAACCTAAGTCAATTTGTTTGTTAGATACAGAAAATTAAAGAAAAATCAAACTTTTGCACGTCAAGCGAAGTGAAACAAATTTTGGACGATTCTATATATCGTAAAAAAACAACATGATATTTTTTATTTTTTTGCCGATCAAAGGAGGGCGTACGCCCTCTTTGCTCCCTCCCCTCCCCGGATCTGCAATTGATTGATGTCTAAAAAAAACGGGATACCGTTTTTTGATTATAAAAACAGTTCTGTCCAAGTTTCACAAAGTTCCACGAAGGTTTGACAAAGTCTGTGATGTTTAAAAAAAACTTTGACCACAAACTGATCCAAAATGTTGACGACGACGACACCGACGATGACGGAATATATGATCGCTATGTCTCGCTTCGTAAGCTATGAAAGTCCTAAATATAAAATTAATTCAATAATAAACGAAAACAGATTATGGCAGACAGCAGGAATGACATCTACAGGATTATAGGCTTCTGACTTTGGACAGGTGCATAATTTTGTAGGCAGCAAGCAATGACATCTACTGGATTACAGGCTCCTGACTTTGGACAGGCGCATAATTATGTAGACAGCAAGCAATGACATCTACTGGATTACAGGCTCCTGACTTTGGACAGGTGCATAATTATGTAGGCAGCAAGCAATGACATCTACTGGATTACCAGCTCCTGACTTTGGACAGGCGCATAATTATGAAGACAGCAAGCAATGACATCTACTGGATTACAGGCTCCTGACTTTGGACAGGTGCATAATTAGGCGACGGGGTTAAACATGTTTATAAGTGCTCAGTCTTCTCTAACCTGGGAAACTGGTGTGACAATACAATAAAATACTGAAATGTTATGTTGTGGGCTGTAAAGAAGTAGAAGCATTCGCATTTTTGTGAAATTCTCACTTTTTATAGACAGATTTTTCCGATTATCTGCCATAGTTTGTGACGCGACTCCTAGGCGTCGTCGTAGTACGATCGCCATTACAACCGTGAAAAAATATATACAAGATATAGATTTAAATGCCCTGATCGCATATAATTAAATGTAAACACAAGAATGTGAAGTCGTACTTGATTTCGGCAAAATTATATGTGTTATAAATAATAAAGTAATTAGATAAGGATTCTAAGTGTATTGCAGTCCAGGTGTCGTGTCCTTAAAATATAACTGTATTTGATATGTTACACGCGGGACATAATAAATTTTATACGAATACTAATCCCAGGTTACATGTCGATTATAATCATTTGGTAATCATAATACTTTATAATTATAACGCATACATAAATAAAAAATAAATAGTCTTGACCGGTCGAATGTGATATATCAGAAAAACCAGGTACAATTTTATCAAATCATAGAAATTTCTGTGGTCAGACCTATAGTGAGACAGTCCTCAAATTTAACAATCCACTAATCCGACGTTCCTACAGAGACGAGAGTTTTGTGCTTTTTGCTTGACTAACGTATAATGCTCAAAATTGAGTGACATCTTCGTATTACTTTGGTGTCCGCATGAATTGCGCTATATATGCTATCGATGCGTCGGGCCATATGTAATATGGGCTTGAGAAGTTTTGAACTTTCACGGCCCATGTATTCCTATAGTTATTATGTGTTCGATTCCAATTTCTTTTGCAGAAAATTACTCGACATACAACTACTATAGTATGTATAGTATATAACATCATGATCCAGCCCGTGCTTAATATAAATGAATGCCATTAAACCACCAAAGACTCTAACATGTAATTTCAAAGCGATGATAAGTTATGTATTAGAAGCGTCATTTAGTGTTTTGCCAACTCCCCTCCCAACCACTCCAAAACAGAGGTCTCGTAGATTTTCATCCTTAATCCGTATTAGACTCTTATACAAGTCCCCGATGTATATAATACAGTGAAATACAGTATTACAGTATAACATTAGGGGTGTATATCGGACCGTCGGACTACTGAACTGTCGGAAATTCGGGTTGTCGGATTATAGCTACGCTTTCGTAGGTTCTAGTAAACTATTTGATTACCAAGAGTTAGACCTTTGAAAATCCTTTCTAATGAATAAAATTCTAGAATTCATGCACAGAATAATCTACTGAGGAAAGTTCAAATCAACAGAACAGTGGCGGATCCAGAACTTTTATAAGGGGGCTCTGACTGACCTAATGGGGGCTCGTCATGCTTCAATGATTCCCTATATAATCAACCAAATTTTTCCCACAAAAGGGGGGCCGCCCCCGGATCCGCCTATGACAGAAGTAACGTATAAAGAAAAAAAAGTGAATATATACTATAAGCACACAGGCCTACATATATATATAAAACCTTTAAGTTTTTCAGCAAGAACTGCACCCAGGAATAAAATATTTTACAAGCCTTACTTTTCGAAATATTACAGCGCCGTCCCAAATAACCAAATATCAAACTAAGTGTTAACCTCATCAGTACGATCGAGCAACAGCTGATCTGCAATATCGTAGTTGAAAATTAAATTTGTATAGTAATTCCACTAAAGTTAAGAAAACTTAGTTACATAAGTATACAATAAGGCGTCACTGTCATTCATGATATTTCTTAAACGGATGACGAGGTTCCCCCCCCCCTTATTTAATTTTGAACTTCTTACTCCTCTGTTAACAATATTTTTGTCTGAGTTAATATTGTCGGAATGTCTGTCCATTTTGCAGCATAAAGATACTATAGAAGTCGTCATGAATGAAAAAAGTTCGTCTCTTCACACTGGGTTGATTTGCTTGCAATTATAACTACATGTTGCCTCGGGGTTGGTTATTAGCTTCATTTATGGTTAATTCAGACATTTTACCGCTTCCACTACAAAAGTTTGGGGGCACGTGCCCTCCCCCCTTTTTTCAAAATCCTGGATCCGCATCTGACGTCGCGGTGGATCTTCTATACAAAAAGAGACAGATGCACTGTAGTCATCGGATTAATTTTTATAAATTAATTTAAGTTTTGAACAGTCGTTTAACAACGTGTAAACATTCGTCGGCCAGTGTTATTTTAATTTCATAACAAGTTTTATTTAAAAAAAAAAAAACGGATTGTGTGCAGTGGCGCATCATCCAAAAAAAAAATGTCCGGACCATACAAAAACCTGTTTATGCACAGTTTTTATTATATTTATACGGCTTTGATCCACTCAGGTTTGTTGGCTCGTCTGAAGGCATCACATAAGACGTATATGGAATCAAATGAGGGCAGTCATTGTGCAACTCGTTGTGTAATTCACATATTGATTTTTTCCACACCTGAAGTTTTTTACGATTATTTGTACAACTATTAACTGCACAAGAAATGCTTCCATGTTTTTTATAGCTTTCGGCAGCATCCATAGTAAAATAAATCAGAAAATGAAAGAAATACAAATGTAAACAGAAAATCGATAATGTTTTGATCAATACACGTGCGTTATTTTTCACGGTTGTAATGGCGGATCGGTCACGTGAGCGGTTAATGGATGCGCCCATGTTTTCTAGGTCAATTACAGATAAACCCGTCTATACTACAAAAAGAAATATAGACACTGTGCATAACAATGGTGCAATGTTAACAAGTAAGGCATCATAGCAACTGACTGTTGGTAATTGGCTGGAAGTCAAGGTCACCTAAATATGTAGAATTGCAATGTTTGCATGTTTTTATTTATCTAGTAGGTCTATCAGTTCTTTCAGAAATAAACATTATACATAAAATTGAAATTAATTGTCATCTATAAAACCTAATAGATTTTAGCAAATTATTATAAAAAAATCCGTTTTTTTTTTCCAAAACGACGAATTTACATATTTTTATGGGTAAATAAATTTAAACTGAAATAAACCTTGTTTTAATATCTGGACGATCCAGAACTAAAAATAGATTTTAAAAAAAACTATAAAAATAACCATTTTATGGATTTTAACATACTTTACAATTAGCAATTATCACTGACTAATCCAAATGTGTACGTTTGTTGAAAGTTTGACTTTTCACACTACTTTTAAACCATATATGTGGTCCTGGGATTAGCTAGTGTTTGATTTTTAGTTAATATTGATGTTTTTTACCAATATCTTTTTTTTTTATAACATTGGAATTTGGTTTTTATTCATGACGTTATAATAATACACACAATAGTTTTTTCTTCAAAAAATTTGACTTATTTTATTTCATATTCATATTGCATAAACACGTTATCGTCCAGAATATGAATGTAATATTTGCCGCATGACGTTAAGGATTCATAAATCAATCAAACAATCCATAACTCTAAGGAAGACATCTTCTTTTCTCTAAATCAGAATTAGGATGACAGTATCTTAACATCAACGAATGTTTAAAATAAAAAATAAAACAATCATGGTGTCTAATATTAAATAAGGACACAGAGGAGGAATATGTTTATTTTCCAATAAATGGGCTCATATGGATCATGATACAATAGCAGACATAAGTTTAAACAAACGTATATAAATATCAGAATGGTATAGCAATGTTATATTTCCCACAGAACGTAATGCAAAGTAAACGTTCACTATTCTATGATATATTGGGGGTGAGAGGTTAGCATTTTAATTTACTGCTGGACGGGGGAAATACCAGGTAACTATATTTCTATAGTCTGGCCAACCCTTAGGGTTATAAATTGAAACGATAAAAAAGACACATATTGGGTTTCTCAGAATGGAATATTTTTCAGTATGAGTGCAAAATATGTTGCAGTTTTTAATTTTGGTTTTATCAGCTGTGATGTTATGTTTTTGAACTTCAACTATTTAGGCCTCGGGCATCACTGAGGAGACATTAAAATGCGCATTTGGTGCAGGAAAATTGGTATCGTTAATTTTATTTCCAACTTCGATGGTGAATCATTAAATAACTTTTATATTTTTCATTCTGTTATCTCTCTTTGTTCCTGTAACAAATTATTTGCATTAACTACTGAATTGGAATAGATACATGTAAATGAGTTTATCTTTAGAAAGTCATTGTGTTCTTTCTTTAAAAAAATCACGGTATCACAGCTTCGAATGTTTACTTATGCGCAGTCTTCATTTCAAATGCAACCAACATGAAGTATGTAAAACTGGAGTAAAACATTCTTTCACTCGCGCAAAGTCAATAACGGTATTATTAACATAGCAGTCCAATTAAACATCTACACAAATAGATCGTACTCTCATTCACTGGTATTCAATAAATGAAAGAATTTATTTATGTGATTAAAATTTTTTGGTATACATCAACAATCCCCCTATCAGGAGAACAAATTGATCATTTAGATACAAGAATTTGAAATATAAATAAAATAAAGGGGAATAACTCTAACTCAATTAAAGTCACTGGAAGATGCAGTAGTCATAGATTACCCTTGGAATGTGGTAGATATTTTAGTATCGCTAGATTAAAAAGATTCTGTGATTAATGTAACAAAGAAGAATTGGATGATGAATTTCACATTATATTTAATTGTACCTTCTTCATTGATGAGGGACAAAAGTGTTTACGTGCATGTAATGTTAAAACTGTTGTTAGTTTCTATGAATAAATGAATAGTAACGATAAATTCATTCTTGTTGGTTTATCCAAATCATAAAAAAAACAAGAGGGCATTGTATGATTGACAATGAGACAACTCTCCACTCAAGTTAACAACTAAAGGTCACCGTACGGCCTTCAACATGAGCAAAATCCACACCGCATACAAGCTATAAAAGGCGACGAAATGACAAATGTAAAACTTTTCAAACGGGAAAAGTAACGGTCTGATTTAAACAAATACAAAACAAAATATGATATACAGCAACAAACGACAACTACTGAATTACTGGCTCCTTACTTGGGACAGACATACAGAACCTGGCGGGTTAAACACGTTTGCATGCCCCCAATCCTCACTCTAACCTTGGACAGTGCTTTTACAGCACTATATAAAAACAAAATACTAGTATAACTAGAGGCTTTAAAGAGCCTGTGTCACTCACCTGCATCTTTAACAATGGCCATTTTTTAGTAAAAATCATCATTAAAAGGGAACAACTGAGTCATGTCGACATATTTGTAGATCTTATCCTGCTGATAATTTTTCCTGTCTAAAGTTTCTATTTATCTTTTTTTTTTTCGTTTATAAAAAAATGTAAAAATTGTCATTAAAGGGCAATAACTCCAATAACGAGTCGACTGAAGATTTCGACCATAATGGCTTATTTGTAAATCTTGTCTTGCTGTTCATTTGTGCTATTTAAATTATCTATCTATTATAGTTTTCAAGATAATAGGCAAAATGGGAAAAAATTGGGAAAATCGTCATTACAGGGCAACATCTGCAACAAGGAGTCAACTTACAATTTTGGTCATGTTGAATTATTTGTAGATCTTATCTTGTTGATCACTTTTTCTTTTAAAGTTTCTTTTTATCTATTATAGTTTTTTAAGATATTAGGCAAAAACGCAAACATTTGGTAAAAATCGTCATTAAAGGGCAATAACTCTAATAAGGAGTCGTCTAGACTTATTTGTAGATCTTGTCTTGCTGGTCATTTTTGCTATTTAAAGTTTCTGTGTATTTATAATAATCTTCGATATAATAGGGAAACAATTTTAATCAAAGTCCTGAAGTACTGAACAAAGGATGACCGCAAGTTCTTGTGGATCGTCACAAGCACTTGTCTCAGAAAAAAAATCACATCTCTATACCTGAAAGTGAGGTTAATATACAGAGATATATTTTTTCTGAGACAAGTTCGTGCGTGGATGATGAATAAATGACAGGAAATTTAACCTAACCGTAATAACTATTATATTGTTGTGATACAAATCAGTATACTCTGGTTTGTTGTTATATATTATATTAATATTTGTATATAATAACAGTTAAATGCATATATAATTTTCATCCATTTGTATATCATTGTATTCTACTATTCTAATAATAGTGCAGTGCAAGTGCATGGTGGACACTCTTCTGTAATAAATCGATTTTCTAATAGACATTCATATTTTCCCGCAAAACGTTCTTGAGATATTCTTCCGCATGCGTCAACACAATTTTTCTGTACGTGTGCATAGATATTAATGATTTTTTACTTATATATATATTTCTAACGACAAAACATTTTCATATTATTAATTTATGTTCTAAAAAAAATATTTTTATGAGTATTCATTGAAGAAATGAATTTATAACAAGCGATAAGGAATGTTATTTTGCACTCGATAATGTCCGCGTATTTATAGATCGGTTACCAGTCAAAAACGAAAGTTACGTAAGTAGAAATCTCTGTGGCAACAATACATCGGAATGCCCTCACGGTCATCGCGATGTGAAAATGGTAAAATTCGTCATTTTAAGGGCAATAACTCCTATAAGCAGTCGTCTTACAGTTTTCACGTAAATAGACAATGGTAAGAGCTCAACATTCTGAACATTTTTGCTACAGTCAGAATTTCTCATTTAAGTGGGGTTTTCAAAATAATAAGCAAAACTTGCATTTTACTCCTGTTCTATTTTTAATCATGTCGGCCATATTGGTTGGCAGGCGGGGTCATCAGACATATAAACTAGATACCCCAATGATGATTTTGGCCAAGTTTGGTTAAATTCGGCCCAGTGGCTTCAGATGAGAAGATTTTTGTAAAAGTTAACGGACGCTGACAACGTACGACGGACGCAAAGTGATGAGAAAACTGTCATGGCCTTTCGGCCAAGCGAGCTAAAAATCAGCTGACAAGGGCTTAACTCATCAGATCGATTCAAAGCACAGAAATAACTTACAAAACACTAAAGACACAAGGTACAGTTCTGAGAGTACTCGCAGTTACTAAAGACTAGTTCAAAGCCAATAAGAACCAATAAAAAACATGTATCTGAGCCAAATACAAGTCTACATCTAAATATCTATCTAATGTCTATATTTAAGTGATATTTACCTTCCTAGGCCATTCTGTACATTAGTTTTCATATATTTTGTTCATGCATTTTGTTTGTTTATATTGTTTGTTTGTACTACCATGCCTCGTATGAGGCCATACAGTGGCGGATCCAAAGGGGGACGATCAATGCTTTTGAATGGGGACATATGGTTTGAACCCGCCTTTATTCTGGGTTGGAACCCCCCTCCCCTGCACTTTTAAAAATTACTGGATCCGCCCCTGCCATTGGTGAAATAAAAGTTTCTGATATTGTTCTACATTCAGTCAAGCTTGATAGAACGGTTAAGCTAATACAAACGTCTTCCTTAGGCGCTGATTTATCATCCCAAAAACTGTCAGTGATGTGTAAAGATCGTTCGATCTGCTATTTACATAAAGTTGGGTTGCTGTACATGAAAGATACATAGGCGGATCCAGGGGCGAATTTGGTTGAGTTGATTATATAGGGAATCACTGAAGCATGACTGGAGCGGCCCCCTTAGGTCAGTCAGAGGGCCCCTCCTTATAAAAAGTTCTGAATCCGCCACTGAGATACCAGGCTTATAATTTTGTACGCCAGACGCACGTTTCGTCTACAAAAGTCTTATCAGTGACGATTGGTGATGATGATTATAATGGATGAATTTTTCACGTCGAGCGGCAAATTAATATGCATATTCAGGACGAGAACATGTTAATGTAATATGAATATTTACCCTGCTTTGTACTAGACCGACACGTTGAGTCGGACTTTTAACTTGCTAGTTCACAGGGTCCGCAGGAAGACATGTCACCTTACCCGGACACATTATTCTGACTCCGAGTCGACCAGTCTTTTTTCTAACTCCTTTATGCCGCGTGCTAAGCGGAGAAGCAGCAAATACCAATTTTAAAGTCTTTGATTTGACCCGCCCGGGGGTTCGAACCCCCGAACGAGGCGAGCGAACACGCTGCCACGAGACCACAGAGGCGGTCAGTGACGATTGAATCAAAAGAGTTAAAAGGGCAAATAAAGTACGAAGATGAAGAGCAAGTTTTCAAGATTCATTGATACGCTCAGACAAATAAATGTGTTGCATGAGGTCAAAGTATAATACATAAACAATAAAAACAAATAATAGCATTAAGGACCAAAATTCCGAAAGGTTTTGCCATGTTCAGCTAAGGTAAACTATATCTGAGATATAAAATCCTTACTATTTCGAACAATTCAAAGTTTTGTAAACAGTCAGTTAATAAAAGCCCTGTTCATTGATAATTTTCTATGTTTTCTATGTATTGTGTGCGATTTTGTCCCATGTACATTTACTCCATATCCTTTCATTTTCTATAAATGTCACCATATAAATCGTATCAATGATAAGTTATGCCAACATAAGTGCTGACTACTGTAATCTTAATGTTGATATAAATTAAAGAAGAATCTAATTGCGTAAATATCTGTATTTGTAACGCCTTAAACTTTGAACTACTATACATCGTCAATTGGTAGAAAAATAAATGAAAAATAAAAACTTTAAAACTTACATAGATAATTGAAACAACAAGAGAAAATCAATGCTTGGACAATTGCATTGACGACAAAAAGTTAATGAGAACTATTGATACAATTGTATACATAAGGTGAATGATACCACTTTCATTGTACTCGATTCTAAATGATATATCATCATATAAATAAAGAATCCATTAAAGACAAGTTTGCTTTTGAGAGTTAAAGTATAAAGTCGATGATTTTTAGGTTAAATATTTGAATAACAATAATGCGGAAACAGTACTAATTACTTAATATAGTTAGTCTTTTGCACTTAGTCAAGGCATATGATTCTTCGGTTGAAAGTGTGTGTTAAATAAGTTTAGAATTGGATTTTTATATACATGTTTTTTTCTCTTATTTTACAACCTTTGTCAATAGAGAGGGGTGATATCGTTTGATTTAAAATTACCGTGAAAATATTATGTATAGGTTATACGGAGTTTCCGCTACGAAATTCGGGAATCAAATCTAACTGTTTTCTATACTTTGATTGAACATACGAAGACAGCACTTGTACAAAAAGAGACTAAAATGCCAAGACATTTCATAACTGTGTTCTTATATAATATATTACTAAAGAACATGTTTTGTGAAATGGAGGAGGTAATGTTTTATAGACAGGCATGTAACCAGACAATAGTTAATCAAGATCTGCAATCGTATACAGTCAGCAGTATTGTGAGTATCAAAAATATTAAGTTTTAATAGATGTGGTATGATTGCCAATTGTTCGACAATTGAAGTCTCTTCACTGATGCCATTAAATTCATTTCAAGATTAAATCTTAACTCATTTATGACATCTTCCTTTTCTTCGTAGAGTTAAAGACATTCTGTGTTTTCAGAGGATTACACAGCATGCATAACGAGGGTTGAAGAGGAATTTCGTATAAAAGTAAAAAAATGTGAAAATATCTTTTCTTAAACTTCTAATGGTGTATATATATTTTCTTTTTTCTTCCGTAAAATGGCATCCCATGTCATATACCTATGACAATGCATATAGATAATTTGCCTTAGAAATATCGTCAATTTCCCATGAAATTATCTCACATCAGGTCTATTTTCGAAAAGTCTTTCAATCTTTAAAATTAAAAGTTTCACACTTCCATGTGTGTACTTTAATGTTTTAACAATATTATGGCCTTTTTTCTGAAAAGATTACCATGTTATAAACGCCTAAAGATAGATAAAAACCGCTCTTTTAAAAATATAATAAAAATATATAAATAAAAATATTTTGGCAGAGTTTTAATATTCAATTCTAAAAGTGTATTATAATAACATTCTTAAACAAAACCAAAATTCCATTTGAAAGTAAAGCTATATATTGTCACATTAACGGTACCATTTTGTTCTGCACCAGATGCGCATTTCGACAATTAATATCTCTTCAGTGATGCTCGAGGCCAAATATTTGAAAATCCAAAACTTATTCAAAGTTGAAGGGCTGATCAAACCAAGATAGCACAATCCGGACAAATGTTGTCTTTCGGTTACATATTATTTCATTTTGGTAAGAGATGAGCTCGATGCAAAATTTCACAAAAGCATGTAAAATTTCGATTTTTGTATCACAGTTCCTTCAACAGCAAACATTTAGCACTGAATCATATTTTGATTTTTAATTCAAATGTATATTTAAAAATTGTTGAAATTTTTTAAAGAATATGATATAATCTCTTTAATATTCAAATTCCGGTATAAATTTGATCATTTCTAGATTTTGACCCTTTGAGTGAAACAAATACATGAAAATGGGTATCTTAAAAAGAATTAATTGGTGATAAATTCAATGAAATCGGAAAGAGAAATTAGTTCAAAAGTTTATTTGAAATTATCTCGATTTATATAAAAACATTGGGTAAAATTCAAATAAGGAATGGCTTTTCCTTTTGTACTTATAATAGAAAGCCATAGTCATCTTATTTATCCGACTTCGCGTTAGTAACATAGGATAAATGAGGGATCAATTAATTCAATACATAACCATGTTATGTATGTGTTGTGTACAAGTTATCATTTGTACAAACTTTAATTATAATTTGAACAACAAAATTGTACAAATTATAATTTGTATTTTGACTTTCTACAAACTGTTATTTGTCCAATAAGTGCTTTTGTACAATTTGTACAACATTTGACTGAAATTCACTTATAACTTGTACAATGATTAATAATACGGATTTCACTAAAACAAAAGCATTGATACACGCTATATAGATATAAGAAGATGTGGTATGAGTGCCAATGAGACAACTCTCCATCCAAGTCAAAGTTTATAAAAGTAAACCATTATAGGTCAAAGTACGGTCTTCAACACGTAGCCTTGGCTCACACCGAACAGTAAGCTATAAAGGGCCCCAAAAATTACTAGTGTAAAACCATTCAAACGGGAAAACCAACGGTCTAATCTATATAAAAAACGAGAAACGAGAAACACTTATGAACCACATCAACAAACGACAACTACTGAACATCAGATTCCTGACTTAGGACAGGTGCAAACAAATGCAGCGGGTTTATATATCTCAACTTGTACGATTTGCTCTTGTATGTAACAACGTATTAGATTTTAGCGAGAGAAATTTATGTATTACTGAAAAATTATTACACCAGGGTTTTCGATATCATAAACTAGTCAAAACATTTACTAAATTTTATCATCGGTATAAGGACATCATTCGTAAATATAACTCAACATGCAGACATCTTATACGTTCGGGTATTTCACATCCAATCTTTTATGGTAATATTCTTTACAAAGCACAAACATGTCAGTATTCACCTCAAAAGCTAACAAAACCTTTAAACAGACTTATTAAGAAGGGATATAGTTACGATACTGTTGTCAGGTCATTAAAGATTGCATATTTTGGCTTTAATATTGATTCACTTATAGGGTCTTTGCATCGGAATTAACACATTTATTCTAAAACCAGTTGTTGGCATGACACGTTACGTTCTTCTCATATATTTTATGACGGTATAATACTAAACCCCTAACAGGAGGGATTGTGCCTGATATTCATATGATGAAGATATAATCTTTCAATCAGTTTAATTGAGGTCTGGAGCTGGCATGTCAGTAATTGCTAGTAGTCTGTTGTTATTTATGTATTATTGTCATTTTGTTTATTTTCTTTTGTTTCCTTTTCTGACATCGGACTCGGACTTCTCTTATACTGAGTTTTACTGTGCGTACTGTTGTGCGTTTGTTTTTTCTACATTGGCTAGAGGTATAGGGGAGGTTGAGATCTCAAAAACATGTTTAACCCGCCGCATTTTGCGCCTGTCCTAAGTCAGGAGCCTCTGGCCTTTGTTAGTCTTGTATCATTTTAAATTTTAGTTTCCTGTGTATAATTTGGAGTTTAGTATGACGTCCATTATCACTGAACTAGTATACTTATTTGTTTAGGGGCCAGCTGAAGGACGCCTCCGGGTGCGGGAGTTTCTCGCTGCATTGAAGACCCATTGGTGGCCTTCGGCTGTTGTCTGCTCTATGGTCGGGTTGTTGTCTCTTTGACACATTCCCCATTTCCATTCTCAATTTTATTTAACGTTTTGATGGGACCAAACCTTCACCCTTTTTCCGAAACAATAGTGTAACATCACAACATAGAAAGACACACTATAAAATATCAACTGAAATAGCTTAACTCAATCAAAGGACATATTAACACCAGTGAACATACACTGAACAAATAAATATAGAATTTTTATTTAATGACCACACAGTAAATCTTATTTACAAAATACAAAAATAGTTCTGTATCATTTGTTTGAGCATGTGTGTGTAACTATTACGGCGTGGTGAATTGCACAATATCTTTTGCTTTTTACATTTACATTTAGCACCCCTTTGCATTTACACGAGAGAAAAAAAACCTTGACCACCAGTTTTTGAAAGCTTTTTAAACTGCTTTACATAGCGAAAGTTGAAGCTCAGGAACCATTGCTGCGAACAAACGTGTTTCTTTAAGAGCTTCAATTTGATTTCTAGTCAAATATCCTGTTAAAATTCCTACAGCTGTCCAATGCGGTACCCAAAATCTCCAGATTCAACAATTACACCCAAATATTTTGAGGATCAGTTGGGGCACGATCATACTGAGGAATAGGTAATATGACATTTTCTCCAACAGCAAGTTCGGATAATTTCCTTTTCGTTTTCTTGGTAAGATATTCGGCTTTGATCTGTTGGCCAGACAGTGCACGCTTCCTGGCATACATGTATCAATAACATATCCTGTCTCCATCTGGGTATCTAATTCTGATTCAGTGGATTCAGTTTCTGTTTCTGTATTTTCATCAGGATCAAAGTTCTTTTGGCAGAGAAGATGAAGATAAACCAATCTTTGGCTCTGACCCAAAAAGAGTTGTATGTGGAGATTAGTCGATGATAAGAACTATATTTTTTTGAAACTGTAAAAGCACAGCAACTGCGTAAATGACATAAAGAGTGTTCACAAACACTTGGGATATATATATTTGGCAATTTATTAAAACAATTGATCCCGAAATAATGAACAGTGGAAAGTAGTCAAAAAGAGTTGAATACAAAAATACAAAAAGGCAATTAAAATTTATTACTGTTAAAAATATATAAAAGCCCATAATTTCTATCATGTTAAATTATCAACAAATATTCTTTGTACAAATTATAAGTGAATTTTAGTCAAATTTTGTACAAAGTTAACTTACAAATTATAATTTGTATAATTTTTTCGATGTTCAAATTATAATTTGTACAAAATGATAACTTGTACACAACATATGCAATTCGTTGAAGAACAGTGTAATTGTCGAAGTTTTCAATACCTTGTTTAAAGACACCAAGATGCTGCTATTTCACCTGTTTTATCAGTATAATAAACCTCTATACACAGTGAATTAAACCGATTAGAATTAAGTATTACTATCCATGAACAAACGCCAAGTCCACGATAAAATACAGTGTATTAAAACCTTTACAGCCTTTTAGAAGTCTTCTGTAAATTCTGAATTGCAGGGTGAATGTGCTTATCTTTGCATGATGGTGGAAACGTGTGCTCTCGTCACGTACAATATCAACAACATTAACAAAGGTCAAGGTCAATGCAATTTGAAAAAGAAAGCAACAAACTCAATTCCCTACCAATATGAAAAAACAACAGATATGTGTGTAATGACACGTGGTAATTTACAGGGCGTACTCACATCGCAAGTAACAAGCCCCTCATCGAACATTCTGGATACATCTGATGCGGAGACAACATCCAACCCTGTAACCATGGTAACAACAAATGTGTTTTCCAATAGCGTAAGTTGACTTTCTTTTTTCTTTTGTTTTTTCTGTTTTTTTTTTTTTTTTTTAATTATTTATTTTTATACTTGCTATTCTATGTTGTTGCGTTGCTGTCTATCCTTATCGCATGTCATTCTTATCTAAAATCTGGCTGATTTGCAATAAATTCTTATTTAGAAATCTGAATTATCTTTTCATGAAGAAATATTTTGAAATATAGTATGCTTCACTTTGTTGTTTTTTTACCACTGACTCTCCTTCAAAAAGTATAATCAATTTCTTTTATAAAATTTATACTAACGATTAAAAAAATTCCCTTGGTTTACTCGTAGTTAATAATCATGGTAAAAATAATCTTTCAACAATTTCAAAGCTGTTTTGCCACGATAAAAATGTGATATATACTTTGGAATTGATCTTGAAAGACCGACTCCTTCATAATCATTGCCCTGGTTTCATAAATCATTAAAGGTACACAATTGTATAGTAAACGATTTAAACGATGAGCAAAAAGAAAAAAAAAATAATTCCAGTCCGACATCTTTATAAATGAGAAGATTGAATTCACGATCAATATCAATATTCTAGATATGATCAGTGAACTTGGGCGGGAATATTATTTGTGAGTATGAAAATACGAAGATATGGTATGATTGCCAACGAGACAACTCTCCACCAGAGCCCAAATGACGTAGAAGGTCAGAAACTATAAAGGTCACGCACGGCCTTCAACAATGAGCAAAATCCATACGGCATATCAAGCTATAAATGGCCCCGAAATAACAAATGTAAAGCAATTCAAGCGAGAAAACTAACGACCTGACTTATATACAAAACAATAAACACAAAACAAATATTATATATAGCAACAAACGACAACCACAAAATAACATTTGTACAGGCTCCTGACTTGGGACAGGCACCTACGGAATGTGGCGGGGTTAAACATTTTTGCAGGCGCACCAATCCCCTGTCTTATCCAGAACAGTGTTTTAAATAAAGGGGCGCAATTGGTGCCCATTGGATTAATAACTACAACTTTAGATGTCTCAGTTGAGAAAATAAGCACATAATTCATGTTAGAGACTCAATTTGATGTTTATTCTCCGTTTCAATTAGAGTAAATTTGACATTGTTTTAATGTTCAAATATTATATAATTTTAAATGAATGTTTCAACATCTATAATAATGTTCACTGGATATAATCAAGGCTCCCTTCTATAATTAGGACATATTGATAATTATTCCAAAAAGTATAATCACAAATCAATAATCCGTCTTTTTCTCGTTTCAGTCCTTTATAATTGGTACTGTTGAAACCGTACAGAATCTATGTACCCCATACTCCTACTTTGACATTGTTGTACTGACACGTAACGGCGTCTACGTCTATGATGTTTACACTCATATGTATACCAGTCCGGGGCCATGCATGCCAGTGAAAGCATTTGAGGATGTCTTTAATGCCTACTCAGATCTACCGCGTATAACAGAGATTGAAGCCATACATTCTTCTAATACAGATAGAGTGGAATTATATGCCAGTAGGTTGGATGTTTGGTTATTACAAGATTGCCTTGCAGTTTTTGTAAATGAATATGAATATTAAAGATGAGTCTATGTAGACAACTGAAACACATCTTGCGTAGTAAAAAAAAAACAAGTTTGGTAATTTGATGACGTTTAAATCTGGTTATTGAGATAATGAACACTTTTATAGCCATAAAATTTTAATTGTCATTGTTATAATATTTAAATTTCAATACTATTTGAAAATAAGTAGTTTGATTTCACTTATTCGCAAAATTTATTTTATAGCTCATTCGATCGGCACATCCACTATTGATAATCATAAACATCGGCACATCCACTATTGATAATCATAAACATCGGCACATCCACTATTGATAATCATAAACATCGGCACATCCACTATTGATAATCATAAACATCGGCACATCCACTATTGATAATCATAAACATCGGCACATCCACTATTGATAATCATAAACAAATTCTGATCGGCACATCCACTATTGATAATCATAAACATCGGCACATCCACTATTGATAATCATAAACAAATTCTGATCGGCACATCCACTATTGATAATCATAAACATCGGCACATCCACTATTGATAATCATAAACAAATTCTGATCGGCACATCCACTATTGATAATCATAAACAAATTCTGATCGGCACATCCACTATTGATAATCATAAACAAATTCTGATCGGCACATCCACTATTGATAATCATAAACAAATTCTGATCGGCACATCCACTATTGATAATCATAAACAAATTCTGATCGGCACATCCACTATTGATAATCATAAACAAATTCTGATCGGCACATCCACTATTGATAATCATAAACAAATTCTGATCGGCACATCCACTATTGATAATCATAAACAAATTCTGATCGGCACATCCACTATTGATAATCATAAACAAATTCTAAGCTCATTCGATCGGCACATCCACTATTGATAATCATAAACAAATTCTAAGCTCATTCGATCGGCACATCCACTATTGATAATCATAAACATCGGCACATCCACTATTGATAATCATAAACAAATTCTGATCGGCACATCCACTATTGATAATCATAAACAAATTCTGATCGGCACATCCACTATTGATAATCATAAACAAATTCTGATCGGCACATCCACTATTGATAATCATAAACAAATTCTAAGCATCACACCCTTTTCGAAATTCTGTTCAATCTACTTTATTATGAAGCTAGTAGTATAACTTTTCGTATAAAGCAAGATTTGATTAAAAAATACTAGTTTTGAAACTTCTGCTGATTTGCATGGAAAGTTTTACCTTTGGATGTCTTTCCGTTATTTAAATTGGTATAGTTATAAAGTCTGTTGTGGGACAATTACACAATTTGAAGGAAGACTTCAACAGTTTTCTTTGTATGTGCAATTATGATTGGTTCAGTCTATGATGGTTCAGGCACATGAAGAGATAATCATGTTATCATGTAATCATCGTTACTACTTAGTGGGTTCTTATATCTTTAACGTCACAGTACCCAAATTGCACCGAGTACCCAAATTGCACCTATTCAACAAAAAGCGGTGCCGGAATCTTACAAGTTTTCTTTGAGACTAAATAATTTGTAATTTTGTGATTTGACATTATACACATCTTTCAACAAAGGTAAATATATTTAAATAGATATAAGAAGATGTGGTATGAGTGCCAATGAGACAACTCTCCGTCCAAGTCAAAATTTATAAATGTAAACCATTATAGGTCAAAGTACGGTCTTCAACACGGAGCCTAGGCTCACACCGAACAGTAAGCTATAAAGGGCCCCAAAAATTACTAGTGTAAAACCATTCAAACGGGAAAACCAACGGTCTAATCTATATAAAAACGAGAAACACTTATGAACCACATCAACAAACGACAACTACTGAACATCAGATTCCTGACTTAGGACAAGTGCAAACAAATGCAGCGGGTTTAAACGTTTTAATGGTACCAAACCTTCACCCTTTTTCTGAAACAATAGTGTAACATCACAACATAGAAAGACACACTATAAAATATCAACTGAAAATGTACACAAAACGTTCACAGTATTTATCAACAGATGAAACATTCACTGAAAAAAGTAAATCTACGAAAACGTTGCCATGCGACGTTCACAAAAAGTCATCTTCTAAAAATGATCAAATTAAACATGTTACAAGCATCCATTTCTTAAAAAATGAATAGTAAGCACAGACTAATGTCAAATTGTTCTAAATATTTGAAAAAATAAAGCAAAACATCTGTTATTCGATTTTTAAGGATGTGAACTTAAGCATGGATGTAATTTGGGTACTCCTCATTACAGAATCATAGATCGTTTGGAGGTCGGTTCAAACCCATTTTTCTATGATTCAATATTGATTCAAAATTAAATTGGTGGAACCATATAGTAAATAATGACACATCTACAAAATAAACACAGAATGGAAACTTTTGTCTGGATCATGAATAAACGTAGGTGAAAAAAACTGTCAAAATAGGTGCAATTTGGATACCGTCACGTTAAATGCTTTAATTCGAGCAACGACGAGCATTCACAAGGCGCTGTTTAATTGGTATTTTACTTTTATTTGTATGTTAAACGGTCTTCAACGAAAAGATAAGTGTCTACTATATACAAAATTTCAAGCTCTTAAGTGCACTGAGTCTAGAAAAAGTGCATGAATAAATTTAAGATAACAAGTAAGTAAATAAAAAATATCGCAAAAAAAGATCAGCAATTTTGACGTAAAGTGCCTTTTCTCAAAAACCTAACCTTCGAATTCTGAAATTCTTTTAAATGGTATGTTCGTGCTACGGAATTTTCCGTTTTATTGATATCAAATTTGTACGGGTCACCAAATTTCCTTTTTTCAAATTTTAGTATTATAAAATAGTTGAATCTATTGCACAGAATAAAACAAGCACCGAAAAGGCAAAAGTTAGCGTGACGATGAGACTTTATCTTATAGTTTTCAACATTTATAATAAATTTCAATTAGTTGTCTCTGATTTTTCAAAGAAATCAACGGCGTTTAAACGCGGACCGCGAAGAGGATCCCAAAATGTTACCCAAAAGAAATATTCACATTTCCGTTCGCTCAATATGGAAGCGGAGTTACAGGAGTCTTTATTTGTACAAATAAAGCAAAAATTTATTGTGTAACTGTTATTTGTACAATAGTTGTCCGATTGCAGTATAAAACAGTTTACACTTTGATACAGCAACAACGAATTCGATGATCAAGTGGCAATAACATAAAAAATGTAAGAAAATTTGCTGGACAGGTCTTTGTGAAAAGATCATTTAGCTTTTTAGGTCTATTTATTTAATATGTTTTGCGATATTCAGGACTGCTGCCAACTAGCTAGCTGGAGAGTTTTATGGTTATCACATCTTTATCACTTCTCTTTCCATTTCAGATAATTACGTTTGGTCATTTCTTTTTGCTGGTTTACAACAGTTTACAGACTATGGATATCCAATGACGTATACAGAACACTTACAAAAAAAGACAACTATGGCATCGCTTAATTATTGGATATCTCATCCATTATGGGGAATACAGCGTGCGGCGTACGGAACTCAGGAGATGTATTTCTATGAAAACGGCGTGATACATTATTATGCTAATTCTCCACCATTTTATCTCCAAATGACAGTAACTCAGAAATACTACAATGTCCACAGTGTTGGTATAAATCCTTGGACTAAACTGCCACCAAATATTGCAGATATACTCCTGATACCGTTTCAATGGTACAATTACATAGTGTTGACGTCGGACGGAAAATGTTATGAATACATAATGAATTATGCAGTTAATATCAAAGATCCAGAAGTCAGTTTAAATCTTATGGGCAATATCTTATTCTGAATTTACATTTTGTGATTCAAATAT
The DNA here is from genome assembly GCA_017311375.1 of Mytilus coruscus. NCBI lineage: Eukaryota > Metazoa > Mollusca > Bivalvia > Mytilida > Mytilidae > Mytilus > Mytilus coruscus. The sequence goes on from CM029607.1 coordinate 65,784,200, forward strand.
GCGTTTTGCAGTGAACCCCGTCTTAAATTGAATTTGCCCTAAACAAAATAACTACCTTGCATGAAAAGTACTAAATAAATATATTTCATCTTAAACGATTGTCAGTGTTTGGCGCATGCTCTGTTATTCCTCTAGATATATGAATAGTTCGAAAGTATTTTCTTTACATAAGATAATTTTCACAGAATCTTCTGCTCATGATAAAATGGTTTTGAATTAAATAAGAAGACACACAAAATGAAAAATCTCGCCTGCTTTATTTAAAATTATTGAATATTGTGTTGAAAAGTTTGAAGATTAGACTTTACAGCTATATGTATCACGTACATTTAACATGATACATTTTTCAAGAAAATGAGGTTAATGTCAGATGAACCCTGCAAGATGAAGATGTACACCATACAATCATTCAATTAACCAATATAGTTCACCCATTGGTTAAAGTACCTCAGAAGCGGACCTAACCCAATAAAACGTTATATGAAGTATAGTCAGTACAACTTTACAAAAAAGTAACGATAAACAAATTTGGTCTTACGAAATCTAAAATTGATATCTTGTAAAGTCTACTTATTCCAGTGAAAGTTCCATAAACAAGTTATAATCTTTTTATAAACCATAAAGACAATAGTTCCACAGGTGATGAAATATAATCCGCAGCATAAAGTTGAAGAATAATATTCATAACTGAAATGAGTTCTATTCTAGGACACGTTTGGGGTTCTATATGTTAACGGAATATGCCAATTCAATAACATTTGAATATTTATTAGAATGTAAATTCGCATTCCCTATTTTATCTTTGCAAAAGTTATCCTAGGTATGGGATACGAATCTGATTTCGTCAAACTGTTAATGTTTTAACATCTGTGACAAATACTTATAAAAGAAGAATATTCAAAACAGAAACATACCAAAAAAAGTTAAGATTATGAAATAAGTGGATTATTTAAATGTTCCGAATGATAAAGCAGACGATTATTTAAATTTTCCGAATGATAAAGCAGACGACACGGCTTTTTGGGAACGTTTGATTGATTTCTTTCAAATTTTTTGGCAATGTTTTATCGTTTATCGTCAACGTTAACTGTTGAGTTTTCAATGTCCCATTTGGTATCTCCTGTCTTCTTTTTGCAGGAGATTAGAACAATTGGTTGTTGAACGAAAAGACAAGAGGAGCTCCATTCAATATCCCAATGTTCATTCATTTCACTTTTAGCAAATAATCAATTTCTTTTCGACGATTTGGTGTTTTATGGGATTCAATCGATAGGGATGTTGTTCTATCGGTTCAGAATCACCTACATATACGTCATGGTGTCATGATGCGTTTAGCCCATTACCTGGCATGATCCTCGACTGAATCCATCAGTATATTGAAGTTGTGTATCCCATTGATGAATTTTGGCTCACGGGCCTTTGGACAACACATTTCATAGAGAAGTGTTATTGGCAATGTTCATGTCACCAGTAATGACGTGGCCACCAGGAATATATATGAATGGAGAACTAGCACAGGTACAATCAGGAGGTTTAGATTTGAAGTAGACAAATAAAGGCAACAGTAGTATACCGTTCGAAATTCATAGATCGATTGAGAAAAAACAAATCTGGGTTACAAACTAAAATTGAGGGAAACACATCAACTATAAGAGGAGAACAACGACACAACAGAAACACTAAAATGCAACACACACAGAAACGAACTATAAGTTAACAATAGCCATTTTCCTGACTTGGTACAGGACATTTTAAGAAAAAATGGTGGGTTGAACCTGGTTTTGTGGCTTGCCAAACCTCCCGCTTTAATGGCAATGTTAAATATAACACTAAAATGGCAACATTACATGACAGGACTACAATACAAATATATGGAAGAACATACAGGACAGAGAAACACACAAATAAACAATACGATAGAACATTACGACAAGCTAATAGTTATTAAAGGTACCAGGCGTATAATTTAATACGCCAGACGCGTGTCTCGTCTACATAAGACTCACCAGTGACGCTCAAGTCAAAATAGCAAAGAAAGCCAAACAAAGATGAAGAGCATTGATGACCTAAAATTCCAAAAAGTTGTGCCAAATATGGCTAAGGTCATCTGCCTGGGATAAGAAAATCCTTAGTATTTAGAATAATTCATATTTTTGCAAACAGTAAATTTATAAAAATGACCATATAATAGATATGCATGTTAACACCGAAGTGGTGACTAACTAAATAAAAACGAATACGTAAAACAACCTAGATCAGCACATAAAAACAGTAAAGCCGAACAACGCATTGTATGTTAGCGGAATTGATCGACGCCAAAAAATAGGATATAATTCAAGATTAGGTTTGTAATACTGATATTACTTGTATTTAATAACAATGAAAATAACAATACTTATTAATTGTTGAGATCCTGCAACGCGTATTGTACTTGAAAATTTTAGTTGCAAACGGTTTGTTATATATATAAGAAATTACAGGTACATACTGATCTTTAAAGTATGGAGGTATTTTCGAGTGAACTTGTTTATGATAAAGGATATTGCCTCAGTTGATGGCATCGAGACCATTGTTGGCAAATGAAAGTTTTAGAAAAATGATGTTCTCCATTTCATGTTTTCCAATACATCAGGACCGCTCATCGTCTCTTTAAAAAAAAAAATTTTTTTAACATATTACATTAAAATAGAGATACATTGCAAGGAAGCAGATTGATAAATTACTAACGCAAACTTTCGAATATAACAGCCGTTTTGACGATATATTCGTTCTGACAAAAATGTATGTTTTTTCGTTATTCTGCTTGTTATAAATTATTTCATTCTTATTATTGGCTTTATCGTCTTTATTACGTGTTTTTTTTTCCCGCAATACCCACCTAATAACAGTCCCTGTTAAAATTATTTTACGAAAATAAAATATTGTTACATTCGTAAATACAATTATTTTATAACCATAACAATTTTCGTTTCATGCAACTAACCAAATACAGTATATGTCAACTAATTAATGGGAAACATATAAAGTATCCGTAACAGTTGAGAAGAATTGTGTTGTATCTTTTTCTTATACGATAGCATCCCCCCGTTCTTCCACCTATTTTCTTACTACACTCCTGTTCAGTGTAGTAGAACTGGGTAGGTACATTATATATTTATATAATCTTAAATGGTAGTTATTTTGTTCTTTTTTCGTCGTTGGTTTATAGTTTGTACTGATTTTGTTTTTGGTTTATAGATTGTTCTTTTTGGTAGCAGGACCTTTGTACACGTGCCTCTTAAATAGAATATATTTCAAACTATTTCTGATTTTCATAATTTAATGTTGCACGTAAGTACTTAAATAAAACAATGCTCTTTTGCTTTTAAAATATATCCTTTCGGTGAGTTATACAACAATGCAATGATAGTAAATCCATTAAAATGACGAAATTACGCATTAGGAATAATAAAGAGCGCCAAAGAAATGTTGAAAAAGTTTTTCACAATTAGCCTGTTTTCGCTACAATCTGACAATTCTCGCATAAAATTATGTCCTTTCTAAAAACCATCAGTGTCAAATTGTGTCATCAACGCTTAGCTTAAGCTCACATTTTCGGAAGAAGAAAAAAACATTTCTTAAGAGATGTGATTAGTAATGACAGCGGACAATGTTTTATTTTTCGGTGAATTTACCTAGACAAATAAGCCCCAGTCTGTATATTTCCATGAATCATTCCTCGGTTTATCAATCTTTATATTGTTAGAATTACTGAATAGTCTGTCATTTTTAATTTTCAACATGAAAAAGGTTGATGAAAAACAGTGCATCCTTCATCCTTTTGTGATTTTTACAATTATTATTTTGCTCACCATTATTATTATTGATGTTGTTGTTGTTCTTGTAGGTGTTGAAGTGATCCACTTGCACTGATGAGCTTCTCGTCAAATGAAATTTTGTTAATTAATTTGAAGTTATTGCATATTAAGATTCACGTTAGAAAGAAAAATCCTTTTTCTATGAAAGGGGAGGAGGTTATAAGCATCTACGGTCAAGGACAATGCAAGGTCTGATTATAATGTTCATATCTATTATAATTTGGTGTTTTTATACGTGTGGTATATCTTTATATAATCCGAAGATCAGCAATCAAACGGTGTGTTCACGTTTCTCCAACATTTGATATTTTTGTCTACAGGTAAATAATTTCTTGTTGGAGAAACGTGATTTTTTGGAAAAAGGGATTAATTAAATTTACCTATAAATAGAGTTACAGTGAATCCAGCTCAAAATAACTTTTGAATGATCTGACGGATTGAAGGTTAAAAAAATGTCAAAATTGAATAAAAATATTTCTTTCATCAAAGAACACTTATATACAAAACAGTGATTTTTGAACGAAACTATTTTACAATCGTTTACAATTATCAACAATATTAGCACTCATGGACAAATAGACTATAAAATCTTGAAATCATGCAAGGAAAAAGCTGTAAATTGCGGGCACATTAGTATTATACAAACAAACAAAACAATCTTTAGATAAAGCACAAAAGTTTAATTAATAATCAAGAGTACACATACTGAGAAAGTCTGTAATATGAGGGTTTTGCTATTAATATCACATAAACTCAACGCCATCAATGATACATGTAAATGAGGTCAAGGTTAGATGAACCCTGTACACTTTACAATCACACCATACACACATTATATAGTTAGCCTATTTCTTTAATATAGTTGAAGGATAATTTGAAGTTTTTGGGACAATTTCCATAATGCTATAATATTTATTGACGTGTTATGTATAAGATTTATTTTCAAAACACTATATAAAAAACTGAGCAACACTTACCCCACCAAAACTGGGTGGGATATCAGGTGTTCCGGAAGGATGAGCAGATCCGACTCAACTAGTAACATTTGTCATGTTGCTCATGTTGAATACTAATTCGGGGAAATCAAATGATGTAAATAGTCTGTCATTGGATACCGGTTCGCTTCAAAGAATGCATATATACATTGATTTCCAAGTTTACACAGACGTTTTTTAGTATATATAAATTAAATATCGAATTAACCATTCATTTTTACCACTTTTACTTCTTTGCAATCTTTTGATAACACGAGTATGACATCATCTATTAGGTTCATTGGACGTTTTGACATGAAGAACAGAAAATAATTGAAGGTGTTTCCATAGAATAATTCACACTTGTTAACAACTGATGTTGAAATGAACTTGAATAAAGATATGAATTTTAAGAAGATACTAGTAGAGGAGAAAAAAAGAAACTTGCGGTTTATTCACTTCAGACATTGGGACTTATATTACACTTCTTCAATTAAAAAAAAATTATTGATTTTTTCTATGAAATAAAGGAGATATACAGCTTCTTCTGGTTTAATCAAAAAAAGGTTTGTAGGTTTTTTTAAAGGACGGCTTTCCTGTTTGAAATTGCGCCCTATATGTTCCTAATTTTCTTAAAAAATACTACTTAATGTTTGTTTTGATTTTTTTTAACCTTGGTTGTGAGTTTTTAAAATTACTTATTGTGTCGCTTATTTGCGTTTTTTTTTTTTTTTATTATTACCAGATATAACTAATTTATTTCTTAAATATGAATAAGAATTAAGTTTGATCAGTTGCCCCAGCCAGTGGTCCCGTGGGAATCGTGTATACGCACTATCCCACGGAAGATACTAACCATGATAGTGTAGGTTAATTGCACCCTGGACCCAGGCATTGACATGTGCTCTGGCTGGTGATCAGTCAGGCAGAAAAAATGCCTCTGTCCAATTCCCGAAATGCAAAAACTGTTTCATGATATACCCCCCCAAATCCAAACTGTATAAAGATAATAAATAAATAAATATATAATAAATAAATAAAACTATTAACTTATTGATATTTAATCAAATGATAATTCTATATATATATGGAACGGGGACCCAGGTATTTCCCCCATTGAAACGCATTGAAAATCATAGTAAATAAATGGGGTGCTGTCCAATAAATAATTTTGATAGCCACCTTGGGACTTCTGTTTCACGTTAGGCATTTGTTTCGAAGTTTCTAAGTACAATCTCAGTGCCTCATGACCGGCATTCCGTTGCACAATTTTGTTTTGATTGACAACAGGGTAGGTCGGTCTACTTCCGGGGAAGAATAAAGGCTAGAATTTAGGCAACTTACTCTATGTACCGACGCCAGCTTACATTTAAATAAATCAAAATTTTTACAGAAATCCAAGCTAGAAAGCCTACCCATTCAAATAAATCTACATTCAGTTACAGAACTTGTGTAATAATAAAACTACACCATTTTAAATAAAAGTTATATAATTTTTTTTAAGAACTACATTCGTGGGTACCGGACTGGTTGCCGTAACTGGGATCCTATTCCATATTAACTCGAGAAAGGGAGGTAATTTACTACTTCCGGTAAAAAAAGACACTTCCGGTGTCAACGACACTTTCATTACATAGATTCAAGAAATGAATGGTTTCTGTGTGCTTGTTTGAAATAAGGGCGATTATTTGCTACTTCCGGTTGAACAAGTAACGTTTGGTGTCTTATGATACATTACATTAGTGATTCCAAAAGTATATGGTTTCTTTGAGATTCTGCTTGAAATAAGAGAGGTATCATTTGCAACTTCCGGTAACACTATGTCACTTCCGGTGTCAGGACTGTTAACTTTATATCCATTAATACATAGTTTGTGGCTCTTTTTGGTATTAATTAATGGGGGAAATGTACTTCTGGTTTACACAGTGTCACTTCCGGTTATCATTTTAAGGTCAATGTACTGTAGCCTACTGCATCATGCTTCTTGGCTTTATCATGTACATGTAAGAATCTATAACAAAGGAGGTAATATTAGGAGAGATCACATATAATATTTGATATAAAATTAGTATCCCCAGGTAAGGAATGTGTTCAGAAGAAAAAAGATAAAAATATAAAGAAACCGGCATTTTTATCACTCTTGACATGGCCCTCTGATGTACCAGGCTGTAAATAACCTAATATTCTTACATTTGCAAATAGTCATTTTACAACTCGTATCATGCATATAAACCAAAACAGTATTTATCAACTAATTAACAGACAACATGTTTTGTTGAGAAGAATTGTGTGTATATTTTTTCTTGCACCATAGCTTCCACATATTTATTTATCTCTGATTAGAATTTGTTGCGAACAATCTACCATGCCCCATAAAGTTGATACGTGCAAATGGTTCGTTGCCAACACAAAAATACAAACCTTCAAAAATATCAACCTTGTATGTCAGTCGGCTATAAAACTGGGCCGGGAAAACTCTATTAGAATGAGACAACTTATTGGAATAATTTTTCTTACCACACTCCTGTTCAGTTTAGTAGAACTAGGTAGGAACCTTATATATCTATTTAATTTTTAAGTGTAGTTCTTGTTTTTTTTTTTTTTTTTTGTTTGGTTTATAGTTTGTTCTCTTTTTATAATTTTTTGGCTTGAAAATTAAAGGCAAAGATGAAGTTGCCAAATAGCCCATCATATCAAATATATTTTAAACTATTTCTGATTTTCATGATGTACTTTTGCAGGTAAGTACCTAAACAAAAAATGCGTTTTTCTCTGTTCGGAAATTTACTTCGGTGATTTATACGGCCATGGAAAAGTAAATCCACTAAAATGGCGAAATCTTGTCTATTTGAAGTTTAGGAATAATTCAGTCGTCAAAAAAAATATTTAAACAGTTTCTGACAATTAACCTGTTTTCGCTACTACAATCTGACAAATCGCTTAAAATTATGTCCATTTAAAGACTGCGAAATCAACACTTAGCTTATGCTCACATTTTCTAAAGAAAAAAAAAGCATTTCTTAAAAGATGTGATAAGTAATTGCAGCGGGCAATGTTTTATTATTTTTGGGTGAATTTACAGTGTCAAGCAGCCCCAAACTTTGTATTGTTCCCTTGAATCATTCCTAGGTTTAGCAATCTTTATACGACTTTTGTTAACTTTGCTACAATCCAAGTTTCAATAGATAATAACTATTTATTGTCTGCTATTTTCAATATGTAACTTGAAAAAACAGTGCACCCTTCATCATCGTTTTATTGCTAAAATTATTATTTTGCTTACCATAAATATTATTGATGTTGTTATTGAAATGACCTACTGACACAATGTAATGAGCTTCTCGTCACTATGATTTTTCTCTCAATTCATTTTAAGTTATTGCATATTTAGATTCACGACAGAAAGACATATCTGTGTTCTATGAAAGAGGTGGAAGGAGGTTGGGTGTGGTGGGTGGCGGTGTAAACATTTCGGCCAAGGTCAATGAAAGGAAAGATTATAATTGTCCATATCCATCTACAATTTTGGTGTATTTATGCGTGTAACAACTTTAGAAAATCCTGCACAGATTAGCATTCGAACCAACAATGTTCTTCTGTAGCCTGGAAGGTGACAGTGATGTGTTGACAACAATATCTGTTTCAGTGTACATGAAATATAATTGTAAAGTTTCTTTATTGTAGGAAAAGCTTTTCAAAAAGATAAGCTTTCTGAGTATCCACATGCAAAACACAACCAATTGGTGAATCTAGTATCTTCAATTAGACAGAGGTGTGCTACTCCCGCTTGTGTGAGGACGGAAGAACGAAAGATTTCTGAAAAAGTTCATGCAAAACGCAACAGATGGATGAGTCTATTGTCTTCAATAAGGAAGAGGTGTTTTCCTCCCGCTTGTCACATTAGAAAAAAAGAAACATTCTCATAAATAACTCTTCCAAACACGACGAGTTGATTAATCTATTATATTCAATTAGGACGAAACACAAAAAAAAGAAACACCAAATAAAAAACCGTTTTGCCAGACATTTTATTTCTATAACAATTTTTATTAACTTTGAAGTGTATTGTTTTACTTAAGGCGTCGATCTTAAGCTGCAGGATTAAAATAATAAACGTGTATTTCTTCGAAAATGTATATACTAGTTGAACCTGATACTGTACAAAGCTTATGTAAATAAAAATAAATTGTATATTTTTCTACCATGTACGCATAATGTGTATGTATAAATTGTATCAAGTTTTATGGATTGGTCATGACTTCTTTACAGCCCAGTGGCAAATACTTTATACCTATTCAGGACGAAATTGCATTGATCAAGAAAAAAACCACTTTTTATTACATTGATATTATTTACTCCTTTCGAATTATCGTACAATTTTGATTTTTTTAACAAGGAATTACAGTAGATAAACCTTTTGTTCAAATGGTCGACGCGAACAGAAAAAATGCGTCTTTGATCGTAATTATGAACATTTTAATGCAAATATGAGTTTGATCTGATAGATGTTGTTATAGTCGAATAATTTCAGCACTTCAGTTTGAGAACTGATTGAATTTCTATTATAGATATGCTTTCAATTGTAAAAGTCAAGTATTTGATATTCCTTCAATTTTTGTTAAAAACATATTATTACCAAATTTTATTTAAAATGAGTGTAATGCTCTGGTAAAGATATACAAATTTCCCAGTTATGTTACCATGACATTTGATTGCTGACAAAGGCCAAATTGAAGTTAGTTTTTGGGACAATTTCCATAATGCTATAAACTTTATTGACATGTTATGTATAAGATTTTATTTTCATAACATTATATAAATAACTGAGAAACACTAATCCCACCACAAATAGATGTGATCTCAGATGCTCCGGAAGGATAAACAGATCCTGCTCCACTAGTAGTATTTGTCATCTTGCTCATGGTGAGTACTAATTAGGTGAATGTTGCTTGATGTAAATGTGTTCCTATTGGCTACTGGTTTGCTTTAATGAATGCATACAAAATATATGAGGATCATTTATCCAATTGCGTTTTCGAGTACATTTTGTTTTACTTCGTCTATTTAAAGGTTTTAGTTCATCAAATTAAAGAAATTCATAATATTCACACACTGATATTATGCATGGCTGATATGATAGCATGTCTATTGGAAATAAACTGGAACAATTAATCAAAATGATAAAAATTTTGGAATACGAGCATGACATCCATTACGTATTGTGGACGTTCTGGCAAAAAAAGTCAGAAATCAATTGAATGTTTTTTCACATACAAATTCACACTTGTTCACAATTGAAGTTGATATTAACTTGAATAAAGATATGAATTGTTTAAGAAATATACAAATTTCTACATCATTTGGTCTCTGGTGGAGAGTTTTCTCATTGACAATCATACCATATTTTCTTATTTTTACAGCAGACGAGAAAATAGTAACTTGCAGTTTTATAGTTAATCCAGGCGTTTGAACATAAGAGAAAGCTTATTTTACACTACTGTAGTTTTTTTTTTTTTTTTAAAGTATCTAATCTTTCTACGAAATAAGCGAGATAATCAGCTCCTTTAGTTTAATCAAATGATAACTCTAAAAGAATATTAAAGAATATTTTTACCTGAAAAAAAGGGAGGCAATTTACTAATTACGGTTTGAAAAAGTCACTTCCAGTGTCAAAAGGCAGCTTATATTACACAGATCCAAGAAATAAATTATTTCTGTGTGCTCCATTGAAATAAGGGTGATAATTTGCTACCTCCGGTTAAAAGATAACTTCCGGTGTCTAATGATAGCTTACATTAGTGGTTCCAAAAATATATGGTTTCTATGCACTTCTGCTAAAAATAAGATAGATAATGTGCAACTTCCGGTTACATTTTGTCATTTTCAGTGTCATGATTGATTATTTTATATCCATAAATGAATGGTTTTATGCTCTTCTGGTATAAAAATAATGGGGGAAAATGTAACTTCCGGTTTACACTGTGTCACTTCCGGTTGACGTTTTTAAGGTCCTATGTACCTAAACCTACTGAAAAATGCTCCGTGGCTTTATCATATATCAGTATGAAGCTATATCCAAGTTGGTTATATAAGGCGAGAGCACATGTGATATTTTATATAAAATTAGCATCCTGTGATAATAATTTGATCAGAAGACAATGATAAAAGTATGAAATTTGGCCCTCTGATATACCAGGCTGTTAATACTTTTGGCCTTTGACTTTGACCTCCTCACTTTCAAGTTCCAAGGTCAAGGATCTCAAATTAAAATACCTCAAGTCTCTAATATGTATGCTTGAGAAGTTAATCTACCAAACAGCTTATTTTGAATATCCAAAGAATATATTAAGTCACCAGAGTACTTCGACACACTATATTGGCACTGCGTCAAGTTTTACATTCCAATGCCAAAACCTTATGTAAATAACTTTATGGGGTTCTGATGAGTTGCAATAACAAGCAAAGTTACGAATTTAGAACATGACCTTGAATTTTGACCTTGACTTAAATGTCCTGCCTATGGACCAATGATCACGACACAAATATGGGTTGAATAGTACAAAATTGAATATATGTATTTATGATGAACAAGGAGAAAGTGTTACAAGTGAAAGAATCTTTATGTAGATAATAATTCAATTAGGACTGAACAAATTGACAAGTCATGTGTAATATCAAGTAGACTTAATGTATTACTGAAGATTTGCAACTATCTGCCTATGCACAAACGACTTATTTATTTTAAAGCAAATATTCAACCAATATTTGATTATTGTTGTAGGATATTGGAAAATAGTAATTTAGGTTGTATTAATACATTAGAAAAATTATAAAGGGGTCAGCAAGAACTATTGCAGAAGCTGATATGATGACACCATCATCATTTCTGTTTACCACAAACTATCTATGTTTTGTGTTGCTGAACATTTTTGCAATAAGCACATTTAATCTACTAGCTTCTTTTAAAAAAATGCAAAAAAAAATCCTAGTAAAAATCAATCAGGGTCAACAATTCCACAGGATGTCATATTTTCTTAAAATCTTAAAAGTAGATTTTTACCTATGTAAGTTAAATTTTTCTCTAATTTTCTAGACAGTAGCCAAAACTGCAGTTAGACCCTTATACTCTATTTTGTGCAATACATAATACATAAGCTACAAGCTACAGTTAGAACACCATATTCTTTTTTTTATCCACAATGGTTATGTTGCTTGATCAACCTAGACAAAAAACACAGAATTCATAGATGACATCCTATAGATGAAGCAGATAAACTTTAGTTTTAAACAATTCAGTGGTTTCTGAGGAGAAAATTTTTCAAGAAAAAAGTTTACGGACAACAGACAAAGGTTTACATCGTATATTTGGAATATTTGAGGACCCTCAAAAATATTAGCTTTGGCTAATGATGTTATCCTCTTGAAATGTTTAAAAAAATTTAGTTAGTCTACACAAATTGCCCATATTATTATCATTGTCTTCAATATTGATCTATAACAAAACCCCATGTAAGACGTCAGCATCCTACATTTACAGTCATCATGAAAATAATTCTGTTATGAAATAATTGGGAAAATTAAATTGTATAAATTCTTTAACGTTTGTTGTTTTTTCCGATATACAAGTATTCCTGACTCTGAGACTTTTTTTTAACAAATACAAACATATATCAACAGCATACCTGTTACTATCCATTAAACCATTCAATATATGATAAAAAAAACACCCACCCAAATATCTTTAATTACTTGACATGATAAATTGATACATTTGTGGTTAAAACTCCCTCAGAATCCTTTACTTTAAGCAGTTTAATTGTCTCTTAAATGCCCTTTTGTTTTTTTTTTCACAATTCTTCAAAATAAATACTCAGGTTTTTTTCTGACTGTTAATGACATCTTTACACTAAATCCATTGGATGTTGGATGTGTACTGGTTGATATTTTAGTCTTAGATACATGATTTTTTTTATTAGTTGTTATTGGCTTTGAACTAGCTGTCAGTAACTGAGAGTACTTGCAGATCTGTACTTAGTGTCCTTTTTGTTGTTAGGGATGAGGGATGGATAAATAACCTGCCGCGTCCATTCTGTGTTTATGTTTGATGTTTTTCTGCCTTGTATCAATCTGATGAGTTTAGCCTTTTTCAACTGATTTTTATAGTTTGTTCTTATGTGCTATTACACCACTGTCTCAGATTAGGGGGATGGTTGAACGCTCACAAACATGTTTAACCCCGCCACATTCTTTATGTGCCTGTCCCAAGTCAGGAGCCTGTAGTTCAGTGGTTGTCTTTGGTTCATGTCTGTCATATTTGTTTTTCGTTAATTGTTTTGTTATAAGTTAGGCCGTTAGTTTTCTCAATTGAATTGTTTCATATTTTTCATGCCCGGGCCTTTCTCATTGTTGAAGGTCGTTTGGTTGCATATAATTGCTTACATCCACTTTATTTGAACTTTGGTGGATAGTTGTCTCATTGGCAATCATACCTCATTTCCTTATTTTTATATTCAGCATACCTGATAAAGGTTTTTCCAGGAAAACAGGTCGGGTGCACGTAAATGGTACTGTAAATTCAGAAATTTTTGCGATGTTTTTATTATTGCAAAAAATGCAACAGGGTTATAATCGCAATAATTTAAACTCGCATTTTGAATTTTTTATATGAATTAAACCGAATTTTTCTCAATATCACAAAAATTTAAATCGCATTTTAGTCTAAAATGACAAAATTGCAATAATAAATGCACGCAATAATTTCTGAATTTACAGTATTGGTTTTGCATTAAAGAAAAAAAAAAATTAGATGACTGATGTGTTTTGGTTAATTCATTCATTAGGTTGGTGTCTCATTGACATTTACCTCACATCACCTTTTTGAGAACTCTTGAACAAACAATTAAGATTGTTTTGTGGTTTTGATCTTGTCTTCTTTCTGATGCATAAGATAAAACTTCATTTGTAACTGGCTAATAATATAATACTATTTGACTGGAATGTTTATTTGAAATAACAATAAGATACTGGCATTACATGAGTGTCCTTACCGCAGCAATTATAATGTAGTCAAATGCCCTAGTAACCCTTTTCTCTGTAACCTTTTATTTCGTTTTTCATTTTTTTATAACAGAAAGGACCACCTATTAAAACTAAATTACACCTAAATAAAGCTTATTATATGTCAATGTTTCCAAATCGATTTACCAGATTTGAACATTATTAAACTACTGTTGCCTTAATCAAATTATATGCTGACAACTTTTCTTATTAAAAAATATATTGCTTCAATGTTATACCCAATCAGTATTGTGAAGTTTACTTTACTGTAACAAATAGATCAAAACTGTTCAATAGAATAATCATCAGACTGCAGAAGACCAAAAGTCAACAAACATTTTTTCAGGGGGGAGGGGGGATTAAAGATCTAGATTTAACTAGTTCAGTGACAGCATAAATCTGATAAATCCATTCTAAAAACCATAATCAATATCTGCCAGGACATTTGAAAAGGTCTAATTAGTTGTTTAATAATATGAAGATTGATTGATAGATTGTTGGTGTTTCATGCCACTTTCAGCACTATTGGCTATTTTGTGGCAGTCACTTTTTATTGGTGGGAATTGATTGAATAACAGGCAAGGCTAACATTAATAGGTCACATATTATATCAAAATATTCAAATCAGCATGCATATATTTTCCAAGAAATAAAAGCACTAACAAAGGCACATATGTACAGATTGCTAATTCATTTAATACTTCATAAATACACCTCATAGACTACACGTCTAGCCATATATATCCATATACATGCTGTAAATCTGATGAAGATTGATCTTTTACATAACATTTCAAACCTTTTTGAGTTTTATGATATTCGTGATTCGAAAAAAGAGATATGAATATACTAATACATGTAATGCAAATAAATTATCAAATCAGTTTTGTACATTTCATAGTTGGTCATGTAAATCTTGCATTTCCATCATGAACATTCTCCATAATCGAAAAATGAGTACTTGAACTCTTCATGCACAGTCCTTGAACTCCTATAGTGAAGAAAAGTCCAATTTCTAGTTCAAGAATAGTTCGAGAACAATTCATGAATTCATTTACGGATTTTGAAGAATGTCGGTCTACTGAACACCATAGCAAAAACATGTTGCTAACCTTCTATAATATTTGATCTCTAGTGGAGAGTTGTCTAATCATACCACATCTGTGGTTTTATATTGACAGACCAAATTTCATCATGTATATTACAGTAGATAAACAACAGAAATGGCATTTTTTGTTGAAAGGTCATACATGGGCTACATATATTTTATGAAACCTTAAATGTGATGATCTTATTGTAGTGTTTGAGAAATGAACTATCATTGACACACTTATGGCTTGATTCATTGATATTTTTGTTAATAGGTGAAGGTCCTAACTACATATTTGACAGACATGTGGCCTTTTGCATCAGCAATGAATGAAACAAAAAAATATGACAATAGAAGTACTGTAAGCTAGTCAGTAGAAAATGCAAATAGAGTTTTTTACATTTCACATTGATTGCTTGATATTTTCATGACATTCTGTTCATTAAAACAAGAATTTATAATGATTATAAATAGAAAATTTGTTTTCTGCATATCAAGGAACACTAATTTATAATCTGTGCCATTATGAGAAAGTTGTATTTAGTTGTTCTAGATTCAATATATTTCCACTTGCCTTCTCAAACCTTCTAATGTTAAACATTAATTCTGTTGTAATGAACATATGATATTTTTTTACCAAAAGTGAGTTTAAGGGGTGTAAATATAATGTTATTTCATCAATTTAAATGTTGATGTATCAAAACTGTAGTGTGATTTCAACATAATAGTTTTATTTGTCTTTCTTATAAAATATATATATAAAACTCACAAAATGACATTAAATTTTCAGATACAATATAAATCACAAATATAAATGATATGTTCATATTAAAATGTTTAAATATAATTAAATCTGAATAAATGCCCATTATAACCTATACAAATATTTTCTAAATCACTAAATATGAATCTGCTCAGAATTTACAATAAAGCCATCAGAACAGGGTAATTAAAAAAAACAATTTGCCAAACACAACGTTTTGGTGCACAATTTTGATTGATTAATTGATTGATAAGTGTTTGATGCTACTTTCAGCACTATTGGCCATTTCGTGACGGTCAGTTTTTAATGGTGGAGGAAGCGGGAGTGCTTGCACACTTTTGAAAATGTACTCAAAATGCATTAAAATCTGAAATGGTGAATTACATGGTTTTTGTAATGATATAATCTAAACAAGAATAATAAACTAAACCAATATTTTTGATAGTTAATAGGCACCGTGAGTTAGGATAAACAAAAAGTCCTCTGACAGCTTATAATTTTCTTGCTGTTTGCTTAATAATTTTCATAAAGAAAGGAACAATGCAAGAGCATTAATCGTGAATGTTGGAACAAATGATTCAAGATAAAAAATATTTTAATTTGTTACTTTGCTGGCATTTTTATATAAATTTGGAGCAAAACAGTCTACAGGATTTAAAAAATACGTCAAATAATTTCAGTAATGCTCATTTTGTTTGTCATGGTTTTACAAAAGTGATACACAGACAATTGTGTATTATTGTAAGTAAATCTGCTCCAAATACTTATCTATTGTAAAGGGTTCCCTGAGACAATATCTGAGCTATAAAAATACAATAGTTTACAATATAACACATAAAATAAATACAAAAGTACAAATCAGCATACAAAATAAAAATATCTATGACATACATTTGCATCATGAATTGAAAGTTGAAATTAGTCATCCTGAGCTTATTATCTAATACATGAAATAATAGTTATGGAAAACATGATAAGAGATGTGACATTATTTTGTATTTAAATACCCCTTCATTTGATTTTATACAGATCTTCATAAAAATTGATTTAAAAACAAAGAAACAACCAGAACTGTCTGCAGAGCAGAACAAATTCCTCACTTTCACTTTCTGTTAGGTCCAAATATATGTTTCCTAGTTTTACAGTATTGATATGCATGTTAATGCAGATTTCTAATCTAATCTATTCATCAATATATAATAGTATACAAAATTTCTAAGTGCAAAGGCGTGAAATCAGAACAGCTATAAAAATACAATAGTTTACAATATAACATATAAAATAAATACAAAATGATATGCATGTTAATGTATACTGATAAGTATTGAAATTTCAAAGTGCAAAGGGACATAACTCTGGGAATTGTCAACCTACCAGGATGCCCTATTATTATGCAAATATTCATGTTAGGATGTACAAAGTATCATGATCATCTTATGAAGCATGTAGGAAAGCTGCATCCACAAATTGCATACTCAATAGAATAAAAAAAATATATGTACAAAGGGGCAGAACTCTAGGATTTATTAACCAATCAGGATGCACAACTTAAATGCACATTTTCATGTTAGGATCTTACAATGTACAAAGTTTCATGAACATCTGATAGATGGACAGAAGGAAAGACAGGATCCTTTATATTTATCCTCCAAAATTTAGTGTCCTTACTTAAAAGTAAGTTTAATCTATAATATAAAATTGGGTTAAATTAATACTGACCCTTTATAATAACTTCACAAACATAAATCATATTTTTTTTAAATAAAGGGCCCTATAATATAAACTTATAAGTAAGAACATTTATTGCTGCAAATGAACAATATCATTAAAATGTTCACAGCAACTACCTGAAGTGCAAATAAAATATACTTTTAAAATTTTAAATCAACAGAATACATTAAATAAGAAGAAAAGAAAAAAAAATGTCTTGTATGTATAATTATGATATATAAAAGTATGTTGTCAATACAAAACATATCAGTCTTAAAACATTGCTTATTATGTGACTCACAAATTACATGAATTAACACAGATTTAATTTTCTGTTAACAAATCATCTGATTACATAGCTAAAGAAATACATTACATAGCAATGATACTAATATTTACATAGCACTTTTGATTTCTTGATTATGAATTTTACTATTGTTACAAAACTGCTACATGACAATTACAAGTAAAAAAAAAACTTAAATGTGATAAATGTCTATACTTATACTTTTTAATTTAAAAATCAATGGTCCCACAATAAAAAATATATTTAAATTGTTGGTAGCTCACTCGAATTTGATAAACAATGCCCTTACATGTTTGCTCACTCTAATTTGATAAACAATGCCCTTACACATGTCATTTCTAATTTTTGTCATGCTAAACTATATTAAAGAGGCATAATGATATTATAAGATAAAGACTCCATATCTTGGGCTGCTTAAATATTAACTTTAAAAAATGTTTTATATCACTTGACTTTATCGAAAGTTATTTGTTTTAATCTCAAATTATTGATGTTATTGCCATTTCAAATGTTTATGCCCTCCAGGGCCATTATTTGGAAAAAAATATTCTATTTCTTCTCTATGTGTATTACAAATGTGAATAGGAATATGGACAGACCTGCCAACTTTCACGATTTATGGGGTAGGTATGTCTTACCTACCCCATAATGATGTATGAATGAGAATGATGCAGTTCCAAAACAATAACTAGTGATCACTATGTGCTGACACTGCCATGCAGGAGACATATTACATTTTAATCCTTTTAAAACACAAAACATTTCTTTTTGCAAGAACAAGTAAAATTTAAATAATAACACTCACAACAGTAGATGATAAAAACTAAATTGCACAAATCATATGTTGAGCACCATTTCATTTGATTTATTTTGCTGAAAGATTACAAAGTTGTAATCATAGACAAGAAGACTATAATCTGCATAGTATCAATTGAAAGAAGAACATGCCATTCTGCAAGTGGACGATAAAATACTTGAATGCCAATTAAAGAATCACAATCTAAATTGCAAGATTTCATTCTCGATGATATGATTCCATAGCAGAAACTTCTTTCTAATTGTTTATTTCAATCTTTACTTTTATAAAAACTTAAATGAAGATCTGCAAACTTCACATTCCCTGTAATAGAAAAAAAATAAACATGAAAATTACACTTGACTTATACAATCCACCATTGCTTTCATATGTTTGTATAAGGATAATATGTGGAGCAAAATGGTCGTTCAGTATGCTTTGAAATGTCTGTACCAAGTCAGGAATATGAAAGTTGTTTTCCATTCTTTTTATGTGTTTGAGCCTTTGATTTTGACATTTGATAAGAGACTTTCCATTAAGAATTATCCTTGGAGTTCGGTACTTTTGTTATTTTACTTTTTGATAAAGAGCTTTAAACTTTCATTTACCAGATAATTTGTCAGTATGAAGCTGCATTTAAAAACAAATTCTATGGACAGCAAGGCAATGAGCCTTATCTTCTTTCTTGATAGCTTAGTTGACAGATTAACTGTACTTTAATATTGTTTAATCAACACAAGTTTCAATGAAGTTGTGTTGTCATAATTGTAGTCATTAGAATGACACTTTTTCTAATTTTGTATTTTTGAAATAAAGTAGACAATGCAATCAACTATATCTTTGTCTATGCCTGCTCAATTAGCTTTGATGCAACAGCATCAACAATGTCTTGTTGTATATTAGGTCAGAGGAGTGAAATTATCAGTTTTAATTTTATTGGGTAATCACAATATTTCATAGCAACAAATGTAGTAATTTTTTATTATGTATTTTCATTTAATCTATTTGGCTTTGCTAACTTTTTGTGAATCTTTACCAAAAGATTTAAGATACTTTTGTAATTCTTTATTTTATAACGACAGAATTTGATTTGTCTATTGTCATAACTGTTCTAAAATCAAGAACTGTCTTCTTAAAGGCTTCAATATTCAATAAAAAAAAACTTTTAGATATTTCATTCTTTGATAATAGAGACCTGCTGGAATATGAAAATAAGACAACAACCCAACAACACAAAAAAAGACTAAACACATCTGACTGTCAACACATAGAAATTCATTTTCTCTACTCTTTTCTACCTTAAGATGAGCAAAAGGCAACTGGACCTTTTTATTTGTATGAATGATACTTTACATTAAATACAACTAGTAAATAAGACATCGCCTTAAATGACCAGTTTTTTCTGGAAAGAACCCATTGAATGTCAATGATTAAATATCAGTTTTTAAAAAGAGAATCAACCACAAAAAGAATACTTCATAAATGTAGCTTTGAACTGTTTAAAATTGAGAATGAAGTGGTTTGAAAGCAAATATGTGAAATAAAGCAAAACTGGGACTGTTAGTTAATGACTAGACAGGCTGAGTAGTACCTTAGATTATTTTAGGCCTTTACTTCTTGAAATAAAATAAACAATTGACAAAAGTTACATTAAATTTCTTTTCCATCCCTAGTTTGGCCAAAAAAAATTATGAAAGTAGAAAACATATTTCAAAGTTCATTTATAAAAGTAAGTCAAACGAAATACAAAACAACATCAGACTTGAAATAAAGATGTGAAAATTTACTGAATTACTACTCTTGTCCTGTGAGCACAGCTCAGAAATCATAAGAGGTACATAACATCTGACTGAAGAATTTCATGAAGATCCAATTATGTGTAGTTGTATAAAAATAAAAATGAATAAAAGCAGGATTAACACGACTAAAGAAAGTACCTGTAAGAGATGCTGGAAGAAAAAAAATACTGATGTGAAATGCTTTGCATAGACAAAAGATATATTCAGACTAGCATACCTTTAACTTTCTGGGTCCTTTTAGCAACAATAAACACAATAACAGCGACCACTACTATGAATAGGATAGCACCGATTACTGCACCAGCAATCACACCTGCATTGCTTGACGACTTTTGC
Organism: Mytilus coruscus; assembly: GCA_017311375.1. Lineage (NCBI taxonomy): Eukaryota > Metazoa > Mollusca > Bivalvia > Mytilida > Mytilidae > Mytilus > Mytilus coruscus. The sequence goes on from CM029607.1 coordinate 65,804,889, forward strand.
TCTCTTGATTTTGGTGATGATGTTTCTTAAATTAAATGCAAATCATTAAGACATTTCTAACTGATATTTTCTATTCAATCTTACATTTAGAGTTTGGCTGTACTTAAAAAACTCATTACTAACGGGATATCACATCCTAATTTTTTCGGTGATGTTGTTTAAAGAGCCCATCAATTTAAATTAGATCCATGTAAGCTTATCTATCCTTTGAAAAAACTTATTCTAAAAGGTAATAAATCTCATAAATCAAGCAGTTAGTTTTCTCATTTGAAATGTTTTACAATTTGTCTTCTTGGGGACTTTTATAGCTTGCAATGCTGTATGGGTTTTGCTCATGGTTAAAGGCTGTAAGGTGACCTATAGTTGCTTACTTTTAATGTCATTTGGTCTCTGGTGGAGAGTTGTCTCATTGGCAATCGTAACACACCTCCTTATTTTATTATTAACAGAATATCACGGTTACTGAACATTAATTTTTCAAAATATCTTTCTCTAAGACACAATATTGTATATGACCTGTTTTGGTTGCTCTCTCTACTCAGTCAACAAACAAGTTGAACTGTGAGCTATTGCTCACTAATGATACCTCTGCTATAAGTATTTAGTAAACAGGAAGTTGATGAATTATGGATTTTAAAAGCATACCTAGAAGAAACTCTGATTTGTAGTATCTGAGAAAAATATGATCAAAATTTTACACATGGCCGCTACATGTAAGAATATATAAATATTCAGTTAACAGCAAGTTGATGAGCAATAAATCTAAAATGCAACAATCATTAGCATGCTCACATGAAGCTTGATACCACAGTTTGGATAGCTCTGATTTGTAGTTCCTGAGGAAAGTTCAAACCATGGGATGGATGGACACACAGACAGAGGGACAGATATACCAGAATACCACCTCCTGTTGGAGCAGGGGTATAAAAAGCTTTAAACCTTGACTCACTGCTGTTATTTTTATAATACTCTAACTGAAGAAAATGGGATAACCTATACATATTTAAGAGCAATATAACTAAAGACAACAGTTGCTGGACTTACCTGTCTTAGAAGTGTTACAGTTAACATAGGCATCAGACTCTGTCATACCGTTGATGTTTCTGGATGAGACAGTGAAGAAAAATGGATAACCAGTATCTAATGGCTGTATATGGACTTTTATACGAGTGCCTTCTCCAGTATCTGCAATTTCCTCTGGTCCTTTGATATTATTACCAGGTTTAAACCAAGAGTAGTAAGCAGTAAAAGTCTGATTGCTGCCACCATTGTATGCTGATATCCAACTGAATTCTGCTGAGTTTTCTGTGCATCTTACTTCTAAACCAAATGGTCTGAGAGGCCAACCTACAAGGAAGTATATGATTTTAAAATGTCTGCTAAGCAAGTTAAATTGTGAGCTATTACTCACTAATGATACCTCAGGTCCACTATAAGTATTAGGTTATTCCCCAGGTCCACTGTAAGTATTAGGTTATTCCCCAGGTCCACTGTAAGTATTAGGTTATTCCCCAGGTCCACTGTAAGTATTAGGTTATTCCCCAGGTCCACTGTAAGTATTAGGTTATTCCCCAGTTCTACATTAAGTATTAGGTTATTCCCCAGGTCCACTATAAGTATTAGGTTATTTCCCGGGTCCACTATAAGTATTAGGTTATTCCCCAGGTCCACCATAAGTATTAGGTTATTTCCTGGGTCCACTATAAGTATTAGGTTATTCCCCAGTTCTACATTAAGTATTAGGTTATTCCCCAGTTCCACTATAAATAAGTATTAGGTTATTCACAAGTTCCACTATAAATTAGTATTAGGCTATTCCCCAGTTCTACTATAAGTATTAGGTTATTCACCAGTTCCACTATAAGTATTAGGCTATTCCCCAGGTCTACTATAAATAATTATTACTGTGGATTCATTTATTTTTCGTGGGTACCAATTTTCGTCGATTGAGGAAATCTAGGATTTTCGTGGGCATTTGATTTTGTGGTTTTTCCAAAGTTTGCATTCAACCCAATAGAAATTTGTATTTCGTTTAACATTTAAATTCGTGGTTCACCTATCTCCACGAAATCCACGAAAATTGATATCTCACGAATAATAATGAATCTACAGTAGACTATTCCCTGGGTTCACTATAAATAAGTATCAGGCTATTCCCCGGGTCCACTATAAGTATTAGGTTATTCCCCAGGTCCACTATAAGTATTAGGTTATTCCCCAGGTCCAGTATAAGTATTGGGTTATTCCCCAGGTCCACTATAAGTATTAGGTTGTTCCCTAGGTCCACTGTAAGTATTCAGTTGTTCCTCAGGTCCACTATAAGTATTAGGTTATTCCCCAGGTCCACTATAAATAAGTATTAGGTTATTCCCTAGGTCCACTGTAAGTATTCGGTTGTTCCCCCGGTCTTTCATTAATATTAGGTTCTTCCCTAGGTCTACTATAAGTATTAGGTTATTAGGAAGTTGATAAGCGACTGATGTGAAAATGCATCACACAGTAAAGCGTGCTGATTCCTTAGAACTAGAGGCTCCAAGGAACCTGTGTCGCTCACCTGATATTTTTATTTACAATTGATGCATAAATCAATGCAACCGTTATACTTTTGCTTTAGTTTCAGAGATATAAGCCAAAAACTGCATTTTACCCCTATGTTCTATTTTTAGCCATGTCTGCCATGTTGGTTGGCAGGCAGGGTCATCAGACACATTTTTTAAACTAAATACCCTAATGACGATTGTGACCAAGTTTGGTTAAATGGTTAAGTGTCTCAGTTGTTTCAGAGGAGAAGATTTTTGTAAAAGATTATAATAAAATGCTCCGCAGGGCGCATGTTGATAAGACCGCAGATGTCGAACCCTGAACAGTTGGGGCAAGTATGGACACAACATTCAAGCTTGATACAGCTCTGAATTTGGATTGTGATTAAATATTTGACACAGCATAGGTTTCTGACACAGAATGAATGTGGTCTAAGAACTTAAAAATTTTAAATTGGACATTCACCTATTATGGTCAAATATCCAAAATCTAAATACATGGTTAGATTCAGCATATCAAAGAACCCCAAGAGTTCAATTTTTGATAAAATCAAACAAAGTTTAATTTTGGACCTCAATGTGGACAAAGTTGATAACGGGGCCCAAAAATCAAAAATCTAAATACATGGTTAGATTCAGCATATCAAAGAACCCCATATATTCAATTTTTGTTGAAATCAAACAAAGTTTAATTTTGGACCCCGATTTGGACCAACTTGAAAACTGGGCCCATAATCAAAAATCTAAATACATGTTTAGATTCAGCATATCAAAGAACCCTAAGAATTCAATTTTTGATGAAATTAAACTAAGTTTAATTTTGGACCCTTTGGACCTTAATGTAGACCAATTTGAAAACGGGACCAAAAATTAAGAATCTAAATACACGGTTAGATTCGGCATATCAAAGAACCCCAATAATTCAATTTTTGTTGAAATCAAACAAAGATTAATTTTGGACCCTTTGGACCTCAATGTGGACTGGACCAATTTGAAAACGGGGCCCAAAATCCAAAAACTTAATACACGGTTAGATTCAGCATATTAAAGAACCCCAAGAGTTCAAGAATAAAACCCCATTGAAATTGGTCAAGAAATAAGCAATTTATACAAAGTATCTTCTTTTGCACAATACTGTGCAATTGAATATTTCTTGCAATTGCGCAATACTGTGCAATTGAATATTTCTTGCTATTGCGCAATACTGTACAATTGACAATTTCTTGCTATTGCGCAATATTGTGCTATTGGATATTTCTTGCTATTGGGCAATACTGTGCAATTGAAGATTTCTTGCTATTAAGCAATACTGTGCAATTGAAAATTTCTTGCTATTGCACAATACTTATTATATAATAATTTACACATCCTGTTTGGTGTATATCTCCTGCCATATCATTATTATTTGCTTTTAAATATAAATCAGAAATAACCAACTTAAAATGGAAAATTTTAAAGAAAAAAAGGAAAAAAGGAAAAAAAAAAAATCCCCCAAATTTTTTGAACCCCTTATGATTCATCACCCCAAACTCAATCCCAGCCTTCCTTTGAGGTATGGTACCTTGCAGTACAATTTCAGAGAGATCCATACACTTGAACACAAGTTATTGTCTGAAACTAGAAAATGCTTATTTTGGCCCTTTTTGGCCCTACTTCCTAAACGTTTCAGGCAATTACCCCAAACTCAATTCCAGCTTTCCTTTGTGATATGGAACCTTGTAGTACAATTTCAGAAAGATCCATACACTTACACACAAGTTATTGTCATGAAACTAGAAAATGCTTGTTTTTGCCCTTTTTGGCCCTAATTCCTAAAATTTTGAAGCAATTACCCCAAAAATCAATCCCAGCATTCCCTTTGTGATATGGAACCTTGTGGTACAATGTCAGAGAGATCCATACACTAACACACAAGTTATTGTCATGAAACTAGAAAATGCTTGTTTTTGCCCTTTTTGGCCCCAATTCCTAAAATTTTGAGGCAATTACCCCAAAATCAATCCAAGCATTCCTTTGTGATATGGAACCTTGTGGTACAATGTCAGAGAGATCCATACACTAACACACAAGTTATGTCTGGAAGTTACATAAATGCTTATTTTTGGCCCCTAATTCCTTAACTGTTGGTACCATAACCCCCAAAATCAATCCCAACCTTCCTTTTGTGATATTGAACCTTATGGTAAAATTTCATAGAGATCCATTCACTTAAACTAAAGTTAGAGTGCGAAAACCAATGCGTCTTCGGACGGCGACAACAACGACGACGACGACGCCAACGTCATACCAATATACGACCACAAAATTTTTTTGCGGTCGTATAAAAATTTACCAAAAATTGTTAAAAATTGACTTTAAACGGCAATAACTCCTTAAGGGGTCAACTGACCATTTTGGTCATGTTGACTTATTTGTAGATCTTACTTTGCTGAACATTATTGCTGTTTACAGTTTATCTTTATCTATAATAATATTCAAGATAATAACCAAAAACTGCAAAATTTCCTTAAAATTTCCAATTCAGGGGAAGCAACCCAACAACAGGTTGTCTGAAAATTTCAGGACAGATAGATCTTAACCTGATGAACATTTTTACAAATGTCAAATTTGCTCTTAATGCTTTAGTTTCAGAGATATAAGCCAAAAACTGCATTTTACCCCTATGTTCTATTTTTAGCCATGTTGGTTGGCAGGTGGGGTCACCGGACACATTTTTTTAAAACTAGATACCCTAATGATGATTGTGATCAAGTTTGGTTAAATTTGTCTTACTAGTTTCAGAGAAGAAGATTTTTGTAAAAGATAACAAAAATTTACAAAAAATTGTTAAAAATTGACTTTAAAGGGCAATAACTCCTTAAGGGGTCCATTGACCATTTGGTCATGTCAACTTTTTTGTAGATCTTACTCTGCTGAACATTATTGCTGTTTACAGTTTATCTCTATCTATAATAATATTCAAGATAATAACCAAAAACGGCAAAATTTCCTTAAAATTACCAATGCAGGGGCAGGAATCCAGCAACGGGTTGTCCGATTCATCTGAAAATTTCAGGGTATATTGATCTTGACCTGATAAACAATTCTACCCCTGTCAGATTTGCTCTAAATGCTTTGGTTTTAGAGATATAAGCCAAAATCTACATTTTACCCCTATGTTCTATTTTTAGCCATGGTGGCCATCTTGGTTGGTTGGCTTGGTCACCGGACACAATTTTTAAACTAGACACCCCAATGATGATTGTGGCCAAGTTTGGTTAAATTTGGCCCAGTAGTTTCAGAGGAGAAGATTTTTGTAAAGGTTAACGACGACGGACGCCGGACACCAGACGCCAAGTGATGAGAAAAGCTCACTTGGCTCTTCGGGCCAGGTGAGCTAAAAATGTGACAAGAATTTTATACATGGTCATTATGTATTGGAATATGCACAATGTTTTCATTTACCAAGTTGTCGATGGAGTGATAAATGTGAAAACATATCACAGGCAAAAGCTTACTCACAGGACACTTACTACTAGATTCCAAGAAGTTTTGATTTGTGGTTCCTGAGAAAAATGCAACGAAAGTTTCATGTGTTTGAAAATCTAAAATTTAAATCCCATATCTCTTGAATGACAAATCTGAAAAATTACAAAATAAAAATGGAGTCTATTTGGCTCAACAGTAATATACTGTAGACGTAGTTCCTTACCCAATTACATATTCATATAACAGCATGGATATGTATTTGACCAGTGTATCAAATATTATTTTTACCTATCCCAACAAAAGTATAAAATTTGAAGTAAATCGATCCATGCATACTCAAGCTGTGCATGATGTGTAAAACATTTGCCTATTACCTTACTATTATTAGTCCCTTTACTCAGGAACGAAAAAATACATATTTTTTTTAAATGAAAAAGGACCTTACTTTAACATGTTATAGTGCTCTTTTATTTGTCTTTGTAAATTATTAACCTTTACTGTTTAGTACATTTTTGGTAATATCCTTTTGGCGTGGCCTGGTACTTATACATCCCGCCATTGTGTTATTGTGCTGTGGTCATTTTTTGTATTCTTGTCTTTCATTTTTGCTTATGTGCTTTGTCTATATGCCATTATGTTTTTCTTTGTTGACATATTTATTAGTTTTTTCATAGTGATTAAGATTATAACACAACGTTGACTGCCGTACCCCTATTTTTGACATTTTTACCTATTATGGCTGTTTGTTTTGTTCACACATTGTTGTCAATATAATGGAATTTTGAATGAATGAATGAATATTTTATTGCAGAAGCAAAAATAATGCTATAGCTAAATAACATAATATATAATGACAATAATAACAGTAAACATGCAGAGAACAACACAATAAAGTCATAACAAGCACAGACAAAACTGTTATGCAATAATTATTTGTAATCTTAACTTCCATGCCGCATTAAGAAATTTACACAATTTTTCAGCTAAATTCCTTGAGCTAGCCTGTAAAAGAAACACAAGCTTTCTATGATTTAGCCATGAACAATAAAATGGAATTTTATGCGACCGTCATACAAGTGAGAGGTTTAGCTAGCTATAAAACCAGGTTTAATCCACCATTTTCTACAAAAGGAAATGTCTGTACCAAGTCAGGAATATGGCAGTTGTTTTCCATTTGTTTGTTGTGTTTGAGGTCTTGATTTTGCCATTTGATAAGGGACTTTACGATTTGAATTTTCCTTGGAGTTCGATATTTTGTTATTTTACTTTTAACCAATCCTAGCAATAGCATAAAATAAATTTTGAGTAAATTTATCCATGCATAGTCGAGTTAGCGCTGGAATTAAAAAAAATTAAAGTTCTTTAACTCTGGAACTATAAAAACAAAAATGTTAGCATCTAAAGTAAGCCTTCTTCCAACAATTCAAATGCTTCATATAAGTTTCATGAAGTTTGATCAAAACATTATTCACCTTTTGAAGGATGGGTTGTAAGATAGACAAACAGTTTGATACATCTGACAGGGGTATACAAAAAATGATGTACTGAATGTTATTAGTTTATTTGGTCTTTTGGTATAATAAACTAGAGGCTCTAATTAGCCTGTGTCGCTCACCTGCATCTTCAACAATGGTAACTTTTTAGTAAAAATCAGCATTAAAGGGGAACAACTCTATCATGTCTATTAAGAGTTAACTGACAATTTCAGGCATGTTGACATATTTTTTAGATCTTAACCTGTTAATGTTTTTCCTTTTAAAGTTTCTATTTATCTATTTAGGTTTTCAAAATAAAAAGCAAAAAATGCAAAAAATGTAAAAAATTATCATTAAAGGGTAATAACTCCAAAACGAGTTGACTGAAGATTTTGGCCATTATGGCTTATTTGTAGACCTTGTCTTGCTGATCATCTGTTTCTATCTATCTATTACAGTTTTCAAGATAATAGGTAATAATGGGAAAAATTGTTATTAAAGGGCAATAACATCAATAAGGAGACCACTAACGATTTTGGTCATATTGACTTATTTGTAGATCTTGTCTTGTTGATCATTTTTGTTTGTACTGTTTCTATCTATCTATTATAGTTTTAAAGATATTAGGCATAAACACAAAAAATTGGTAAAAATCGTAATTAAAGGGCAATAACTCTAGTAAGGAGTCATCTGACAATTTTGGATATGTTAAACTTATTTGTAGATCTTGTCTTGCTGATCATTTTTGCTTTTCAAAGTTTCTGTGTATCTATAATAATTTTTGAGATGCTACAAAAAAATGTAAAAAAATGGTAAATTCAATTTAAAGACATAACTCCTATAAAAAATTGTCTGACAGTTTTGACTTGACAGACAATAGGTAGAGCTGAACATTCTGGACATTTTTGCTTCCGTCAGAATTTCTCTATTTATTGCGGTTTTCAAAATAATAGGCAAAACTTGCATTTTAACCCTATGTTCAATTTTTAGCCATGTTGGCCATCTTGGTTGGCAGGCCGGGTCATCAGACACATTTTATAAACTAAATACCCCAATTATGATTGTGGCCAAGTTTGCTTGAATTTGGCCCAGTATTTTTAGAGGAGTAAAAGTTAACAGACGACGACTGACAAAGACAGACGCAAAGTGATAAGAAAAGCTCAATTGGCCTTTCAGCCAGGTGAGCTAAAAACAAAGGATATGGGGTATCCATCTATGACACAAAATCAGTAAATGCACAGGAAAAAACACACAAAAAAGCAAAGGAATTGTGCTTTTATTGCTGTTTTTCATCTCAAAGTTACAGTGAGGTCTTTAACACAGAGCATCAAAACTCACTTACCTGCAAGTTTAAGACGGCCCCTAGCACCAGTTGGAGTGGAATTCTTTGTAAAAATAATTCGGATAGACTTTATAATCTAGTTTATCTGATTATTTATTTGTACTTACCTGCAGGAATAGTTGTATCCTCAAAAATGTTGAATATTATGGTGGAATCTACATTTCCGACGTAATTGTTACCAACAGCCAAATATTGACCAAAATCATAATTTCTCAAGTACTTGATCTCATAGTCTGATCTGTAGTAGATGTTGTCTTGTCTACCCCCTGGTGAATCTACGTGTAGACTAATGTTATTTGAGGTGGGTGCGTGTCTAAAATACCAGCTGACATATGGAGAAGGGATTGATATATAAGTGGCAGTCAAATTAATTCCTTCTCCCTCTCGTAATGTAAAGTTGTAAACATTATCATGAGCTGGCCTTGCATGACCTACAATGTGGTACAGGAATCATTATCATTGTCCACTTTTGACCTATAATTTATTTAGCTAAACAAAAATAAAAGACTGTAACTACATTCATTACTAGGTGCAGGTATAAAGTGTGGGTTATCATGTGATCTGAAGATGTCTATCTTGACTTACTTTGTTGCTTGGTTGCTGTCTAATTGATCTTTACCTCATGATTTCTATCATTCATACTTCTTCAAATATGACACATTGTGTGTGTACTTCATGCAAATGATTATGTTTTGAAATATCACAAATTTCAGTAACTTAAAAAAGAAATTGACACTATATATAGAAATATGTAACACTTAATTATCATCCTATGATACACATATTAAATAATTATTTAAATTTGATAAGTATTTTCTAAGCTATTTACTTTGAAAGAGGCATCTGCATAATGCAAAAGCTGTACTTTCAGATATAAGCCGTCATCAGACATGGTCGCCTTTTTACGTTACGTTAAAATAATAAGTTCAGAGGAAAGCAATAAAATTTGAGGACATAGTTGAATTTTGACCAATAATGAACTGAATTCAGACAAAACACACATTGGTTATAAATAAAAAGAATAAGTCATTGAGACACAGATACTCCCACTTGTAAAAATGCAAGGTCAATGTACTCATTCATACCTACTGACATTTTGTTTTCTTTGAAACTTAATGCCATTTGTGTCTGTATGTTGTCCAGACCATGGGTAAATAAAAATGTAATTGTAATTAGCTGTAATTAATTACAATTTTGAAAGTAATTTAATGTAATGTGCAATTGAGCAATTTCAATTACATGTAATTGAAAGTAATGAATTACATTGACTTTTAGCCATGTAATTATGAATTACTTTTCAATTACTTTGAATTACATCTAAATAATTGCTGGGAAATTTTAAACATTCTTGGCTTTTCTGATGCAACTTGTAACTTTTATTTGTTCATACATTTAGTATACACTTGGTACTTTGATTTTTTAAAATACTTTTTAACATTTATCATGATGAAAAAATATAAAATTCCTTGATATTTCATTAATCATTATAGGATGTATAATAATCTTTTTGTATTTAATTCATTAGTTTTTCACATGTTTACATGAAAATCTCAAAATTTAAAAACAATACCAATTTAATTACATACAATTTGTAAATATGTTGTTCTAACAATTAACAATAATCTTAGCCTCAGGTTATTCCTTTCACTTAACTAGTTAAGAAGTACAAATTTATCCCTTCATTAGAATGCCACAGGCATTCTTTTTAAACCATCATACGTACATGTTAAAATCTGTACAGATGGATATTATTTTTACACTATCTTCAAAATTTTAAATACAGCAGTCAAAACATACAAGAATGGAGTCCAATATAATTGACAAAAGACAAGTCTGGAAAATGCTACCATTACTTCTTCTGTAATAAATGGAAGCTTTGAAGTTACTTCAAATCTCACACGAGGTTCATAAGAAAACCTTTAAAATCTAAATTAACATTTTTAGGAGAAACTTGAACTTGTAAGAAAATTATTTTAAGAATACATTTTTTTATATTAATCTGGATCAATTTTTTCCCATAAAAATAAGAAATGCAATCAAATAATCAGCATTGAACATTTAATGGTGATCAAATGTAACAATGACTTTAGAAATTTGAAAACTTTTTTTTTTAACAAATCTTGTACAAATGTTTTCACTGTTAAAAAGTGCATGTATATATATATATAAAAGTTTCGTTCTATTCTAGCCTGATGTCATTTTATGATTTTATTCTAAATGATATAGCTCTTGTATGTCTTTGGACAAAAGTAATTGAAATGTAATTAACTACATTGGCAATGTAATTGTAATGTAATTAATTACATTTGAAAATCAATGTAATTGTGATGTAATTAATAACATTTAAAAAGCAATGTAATTGAAATGTAATTAATTACTTTGGCATGTAATTGACCCAGGTAAACAGTAATGGGGTAACTTGAGAACAGTGTAAGTTACGCCACCCAAATTTGAACTTGATCTGACTTTTCTGTGTTTGGTGGTCATAAGCATTGTGTATAAGTTTCATAACATTTGGTTGTGGCAAAGAAGAGTTAGAGTGCAGAAACAACAAATTTGCCAATTTTTCCATTTATAAAGGGACATAACTCAAGAAAGGTGAAAGTGACACCACCTAAACACAAACTTGATCTGTGTTTAGCAGTAATAAGCATTGTAAATAAGTTTCAAAACATTTGGTTGAGGCAGAGTAAAGTAAGAGTGCAGAAACGCCAAATTCATTAATTTTTCCATTTATAAAGGGATATAACTCCAAAACGGTGAAAGTGACACCCCCTAAACACAAACTTGATCTGTGTTTGGTTGTAATAATCATTGTAAATAAGTTAAACGATATTTGGTTGTGGCAAAGTAAAGTAAGAGAATGGAAACCAATTTCTGTACATATGGAAGGATGGAAGGATGAATGGACAGACAACAGACAAGGGTGAACCTTAATGCCCGCTTCACTCAGCAGGGGCGTAAAAATCAGTTGGGGAAAGTACAAAACGGCTAAAAATTAGAGAATAAAATTGAGAATGGAAATGGGAATGTGTCAGAGAGACAACAACCCGACCACAGAACAGACAACAACAGAAGGTCACCAATAGGTCTTCAATACAGCGAGAAATTCCGCACCGGAGGCGTCCTTAAGCTGGCCCCTAAACAAATATATATACTAGTTCTGAAGCATTTTATAAGGTATCACACAATTCCTAACATAGAAATGATGCTTATAAAATAAACATACTTAATGGGAAGAAACACAAAACAAGCATTATTTTGCAGGTTCTAAAACAATTAAAAAATGAAAATGTCAAATACTGCATTTACTTTATATCATATTAACAACAGAAAAATAAACTTACATTGAATACTGACACCATTACGAGACTCCATTGCAGTTTTACCCATGATATTTTCAGCATTACAGGTATAGTGACTTCTATGATCTAAACACGCCGCATGTTTTATAGTCAGAACTCCCTTAGTAGAACAATCATACTGACATGTTGTTGTCGCATTGGTGTAGTAAGTATCTACAAGTAAAATCACACATAAATCTGCTATTTGCTAGGTATTGGCTACTGTGACATGTTACTTAGCATTCTGCATTTTTCCTGTCAAAAAAATTGGTATATCAAGAGCCTACATTAGAAAGGGAAGTAACTATTGCATGAATTGTAAACAAACTTATAGTAATGCTATATCTGGGGTCAATTGAGAAGTTGACCTCTAAATGTCTTTCAGTTAGTTTTTTTGTGTTGTATGTTTGCTGTCTCATTGAAGTTTACCAAACATCTCCTTTTATTTCTTTTGGTAAATGCAGGATTTGGGTTTCACTATATAAGCTAGCATTTTTTCATATCTTTATTACCACCTAATTTAAATATCAGGTGACCATGGCGGCCAAAGTTGTCAAACTACTGTATCACTAGCCTGTCAACACTGAGGTTGTGCGCTCGACTCCAATCTTAATTGACTAGGATTGTCAGTTTTCCTACCAAAGGTCAGTTGTTCTCTCCAGGTACTTAAGCTTCCTCAACCAATAAAAACTGGCCACCATGAAATAGTACAATAGTACTAAAAGTGGTGTTAAACACCAATCAGTCAATCAATCAATCTAAATATCAGTTTCATTAAATTATAGTGATCTTCTAGTCTTTGCTATCACCCAATATATAAATGCCAGAAGCAACAAATATGGGATACAAACCTGGAGTGATTACTTCCATGTTATTTCTGTACCAAGTAATATTAGCCTGAGGATAACTTTTGACATCACATGTGACTTGGATTTCACTGCCCTCACTATACCAGTTTATACTGTTTGTATCTACCTCGTCAATACTGGGTGGATCTAAATTACAAATTCATATGTAGTTAATGATTGTAGTTACAACCAAATCTATTTCATTTTCAACTTAGGACAATAAAATTCAGCAGTCCCTATGCCAGTTTTTTATTTAGACAGAAAACTTTTAAAAGAAGTGAGTTCACATTCTATATATGCCTGTCCCCAATCAGGAGACATTAATGCCGTGGTTGTGGTTGATTGTTGTCTGTCATAATTATCTTTTTGGTTGTAAATCAGGCTGTTGTTTTTTTGTTTGTTTTTTGTTGTTGTAAATCAGGCTGTTGTTTTTTGTTGTTATAAATCAGGCTGTTGTTTTTTTGTTTGAATTGTTTCACATTTTGTCATGTAGTGGCTTGTTTAAGCCTGACTTTACAGTATGGGTTTGGCTCATTGTTGAAGGTAGTTTGTTATCAATAATAGCTGAAATCAGCTTCATTTGGACTATGTTAAATAGTTGTCTATTGGCAATCATACCACATCTTCTTATTCTATATCATAAATATAACAAAGTAAGTAGAGTTTTTCAACAAACTACAATTTTGTTTTAATTAATTAAGTTACAAATGCAGGTAACATCTTGAATTCATATGAGCTACTATTTTGTTTATCATTGTCTAGTTTTAAAATACCAATACTGTGCATTCTTTATCATTTGTGGGATATCAATTTTCGTTGATTTCATGAGTACAGATGAAACATGAATCTGAATGTTCAAATAAATACAAATTTTCTATATTCTATATATGCCTGTCCCAAGTCAGGAGCCTTTAGTTCAGTGGTTGTCGTTGGTTCGTGTCTGTCATATTTATTTTTCATAAATTGTTTTCTTATAAACTATAAGGTATGGGACACTCACTGTTGATGGCCGTACAGTAACCTATAGCTGCATACATCCACGCCCTAATCCACAAACAATTGATACCCATGAAAATAAATGAATGAACAGCATACAAAATACTTACGTCTGATATACATTGTAAATGTGATATGAGCTGTGTACTCTGTTCTGAAGACATTGTTCTCAGCTTTACATTTAACCTCACCAATATGCCAGTAACTACTGGCATTGCCCAAGTTTAGCTCTGAACCGCTCTTGATCATACCACTGGTAAAGTACCAGGTGTACTGACACTCTGGGTTACAGTCAGCAATACATCTAATTACAGGGACGTGGGTACCAGTATCCAGTTCTAAGGCTGTTACATTGGGACTCAGTCGTATTGATGAACCTGGACCATCTAAAATATATTATTTGTCATTTAAGCAATATGATTCAAGGAGTTAAATCAACATGACTAATTTATATTTATCATGCAGATTGTGAAATAAATGTATTCCTTATTTCTCAATACATATAAGTGAACATGTTTTGCAACTACAAATCTGAGTAATAAATATTTCTCTTCATGACAGGAAAATCAGAAAAACATAAGACGAAACATTCAACTTTTCATTTTTGCCATGGAAACAATAAATACAATACTGTTTCAATCACATGACTAAGACATTGTGAAGAGCCTAGATAATTACAGATTTAAGAGTGGACATTCTTTTAATTCCGAGGATTAAAAGTATGTTGAAGGCTGCTTAATTTCAAATGGTAAATATTTCAGGCATATCAAGGATGTGAATATAAAGTTCAACAATAAATAAAATTTACCCCAAAGGAGAGGAGGAATAGATATTTTTTTATGTTGTTAAACAGTCTTGGCATCTTTTGGTATAAAAAGAACAATGCAAGTACATGTCAATAACATGGCAACGAAATGCCACAAAGGTGTGGGGTCATTTTTCTAAGATGCTGAGAACCATTTTCTTATGGAATTTGCAAAACATTTAACACAAAAATTGAAGTTAAACTCATAGAAGTCACCTGGAAAAATTAGTAGAAAGACAATTTTTTGATACTATTTGAAATCTTAAAAAAATTAATAGGGTGAAAAATATAAAGATTTTATTTTATTGACAACAAAGGCTTATGGAAAATTCAATAAAAATATTATAGTCTGATCACAATTAATTTCTTTTTCTAATCATAAAATTATATGAAATTAGGAAAATCATAATATCAATAAATTTACAAACATAAACTGACATGAAAATTCACCTTAAATTTAGTCGATTTAAAAAGCTATTTTTGTTTTGGTAGCCTGTTTAGATGTCAGTTTTAAATAATAATTAAAATTTGAATTTTCTTTAGTTTTTATGACAATTTACACAACACAACTTGTTTCAAAATTAACAAATCATAAAAGTCAAAATATTTATAAATTTTACTTTGATATAAATTTTACGAGTGCAAAGAGTGTGATATGATATTGCTCCTCTGAAGACATTTAAAGTTTTAAATTTAAAGCCTGAGACTTGCAGAGTGTCTTAAATATTCAAACTTTTTCCATTGAGAGTGGACAAAAATATTTCATAGCACAAGATAGGGTGGTGGAATCTGCTTGTCTTAAGATTTTTAGACAATACGTTGGTTTTCTTGATCTTTCTGTTTCAAGAATCTTGCAAAAAAGATTATGTTCTTTCTAAACAATATTCTTAGATATTGTCACCTCTTTTTGTGACTTCATACAGCAATAAAATGCTCAGCTGGACGCAGCTTGATACGACAGCTAAGGTCGAACCCAGAACAGTTGGGGCAAGTATGAACACAACATTTAAGCTTAAAACAGCTCTAAATTTGGATTGTGATTGAATACTTGACACAGCATAGGTTTGTGACACAAAATGAATGTGGTCAAAGAACTGAAAATTTGAAATTGGACATTTACCTATTATGGTCCAATATCCAAAATCTAAGAACATGGTTAGAATCAGCATATCAAAGAACCCCAAGAATTCAATTTTTGATGAAATCAAACAAAAGTTTTATTTAGGACCCTTTTGCACCTCAATGTGGACCAATTTGATAACAGAGCTCTTAATACATGGATAGATTCAGCATTTCAAAGAACCCCATAAATTCAATTTTTGTTGAAATCAAACAAGTTTAATTTTGGACCCTGATTTGGATCAACTTGAAAACTGGGCCCAAAAATCCAAAATTTATATACAGGTTTAGATTCAACATTTCAAAGAACCCCATATGTTTTCAATTTATGTTGAAATCAAACACAGTTTAATTTTGGACCCAGATTTGGATCAACTTGAAAACTGGGCCCAAAATCAAAAATCTAAATACATGTTTATTAACAGACAATATAAGCTTAGTTTTTAAAGGAGTTCGCTTCATTAAAAAATAAATAAATGGGGAATGTGTCCATGGGACACAGATGATGCCCCCGCTTGCATATAACATAATAAAGGGACATAACTCAAGAACAGTAAAAGTGACGCTACCCAAATTTGTACTCAATCTGAGTTTTGTGGTAATAAGCATTGTGTATAAGTTTCATAACATTTAGTTCAGGCAGGGGCATAAAAATATATATAGCATTCAGAAAATTAGTTTATATAGAATAACAAACAAACCTACCACAAAATTCTTCAAACAATTTACCAAAGAAAAGAAAAAAATAATTTCCAAAATATCATTTATCATTAATACAATGTCTTTAAAAAATCTATAAAACTTATCTGTAATTATCTTCAAAATATCTAATAATGAACAGTAAATTTCAAACTATACTTATACCATCCTACAGAGCTTATCATCAACAACACTTAGGAAACACAAAATTTTCAAATAAATCTGTCACTCCAATTATAATTGTGTAATTGATTTTACGATCATTTCTTATCATTAATGTAGATTTTCTTTTCAGTCTGGGCATGGTTATACAGTTATCATACTGGAAAACAAACAACAACAAAAATTAAAGAAGGCAAATAAATTTTAGATCCTATAAAACACTCAGTGTAATCAAACTTTGTATATATATATTGCTACAGGTGGGCGAGTAGGGGTCGTGTGTACTTTTAATTCCGTATGATTGCTTATTGATAGTGTTCCTCTACTTAGTCTTGTTTTAAGTGTAGTTTGTTGACTCCAGCATAATCATATATAAAATGATGAATCCAGCGTAAAGAATGACTTTTATTCTTGTCCAGTATGCATATATATATATCTCAATAAATAACTCATGCATATATATCAGCAATAACATAGTATAATCATAAATTAGAATAGTAAGATGCTGGCCTTCTGAACCCCATATGTAACTTGATATACAGATTTACAAGACTTTATCCTATCAAACATACTAGTTCAATAATGAGAGAATGAAATATACTTCTTTCATTAAATTACGATATTATAGAAAGTTGTCAACGTGGTGGGACATTGTATCTTTACATCTTTAATAATTGTATAATTTGCCAAAACTGCTATTAGAAATTGTAAACTTTGAACTGGTTCCGCATCTTGTCTAAATATGAAGCCACTTCCTGTTGAAGACCTGCTTAAGCGGGAATATTTGTAAAACGTATTTGGTTCCTGGACGTCTTTATGTAAGCTTTTAGTTTAATATTCCAAAAGATGTAAAAGATTAATATAGACTTGAAATGCTATCGCATAGCTTAAGGTAACATAGCTTTATATCGAAATGCATCCTGTACCTAGATAGCTTTGTTCACTTTAAGGGTTGTTTTGTTTATTGTTCTGCTCAGCTTGACAGCCAGATATGATATGCCGAAGTGCAAGTGCGACGCTGTATTTATACTTGACGGTGAAATACATGCGCGACTCACAGAACTGAAAATCTACTATAACTTTGAAATGCTAACGAAAACTCTGGCTCATGTCACAAAATGGCGTTATAAATCCATAAAATCGCGAAAGTTTGCCTGTATTTCCAAAAGACAAGTGACATATTAAATATAAACCTTAAAATTCCATACTCATAGCCTTATCACCTACGTTTCTATATGACGTCATTGAAATCAGAAAATAGTTCCTTTACGGCGCTTGACAAAAGCGTAATTAACGTAATTATATCATATTATTCAGTACCCTAAACAATAAAAGGAAGGCCAGCAAGTAATTTGATTATATCTTAATAATACTTTTATGTATTATTGTAACTTTATCAAGAAGTACTGTTACCGGAAGTGACCATTCATTGGAATGGCAACTTCTAGTACGTAAACAAGAAATCGCCACAATGGAATTTATAGGAAAACTACACTAACGATGTGTCAAATAACACTCAGACTGTATGAATAGGTAACAACAAACATGTTTTATAAACCCTTACCCCTGAAAGTGTGAAATTTATGTAGACCCGTGAAAATCGTGATCAAGTGCCTGTTCACTGACAGTTGAATTTTACCGCTATGTCAACTTGATAATTTGATAGACGTTATGTTAAGTGTTATGATATCTGCTAAAAAGTGGTACAAGTTATGAAAATATACAATTTGATCTCCCTAAATTGAGTTTTCCAAAGTTGTCTTAGTGCATAAAATCATCTAAGACCGTTTTTTCAGGTTTTCAGATATTGATCCCAATAAAATTTTGAAATATAAAATGTGTTGTTTCTTGTGATCATTATCAATACCCATTTATAACACTTTCCCCACCCAATAAAAAAGAATTATCCGAATTCTCTTTTGTATTATACACATGTTAATATATATGCAATGAACTAAAAGCATTAAAACACAAAGAACAATAACAATATTAAAATCTGACAGTTCTAAGTCTCTCTGGATAATCTTGATCTTTATTCTTCTTACTCATGGTCGTCGTCAATTTCGATAGTATGAAAGGTGTCTAAAGTTAATTTAGCATCATTTGTCCTTTTAGCATCTTCTGATAATCTCAGAGGTACATTGTCTAACAGTTTCACTAAGTCGTTTGGTGGTTTTGATTGGGTGGCAGCTTCCAGCATAGTGACTAATTCCTGAGCTTCATTCCTACCAGTTTACGAAACAAATTTCCTTCAGTAAGTTGTAGTTGGACAACCGAGCCTTTATAATTATATCTTCCCTGGTTGACTTGCTACAGCAGTACCTGGCAAAGCAAGCATGGCATACTTGTCAAGCACGTCCCTCTCTTCTTTGACGGTGTCGGCTCCATGCTCCTTGCCAATGTCATGGCGACAAACCTCCAAGCAGTTAACTTCTGGTCGGCTGTCAGTTTCCTCCAGTCCCTGGGTGGCCAGAACATTGGAGTTGGTTTAATTGAAACCTGTAGCCTTTCTCCAGTCCACTGTCTCCTCCCTGGTGGAAATAGGGCATCCCTCCTGCCTTCAATAATGTCTCCGCCCTCTCTGAAAGTAAGAAGGCAAATAATTTTCAGATCCTATAAAACACTCAGTGTAATCAAACTTTGTATATATAATTAATAGTTCCCAATATTTTTCTTTCATTTGTCACAACTTAATATCTGCAACTTCTCTCAATGTCAACAGCTTTATCTACACAATGTATTGTAATGAAAGATATCCTTTAATAAAAATAGATTATTATCTAAAATAACATTTTTTTTATTAAGATGTAACATAACATAATGTATGGCACAATTGTATTTAATCAAAGAGCTGATTGCTCTGAGGTGGAAGAAGATGCATAATAGGTACTTGAATTACCATAAAAGCAGCCTCTATCAACCCAGCTTGCTCTTCCATTGACGTATTTTTTTCTTCCAAAAATAATAATACTCATAACTCAACCAAAACTCACTATACTAAACATATAAATCTGCAAATACTGTTGACTCAAATTAAATATTCTATAACTAAATTCCATACATTTGTCTCAGCATGCTCAACTTGATGCAATGCAACTTCGCCAAGCAATTATAACAGTAATTGATTTTGTTTCACTTGAAAGATTTCTGTCAAAGGTAGATAGTTAACTTTAAAAAAACTGGCACCAAGATTTTAGTCAAGTTTGCTTAAACAAGGGTTTTCATAATAAACATATATTGAAAAATTCTAAATATATCCAATGCCGATATGTGTCAAGCCAAGGATTGGGTTTGGGGCACTTGATAGATTTTCAAGTTAAACCCGTTCATTTTCTGTAAGTTCTCGACCCATATCATATTTGTTTTTCATCTAATATTTTTACACAAAAGTATGAGGGTAGGAATGCCTTTTTCCGTCAGGTGTCACACAGCCCTTTTCTGAAATTCTTCATGAAAATAAAACTATCGACAGCAAATAATTACTGGTTCCGTACTCGAGCCTCGATATGGGTGTATCTTTTAAGATAATCTTAAACGAAAAACGGTAAAGAGCTGGATTACTTAGTTGTTAAATCCCGTTTTTGATCACTTATAAAACTCTGAAACGTAAGACAATAAGGGCAATCATTGGGGACATTCCGACAATGACCGACATGAAAAATACGTACTTTCGAAATGGAATCCGTCAACTGACGGTGCATCGTTTGATGTGTAAAACACCAGCAGATTCACGTGTGCGCCTGACTCTTTATTATCGCAATAATATACTAAAATATTCTAACTTTCGTTTTAAATGTTGTTTAAAACCAGATTATGACTTGATTGCATTAATATCTGAACACAGACGAAACAACTAAATCCGTGTATTTTTTCAAGCATCATTGATTTGAAGTCGTACTCTCCGCGTAGATACTTCAAGTCTTGACTCTAACACGCGATAGATTGTATGAATATATGACAATTCTGTTTATCATTATTTTGAAACTTTTGGATGCATAATTAAATTTCCCATTTGTGCACATGCGCAGATACGTAACCAACGTGATTAACCCGAATAATCCAGTTGTTTTATTCCAATTATTCCAATTATTAAATTATCAATTTATCAAAGACAATTATTACAACCAGTGAGAATTTTTATTATGACCTATTAATGCTCCAAAACAAGCAATAAACTTTTAATTATTTCCATGTGTTTCATGAATTTCGAGAATGTATACCATATAAATATCTGAATATTAAAGTTGTATTAAACTTTAATACCCATTATAAAAATATCGCCAATAAAAGCAAGGATGTATAATACGTTCTTGATAAAAGTAAGCAGAAGGAACCCAGGGCGAATGGACTCTATGGACGAACGTACTCAGGGCGAACGGACCAAGGGCGAACATGTAATCAGGGCGAACCGACTTGATACCAAATTCACGCATGCGTACTACCAAATTTATTTTTAAATTCAATAAAAGCAAGGATGTATAATACGTTCTTGATAAAAGTAAGCAGAAGGAACCCAGGGCGAATGGACTCTATGGACGAACGTACTCAGGGCGAACGGACCAAGGGCGAACATGTAATCAGGGCGAACCGACCCGATACCAAATTCACGCATGCGTACTACCAAATTTATTTTAAAAACATCCGGTTACAAGTAAACAAATAACGTTCATGTAAGATGAGATGAATCTAATATTTACATAAATAAAAGGGTAGATATCAATACATTAAAACATGAGAAATTATAACACTAACGATAGTGATTGTTTTTCAATCCTAACTAATAAATTAAATGATGCATATTCTTAGATCATGTGTAAAGATCGGTGTCAAGATATTGCACGGAAGTTGTTATAAAATTGTAAAGCACAGAAAAGGATACGGCAACACTCCTGGTGACGGTTCAATGACTTTACAGCCGGCAGTAAAGGCTTTCAGAAGACTTGAAAGTCTTCTTCCACCAAAAAACTTCACTTACCTACACTTTCACTTCAACAGATGGACAAAGTTCTATTTTAATTTCCAAGGGAATTTTCAACCATAAGAAAATATTTAAACATGTTAACAATCTTTAAATAGAACACAATGCATACACAATTATCACCACGCTTAATATATCTGAAAAAGCAAATCTATTTTAAACTATGACTCAACTATTAGTTGTGCAATAAATCTATATATGTAGAGCCTAATAAACTATTTAATATCCCAACCCTCCTATTGTGGTATGGAACCTTGTGCTAAAATTTCTTACACATCCATATACTTATACTAAAGTTATTGTCTGTGAACCAATTTATTTTCCATGAACCAGTGATGTAGACCACACAAATAGTTCTCTAAAATTAAATATGATGTTATATCATTTTTTAAACTATCGCCCAACTTAAAATTTCTGTTAATTGTCCAATAACATCTTCGAATTTACATTCTGAGCAAATATGTAATAAAAGCATAGTTTCTCACACAGAATGAATGTGGTATAAGTTCTTAAATAATTTTAAAATTAGACATCTAGCAATTATGGTCCAATATTCAAATTCTAAATACATGGTTGGATTCAGCAGCATATCAAATAACCACATTGTTTCATTTTTTGTTAAAATCAAAATAAGTTTTATTTTGGATACTTTGGACCTTTATGGGGTCCAGTTTGAAAAACGGGCCCAAAATAAAAAAATTAAAACACTGTTAGATTGCACACATTAAAGAACACCAATGATTTAATTTTTGAAGAATCAAACAAAATTTAATTTTGGACCCAAATTTGGACTATCTTTGCAAACCAAGCACAAAATCAAATCAAAGAGCTGATAGCTCTGAGGTGGAAGAAGGTGAATAAATTAAAAGGTAACTTGAATTACCATAAAAGCAGCCCCACTAACCCAGCAGTAGATAGTTGAATTTAAAATATATGTGAGATTCGCATCCTGGATGCCACTTTGGACTGTGACATCCCACTTCTGACAACAGTTTGTTACAGGCGGGTGAGTAGGGTAGTGTGTACATTTAATTCCGTATGATTGCTTATTGATAGTGTTCCTCTACTTAGTCTTGTTTTAAGTGTAGTTTGAGCATAATCATATATAAATGATGAATCCAGCGTAAAAGAATGACTTTTATTCTTGTCCAGTATGCATATATATATATATCTCAATAAATAACTCATGCATATATATCAGCAATAACATAGTATAATCATAAATTAGAATAGTAAGATGCTGGCCTTCGAATCCCATATGTAACTTAATATACAGATTTACAAGACTTTATCCTTCCAATCATACTAGTTCAATAATGAGAGAATGAAATATACTTCTTTCATTAAATTACGATATTATAGAAAGTTGTCAACGTGGTGGGACATCGTATCTTTACATCTTTAATAATTGTATAATTTGCCAAAACTGCTATTAGAAATTGTAAACATTGAACTGGTTCCACATCTTGAAAATCTACAATAACTTTGAAATGCTAACGAAAACTCTGGCTCATGTCACAAAATGGCGTTATAAATCCATAAAATCGCGAAAGTTTGCCTTTATTTCCAAAAGACAAGTGACATATTAAATATAAACCTTAAAATTCCATACTGTAGCCTTATCACCTACGTTTCTATATGACGTCATTGAAATCAGAAAATAGTTCCTTAACGGCGCTTGACAAAACGTATCTAACGTAATTATATCATATTATTCAGTACCCTAAACAATAAAAGGAAGGCCAGCAAGTAATTTGATTATATCTTAATAATACTTTTATGTATTATTGTAACTTTATCAAGAAGTACCGTTACCGAAAGTGACCATTCATTGGAATGGCAACTCTAGTACGTAAACAAGCACTCGCCACGATGGAATTTATAGGAAAACTACACTAACGATGTGTCAAATAACACTCAGACTGTATGAATAGGTAACAACAAACATGTTTTATAAACCCTTACCCCTGAAAGTGTGAAATTAATGTAGACCCTGAAAATCGTGATCAAGTGCCTGTTCACTGACAGTTGAATTTTACCGCTATGTCAACTTGATAATTTGATAGCGTTATGTTAAGTGTTATGATATCTGCTAAAAGTGGTACAAGTTATGAAAATATACAATTTGATCTCCTAAATTGAGTTTTCCAAAGTTGTCTTAGTGCATAAAAATCATCTAAGACCCTTTTTTCAGGCTTTCAGATATTGATCCCAATAAAATTTTGAAATATAAAATGTGTTGTTTCTTTGTGATCATTATCAATACCCATTTATAACAATATAATTAATAGTTCCCAATATTTTCTTTCATTTGATCACATGTAATGATCGGTGTCAACTTATCTCAATGTCAACAGCTTTATCTACACAATTGTATTGTACATGAAAAGGATATCGCTAATACAAATAGATTACGGTATCTAAATGACTTTTTTTTACAGCCGATGTAAGCATAACATAATGTACTTGCACAATTGTATCTTCCAAAAACTTCACTTACCTACACTTTCACTTCAACAGATGGACAAAGGTTCTATTTTAATTTCCAAGGAATTTTCAACCATAAGAAAATATTTAAACATGTTAACAATCTTTAAATAGAACACAATGCATACACAATTATCACCACGCTTAATATATCTGAAAAGCAAATCTATTTTAAACTATGACTCAACTATTAGTTGTGCAATAAATCTATAAATGTAGAGCCTAATTAACTATTTAATATCCCAACCCTCCTATTGTGGTATGGAACCTTGTGCTAAAATTTCTTACACATCCATATACTTATTCTAAAGTTATTGTCTGTGAACCAATTTATTTTCCATGAACCAGTGATGTAGACCACACAAATAGTTCTCTAAAATTAAATATGATGTTATATCATTTTTCAAACTATGCCCAAATTAAAATTTCTGTTAATTGTCCAATAACATCTCTGAATTTACATTCTGAGCAAATATGTAATAATAGCATAGTTTCTGACACAGAATGAATGTGGTATAAGTTCTTAAATAATTTTAAAATTAGACATCTAGCAATTATGGTCCAATATTCAAATTCTAAATACATGGTTGGATTCAGCAGCATATCAAATAACCACATTGTTTCATTTTTGTTAAAATCAAAACTAAGTTTTATTTTGGATACTTTGGACCTTTATGGGGTCCAGTTTGAAAACGGCCCAAAATCAAAAATTAAAACACTGTTAGATTGCACACATTAAAGAACACCAATGATTTAATTTTGAAGAATCAAACAAAATTTAATTTTGGACCCAAATTTGGACTATCTTTGCAAACCAAGCACAAAATCAAATCAAAGAGCTGATAGCTCTGAGGTGGAAGAAGGTGAATAAATTAAAAGGTAACTTGAATTACCATAAAAGCAGCCCCACTAACCCAGCCTGCTTTGTTCCATTATCGCTATGATGTATTTTTTTCTTCAAACAAGAATGTGTCATAAGTACATGGATTTCAATCTATACAATCATTTTCTATGTTCAGTGGACCGTGAAAATTAGGTAAAATCTTTAACTTGGCAGTAAAATTAGAAAGATAATATCATAAGGAACACATGTACTAAGTTTCAAATTGATTGGATTTCAACTTCATTAAAAACTACCACGACCATAAACTTTAACCTAATTTGATAGACGTTATGTTAAGTGTTATGATATCTGCTAAAAAGTGGTACAAGTTATGAAAATATACAATTTGATCTCCTAAATTGAGTTTTCCAAAGTTGTCTTAGTGCATAAAAATCATCTAAGACCCTTTTTTCAGGCTTTCAGATATTGATCCCAATAAAATTTTGAAATATAAAATGTGTTGTTTCTTTGTGATCATTATCAATACCCATTTATAACAATATAATTAATAGTTCCCAATATTTTTCTTTCATTTGTCACAACTTAATATCTGCAACTTATCTCAATGTCAACAGCTTTATCTACACAATGTATTGTAATGAAAGATATCCTTTAATAAAAATAGATTATTATCTAAAAATAACATTTTTTTTATTAAGATGTAACATAACATAATGTATGGCACAATTGTATTTAAAAACTTCACTTACCTACACTTTCACTTCAACAGATGGACAAAGGTCTATTTTAATTTCCAAGGGAATTTTCAACCATAAGAAAATATTCAAACATGTTAACAATCTTTAAATAGAACACAATGCATACACAATTATCACCACAATTAATATATCTGAAAAAGCAAATCTATTTTAAACTATGACTCAACTATTAGTTGTGCAATAAATCTATAAATGTAGAGCCTAATTAACTATTTAATATCCCAACCCTCCTATTGTGGTATGGAACCTTGTGCTAAAATTTCTTACACATCCATATACTTATACTAAAGTTATTGTCTGTGAACCAATTTATTTTCCATGAACCAGTGATGTAGACCACACAAATAGTTCTCTAAAATTAAATATGATGTTATATCATTTTTCAACTATGGCCCAAATTAAAATTTCTGTTAATTGTCCAATAACATCTCTGAATTTACATTCTGAGCAAATATGTAATAATAGCATAGTTTCTGACACAGAATGAATGTGGTATAAGTTCTTAAATAATTTTAAAATTAGACATCTAGCAATTATGGTCCAATATTCAAATTCTAAATACATGTTTGGATTCAGCAGCATATCAAATAACCACATTGTTTCATTTTTGTTAAAATCAAACTAAGTTTTATTTTGGATACTTTGGACCTTTATGGGGTCCAGTTTGAAAACGGGCCCAAAATCAAAAATTAAAACACTGTTAGATTGCACACATTAAAGAACACCAATGATTTAATTTTTGAAGAATCAAACAAAATTTAATTTTGGACCCAAATTTGGACCATCTTTGCAAACCAAGCACAAAATCAAAAAATCTAAAACACTGTTGGATTTACCATATCAAATAACACAATCAATTTAATTTTGATGAAATCAAACAATGTTCAATTTAGACTCAGTTTGGACTTCTTGAATACTGTGCCCAAAATCAAATATCTAAATACCACTTAAATTCAGCATATCAAAGAACCCCAATCATTTGGTTTTTTTTAAATCAAACAAAGTTTAATTTTGGACCCTTTGAACCTTAATGTGGGTCGACCATGCCCCAAATCAAAAATCTAAATACATGCTTAGATTCAGCATATCAAAGAACCCTAAGAATTCAATTCCTTTTAAATAAAAAAAAGTTGTATTTTGGACCCTTTGGACCTTAATGTGGACCAATTTGAAGACAGGCCTCAAAATTAAAAAATCTAAATACACAATTAGATTCAGCATATCAAGGAACACCAATAATTTAATTTTTAAAGAAATCAAACAAAGTTTAATTTTGGACCCTTTGGACCTTAATATGATCATTTCAATAACCAAATATTAAATACCCAATTAGATTCAGCATATTAAAGACTCCCAAGAATTCAAGACTTTTGAATTAAACCCCATTGAAATTGCTAAAAAAATAAGCAATTTATACAAAGTATTGGTTTTGGCCCCTTTTAACTAAACCAATGGGGTCATAACCCCTAAAATCAATTCCAAACTTTATTTTATGGTATAACACCTTGTGGCACAATTAAATAGCAAAAATAGACTTATACTCAAGTTATTGTCCAGATATCAAAAATCCTAGTTTTGGCCCTCTTCAGTCCTTTATTATTAAACAGTTTGGACCATGACCCTAAAATCAATCCCAACTTTCCTTTTGAAGTATGGAACCTTGTAGTAAAATTTCATAGAAATCCATACTCTTTTACAATTAGTGTCCTGAAACATGAAAATGCTTGTTTTTGATCCTTTTATGGTCCTTAATGACTAAACAGCTACAACAATAACCCCAAAATAAATCCCAACCTTTCTATTGTGGAATGGAACCTTGTGCTTAAATTCAATACAGATCCAGGGACGCTGTGCATCGCCAATGTCGCAATTTGCGATTTTTATTTCATCTGGCGACAAAATACGGCTGCTGGCGATATTTCTGGTGCCAACATTTTCCTATGTCAAAATTTTCATTTCTTGACAATATCGATCTTCATTTAAATTGGTAAAATAAATTGTACAAATTTTACCTGGCGACAAGTTTATGACTTTGTTTATGACCCCAAGCTAATCAACGGTTACAACAGGTGTCATAATCTGTTGTTACAGGTAATCCATTTATCGGATGGGTCATTAATGATCATTAACATTAATGCATTCAAATAGAATCGGTCAGTCAGCGTTTGTCTTTTCATTTGAATAAATGTTCATACGACAACACAATTTGCAATGTTTACCGTAGTTTAATGATGAAAACGTAATTGACAGGAAGTCCAAAACCATAATCAACTTATACAAAGACAAAGTTTTTCTTGTTTTCCGTTAAAAATAGCAAATTCAGACTTAATTTGTCTTTGCTTGCCCTCAGTTAAGATACGAAAATAACAAAACCGGCCGCCATATTGTTGATCATATTTACCTCTTCTACGTACTATGTATAATCCTCCAAAGAAGGAGCACACCGAATAAAGAAAGATAACTCAATTTTATTTTTTCCTACCATTGGGAGACCTACATTAGACATGATTAGATATGTCTAAGATATGTCTACATACTTCTGACTGAAGAATTCATATGTTTATGTATTTTGAGATATGGGTAGAGTTAAAGAGGGTCTTAGTAGCAGGATGGGTAATGTTTGAAGAGTGCCTTGATCATCTTTTTCTGTACTCTTTATTTTAAATACAAATTTTCACTATTCTGTAAATCTAAACACCCATTATTATTATGTTTTCTTCATTCAATTACCAATTTTTTCTCTTTATTTTTTTTATTTAAAACAATTTTTCTATTCTGTAGCATATACAGACCATAACTAAGCTAATTATATTCTTATACATATGAAATACTGACAAAGAAAATAAAAGTACACATGTTTTTTGTATGCATATAAACCCTATGCTATAACTTACTTAGTGTAACATGTTAAATGATGTAAAGTGCAGGCTGAGTGCATAAGAAATTTAAATTGAACATAGTTTGAATTTTTTTTAGAAGAAATCAAGACTCTAGCTGGCCCTAAAGTTGGCTCAAAGTTTTCAAAACTGGCGACAAAATTTAGGAGCTGGCGATTTTGCTGGCTCCAACTTTTGGGAGCCAGAGCAGCCCTGAGATCTATACAATTATACTCAAGTTATTGTCTGTGAACCAGACAAATTATTGTTTTTGTTAGACCCCTTTTGGCCCCTTATTCCTAAACAGCTACTATAATAACCCCCAAAATAAACCCCAACCTTCCTATTATGGTATGGAACCTTGTGCTAAAATTGAATAGAAATCCATACACTTATACTCAAGTTATTGCCTACAAACCAGAAAAATAGTTGTTTTCGGCCCCTTTTCAATCCCTAATTATTAAACGGTATGGGCCATGACCCTCCAACAATCATTCCAAACTTTCCTTTTGAAGTATGGAACCGTCTGGTAAAATTTCATAGAAACCATACTCTTATACACCAATTATTGTCCTGAAACATGAAAAATGCTTGTTTTTTGCCCCTAATTCCTACACAGCTATGACAATAACCCCCAAAATAAATCCCAACCTTCCTATTGTGGTATGGAACCTTGTGCTAAAATTTAATAGAGATCCATACACTTATACTCAAGTTATTGTCTGTGAACCTGACAAAAATTTTTTTTTGTTAGACCATTTTTGGCCCCTAATTACTAAACAGCTATGACAATAACCCCCCAAAATTAATCTCAACCTTCCTATTGTGGTGCGGAAACTTGTGTTAAAATTTTGACCAACCAAATGTCTCTTATACTCAAGTTATTGTCTTAAAACCAGACAAATAATTGTTTTTGGCCCCTTTCTGGCCCCTAATTACAAAACAGCTAAAACAATAACCACCAAAATTAATACCAACCCTCCTATTGTGGTATGGAACCTTGTACTAAAATTTCTTACGCATCCATACACTTACACTAAAGTTATTGTCTGCGACCCAATTTACTTTCCATGAACCAGTAAAACTGACTTTTTTTGGCCCCTAATAACAAAACTGCAAGGACAATAGCCCCAAAAACAATCACAACCATCCTTTACTGGTATGGAACCTTGTGCTAAAATTTCATAGAGATCCATGCACTTATACTCAAGTTATTGTCTGCGAACCAAAATGTCTTCAGACGCAGACAACACCATAACATAATACTACCTAGGGTAGTATAAAAACAACGAAAAGCATAATTATTTGACGTTTTAACTGAATTTTGACCAATGAAGAACTGAGATCAAGCAAAAAACAGATTGATTATAAAATTATAATCAAGGGGTAAAGTTTAAATTACCTAAAAACCCATTTGCCCTCAAAAGGAAAGGTGAGCAAAAAAGTCATTATTTAAATATGTTTTTTTGAGATTCAATCTATTTCAGAGAGGAGGACAGAGCAACTACGTATACACATAACCAAATACTGTTTACTGTGAATTAATTCATTTTTGTTAGTACTAAAATAATTTAGTGCATTGAGAAAAAATTGTGCATACTGGATTTTGTGGTTTTACAAAAGTCTGCATACAAGCGTATAGAAAATTTATACTTTGTTAATTATTTAAACCACAGTTTTACTGTACCCATGAAATGAATGAAATTGGTATCCCACAAATAATTATGAATACACAGTATTTTGTTATTTTCTCAGCATGGGTCTAAGATGGGGCACCTTATTCCTTGCCATGGTCATAATTTGTGTTTAAAAGTCATGTACTATCTAGTAAAATGGACAGTGAAATGTTTCTGTGGGGTATATTTCAGGATAAAAGGCCTACCATGAACATATAAAATATTAGCCACATTTGATAAAATCCCACTATATCAAATATTTTATACATCTGGACTGTTTTGCATAAATGTCAATTGACATTTAACATGATTTATATTTTAATGCATTCACTAAATCTGCTGTACTGGTATTTGTAAATGATTTACAGTAAATAGCACTTAACATTAAAGGAAGTTAATAACACTAAATGACGTTTTTGCAATAGACCATAATCAAGCTTACAATATATTGGTGCAATTGGGGAAAAATTAACTGTTTTATGTTTTCTATACACAACAAGATCATTGGGTAACAGTTAATTTTTCCCAAAATTACACCGATTGTAAGCGTGATTTTACGTCTGTTCATTGCTCTTACTTGACAGTGTACCAGAATGTCATACCAAAGAGTTGGTAACCTGTCGAGAAATTATATACTCTGGAGTCAAAAGTCGGTAATATGAAAATAGTCTATTGAATCCTGGCCTATCAATTACTTACATTGCACACCTACTATATAGGTCTCATTTGACAAAACTTCTTTTGTCCCATTTTCATATTTTCTGTAACTAGCTGCAAAACAAATGTATGCTCCACCCTGTTCCCTGCTAACCGATGTCAGAACCAGCATGTTACCATTGTAACTTGTAGAGTTATCTCCCTCTTTCTCCCACCAGACTGTGGCAGGTGGATTTGATTCCACACGGCATTCAATGGTTATGTTTCCACCCTCTTCCACAATATTTTTGTATCCGTAAGATATATGCGGACCATCTGAAATCATTTACAAAACTATTATCACTTATATCATTAATAAAGGAGATAAGGCAAAGTCCATGTTTTTCTGGGAAAATCCAAAAAATTTACTGCGATTGAAAAATAGAACAGAAGATGCACAATAACATTTTGTAAGAAAGAATCTATAAAAGTTTCATCAAATCATGTCTTTTTTTGAGGAGATGTTGTAGATACATGATGTCTTCCTCTTTTGTAGATATGACATAATTCATTTTTTTGCTATGGGGAAACCCAAAAACATTTAGATCAGAAAATATAATAAGAGGTGTGCATGCCATTATATACTTTATTTTCTTTTTTTGCCATGGTGTTGTAGGTTTATTTTTTCTGCCATGGCGTTGTGAGTTTATTTTTGACTTATTAGTTTGAAAGTCCCTTTGGTATCTTTTGCCTCTCCTTTAAGATTTTGTGAAAGTGAAGCATTTACAAATGTATGACATTATCAGTTCAATCTGCTTACATTTATCGGCAGTAATTTCTATCAAGTTTTTCAAGGACATATATACAACCTTGAGTATATGTATCACCAGATTCTGTGAATTTATTAAAGTATGTTTTATTTCAAAGGTGACATGTGCCCATACTCTGCAGAAAATTTCATTGAAATCCGTTTTTGGTTAAGGAGGAGTTTCAAAGTAAAGTGAAGATGATTGAAGAAAAACAGAGTAAGAACAGACACTATCATCAAAATATTCCCATTTCAGTAAGTAGGGCTATAAAGAGATGGTCAACTACTTCACTTCCTTTTGAGAATTATGTTAAAGTTTGTATGGATTTTTGTAAGTAATTAAAAGAGTTAAGAATAAGATATGTATTCATCTCTTAGGAACCATTCAAAGTTTTCTGTTTTATAATTGGACATCCCATAATAATAAATAATTATCAAGAAATTATATCAGTCCTCCATTATAGTTCAGAATATCATGTTTAAGTTTGATTGGTTTCCACTGACTAATTTCCAAAGATTTACCAATAAAGTAAAGACTGAGCTTGATGAGAACACACACCATTTCAAGACAATGTTTAGTTATCCACTTGTGTCCTGTAAGCTACAATGTCAACACAAAAAACTGTTGAATAGGATATAAATATATTACAGTAGGACTCTGAAGTATAAAAAGTTTATACTTTGAAATATATTTTGGAAAATAGGTAGAGATTTGTGCATGTACCTACACTGAACATCAAGCACTATATAGATGTAAGCAGTCCCAACAGAGTTAACTGATGAACATGTAAATTGGTCTCTGTCATGATGATATTGGATGTCTGTTATGATCAAAGATGCTGTAGTGGATCCTGAAATGCAAAAAAATATTATAATGGTAAAAATTACATATCTAAGCATCTATGAGGTATTGGTTTTGCTCACTGTTGAAGGTTTATGGTGACCTATAGTTGTTAACATCATTTGGTCTCTGGTGGAGCGTTGTTTATTTGGCAATTATACCATATGTTTTTATTTTTATATTACGATTGACAGTTACTCCTATTTAAAAACACTGATGATATCTTTCTACATTATTTAGATAAGATATGATAACTGTTCTTTATATTATTATAACTAAATGATTTGGTATGTGTGTGTAGTATTATAGTTCATTATACAAATATTATGGACATGTATAGTAAATGCCCCTCTTCATGGGTGAATACACATAAGTGCCCTTTTCTATAAGGACACACACCATTGCACTTGCTAAAGTGCCCTCTATTTTCAAATCATAGCTGGACACTGAATTAAACAAATTCATCAAACTATTATTTGTTCTAGTGAATTTGGTCCATGTGATGAGTTTTTTATTCTAAATAAAGAAATAGAAAAAAATGCATGTGATGTACATGTAGTTCTACACATACCCATGCTCGTAATTTAAAGTATTAGATAAGAGGAAGTAAGTGTCTGATAGATCTGCAAAATGCTCACACTTTGCAACTCATCAATGATAAGCTGCTGACTAAATATGAAAGTCATTCTTTAAGCATTATTTGATAAAATTGTGACACAAAATTTTAATTTCATTCAACATATTAAAAAATTCAAAGTATCAGCAAACAGGAAGTAGTAGGTGTTCGACAGATCACAAAGGTGTTCATACTTTACAACTCATAGCTACCAAACCGCTGACCCAATATAGAGTCATTCTGTTTATCAGTACCTGAGAAAAGTGTTACTGAAATATATACTGAAGGACAGACAAACAGATTGACACATTGAGCCAGATAGTATGTTGCCCTATAGCTGTAAACATTATTCTGACTCTGAGCAACCAGATTTTTTTATCTTACTCCTAAGAGCTGAGTGTGTTGGACAGAAGCAGACAATACCAATTTGTAGGTCTTTGGTTTAACCTTTGATCTCTAGCACTCAAGGCAAGCATGCTACCACAAGACAAACAAGGATTTTAAAACTGAAATAAATATTACCTACTGAAAGAATAATGACCTTTCAATCAATTCAACATCATTTACGTTAATTTATAAAAGCAATGGAGTGGAATTAAAGTCTTATAGGATTGTAAGTATGGTTTATTTTATCACCTTGCACTTTGATGACTTGACAGTAGTTTTCTGTAGCAGTTGGTTAAAACTTCTGACCAGTTGAACAGTTTAGCTTGCTAAAACAAATTGCGATTTGTTCAGCATTTTAAATGAACTGCTATAGGTGGAGACTGACACTTACAGTTAAGTCACAGTTAACAAATGAAGAAAACTAACACTAAATGAAATCAAAGCGTTATTAGCGCTGGAAAAAGCATTGCCGTATATCTTACAGAAGAAGAAAATTTCAAAATCTAGATCGTTTCTTTTAAACTGTTTCCATACAAAATACCCAGCATCGTAAACCAGTCCGATAATGCTATATCTTAATACTACAAACTACCACGTGAAGATAAACGACTTGTTGCAGATCGGCAAACACAGTAAGGTTTACCAATACAATACACCAATTAAAACAAACGTATTTTGGTATTTAAATAAGCAAGAGAGCACCTATTTGTTCTTTTATAACAGCAAAATTTAATTAGTAAAAAAAATTAACCGTTTTGGTACACGTAAAACTGGTTATAAGACGGATCGAGATTAGCCGTCAGAGGGCGGTGAATTTCTTGAATTACTGCGTTCGTAAATGAAGTCTGTTACGTAACCTTTAGCAGATCAAACTTTCTGTGCAAAAGGGTTAACCATTAAACTTCCAATCAAATACTGCATTTGAGGAATGCTTAATCAAATTAGCTTCATTTTCAATACAAAAGTCAAGCAAACACATACTTTTACACAATCTTGAAAGAACTGTAGAACGAAAAACGTGTGCACTCTATTTTGACGATAAACAAAATGGCCATACACAATGACAGTTAAAGAAAATGCTTTTAAAAATTATATCCCATATTGGTTCTAGTTTCATTCCTTTACCAATATCAGCCCTTCGGTTTGGGCCTCATACTGATATGGGAGTCTTGGAATGATACAAGGACTGATATGGAAATGGACATGTTATAATCTATAATTATTACCCTATTCCATTGATGTATCCAATATTAGCTCATACATCAAAATATGTAATGAAGTTACCTGAGGTTCCAGGACTACTAAAGGCAACTGTTGTCATTGGATTAGCTCCTAACAATTCACATGTCAGATTCAGTGTTTCTCCTTCATTAATGATATAGTGTCCTGTTACATTATCTATCAACTGGTGCCCTGTTATCTCTAACTCTGGTTTGTCTAAAAATACAATGTTGGTGGAATTTCATTTGACGAATAAAGATAATAAAAATCAAACATAAGATGGTTAACTTAAACCTCAGAGGAGCCTCCTCATTTGGATAACCTTCACCAGCCTTAAAAGTAAAGCAATCTGAAGAATCATTATGACCAAGTTTTTTTTTAAGAATATCAAGGCATTTAATTAAGCAGAGAAGACTTATTTTTTAAAGTATTTCAAAATAAGGACATAAAACAACTGGTCCACCACAGGAACTTCACTGTCAAGTTTCATTTCAATTCGTTCATTGGTTCTTGAGAAGAATTTAAGACCTTTGAAATTGGATCAATGAACCCAAATTTTGACCCCTTGAAGCAATATTGGACTTTTCATCATGACAAAAGTATCATGACTTAGTAAGTACCTTCTAAAGAACCTATGGGCATGTATTATTTGTATTCAACTTTATCTGTTCACGAAAAAGAAATTCAAAACGTAATTACCATAAGCTCTCAATGGTACTAAGTTTGTGCTTACAAAACATCAGTCATGCATAAAATCTAAGTAATATTATTGGTAACCATGTAACATTTTCGGATGTGTATAGTACACATTTGTATGCACCCCCTTTTCATTGTATTCTTCCCCACAATCGGGAAAGAAATCTAGTTGACTGTAAAAAGCCTTTAATAAGGAATATACAGTCGACTCTCTTATCTCGAAGTCAGCCGGACCAGAGAATTATTTCGAGATACCCCTAGTTCGACTCAAACAAAAAACCAGAAGTTTGCCAGTCCAAGGGACACAACTCTTGCTTAGCTTGGAATGGCTAAAATAAATCCGGATAAATATGGGTACGATATTCTGGTCTCCGATTGATGTATCTGTATGTTATGGTCTTTTATCATTATAATAATGTTATATGTTTTTGTCTCTTATTTATTTCTTTGTACAGATACAATTTTTTCCTGTGGTTTTTAACCGGGCGAGAGAGTAATTTCCAATCAATCTTAGCATTATTTGAAGTTCATAAAATTGTTCATTCTCGTATACAAGAGATTTTAGAAAATTTACATTTCTTTTCATTTTCTTTTATTTCAATCTTTTTCTGTAAGAGAAAATGCAAAGATTAAAGACGCAGACTGAGTAGTTTTGAGTTGATCACCAACGGAAGTCCCAATCCCTACTTTGTACACTACAAAGATCATAAGTGTATGATTACAGTTAATTATTTTTAAAACATTTCAAATAATTTTTCATCCCTTATTATTTATTATGATGTTTAAAGATAAACTTAGGTAAACACTCGTGGAAAAAGAATGTCATAAATCAATACAGTGGTCAGTGACCGGAAATATAATTACACGTGTATTGTCGGATTATCTCTTCAATTCATTCAAAGTAATGTTCTGACATATATGTATTATTTCGAGATAAATATTAAATGAATTTTGAATGCTTTTGTTAACCTTGGGACTGTAAATTTAGTTAGAGTCAACCGAAATTTCGACTCATCCAATTTAGACTCTTCAGGAGTCGAAATACAATATATTCATATGGAACAAAAGTTTGGGACCATTGGCAAAACCTCGACTCATCCGAAATTTCGAGTCAACCGAGTTTGAGACGAGAGTTAACTGTACTTACAATATATATCAGATATTGTCTTTGTAACTGTGACAGAATTATTGTTTGTACCCAGAACAACACACTTTATAACTGTACCCTTGTGGTATCTACTGAATTTAATTTTCCATTCTTGGGAAGAACTAAAAGATTTCTGAAAAAGATGAAAAGATGTCAAACTAGTTATAACCTGGACCCTATAATGGCAAAAATTATCAAATTCTTCAATTCTTTCAAATATATGTTAATTTTATAGATAAATAAGTAGGTTGATTATAATCTGGATACAGAAGCACAAAAATGTCAGTTGTGATGTCATAAACATGTGGAAATGATAAATTTGACCTAAAACAACCATATTACACATATTTTTTGGCAAAATTACTTATAAGCCACATCTCAAATATTTTACCCACTTTAACATCTTTCTTTAAGACAACTCTTGTAACAATCATTCTTTTCTAGTAAGGCTTTGGCTCATTACTACAAATTTAATACATGATCTCAAAATGAGAACAGTTTTGCCATTTTGCAATAAAGTTCTGAAGTCATTTAGTTTTGTCTAGTAATCCAATATATATATTAACTGCTTGTATATAACATAGTATTACTGTAAAATCAGAAATTATTGCGTGCATTTATTATTGTGATTTTTGAAGAATGAACCTTAATGCGAGATTAATTCTTGCGATTTCAGGAAAATCTGCATACAGATATATGCATCAGATATCAGAATGCGAGTTTTGATTATTGTGATACTCAACTATAGTCTGGCTCAAGCTTTGCTGTCCATCAAAAAATTGCGATTATTTTTTTATTTCTGCAAACATTTGTTTCAAACAGCGATTTTCTTAAAGAAAATAAAATTACAACACATTTCACGTACCTCATGTCATCCAGAAACTGTCTAAATGCGTGTACGTAGCATTTTAAATTTCTTTATGGGAAATTAACATTGCAATGGTCGCCTATGTTTTTCCGGATGTTTTGTTTGGGAGAATATATTTACGTCATCAAAGTTCATGTGACGTTACGCATAGCAATCAAAGGGAAATAACTCCTATGTAAAACGCTGAGTTTGACTTGCAACCAGCTATAAACAACGTGTTGTGGCAATTAAATTAAAAAAAAAAAAACTTGTATGTACAGGAATTTTGTAAATAAACAAGTGTGCCATTGGGGTTCTGTTACCCTACCCTTTTCATTTAATTTAGATTTCAAAAACGTATACCTTTTCATACATTCCGTAGGTAAAAATGTTACCTTTTCCCATATTTTTCGCGTTTCATGTGGTGCGTACTGTAACAGTGTAATACAGGTACTAAAGTTTACAAAGAGAGAAAATTGGTTGAAAAAAAACACACAACTGGGAACACCAAGAAAGATGACGAAAGAAGAAATTATGGGAACTTTATTGACCTTATCATATATTTCTGATAGTTTTCCAGACCGATTCAAATATTTCCAACCTTGAAAATGTGACCTATTCCAGCGGCATGTTCTATCACCTTGTATATATGAAGTGCAAACCCCCCCCCCCCGAAGATTATCATAACAATTCTTTATTTTATTTTATCTAAAAAACAACATTTATTACTTTCTCGGATTAACTTGCACTTTTCATTAAGTTCATAATTGCAAATCCGCCACACCGCTTTTTATTTATGTCTAAAAGATTAATTCGAAAAAGCAATTTACAATAGAACTTTGTTTACCCTCCAGGATTATTAAAAAAATGACGGATTTTTTTTTTAACATGGGGGTATTTCTTGTTCCGCTATACTGAGGATGTTTTTCTCCTTTGCGAATCCATAGGAGAAATGCGACTCCAAGAGGATATATTTTGTTGAATAAAACGGTAGTTTTTATCCGATAGATTTTTTTGATATTTTAATTGGATATAATAATTATTTTGATAAATACAAATAATTTATTGAAGTTTCGTATGCATCTATATCAAGATTTAAAAAAAAATCCCATACAGCAATTTTGTCTGGTGAAGCGCACAATGTCAGTGCGAATTGCAAAACATGCTCTCTACCTGAAAATGCAGGTCATCCTATGAATAAGATTAAATATGGTTTGCTGGCTGCAAAAACTGTGTATAATTTGTAAAATGGCCAAACTATATGTTATGCAACCTTATCACCAATGAATGGGATGGAGTTCATTTTTTGCCTGTTTATGTACATTTATGATTTTGGTTTTTAAATCATTCCAATTCCGTTACATCCAAGCATTAATTGCTGCGGATTAATACAGAATATTTGATAAATCAATCAAATATACATGTAGTACGTTACTTTTGTCTCTCAAATTGGTTCAACATAATAAAAGGTGAAATGTTATGTCTTGTGTGTATCCTTACTTATAAGGATCGCTTAGGCTTTATAGCTCAAAACGGTATGCCTAAGCACTTGGTGATTCTTTCTTCTTGAATAAATGAGGAAGTGTGGAGTGAATTCGGAACACTTTACACTTAATTTGTTAAATAATGAAATAAAATTGAGAATGGAAATGGGGAATATGTCAAAGAGACAACAACCCGACCAAAGAGCAAACAACAGCCGAAGGCCACCAATGGGTCTTCAACGCAGCGAGAAAATCCTGCACCCGGAGGTGGTCCTCAGCTGGTCCCTAAATAAAATTGTGTACTAGTTCAGTGAAAATGGACGTCACCCTAAACTCCAAAACATATAAATGAACTAAAATTTCAAAACATACAAGACTAACAAAGGCCAGAGGTTCCTGACTTGGGACAGGCACAAAAGTGCGGCGGGGTTAAACATGTTTTGTGAGATCTCAACCCTCCCCTTCACCTCTAGCAAATGTAGAATAAAGAAACACATTGCAATACGCACAGTAAAACTCAGTTTAAAAGAAGTCCGAGTCCGATGTCAGAATAGGTAACAAAAGAAACTAATCAACATGACAATGATACATAAATGAACAAAGGACTACTAGCAGTTACTGACATGCCACCTCCAGACCTCAATTAAACTGATTGAAAGATTATAACTTCATCTAATGAAAATCAAGTACAATCCCTCCCGTTAGGGGTTAAGTATCATACCATCATAAAATATATGAGAAGAACATAACCCGTATCATGCCAACAACTGGTTTTAGAATAAATGTGTTTATTTCCGATGCAAAGACCCTATGAGTGAATCAATATTAATACCAAAATATGCAATCCTTAATGACTTGACAACAGTATCGTAACTATATCCTTTCCGAATAAGTCTGTTTAAAAGTTTGGTTAGCTTTTGAGGCGAATGCCGACATTTTTGTGCTTTGTAAAGAATATTACCATAAAATATTGGATATGAAATACCTGAACATATTAGATGTCTGCATGTTGAATTATATTTACGAATGATGTCCTTGTACCGGTGATAAAATTTAGTAAATGTTTTGACCAGTTTGTGATATCGAAACCCTTGTGTAATAATTTTTCAGTAATACAGAGATTTCTTTCGTTGAAATCAAATACGTTGTTACATACTTGAGCGAATCGAACAAGTTGAGATATATAAACACCATAAGATGGCGACAAGGGAACGTCACCATCTAAAAATGGATAATTAACAACAGAAAATGAAAAATCATCTTTTTTATCATAAATTTTGGTATTAAGCTTCCCGTTAAAGATAAAGATATCAAGATCCAGGACAGGGCAGTGTTCATTGTTAGTATTAGCTTTATTTAAAGTAAGTACAGCAGGATAAATCTCTTTAGTGTACATACTGAGGTCGTCAATATTGAGAGCCAATATATCATCTAAATATCTGAAAGTGTTATTAAATTTTTGAATCAGATGTTGTTTCGATGGGTCTTTGCTGATTTTAGTCATAAATTGTAACTCATAATAATACAGAAACAGATCCGCAATAAGTAATGCACAGTTAGTCCCCATGGGAATTCCGATAACCTGACGGTATACAGAATCTCCATAGCGAACAAAAATGTATGTTTAAAAAATTTACACACTGAGTCTAAATTCGGCTTTGACGCCGGGAACACTGTCGTTAACAGTGAAAGACAAAAATATGCACATGCAGGTCCTTATAAAAAAAGATGTGGTATGATTACCAATGTTCATTATAATATCATAATTAATACCCACACTAAATAATGCATCAATAGTTGGCACTGGACGTTAAACAACCAACTATTAATTCAACCATCTTATCCTTTAAGGTTTGTGATTATTTATTTTATTATCATATAATCTCCTTGATCAACTACATGCAAAAAACTGCAGATTTACGCTATAGTTAGGAGGTCGAAATTATTGCACACATAAAAAGAAACACAAAAAGACAAAAAAAAAAAACCAACACTTTACATATTCCATGCATTCGTAACGCTTTTCTGGAATAACTTTCACCAGGAACTCTCAAAGATAGATATT
Organism: Mytilus coruscus; assembly: GCA_017311375.1. Taxonomy (NCBI): domain Eukaryota; kingdom Metazoa; phylum Mollusca; class Bivalvia; order Mytilida; family Mytilidae; genus Mytilus; species Mytilus coruscus. The sequence continues at coordinate 65,846,054 of CM029607.1, forward strand.
TTAAAGCCAAAGAGCATATAAAAAAGGATAGACGTGAAGAGCTATATGACCAATAAAGGAACTACACATTCGCCACATTCTTTATGTGCCTGTCCAAAGTCCGGAGCATGTAGTTCAGTGGTTGTTGTTACTTAAAGTCTATTACATCAGGGCTTAACAAATTTTGTTACAGGTAACTAGCCCAGGACTTATTTGCAGCAGGATATTACTAGCCCTGTTGGAAGAACTGCTAGCCCAACAAAACTGACCTGCTAGCCCGAGAATGCCTTACAAATCAGAGTTTGCTGCATAATTACAAAGTGGGTGTCCCTTGTTTTGAAGGCGGCATTATACACTGTATTTAGGGAGCTACCATTTGATTTTTATGGGGGATGGGCTAGGATGAAATTTGAAAAAAAGGCAGGACAGGAGTTTTGAGTAAAAAAAAAAGGCAGGATGATCAACTTGGCAAAAAAAAGGCAGGATGACAATTTATGAAAAAAAAGTCAGGATAAACTAATAAAAAAAAGGCAGGACCGAATAGAGTGAAAAATAAAAAGGCATGGCAGAGATTACAACTAAAAAAAAAATCAAATGGTAGCTCCCTTAATAATTTTTGTTGGCCTGCTTTTTATTCTGTTGGTAAACAAACAGTGGTGCTTAAGTTATCCTAACTGAGTTGTTCCCACATACAAGCAGACTTTTTTTGGCATGCTCGGGAAAATAACGGCAATATTCTCTGTTTTTTTTTCATCAGCAACACCGCCGACCTTGGCCAGTGGGATTTTTCTTTCCGGGACACTATAAATTTTCCTTTCCGCTTTTCCCGGTCGTATTTGGCATTTTTTAGGGGATGAATTGTCAGTCTCATTACCCCTTCATCTACAGTTTTTCCTTTTTCCTGAGGTGCGAAATATTTGGTTGCATGGATTGGTTTCGTGCTCAACAGCTGTCCTGACAAGACAGGTCAATTCCGATCAATACATCATACCCCCAGTACCATTAATTGAAAATCTCGGCATAAGAAATGTACAATCCCCTCGCCCATACTGAGAAATCGATATTAAAAGTACGAGAATTGCGATCAATACATGATACCGGGTCATCCAGAGTTATTTGTTCTATTTTTAAAATATGTACAACAGGACCTGTACAAACCAGTTCAAATTCTTGGAATCCCGGATGACATAATTGAATCTGATCGTCTAAGATAGAATAGTGATGAAGGGATTTTCCACTTTCTATTTTGGAAACGCCAAGAATATTTTGTTACTAGTCCGTCGGGCATATTGGGTTAAAAATTTTGATTGCCCGAGGCGTAAATGCTCTAGTCCTGGGCGTCGGGCTAGTGGAATTTTTTTTTCCGGACAAACAATCTATTTTTTTGGCAACAAGTTGAAAACAAATTTTTTCTTTCAATTTTAGCATTACATATAGTGGCAGCTGAGGGTGAAACAAACAAATTTTTTTTCTCAGGGTCAAAAACAAATTATTTTTTTCTCCAAAAACTGGAAACAAACTTTTTTTTCTAAAAAAAATCCATAGCCCCCCCCCAGAAAATCAAATGGTTGCTGCCTTATATCTTTTACATCCCAACTTTGTCTAAATTACAGTGTCTATTTCATAATAACTGAAACGAACTCGTTTTAAGTTGGCAAAATGTTATTCCACGTTGAGGCTGTAACAAGAAAATCTGAGATTCTCGTCCCCATCTGCCATTTGGCTAATTTCTTTCTTTTTGTATTAGTTTTCATTATTTTTATTGGTCGGTTTATTTTTTTCCGACCTGCTGCCTGAAAATGTTCTCCACGCTGTCAACTGACAAATCTCAAGTAACAGCAAAGTAAAAATGATTGATTTTTATTGAAAAAAATGAATACCCCAATGGGATTGATGGCATGTATACGTGAAACGTGAACACATTATATAAAACACCACAAAAATGATAAAATAATCATATATAGAAATGAATTATTGTGCGGCCGATTTATTAATTCACGGCATATTGTTCAGTTGCGTATGTAATGATTTTGATACGATGTTCCAAGAGATATTGTTGACTTTGGCACTTTTATTAGGTAGTATTCAAGACTTGACACTATCTGACTTCCGAGTTTTACAACACAAGTGTAAATATTTTTTTAGTACATGTATCATGTGTATATTGTTTCCAAAATGAAACTTTCTTTTCAAAAAATGAAACTCTGATAGGATGGCATAAGAACTTTAGCAATCAATAACACTTTATAAACTATTTAAATCGATAAACAATACCGTTTTGCAAGCCGTTGACTGTACAACACTATAAAGGGTATTTTCAAGTACCTGCAAGTTACTTTATTTCGACGTCTTACACATAAACGTCACAACTAACACTCTTTTTAATGACGTCATATGCTTTAACGGTACAGTTTGAAAATAAAATAACAATGTGTTTATAATGTCAACTATGTAAACTTAATGTTTACAAAGTGAAAGACATCACTAAAGGCATATTAGGTCAGGAATGTGTATTCAGAATATGCGGAAAATATGCATTTTACCACGAAAAAATAGGGTTTTGATCATTATTTGGGACTGAGAGGGTTGAAATGTCTATATATAGAACGATTTATACAAGATATAATTTTTTTAAAAATTCATTTGATAGGTAAACATTATTAAGGTCATCCGCAAAAGTGATGAGAATAAATTTAAATATACTTATTGTTTTTCATGCAACTAAATTTAAATGCTAAAAGTTACATAAGAGGGAGTTTAATGTCTGACGATTTACATTAATTTAGCGATTTTTTTTTGTCTTCACAAACATCACGAGAGAGAGAGAATGACAACTTTATGTGAACATGCATACTGTTTCTGATTTGTGATGGGCGTGTCTGCTACAGAAACCGCGCAAAGAAGAGGGGAGTTAACGGTTTCGCTGATTGGTTGACGGAATGTCACGGAAATAGCGGAAATAGTCAAGTGAAAATAACAATAACGACTCCCTGTTGTTACCAGGAGACGGAAAATGGCCGGCATAACAATGTAAAACCTCCGTAATGATCGGAAAGTGGGCGGTACATGATGATCAATGGACCGGTTAGTAAATAAATAAAGCTTAATTGAATGGACAGACAGTTATCGAATGTAATTTGTTAGTCAAATCATTTAAAACATAGGGGTAAAAAAGTTGCATTGTTTTTTAGCCGGACAGGACCCCTTAAGCCAGACTATAGTCGCATTATTCGCATTAATAAAATCCTAGCAATAATTTCTGAATTTACAGTATGTAAAAGCGTACTGTAAATTGAGAATTTTACATAAAATTACAATTGTTATTTCGTATGATTATAACAATACACAATGACAAAGTCAGATGATCCCTGGCAATTGAGATTTACATCTTACAATCATTCTATAAACTATGTAAAACTGACATTTTTCTTATAGAAATTGAGAAACTGACCTAATTACAAACTAGAGACTCTAAAGAGCCTGTGTCGCTCACCTAGGTCTATGTGCATCTTCAACAATGGATACTCTCCATCTTTGTGGACTAGAATAAAAGTCATGACAAAAATCTCTTCTTTGTTGATCTTAAGTCTTGCTGATCATTTTTGCCTATTTAACTTTCTATCTATCTATTATACTTTTTCAGATAATAGGCAAAAACGCAAAAAACTAGTAAAAATCGTCATTAAAGGACAATAATTCCAATAAGGGGTCATCAGACGATTTCAACCATGGTGTTTTATTTGTAGAATTTATCTTGCTGATCATTTTAACTATATAAAGTTTCTCTCTATCTATTATAATTTTCAAGATAACAGGCAAACATTTAAAAAGTTGGGAAAATTTATCATTTAAATGCAATAACTCCTATAAAAAGTCATATGACAGTTTGGAAGTAAATGAAAAATAGGTAGATCTCATCATTCCAAACATTTTTGCCCTGTCAGATTTTCTCTATTTATAGTGGTTTTCAAGATAATAGACAAAACTTGCATTTTACCCCTATGTTCTATTTTTAGCCGTCAGCCATTTTGGTTGGCAGGCAGGGTCAACAAACACATTTGTTTTTAACTAGATACCCTAATGATGATTGTGGCCAAGTTTGGTTAAATTTGGATCTGTAGTTTCAGAGAAGAAGATTTTTGTAAAAGTTAACGATGAGGACGGACAAAGACAGATGACAGATGCCAAGTGATGAGAAAGCTCACTTAGCCTTTGGGCTAGGGGAGCTATTAATAGGCAAAAGAGAAAAAAAATTTAAGGCAACAATTTTTAAACAATATACCCCAATAATGATTGTGGCCAAGTTTGGTAAAATTTGGACAAGTAGTTTCAGAGGAAAAGATTTTTGTAAGATATTAGGCAAAAATGCAAAAATTGGTAAAAATTGTGATTAAAGGGCAATAACTCCAATAAGTAGTCGTCTGACGATTTCAACCATATGACTTATTTGTAGATCTTGTCTTGCTGATCATTTTTCAAAATTAAAGTTTCTCTATATCTATTATAGTTTTCAAAATAATTGGCAAAACTGATAAAAAATGGTAAAATCTGATATTTAAGGGCAATAACTCCTATAAGAAGTCGTGTGACAGTTTTGAAGTAAATGGACAGCAGGTAGATCTCAACATTCTGATTCAGAGTGGTTTTCAAGAAAATAGGAAATAATGTGCATTTCACCCCTATGTTCTATTTTTAGCCATTTCAGCTGTGTTGGTTGGCAGGTGGGGTCATCAGACACATTTTTCAAACTAGATACCCTAATATTGATGTGGCCAAGTTTGGTTTAATTTGGCCCAGTAGTTTCTGAGGAAAAGCTTTTTGTAAAAGTTTATGACAATGACGGACAACAAAAGCCAAGTGATGAGAAAAGCACACTTGGTCTTTCCGCCAGGTGAGCTAAAAATTAATGTTGATCAATGAACAATGAAAATTATGTCAAGGCAAGATGAACTTTCTTTGTTTGATGGACATGTTTACCAATGATTATACATACTTTGTACCAAATATAATTTGGTCAATATCCCTAATGGGTCCCAAAGTCCGAAACAAATATTATTTGTAAAACAAAAATCTATACTCCATGATATTTGGCTTGTCAAAATTATAGAATTGACCGAATTTGACTTTTTGTGCTGTTTTCAAGTGAAGAAGATCAGAGGATAAATATGTGAAATCTATGAAGAAATAAGGGAATTTTCAGATAAGAGTGCACACACTGAAATGTCTCGCCTTCTTTACTAACCACTGATGTTATGTTGATAGTCTAAATATAAAGCTTTACTACAACTATCACATCAATTTAACATGATCCAAGAAAATGAGGTCAAGGTCAGATAAACCAAACTGGAAATACATGTACAATCATTCCATACACCAAATATGCTTTAAATATAGTTGACCTATTGCACATCTAAGAAACAAACTTAACCAGGAAAACTTAACATTGATCAATGAACCATGAAAATGAGGCCAAGGTCAGATGAACCCTGCCAGACAGACATGTACACCTTACAATCATTACATGCTTTAAATATAGTTGACCTTTTGCCTGTAGTATCTAAGAAACAAACTAAACCAGAAAACTTAAGATTGGACAATGAACCATGAAAATGAGGTCATGGTCATATGATAATTGCCAGACAGATATATACACCTTACAATCATTCCATAAACCAAATATAGTTGACCTATTGCTAACAGTATTATATAAAACAGACCAAAAAACAAAAATTTAACATTGAGCAATGAACCGTAAAAATGAAGTCAAGTTCAAATAAAACATGCCAGACTGACATGTACATCGTAAAATATTTTATACACCAAATATAGTTGACCTATTACATACAGTATTAGAACAACAGACTAAAACACAAAAACTTAACTATAACCACTGAAACATGAAAATGAGGTCAAGGTCAGATGACACCTGCCAGATGGACATGTACACCTTACAATCATTCCATACACCAAATATAGTAGACCTATTGCTTATAGTATCAAGTGAAAACTGTCTGACGGGCATGAGGACCTTGCAAGGTATGCACATACCAAATATAGTTATCCTATTACTCATAATAAGAGAGCAATTAAGAATACTAAAAATCTTAACTTTTTTTTCCAGTAGTCACTGAACCATGAAAATGAGGTCAAGAACAATGGACATATGACAGACGGAAACTTCATAACATGAGGCATCTATATACAAAGTATGAAGGATCCAGGTCTTCTACCATCTGAAATATTAAGCTTTTAAGAGGTCAGCTGACGCCTCTGTCGCCCCCGCCGTAACACTATCCCTATGTCCAGCTTTCTGCGACAGAAGTTGCAGGCTCGACAAAAATTAAATATGAAGAATGCGTGATTAAATATAATTACCCCTATATATAAGGTGTTTTGTGTGTTATGTTTTATAACATCTGGTGGCTGTGGTGGAAAAATTTCTACTGAGCCATTAAACCAATGAATTGTTGCATTGGGGTTAGTATATCCTGTGCTGCATTTATAGGTTTCCGTATATCCTTCATTTCCAGAAGTACGTCCAGTCAGATAAACTTGGTCAATGTCAGGACCATCTGCAAAAAAGATTATCTCCCCTAATTAGATAAACTTGACTAATGTCAGGACCATCTGCAATAAAAGATTATCTCCCTAATGGGATAAACTTGACAAATGTCAAGACCATCTGCAATAAAAGATTATCTCCCCATATGAGATAAATTTGACTTATGTCAGGACCATCTGCAATAAAAAGATTATCGCCCCTAATCTGATAAACTTGACTAATTTCAGGACCGTCTGCAATAAAAGATTATCTCCCCTAATGAGATAAACTTTACTAATGTCAGTACCATCTGTAATAAATGATTATCTCCCCTAATCAGATAAACTTGACTAATGTCAGGACCATCAGCAATAAAAGATTATCTCCCCATATGAAAATTTGACTAATGTCAGGACCATCTGCAATAAAAGATTATCTCCCCATATGAGATAAATTTGACTAATGTCAGGACCATATGCAATAAAAGATTATCTCCCCATATGAGATAAACTTGACTCATGTCAGGACCATCTGTAATAAATGATTATCTATTCTAATCATATAAACTTGACTAATGTCAGGACCATCTGCAATACAAGATTATCTCTCCTAATCAGATCAATGTGACTAATGTAAGAACCATCTGCAATACAAGATTATCTCCCCCAACTATATAAACTTGGCCAATGTCAGGATAATCTGCAATAAAAGATTATCTCTCCTATTCTGATAAATTTGACTAATGTCAGGACCATCTGCAATAAGAGATTATCTCTCCTAATCAGATAAACTTGACTAATGATAGGACCATCTGCAATAAAAGATTATCTATTCTAATAAAAACTAGAGGCTCCAAGGAGCCTGTGTCGCTCATCTAATATTTTTGTTTACAATTGACGCATAAAATAATGCAACCATTATACTTTTGCTTTAGTTTCAGAGTTATAAGCCAAAAACTGCATTTTACCCCTATGTTCTATTTTTAGCCATGTCGGCCATGTTGGTTGGCAGGCGGGGTCATCGGACACATTTTTTAAACTAAATACCCTAATGATGATTGTGGCCAAGTTTGGTTAAATTTGTCTCAGTAGTTTCAGAGGAGAAGATTTTTGTAAAAGATTACAAAAATTTAACGAAAATTGTTAAAAATTGACTTTAAAGGGCAATAACCCCTTAAGGGGTCAATTGACAATTTTGGTTCTGTTGACTTATTTGCAGATCTTACTTTGCTGAACATTTATCTTTATCTATAATAATATTTAAGATAATAACCAAAAACTGCAAAATTTCCTTAATATTACTAATTCAGGGGCAGCAACCCAGCAACGGGTTGTCTGATTCGTCTTAAAATTTCAGGGCAGATACATCTCAACTTGATGAACATTTTAACCTACTGTCAGATTTGCTCTAAATCCTTTAGTTTCAGAGATATAAGCCAAAAACTGCATTTTTCCCCTATGTTCTATTTTTAGATAGTTGCCATGTTGGTTGGCAGGTGGGGTCATCGGACAGTTTTTTTAAACTAGATCCCCTAATGTTGATTGTGGCCAAGTTTGGTTAAATTTGTCTAAGCAGTTTCAGAGGAGAAGATTTTTGTAAAAGATTACAAAAATTTACGAAAAAATTGTTAAAAATTGACTATAAAGGGCAATAACTCCTTCAGGGGTCAATTGACAATTTTGGTCATGTTGACTTATTTGTAGATCTTACTTTGCTGAACATTATTGCTGTTTACAGTTTATCTTTATCTATAATAAACTGTTAACACAGAGATATGTCTCGCCTATTTGTTATTTTGATAATGCAAATGTTGAAATTAAAATAGCAATACTTTAACATGTCAGTTATGCAAATATTCAAAGTCAATGAACAATGACTGAAGGTACAGGGCTAAACAATCTCCATGGAAATGAGATGTGCCAATGCTAATACAACTGCAAACCAAATACCATTGACTTTTCATAAGTCGTTCCCTTTAAACAAACCTAAACACAAACATTAACTTGTAAACTATGTAAAAGTTTCAAAGTCAATGAACCATAATTAGGGGGCAGGGTTATATAATCTCCATGGAAATGAAACTTGCAAATGCCAATACATTTGCATACCGAATATCATTGACTTAACATTAGTGGTTCATCTTAAACTGACCTAATCACAAACTAATATATGTAAACTAAGCAAAAGTTTCAAAGTCAATAGACCATGACTGAGGGGTAAGGACCAAATATTCTCCATGGAAATGAGATGTGCTAATGCTTATACAACTGCATACCAATTATCATTGACCTACCACTAACAGTTCCCCTTAAACTGACCTAATAACAAACTAATACATGAAAACTAAGCAAAAGTTTCAAAGTCAATAGACCATGAACGAGGGGGCGGGGCCAAATAATCTCCATGGAAATGAGATGTGCTAATGCTTATACAACTGCATACCAAATATCATTGACCTACCACTAGTGGTTCCCCATAAACTGACCTAATCACAAACTAATACATGTAAACTAAGCAAAGTTTCAAAGTCAATAGACCTTGACTGAGGGGCCGGGGCCAAATAATCTCCATGGTAATGAGATGTGCCAATGCTAATACAACTGCATACCAAATATCATTGACCTACCACTAGTGGTTCACCATGAACTAGACCTAATCACAAACTAATACATTGTTGACGCCGCCGCCGACGCTGAAAACAGCATACCAATGTCTCGCTTTTTGACTCCGTCAAGGCGAGACAATAAAATTAAAGATAATAACCAAAAACTGCAAAATTTCCTTAAAATTACTAATTCAGGGGCAGCAACCTAACAACGGGTTGTCTGATTCATCTGAAAATTTCAGGGCAGATAGATCTCAACCTGATGAACATTTTACCCATGTCAGATTTGCTCTTAATGCTTTACTTTCAGAGATATAAGCCAAAAACTGCATTTTACCCCTATGTTCTATTTTACCCATGGCGGCCATGTTGGTTGGCAGGCAGGGTCGTTGGACACATTTTTTAAACTAGATACCCAAATAATGATTATTGCCAAGTTTGGTTAAATTTGGCCTAGTAGTTTCAGAGGAGAAGATTTTTGTAAAAGTTAACGATGCCGGACGCCGGACGCCAAGTGATGAGAAAAGCTCACTTGGCCTTTTAGGCCAGGTGAGCTAAAAACTTGACTTATGTCAGGACCATCTGTAATAAAAGAGTATCTCCCCTAATTAGATAAACTTGACCAATGTCAGGACCATCTGCAATAAGATTATCTCCCTATTGAGATAAACTTGACTAATATCAGGACCATGGCTTCCAAAACGGTCATATATTCCGGACTTGACCGAAATTTATATAAAAAGTCCGGCTGCTCTCAGCCTCAAGCGGTCAAATATCATAGGTTTGCCACTTTTTGTTATTCAAGGCATTTTCATAAAACGGTCATTTCACTTTTTTTACCAACTACCAATCGGTAAAAATGTCCGTTTGGGCATTATAGTTTATAATTGTGGCAATCTATTTTACAAGGATATGTCGGTCATATTTTAAACAGATCATGATGCAGCATATTTCATACTTTGAAGTGTCTCAGTTGGTCTAATCCTCTGGGTACATAAATGCACGGCTTGGTACATCAATAAAAAGTAGAAAAAAACATTTGTTCTTTTATTTAAAAAACAACAAGCTGTCAAACAATTATCCCTTCAAAAAGTAATAATGAAGCCATAAATCATTCACTGATTACATGTCATTTACCTTTGATGAGAGACCTTAGCTTGTCTTAATCAAAAGAATTGATGATGCATAACAATGGACATAAAGGTGATCAGGTAAACGAGGTCAAACGTGTAAGCGTGTATGGAACAACATCCTATTTAATTACACTTTGTAGATATTATTGTAAATGAGCATTCAGTTTTAAAAAAAGTATCCTTAGATTTTAAAATAATTCTTCAAATAAGAATATTTATAAATGAATTCGAATTTGTACGAATTCATTATAAACACTGTACATCGTGTTAAATACTGGGGTACGCTAAAGGGTATTCAAAGTTATTTTCTTACATTTCAGCGGGTTGCCTCTAATTAATTTAGTCTAAAAGTTTGAAATTATAAGAAATACGTTAATAAATATGATTTGATGAAAAATTTGAAAAGGTTTTAAACGAATAATCTTCAGAACCACGTTGTTTGAACTAGTACATGTGTGCGCATGTGTCTATATTGTGCGCTGGTGGGAAATTTAATTATGCATCCTAATTCTTCAAAAATGCTAAAATTATCATTGATACCTTTATCTAACGTTCATTTCGAATATTTTCTTGAAGAAATAACTTGAAAAGGCTACTTAACTCAATCGTAAACTTACACGAATATTACGTATCCGTCTCTGATCCGTGATTTACCATTGTCTAGTCAACATCCGGTATTAGGAAAATGTGATTTTAAAAACGAAAGTAAAATTTTTGACAACGTTATTTTGCACAAATAAAGAGTCTAAGGCAGAATTAGGCAGAATTAGTACGCTGATGTTGCACACTTCCAATGCTGCACTTTCAATTTAACACTTTACGTCAGAACATCGAATTTATATCAAAGTAAAGTTTAATATCGTTTTAATGTCAATCATTGGTTATATCATATATGATGGCCAACTGATTATCATAGTTGCCTTATTTACTAAGTCTAAAGGGATTTAAAATCGGGATAAGATATGAAATGTCCGGCTGGCTCAAAAAAATTTTGGAAGCCCTGATCAGGACCATCTGCAATAAAAGAATATCTCACCTAATCAGACAAACTTGACTAATGTCAGGACCATCTGCAATAAGATTATCTCCCCTATTGGGATAAACTTGGTCAATGTCAGGACCATCTGCAATAAAAAGATTATCTCCCTAATGAGGTAAACTTGACTAATGTCAGGACCATCTCCAATAAAAGATTATCTCCCCTAATCAGATAAACTTGACTTATGTCAGGACCATCTGTAATAAATGATTATCTATTCTAATCATATGAACTTGACTAATGTCAGGACCATCTGCAATAAAAGATTATCTCTCCTAATCAGATAAACTTGACTAAAGTCAGCACCATCTGCAACAATAGGTTACCTCCCCTAATCAGATAAACTTGACTAATGTCAGGACCATCTTCAATAAAAGATTATCTCCCCTAATCAGATAAACTTGACTAATTTCAGGACCATCTGCAATAAAAGATTATCTCTCCTAATCAGATAAACTTGACTAATGTCAGGACCATCTGCAATAAAAGATTATCTCCCCTAATGAGGTAAACTTGACTAATGTCAGGACCATCTGTAATAAAAGATTATCTATCCTAATCAGATAAATTTGACCAATGTCAGGACCATCTGCAATAAAAGATTATCTCCCCTAATCAGATAAACTTGACTAATGTCAGGACCATCTGCAATAAAAGATTATCTCCCCTAATGAGATAAACTTGGCTTACTGTATATGTACTTTTTTTCGCGAGTACTTATTTTTTGAGATTTTGGTATTGTCAATGAATTTGCATGTATTTAATTTCGTGGTATTTCCAAAAACATCAGAACATAAATAACGGATTTATAATTCTTCAAATTTTCATTAATTAGATCTTCATTTGTCTAACAATATAAAACAAAATAAACAAAGATAATTCAATCATAAAATCAGTCATCTGTATTGATAGATGTTTAGCTTGGGCTATTATTTTTCACCTTTTGTTCTTTTATTCTTAATTAAATTTCTGTAAAGATAACTGTTGTTGTTTGAACAGTTTCACAGTTCAATTGAGGTTTTCTAAGACCAACAAGGTGAACATGCTTGTACAGCTGTAAATTCTAATGATATATATTCAATGATTTTTATATAGATATAAGAAGATGTGGTATGAGTGCCAATGAGACAACTCTCCATCCAAGTCAAAATTTATAAAAGTAAACCATTATAGGTCAAAGTACGGTCTTCAACACGGAGCCTTGGCTCACACCGAACAGTAAGCTATAAAGGGCCCCAAAATTACTAGTGTAAAACCATTCAAACGGAAAACCAACGGTCTAATATATATAAAAACGAGAAACAAGAAACACTTATGAACCACATCAACAAACGACAACTACTGAACATCAGATTCCTGACTTAGGACAGGTGCAAACAAATGCAGCGGGTTTAAACGTTTAATGGTACCAAACCTTCACCCTTTTTCTGAAACAATAGTGTAACATCACAACATAGAAAGACACACTATAAAATATCAACTGAAATAGCTTAACTCAATCAAAGGACATATTAACACCACTGAACATACACTGAACAAATAAATTTGACCTATGATACAATGTAAATACAAAATAAATAAACTAAGGGAAGAATAATAAAAGTTACATGTTATATCGGTATGAAATGTTAAACAATTTAAGAAAAACAATATGCTCGAACAAAAATATCAGCCATTTGCAATAACTTTAAACACAGGTAAATGAAAATAATTTTGTTGTTAGGTATACATGTACAGTTACAATAGAGAAAGGAAATATTTTTACAAAATAAATAATTTTGATCATGTTGATGTTCATAGTACGAAGTGGAAATTTATATTAGTGCCAAACACTTATCAAAGCTGGTATATAGACCAGATATAACCCTGAATAACATTAAATAACAAAAAGCATTACAATTAGTATCAACAGGTCAAATAAACAAGAAAGTACGATTTGAGAGTACTGCAGTTACTGACAGCTAGTTAAAAGCCAAAACAATTAATAATAAAAATCATGCATCAGAGACTAAAATCAACAAAACACATCCCAGGGATTAAGTATTTTAACGTCATGGACAGTCAAAGAAGACATGACTTGTGCAATGCCAAAATAAATATATCGACAGACAGTAGGATAGTTCGAGTTTAACCTCTTTATAGATCAAAATGAACGTGGGTGTGTCTTTAAACATCCCGTTTGAAAAGAATACAAATTTAGTTATGTTTTAATTTGCTGATGACAAAATCGATATTAGTGCCAATGTAAACTATATTCAAAGATCTAATTACAACATTGGTAAGATAACCTGAACTAATAAGTTTATTTAAAGGTTCGATGAGTTTACACGGATCACATAGTGATTTCGCTTTAAGACCATATTACCGTAAAATTTAGGATGTGAAATACCGTTTTAATCAGTTTTCTACAGGTACAGCCAAATTTACTAATCAAATCTTTGTATCTATGAAAGAACTTAGCAAAAGTTTTACGTAATTTATGGTAACGAAATCCCTGACTTAATAATTTACCAGTGATGCATGAAATCTGCATTTTAATTCGCGTGTATTTATTTTTTGCAAAAATATACTTGCCGCGAAATTCATGAAAAAAATACACCACAAAAATAAGTACATATACAGTATGTCAGGACCATCTGCAATAAATAATTATCTCCCTTAATGAGATAAACTTGACTAATGTCAGAACCATCTGTAATAAAAGATTATCTCTTCTAATCAGAAAATCTTGACTAATGTCAGGACCATTTGCAATAAAAGATCATGAAAGATTATCTCCCTTAATCAGATGAACTTGACTTATATCAGGATGAATTAAGTCACTATCTGCAATAAAAGATTATCTCCCCTAATCAGATAAACTTGACTAATGTCAGGACCATTTCTAATAAAAGATTATCTCCCCTAATGAGATAAATTTGACTAATGTCAGGACCATCTGCAATAAAAGATTATCTCCCCTAATCAGATAAACTTAACTAATGTCAGGACCATCTGCAATAAAAGATTATCTCCCCTAATGAGATAAACTTGACTTACTGTATATGTACTTTTTTTTCGCGAGTACTTATTTTTTGAGATTTTGGTATTGTCAATGAATTTGCATGTATTTAATTTCGTGGTATTTCCAAAATCATCAGAACATAAATAACGGATTTATAATTCTTCAAATTTTCATTAATTAGATCTTCATAATTGTCTAACAATACGAAACAAAATAAACAAAGATAATTCAATCATAAAATCAGTCATCTGTATTGATAGATGTTTAGCTTGGGCTATTATTTTTCACCTTTTGTTCTTTTATTCTTAATTAAATTTCTGTAAAGATAACTGTTGTTGTTTGTACAGTTTCACAGTTCAATTGAGGTTTTCTAAGACCAACAAGGTGAACATGCTTGTACAGCTGTAAATTCTAATGATATATATTCAATGATTTTTAAACCCTTGCTAAAGTGGGGCGTCCGTTTGGCTGTGCGGGATGTACAAATTTGCAGCCACGTCCGGTCAGAATGGGGACGTTAAATCCGATGCCTCGTGTAAAGAGAGTGCCACGCTCTTTGCACGTTAAGAACCCTTGCAACAACTCTTTGAGGGGTCCGTAGGTGACCTGTTGCAAGGCTAAATTTCTGTCCCTATCCAATATACCCTCATTTCCCGTGGCAGTCTAAATTTCTTCGACCTTAATCCTGGACGCCCCTATTACAGAACCTACCTATTGTATTTATTGTTAATTTGTTCTCGTTCTGAATATGCATGAAATATTTGCCACTGGACGTTAAGCAACCAACAATCAATCAATCAATCAATTTTATATGCATGAAATCTGCATTTTAATTCGCGTGTATTTATTTTTTGCAAAAATATACTTACCGCAAAATTCATGAAAAAAATACACCGCAAAAATAAGTACATATACAGTATGTCAGGACCATCTGCAATAAATAATTATCTCCCTTAATGAGATAAACTTGACTAATGCCAGGACCATCTGTAATAAAAGATTATCTCTCCTAATCAGAAAATCTTGACTAATGTCAGGACCATTTACAATAAAAGATCATGAAAGATTATCTCCCTTAATCAGATAAACTTGATTTATATCAGGATGAATTAAGTCACTATCTGCAATAAAAGATTATCTCCCCTAATCAGATAAACTTGACTAATGTCAGGACCATTTCTAATAAAAGATTATCTCCCCTAATAAGATAAATTTGACTAATGTCAGGACCATCTGCAATAAAAGATTATCTCCCCTAATCAGATAAACTTGACTAATGTCAAGACCATCTGCAATAAGATTATCTCTCCATATCAGATAAACTTGACCAATGTCAAGACCATCTGCAATAAAAGACTATCTCCCCTAATCAGATAAACTTGACTTATGTCAGGACCATCAAATTTTATTTCTTTCTAATAGGATAGTATTCATCAAAGTTTCCAATGAAGATAAAAGAATGAAGTTCCAATGTTCCCTGTGTTGCACATATTTTATCTGTCCATAGTCTAAGGGCAATAACTAAAAAAACAACTTTTTCTTTCTTTAAAACTTTTTATAAATATCTTAGAGAAATGAAGGCTTGAGAAAAAATGCAATGGAATTTCCCATATAATCAATATTTCCAAGGGGCATAACTCTTTCAAAAACAACTGATCAACAATGATTTTTTAACTTGTTGGAGAGATTTTTGATATAAACCTATGATATATGTTTCATAAAAATCTGGCAAGAAGTGTACACATGTGAGCGCTCAAAATGCAATTTTCCATATAATTAATATTTCCAAGGGGCATAACTCTTTTAAAAATAATTGATCTGCACTGATTTTCGAACTTGTTTGAGACATTGTTGATATAAACCTTTGATATAAGTTTAATAAAACTCCAGGGATCACGCTAGCAGGCGACTGGGGCGACAAAATTGCTTTCCCGTCCATCACTTTGCTTTGTCCGACCATCAAAAGCGAAACCTAGTCACCCTGTTGTTCACGATACTCACTTTCAGTCACTTTCGTCGTCGGCAATATTCAATATTTACCAAGTCGATGAAACAGCAATTTTTCATTTGAAAGTAAAGAAATTCAAAGACATAAACGATTTATTTTCTTTAGAAAAGAGGTTAAAGCATTGATTTTAAAGTTGGTTGAATGTTATTTTCATAAAGACAATTTTTTTATCACTTCCGGTACTTGTTTCTCGAGAGCGTACATCAAAATCATTCTAACTTTCGGCAAAATAAGCTTGTTACTTCATTAGAATGTGATAAAATTTGCCTGAAGTAAATTTTTTATCCTTATATTGCATTAAAAACGTCATATTCCTTTCCAAATAGCGTGTCAAACATCGTTTATTTTTGCAAATTTTCTCCGTCCGCCATTGATATTTTTGGGCAAATTATTGTACATCTACGGATCGGAGTCGGATTTCGTCGGACCGAATTCCGGATTCTTGCAATAATGACTATGGCCGCATCAATGGCACAGCTGACAGAAGAAAATTGATCCCAAAAGGAAAAATTACGCATTCTACAAGCATTAACATACTTTTGGTTAGATCTACTTGATTAATGTATATATTTCCATGTATATGCATTGTTTCAATTTATAAATTAAAGTTGCTCAACTCTGGGACTATTACACTATTACAATTATATTATGTCCAAGCTTAACTGTGTTAAATAAAACTGTTAAATTTAAATAACTTTTAATGAGAAATACTTATTTTCATAAACATGATAACAGAGTAGTTTTAATTGAATTTTAATTGATATCACAACTTTCTTTTCCTCTTTGATATAAAATAAAATCTTTTTATTATTGCAAGATATTTAATTGTTTTTTTCTGACAAGAGGACTAATATGATTGTGCAACTAGATATGATAAAATCAAACAACTCTGAATTTGAACTGTTACTTGAATTGTATACCCAGGTACAAATTGAACAATATAAAAAAAATAAGATACATATGGCTCTTGGTATTATAGTAAAAACCAAACATTGTAGCGCCGCGAGCAAACGAGCACTTCTCTTTCAAATCTCACCACTTCTCCCTCTCAGTTTCAAAAAGAGAAGTCACTTCTCCCTATGATTCTGAAGTAGTGTGAGCCCTGAAATCTGGCAAGAATTGTACACATGAGAGTGCTAACGATGCAATTTTCCATATAATTAATGTTTCCAAGGTGCATAACTCTTTTAAAAATAATTGATTGGCACTGATTATCGAACTCGTCAAAGACATTGCTGATATAAATCTATGATATAAGTTTTATAAAAATCTGGCAACAATGTGAGAGAGCTAACAAGACCAAACGGACGCCTGGTATTTATGTCCCCCGCAAATGTAGGCAGATCAAGTTGGCATGTTGACTTTGTTAATATATGTGCATAAAAGAAATGTTTGACCTTCATGACCTTGCCAAAACTAGTTTTGCCACTCTACATGTGCATGTGGCTGTCAGTGTCCAAATTCCAGAACCTTGTCTTTAATTGTCTTCTGTTATAATGCATTTGTTTACAATTTAGTAAACAGATGAAGATTTAGAACTTCACATATTATATGGACATCCGTCATGATTTAGTTGACTGTTATGGTATATCTGTGTCCCAAATGACCATCTGTGTCAGAGATGACAATCAATGATCAGCTGACCATGGGTGTTCCTATTTCAAAGCCACAGTCCTGTCTTATTTTCCTCGATTGTAAAATATTTTCACGAAGACGTTTTGAAAATTATGACATCAACACATAGGGCAGTGCATACTTGTTGAAAATGACACAGATTTGAGGAAAGAAAGGACATAAAAGACTAAGATTATGAAAAATAAAACTATTACTGTACTAACAGAACAGAGAAATTATTAACACTACCCTAATTTCTCTTTTCATTATATTATTATATTTAAACTGTACTTACAATGTACATAAAAATTTCCACCATTGTTAAAGCTGGTAAATGATAAATTTGTCATTACTACAAAACAAGAAACAGGCATACCATTATTCCCTCTACTTATCTGTCTAGTAAAAGTAATAGATGCTGTATATGTGTCTGTTATATTGTCATACAGAACAGTTAATGTTTTATTTTCAAATGTTGTATAAATCCATAGGGCCATCCAATCTGGTGCCGGACGACTTCCTGTTGAAGTACATGTGATAGTAACATTATCATTCTCCTCAACTGTACCCACTCCTTCTAATCTGATGTCAGTTGGTTTTACTGAAAATATACAAAAATATAATAATAAGCAGATGCACAATAAAAACATCACAAACTCCAGAAATGGACATTTAGCATGTCCATTTGATAAAAGCATAATTTTTTTATTAAGTTTTATTATGCATTATCCATAGAGGGGCAGAAGGACCTCTACCCGTTCGTCGTGATTAGGTCTTTATTTTGCATGAATTTGGGATTTACACTTATCAGGACTCAAGAATAAATGATTCATTTTTTCAGGATTAGGGAAAGACTGCTTTATTCTTTACGGAATTAGGAATTCAGCATTTATTTTCCAGGAATTTGGGATGACACCCCCTTCCACCCACCCTCTCCATAGTCAAACCATTATCTAAAGTACACTTTTTTCATGTCAGGGCCTTTTATAGCTGTCTATTCTGTATGGGTTATGTTCATTGTAGTACGGTGACCTAATGAGGCTAAAGTTGCTTACATCCACATCATTTGGACTATTGTGGATACTTGTCTCATTGGCAATTATACCACATCTCCTTATTCCTTTCCTAAACTTCTTTTGGTTTATGCTTTTTTCCAATAAAATAAGTGTAACTCGAGATTTTATCCAGAAAACATTTGTTTTAAAAAAATCTGTATTTAGTAACAGCAACCTTGAATTTTGACCTATTGACCCCAAAAAATCAATATTCTTTTTCTCCTCTCCTATATCCTCTATCTGTATAAGAACAAAATTTACATTAATCCAGAAAGCATTTGAATAGAACACAAAGATAGATAAAGGGATCAATACATTCTTTTGAAAATAATTCAGGGATCCTAATAATACAAGGGTTAAATATTACAATGAATAATTCTTTTTCATTTTATAAAATCATATGAATCATTGGAGCATGTCGTCTATTCCATTTTAAATGTTAAAGAAAAATTACGAAATTTGAGTGTTTTGCCTAAAAAACAAATTTATAAACATGATCAAGTCATGGTAAAAATAAATATTTAAATGAAAGAACCTTTGTGAGCAAGCTCACATAGCCACACCCTACATTGTCACTGACCAACAAAATCTCACCAGATTTCAATGTTCAAAGACTCATAATAAACTCCTACAAAAGTCAACTGATAAAATTACTAGTGGATATATATGCACATCTACATATTATATATAAATAAGAAGATGTGGTATGAGTGCCAATGAGACAACTCTCCATCCAATCACAATGTATAAAAGTTAACAATAATAGGTCAAAATACGGCCTTCAACGCAGAGCCTTGGCTCACACCAAACAGCAAGCTATAAAGGGCCCCAAAATGACTAGTGTAAAACAATTCAAACAGGAAAACCAACGGTCTAATCTATATAAAAACGAGAAACGAAATACTTATGAACCACATCAACAAACGACAACCACTGAACAACAGGCTCCTGATCTTCATTGACTACAAGGTTTCATGAGATTCTGTTGGGTGGTTTCAGAGGAGTTGCAATGACAAACCATTGCAGTTGTATATTAAGGTCAAAATTCTAGGTTTAAAGGGCATAACTCCTAGAAAAACATTGAATCATAATTTTCTGTCGATATGCACATCTGCATATTATGTCCTTATTATCATGATTATCTACAAAGTTTCATAATCGTTCTGTTGTGTGGTTTCAGAGGAGTTGTGATGACATGAACAGGACTAACAGACAGACAGACTGGTCAAAACATTATGCCCTACACAACTTTGTTGAGAAGGTTATAATGATAGACATATTGATATCACAAGATATTTTGACAAAACTACAGTTAGTCATTTTATCTTTTCAAAATTATTGGGCTAACACCTCTATCTTATTACAGGTGACAAAACTTTGATGTTTTGTCATATATAAGAGCTTACATCAGCTGAGCACAGATAAGAGGAGATAACCCATATTTTTCACAATAACAAATGTCAGATACATGTACTAGTATTTTTAAGAAAAAGTTGAAGTAAACTCAACACAAAGCTGAAATTAGTCTTTCACAATACTTGAAAGGAAAAACCAATTTGACAGATGAATAAATTTTTATGATGTAAACATCATGAACATTAACTAGAAATTCATGTCTAAAAATCAAATGTAAAAAAATGTGGATCTCAGTGTAATTGTTAAAAAAAAACTTAATATGGTGCAAATATTTGAAATTGGTTTATCCCATCAACCATATCCAGCCTATTTCAAGCTGATCAACTGATATATAATACAACGATTGACTTATACCCTGAAGTGAGACTTTAACATTATATATTGGTAATGTTGATAATGTATTACAGGTGATAAAATCTAGTAATGACCCAGTCATACACTTTCAAAATCAATAATAAAGCTCACTTAGATACAGTGTTTAATTTCAAGATATAAATCTTATGAAGGTTTGAAATATAGAGCCTTTTTATATATCAATCAAACTGTACAGTTTTACATTTTTACCTTTAATTTAATTTTACATTTACCAAAGTTTAGGCACAATTATTGTTTACATAAAAATTGAAAATGAGTTGACTGAACTAGTTTAACTGTATAAATAAGGAAAGCATAGGATATAAGTAAAATTTAGTGCAATCTAATCCTATTTTATTCTGAAATTCCTGTTATACTTTTAATAATTAGTAGCATTAAATACAGGAATTTAGGTTTATCATGTTTATTGGTACAAGTTGAAACAAAAATTTGTTCGCAAATTTAAAATGCATATCCTTCATAATTAATTATAAATATCACTGAAATAAATAAATGTCTATTCAAATTGTTGTTTCACCTTTTTATCTTTGAAATAAAATGAGATCCTTATAATTATATAGAAAACTCCACCATTTTCTACATAAGGAAATGCCTGTACCAAGTCAGGAATATGAAAGTTGTTTTCCATTCATTTGATGTGTTTGAGCTTTTGATTTTGCCATATGTTAAGGCCAAAAAAAATATATGTCTGCTTAAGGTTACATCATTAAAAACAAGAATGTGTCCATAGTACACGGATGCCCCATTCGCACTATCATTTTCTATGTTCAGTGGACTGTGAAAATGGGGTCAAAACTCTAATTTGGCATTAAAATTAGAAAGATCATATCATAGGGAACATGTGCACTAAGTTTCAAGTTGATTGGACTTCAACTTCATCAAAAACTACCTTGACCAAAAACTTTAACCTGACAAGGTATAGACGGACAAACAGACGAGCGGATGAACTAACAAACAGAAGGACGAACAAACGAACGAACGGATGCACAGACCAGAAAACATAATGCCCCTACTACTATCGTATGCGGGGCATAAAAATATGGTAGGTTGTTCGGTATTTCCATTTTATTTTATTTTTTCATTTTATTTTTTGCGACATGATTTTGCGTTGTGCTGTCTGTCTTGCCGTGGTGCGAGTTGTCCATGGGCCAAGTTTATCTGTATTTTTTATTATTTCCCTTGGTTATTGGTTGGAAAAAAATGGCGGCAAAGTGTTTGTCAGTTGGGTAATCGTAAACAGACCGTAAACAGATATATATTCTTTTTTGGCCTAAGGGACATTCCATTTTAAATTTTCCTTGGAGTTAGGTATTTTTGTTATTTTACCTTTTACATGTTATTCTTCAACATGTTCAAAACAAGATTTCTTTACCAAAACATAAATTACAAAATTATGTATTAAACCTAAAAAAAAAGAATTTTGCATAAAATTTCAATGACCTAATGTTACGAGGGTCATAGGAGATAGGACAACACTAAGATGACATGTTAGTTAAGCTAGTAACAGAATGTGTTTAGTGTGTTCTACCTACAACTCAAATATATGACAGCCCATGTCTCATACTCTCCTCCATCTGTTGAGTTTACTGCATGGCAAGTAATGTTCTGTCCATCATCCCCTCGCACAGCAATGATTGTGAAGTTAACTGAGTAACTTCCATTATTCAGAGTCGTTTCATTGTAGTCAGTATTATTATACATCAATGTTATCATGTCCAGCTCAGATGTACATGTCACAGTTAAACTTTTACCCTCATTGCCATGAACTTTTTGTCTGCCATCTTGGGATTTTACAACACCTTCTATCACAGGCACCTGTGATTTACCTGTGAAAAAATAATGCAGTTAGTTCAGTCAAGATGTTTTTTTTTTGTAAATCTTACATTTGTAAACTTGAGGATTATTATAATATGCAGCAAGATTTACATTTTGTTATTACTAAATAAGTAGTCAGTTATTTCAGCACAAGTCTCAGGCCGGACTAAAACAGTCAGCCTTTAAAAAAATGGCATTTACCAATTTTTTCCAGTCTTTTGTGTAGATATATAAAAAAAAACCTTGTTTGCTAATTTTCTCTTAAGGCTGAGACAAAAAGTGTATATTCTTAGTTGACAGAATAAACCATTACAAAAGCAAAATTTATGTTAATCCTGGAAATGATTTACAATGCAGGGAAAAGATTTCTATGAATTTTAATTAATTAACTAATTATCTTATAAACAAAATACAAACCTTGCAGTTTTCCAACAGTAAGTATAAATATCACAAAACAAAGGTAATCATGAAGTCCAAAAGTCATAGTGTGTGTCCATCAACTAAAAATATACAGTACAATATATTTCATGATATTTACAATGACTTAAAATCTGATTAAAAAACAGATCCTGTGTCCAAGCTTTGCTTACAAGAATCTGAAAACTTTCCATACTACTTTCTTTAATAAAGACCTTTCAGATTCCTCTGGTTTTGTCAGATGAATACATACACCTTTAAAAATTTGAAGGCTGAAATTTCATTGGATGATGTAATTATTACCAGAAAGGAAAAGTAATACGGATTGTTGTCAGATTCTTGTAAGCAAAGCTTGCATGGACACAGGACATGTATTTTAATCAGAATGAATGACTTATACATGTACCCTGAGAAGCACATACTCACACATGTACCATTTGCCATATATTAAATGTATCCAATTTATGTAAAAATCATTCACATTAATGTTTTCTGTCATTAAATTTGTCCAAATAAATGTAACAAGATCTAGAGTGCATGTGTACGAAATTTCTTGCCTGCTTCACTGATCATCATTGAATTGATGTTAGAAGTCTTTAAGATAAAGATTTTATTACAAGTGTCACCTGAACATGCTGAACCCTGCCATTAACTAACATGTTGTACACTTTCAATCAATCCATACACCAACTTTAGTTAACCTTCTGCTTAAAGGATCTGAGAAACCTACTGCAACAATGAAAACTTAACATTAAATTACCAATGAACCATCAAAATCAGGTCAAGATCAGATGAACCCTGCCAGAAGGACATGCACACCTTACAATCATTCCATACTCTGTATATACATGTAGCTGACATACTGCTTATAGCATCTGATATACAATGTATGGCCTTCACCATAAAAACCTGAGACCAATATTTATGACAATATTTGAACCATGAAAAAGAGGTCAATATCAATCTTTCCATAAACCAAATATAGTTTAAACCTATGGCTTTAATAAAGTATTTGAGAAACCAACCATTCATAAAAGCTTAACATTATCCAATGTAACATGAAAATGAAGTCAGGGTCAGATGAACTTTGCCAGATTGACATGTTAACCTTACAATAATTCCATACACCAAAAATACTTTTCAATATATATATATATCATATTTGTTTTTTTTTACTGTTTTGTACACAAATCAAAAGCACAGATTTTTAAGAAACATACATGTAATGTAATTATTTACCAATGAACCATGAAATGAGGTCAAGGTCAGATCAACCTTGTCAGACAGACACATTTGCCTTACAATCATTCCATACAACAAATAAAATGACATTTTGCTTATAGTATCTGAAATATGGATTTGACCACATAAACTTATCCTTGACCACTTATCTAGGAAATAAGGGTCTGACAACCCTGTCTTACTGACATGAAGACCTTGCCGATCCCATATACTAAATATAGTTTTCCTTTTACTCATATAAATTGAGAAATTCACATGATAAAAAGTCATGAAAGTCTATAAAGTTTTTTTATGCTGTCGCTTAACCATGGACAATGGAAATATGACAGATGGAAACTTCAGAACATAAGGCATCTGTATACAAGGTCTACCTTCTGTAATATAAACTTACTTTATACAAATAGTTGAAGTCTTGCAGCCACCAGTTTGGATCCCTATTTATCGCAAAACAAACATCTTCACATTATGTTTTTCTTCATTATATTTTTTACGCCAGAATTCCTTTAAACACACAAATTGTATGACAGACTATACATGTATAAATCTATCATAAAGGATAAATATTTTGATTCAGTGAATAGATCTTTGCTATTTAGATAAATATCTATATAGCTGTAGGATAGAGGCATTGGAATTAAATATTCACAATCCATTTTGTCGTGTATAGTGGTCATGTGCATTGCTATTGCAAATTAGAAGACCAATTATATGGTCCTGCAGTCAATCCCAACCTTCAATTTGTGGTATGGAACCTTTTTGTACAATTTTATAGAGATCAATACACTTTTACTGAAGTCATTGTCTGGCAACAAAATTTCTTTGGATGATGACAACAACAACAACATTGCCAATTACCATTATACATGTTATACGGCCTCAAACAATTTGCTGTTATATAAAAACAATTTAGACAATGATGGTTTTAAAAGTTGACACCTATGCACAATAAATAAAAGATATATGATCCTCTCCATAACATGGAAATTCAAGAAAATTAATGCACGAGTATAAAAAAGAAAGTGTACACACCTGTATGAATGGCTACGCAGGTACTGAGGTAGGTAATAACCTTGCTGTAGCTTGGCAGGCAGTACCAGCAGTCACAGATGTAAAACTATTTGATGTGTTATAGATAATACATTTACGAATTATCTCCATAAATATATATATTTATATTTGTTTGCATAAATTGTCGTTAAACTTTTTTTCAAAATCTTTGATGTTATCTCTTCAATCAATTAGGGAATGTAGGAAAGGGGATAGAAACTAACTTATTGTGAGTGTTGCAACATGTCTTTTCTGATCTCCTATTAATGGAACACCCTTATCGCAAGGTAAATAAAAATCTATTTTGAACATTTCAATTTATTCTTAAAATGGAACTCGATTTGCATTCATTGTGACTGTTGCACCATGTCTTTTCTGAGCTCCTATTAATGGAACACCCTTATCGCAAGGTAAATACAAATCAGTTTTGAACATTTCAATTCATTCTTAAAATTACACTACAATCTACGTTACAACAGAACATAAAATTGCTATGTGGTATGGATGTTGAAGGTAGTACAGTGACCTATATTTGCTTACTTCAACTTCATTTGGTCTCTGGTGGAGTTTTAATTGTCTCATTTGCAATCTGTATCTTTATCTTTTCTTCACCTCGATATCCTTTATAGTGGGTCTCATTGGGGTCTAAGCGTGACCCGGGATTGCCGATTTTTGTAAGCGTGACACGTGAAAGTCACATTATTGTGCCGTGAAACGGAAATGAAGTCTAGCGGGACACGGAAATTACAAAAATGAGAATTGCTTACGTACATAGTGTAAGCGGGATACAGGAATCTGACAAAACAGTAAGCGGGATCCGGGATCAGAACCCCCAATGAGACCCCTTTATAGATCAGTGATTGCTCACTAAAAGTACAGGTAAAACTCCATCCACCATAATGTTAAAGAATAGTCCATTGGCGTTATATTGCCGGGTCTTCCAAATGATGCACTACCGGTAAACCCTTTTATAAATTTTATCAGCAATCAAGACAGGGTTTTTGTCATTGTTAAAGGCAGTATGGTGACCTATAATAGCTTTTAACTTCATCATTTGAACTCTAGTGGATAGTTGTCTCATTGCACCATACCACATCTTATTTAATATTCTGAGTTATTGTGAAACTAAGTAACCTACTCTAGTGTGAATTTGATGTGGATACTAAAAAATTCCAAAGATCTGTTAGAGTACATACAATCTAAGTCTCTATATCCTCTTGCAATAGTATAAAACATTTGACAAATTGAAAGATTTGTCCTACTTGTTTCATTAAAAAGAAGGGCCAACTTGTAAGTTGTTTTAGAATGGGACATTTATCATACTTTGCAAAACTCTGAAACTGACATTATTTTAAGATGCTTGATTTCTTAATTGACAACATATTTGTTACTTTTGGATGTTCTGTTTTTCACCAAACAATCGCTATTCCCATGGGAATCAACTATGCACCTCTTCTTGCCAACTTGTTCCTTTGTTCATATGAAGCAGACTTCATACTGGAGATTCAGCTTCTTAGGAAGAATGAAAAGACCATAGTATTATCCTTTAATTTCATGATCCACTATATTGATGATGTCCTATCATCAAATAATTGAAGTTCAGTGGATATGTTGAACTCATCTATTCCATCAAACTTAAAATCAAGGCTACAACAGATGCAGTCAAGTCTGTCTCGAGCTCACATCTTGACAAAAAAATACACCTAGAAATTGACAATAAGGGTCAGTTGAGAACAAAAACTTCACAACAAAAGAGATGATTTCAGCTTCTTAATTGTGAACTTTCCATTTCTATGAAGCATGTTTACAGCAGGAGTATATTATCTCACAGTTGAAACGATACTCCAGAGTATGCATTCAAAGGAAATTAGCTTATCCAAGGGCTCCAAAGAGTTTTTTTAAACCTTAAAAATAGTTAAATATATACACATAAACTTTAATAAGGTTCACTAAAGAGGATGGTTTACTGTGATATTCCATCTCAAGGTTGGATGTGTAACAACAAGAGGCCATTAGGTTCATCCAAGTACCTCAGAGATTGAATTGGTTCCTATTTCCATTGAATAATCTAAAAGGATTTAAATGGTCACCTAGCATTTAATTAGTACTTACAATATCTATACCCATCAAAGGTAAAGGAGAATATATCAATATACAGGCCTCATTTTCAATACAGAAACAACATACTTTTAAATCTGATATTTCATTTTTATTTGTTAACAAATTGTATATATACAACAAAAGGTAAATAAATATTGTTTATCATCAACAAATGTTCATAAGATTGATAAACAAAACAATAATAAATGCATATTTACCTATATACAAAGTTATAAAATAAATGCATAATGCAGTGTTTTGCTAAAGGATATCTTGATATTATCATATACTTAGAGTAAATAACTTATAATTTCTACAGTATAATAATAGCATTAAATTTACTTGAATTCCATATTTTCTGAAATGGTGCTTAGCGGGCTGATATGAAAAATTTATCAACTGCTTCCGGCTTTTATCGCATGCCTTTCCGGAACATTATCACATGGCATTACGACGTTACTCTGCAAATTCTGGAAAATACACCTCAATGGTACGTTTTCAGTGAAAAACATAACAAAGCAGAGTACAAAACAAATATTAGGAAACAGGAAAATATATTTGGTAAAATGCAAAACAAATGATACAATAAATGCATTTTTCAAAGTTTCCAGCATAATTTAGCAAGTTGACTTTTCACTTTTGAACTTCTAATTGAGAACCACTTAAAAGGATCAATATATTAAACTGTTATTTTCTCCATTGTTATTGAAGCATATGATAAACATTATGATAACATGTCATTTTCATATCAGATGTATTATCAGCCCTCGGTCAATGTCAGCTCTTGAGCCTTTGGCTCTTGGACTGAAAATACATCAGAGATATGAAAAATGCCATGTAATAATCTGATAATATTATATATGGCCATTAATGTCTTGTATATCTATAGTAATGAATTAAACTGAAATAAACTTCAAGATAAAAAAAAAAAGAATATGGTATGGTTGTTAATTCAAATTGTATATGAGAGATCTGAGTCTTGAAACATGATAACTTTAGACAATGGTCAAGTCACCTTTTGCTTACATTGTGTCACCATGGAGACATGGTTAAGTGTGTGGTGAAGTTTAATTTTCATGCAACATGTGTGCCACTTTTTATTTCATGTTTTCTTACTTATAGACCATTACTTACCCAGTTTAAAGCAAATAGTGAAATATGTACCATTAAAAAAATTCATGTTCACTGATTTGACTCAAATTCTCATATTTGATTTATAACATACTAAAACATATATCCAAATTACAAAAAGTTTAAAATAAACAATTAACAATGCATGGACTTGATATGTATCAACATTTCGTGTGTATTTTTGTCTAGACGTCATCTAATTAACCATCGAGATGACCTCCGAAGACTGCAGACGGTCATATAACCCGATATAAACATATATATAAATTTAAACAGATACAGCCATGTGCAATTGAATTTTTCTTAGTCTGTTCAATTTCATATTGTAGGTTAAAAAGTATGTTTATCATCGTTGTTACCTGTATAAGAATGATTTTTTTGTGGATCGAATCAGTCAACCAAATGGTTCATCCTTGTTTCATTTTCAATGTCGACATTCTTTTCCTTTTAATAGCTGAATGCATGGGAAACCAATGTCCGGCTAAGGGGTTAAATTGAAGGTCACATGAATACAGATTCAAGGAGGTTGAATTATTCACTTGCAAGTGAATAATTCATCAGCAATGTTTCTTAGCTTATTTTGACAAAATGGAACCAAATTGGCTGCTAAAAGTGAATTATTATTTCACTATTTCACTTTCATTAATGATTGAACAAAAAAAAATTATATTTTGATTTTTTTCATATCTCGTAGCTTAGTAATGCCCCTTTAAATATATATAGTTTTAAAATTATGTAAAATTTGTAAATAAGAATTCATTTAATAGTCTCTCATAATTCTTAATAGAATGGCGCTTGTATATGTTTTAGTATTTAAGCTAATGATATTTTACTGTTAGTTTTAATATACGCTATGTTTTATATATGTATTCAAATGTTTTATATTATACAAGTGGTGAGACTTTAATAAAATATTGAATCTGAATCTATAATATTAATTTCTTTTCATTCACCACACTTGTTAAATTGAAGTGCTGTTATAATTACTTGAATTTTTAGTATCATCAAAATCAATTAAAACTCTTGATTCAATTACAATTAGCCAGACATCGAAATAAGATAACAAACATCACAAATTTTCTCTATCTATTGTCTCCCTTTATAAGAATTTACTATATTGCAGTATGTATAGAACAGTTAAATTGTTCAGATATTTATATATTTTATTAAAAGAATTAAAAAGTATGACAAAAGTAAACATAAGTTTTAATTTGGCAATAACATTTTTCACATTAAATCAAAAACACATTAAATTCTAAATTTGTCCTTTTTCCCCCATCCTACTAAACTTATGAAAACTGTTAAAAATATAAATAATTTAAAATTGGATAAATGCAAAATAAAACATTGATTGAATAGTTACACATAATTTTGATCTAAAATATTATGTTGATTAGAAATACATGACAATTTCAATAAAATTTATTTGGTTAAGTTCTTGGCAGGACGATAAAATCTTGAGCAGTAAATCTGTTGTGACATTGCATAAATTTCATCCATATTTGTTCTGGAAGGGGTCTGCACCCAGCAAAGGTAACAGAGGGTCAACAATTTCTTTTATCACTGTATAAGCCTGAAAAAAATCAAGATATCAATGAACATCAGTCAACAAAAAATGTATTTTCTATAATGTTGTTGGGTTATTGCATTAATATTGGTGATTTTATATTACTTTCTTCTTTCACTTTGTAAACAAAGCCATGTTCTATTGGCAGTAGAACATGGGTGCACGTGTGATGTCACAATTAAAATTGCAATGGTAGTTGTATTTTGATCAATGGCAGAGATACAAATAAAGATATTGACAGATATAATGCCTAACCCATGTTAAAATTACTATAGAGGATGGCTCGGCAGAATTATTTCTTCAATATTAGCCCAAAGAGAATATTATATTGTACAAGATTGCAATATTCTTTTATTGTTTACCAAACAGTTGAAATAACAAACACATCGTGTTTAGACCTCTGATAACATGGCCTTTAAAGCAATATCAGGGGAAATTTCACATTCAACTTCAGGTCACATTCAACAGGTAATTTGATGTTGCAATACGGCAAATATTATTTGTATGATTCGGTAGTCAATCCCTATATATCATGTTTTATACTGTAAACGAGGAAATTTTTCACATAAGGTTATTTTGGTTTATTTCATGATCATATAAAATGCACAAAAAATTCCCATGTGCCAATTAATGGTGTGTAGAAAGCAATACTGTATTGATGTAAAGGTAGAACTTATTGTTGATAAGCAATTATAATCCAAACACAATATTGTTAGGCTTTGGAAAAAACATCCACTTTGACAATTTGTCATCTCATCTGTAGAAATGATTTATTCCCACTTTCTGTACAGAAAACTAACTGTATTAACAATATCAGTGATTATGTTTCCTGTGTATATACTTGTGCTGTTCTGACAATATCAGCTTTTATTTTTCTGTATGTGCTTTACCTGTGCTGTATTTATGGCTAGGAATCTTAAATAAAGCCCTGACATCCCTCCTTTCTGTAAAGTACTGACTGTACATATCACATCAGTTTTTACGCTTTCTCCTGAAAAAAAACAATTCTTTATAACAGACATCCATTGACACACAAATCAAGTTTCTACAAAGTATCTCCCTTTACTACTAGAAATAAAAGTTAATTGTGTTATTAATTTTTGCATGCTATTTAACATTTTTCTCACACCAGTCCTTACATTTATTCAGTAATTTGTTTCTTCTTAGCTATACAATAATTGAGATTAAGTTTTTTGGCTGTCATTGGTTTTACCATTGAGACAAAACAATGATCATGCCAAATGACATCACACAGAACAAATTTTTTCTCTTCAAATTAATAAAAATCCCTTATGGTATGTGTACTAGTTTGCCTAATAATCTAAATATCAACAGATTCTACCAAAACATCTCCTGTAGTGTAGTATTGTATGTACTAGTTTGCCTAATAATATAAATATCAAGTTATACCAAAACATCTCCTGTAGTGTAGCATTGTATGTTTAGTTTGCCTAATAATCTAAATATCAACAGATTCTACCAAAATATCTCCTGTGGTGTAGTATTGTATGTGTACTAGTTTGCCTAATAATCTAAATATCAACAGATTCTACCAAAACATCTCCTGTGGTGTAGTATTGTATGTGTACTAGTTTGCCTAATAATCTAAATATCAACAGATTCTACCAAAACATCTCCTGTAGTGTAGTATTGTATGTGTACTAGTTTGCCTAATAATCTAAATATCAACAGATTATACCAAAACATCTCCTGTGGTGTAGTATTGTATGTGTACTAGTTTGCCTAATAATCTAAATATCAACAGATTCCACCAACACATCTCCTGTAGTGTAGTATTGTATGTGTACTAGTTTGCCTAATAATCTAAATATCAAGAGATTCTACCAAAACATCTCCTGTAGTGTAGTATTGTATGTGTACTAGTTTGCCTAATAATCTAAATATCAACAGATTATACCAAAACATCTCCTGTGGTGTAGTATTGTATGTGTACTAGTTTGCCTAATAATCTAAATATCAACAGATTCCACCAAAACATCTCCTGTAGTGTAGTATTGTATGTGTACTAGTTTGCCTAATAATCTAAATATCAAGAGATTCTACCAAAACATCTCCTGTAGTGTAGTATTGTATGTGTACTAGTTTGCCTAATAATCTAAATATCAAGAGATTCTACCAAAACATCTCCTGTAGTGTAGTATTGTATGTGTACTAGTTTGCCTAATAATCTAAATATCAACAGATTTTACCAAAACATCTCCTGTGGTGTAGTATTGTATGTGTACTAGTTTGCCTAATAATCTAAATATCAACAGATTCTACCAAAACATCTCCTGTAGTGTAGTATTGTATGTGTACTAGTTTGCCTAATAATCTAAATATCAACAGATTCTACCAAAACATCTCCTGTAGTGTAGTATTGTATCTACCAAAACATCTCCTGTAGTGTAGTATGGTATTTGTCTTCTTTTGATAATTAAATAATGTTGTCAAATTTTTATTGTTTCAGGTCAATAAAATTAAAAACACAGGAAACGTGCATACTTTTCTGGTTGTAGGTATCCTTGGTTTAATTATCATGCTTTTCTCAGTTGTGAGTAACGTGTTCTATTCCTGGTTGTGTCAGTAACCTTTTTTTTACTTACCATATTTTCCTGGTTGTGAGTAACGTTTGCATAACTTACCATACTTTCCTGGTTGTGAGTAACGTTTGCATAAACTGTTGCTAATCTCTTTTAATCTCTTTCCAAGGATAATACAGGTTCCCATTACCTATTAATTCAAATATAAATTGTCAATTGTCATGTCGAAGCCTTTAATGCTGACTATACAGTATGGGTTTTGCTAATTGATAAAGGCCTTAAATTTTATCTCTGGTGGAAAATTGTCTCATTGGCAATAATACCACAACTTCTTATTTTTATTCTATATGGCAAAGTTTTAAGCCAAATAATATTGAATTTTCACCTTACACTAACCAAAATGTCTTCCAGGGGCAGATCAAGGGTTTCAAAGAAAGGTGAGCATAATTGCTTATAATGATATAATATAGGTGAGTGTGGGGCGTAAACATTTTCAGTGATTTTATGCCCCAAAAAATAAAAAAATTCTGATCCAAGGGCCCTGAGACTTCTGAATAAGCTAATGTCGTCTACTTAAGTTCTTGTCCATCAAAATGTGCAAACATTAATGTATTCAACTTTTCAATATTGTAAATTTTCTAAAATGTTGCGATGTTCATATATGATCATTGTGAAATAAAAGAAGAATATGTCTGAGGACACAAATGCCCCCGATCAAGCTTTGCAATTTTCCAAGTCAAAAAGGGCATAACTCTAGAACGGTACATGACTCACTGCCCAAATTCAAACTCATTCTGTGTGTTGTGGTTCTTAGCATTGTGTATGAATTTCATTAAATTTGCATGAAGCACACATAAGTAAGAGTGCGGAAATGAAAATGGGATGGACGGAAAGACAGAAGGACGAAAAGACAGAAGGACAGACGCTCAAGAGTAACAATTAATGCCTCCGTCGCCTACGGCAGGGGTATAAAATGTGAAATGAATTTAACCTTCCCTTTTCTTCACTGATCAATAATCAAAATAACAATACAATCATTTCTGAATTCAGAGTTTTCAAATTTTTCTTCTTTCCATTATTCTGCATGTCAGAGTCCTTGTTCTGTTTCTATGAATAAAAGGAGACATGGGGGTAAACGTCAATGAGACAGAAACCCAAAGCCCCAAATAACCAAATGACATCTAGAGGTATACATACTGCCTTCAATAATAGTCAGGTGTTTACACAATACATCAAACGACATCTAGAGGTATACATACTGCCTTCAATAATAGTCAGGTGTTTACACAACAATTCAAACTCTTTTAAATCACCCAAAGCGAAAAAAAGTAGTGAATGAATTAAAAAGAAATTATCAAAGATCTGCCATCAACATTATCATTGTCATCATTAAGATAATTTAACTGTAATGTTGAAAGTACTTTTCATGTTGTTCACCTGAATAAAGGAGGTATTCTAAGATCTAATACGATACTGGCCAGTAATTCCATTGGTCCTATAAGAGCTATATTCTTTTAACAAGATGTAAATGAAATAACCACACTTGACTGTAGATTTTGCGTTATTTGCAAAGTTTAATTAAGATAATCTTTCCAAACAAGGAGTCCTAATTATTTGGAGTACATCTGTTTTGTACTTCGTGATCTTCCATAGAGTGTCTCATCATTTGCCAAGTACATAATGAAGATATAAACAATACCAATAGCCTCCTTACAGTAAAACCTCAGTCAATGTTTTCTACCTACAGATATAAGAAGATGTGGTATGAGTGCCAATGAGACAACTCTCCATCCAAGTCACAATTTGCAAAAGTAAACCATTATAGGTCAAAGTACGGCCTTCAACATGGAGCCTTGGCTTACACCGAACAGCAAGCTATAAAGGGCCCCAAAAAAGACTAGTGTAAAACCATTCAAACAGGAAAACCAATGGTCTAATCTATATAAAAAACGAGAAACGAGAAACATTTATGAACCACATCAACAACGACAACCACTGAACATCAGGTTCCTGACTTAGGACAGGTGCAAAAAAATGCAGCGGGTTTAAACGTTTTAATAGGCGCCAACCTTCACCCTACCTGAAACAATAGTGTAACATCACAACATAGAAAGACACACTATAAAATATCAATTGAAATGGCTTAACTCAATCAAAAGACATATTAATAAAACAAGTGAACATACACTGAACGAATAAATTTGATCTATGACACAATGTAAATATAAAATTAATAAAACAAGGGGTTAGATGTAAAACAATATCAAAAGACAACCATAACCTTGGACAAAATGCCCCAAATAAAATAACGTACACAGGTAAATAAAAATAATTTTGTTGTAAGGTATACATGGAGTGCAGAAATAATTTTGTTGTTCCTAGTACAAGAACAAAGGGAAAATTTATCATCATACTAAACACTTATCAAAGGTGGTATATATTAAAAATAGTGAGACTAGATATAACACTGAATAAGTAAACATTTAATAACAAAAATACATTACAAATTGTATCAACAGGTCAAATTAACACGAAAGTACGATTTGAGAGTACTTGCAGTTACTGAAAGCTAGTTAAAAGCCAAAAACAATTAATAAAAAAAATCATGCATCAGAGACTAAAATCAACTGGTAATTTTTCATGGACAGTGTTTCATCATGTAATTCTGGTATATCAAGTAAATAGAGGCAAAATAAATGGCAAAAAGGGAACATTTAACATAAAATAAAAGAAGAAGCTCAAGCTTTGCAATTTTCAAGTTAAAAAGGGACAAAACTCCAGAACGGTCAATGACTCACTGCCCAAATTTGAACTCTGCCTGCGATTTGCGACTGACAGACGGAAGAACTGATGGACAGAAGGACAGAGAGAAGGACGGTCAAGGGTAACACTTAATGCCCCCATTACCTACGGCGGGGGCATAAAAATAACATTCCCAGTCAATGTTTGGTACCTGGTAATTTTTCATAGATGATTTCATCTTTAATCCTGGTACATCATGTATATGGATGCTGTCTTTATAAACTGTATTAGAACCTACATCAATCTGTATACTGTTCTTATAACTACAAGTCATAAATAGGATAAAACATTTAACTGGTAAAGAGATATATACTGTTCTTATAATTTCAAGTCATAAAAGGTAACTTGTAAAGAGATATATACTGTTATTATAACTACAAGTCATAAATAGGTAACTTGTAAAGAGATATATACTGTTCTTATAACTACAATTCATAAATAGGTAACTTGTAAAGAGATATATACTGTTCTTATAAACTACAATTCATAAATAGGTAACTTGTAAAGAGATATATACTGCTCTTATAACTACAAGTCATAAAGTAACTTGTAAAGAGATATATACTGTTCTTATAACTACAATTCATAAATAGGTAACTTGTAAAGAGATATATACTGTTCTTACAACTACAATTCATAAATAGGTAACTTGTAAAGAGATATATACTGTTTTCGCATATCTGAATCTGTTTCTTCAAAATGAAAATTACACTTCCTACATTTTGTGCTTTTCTGAAGCACTTTTCTGGATTTACCTTCCTCATGGAAGCCTCAAACCTAATTATTTGAAAGCCAGAGATATTTAAATAGGCAGAAATGTTTCGGAGCTATATGAACGAAAGGAATTCATCTAACCATATATCAAGTGGATGATATCACAACATATATATCCAGTAAATAGTAAATACCTTTTAAAGAGCCACTGTTCTTTTAAAGCAGATCTACCACATGTCATCCAATCTAACAATATAATGTTCCCACTTTCTGTCATCTGCACATTCTGAATTCATAATCTTCTTTAAAACTTTATTTTTATTTATATTCAATATACATGTATCTTGCTCTTCCATAATTTGAATTGCATTCAGTCAGTTTAAATATTTAGCAAAAAGATGAATCTACCAATCATTCTACAATTATAATCTAATAGTATAGCCTTTATTTTAATTTTGTTTTGTCATTAAACAAGGGGACATAATTCACAGTAAAATTGAATACTGAAACCAAATGTACAGTAATATCATTAATTCAACTTTTTACAAACAATGAGTAAACAAAAGAGGAATGTGTCAACTAATAGGAGTCCCTGCCAAAATAAACAATGAATTGCAGCTAAAAAAGCCAATTGTAGACTGTCAAACCCATTAATATTATCAAGGGAGATAAATCAGGAACATAAAATATTGAATAAGTAAAAGTCCACACTGATTTGTGTTAAATGACACCTACCAACAATTGTGTGTTTGAAATTATTTGGATAAGGCTAACTTAAATGATATTAAAATACACATTAATGAGACAGCAAACAAACAACATGAAAAATATATATTCTTCAATAATAAACAGGTGTTTATACAATAATTCAAGCTGTAAATTAACTAGGGACAAAAAACATTATATTTTATGTTCATTTTATATCCATAAAAATGTTAATATTGTATTCTATAAATAATATTATAAAATGAAAAAATAAAAGATGTGTTTTGCTTCATTTGCAGTGTGTTTTGCTTCATTTGCAGTGTGTATTTGTTTATTGTTTTGTCAACAAGTAAAACTGTGAGCTACTGCTCACTGATGATACCCCCGTCGAATATTTCAGTTAACAGGAAGATGTTGAATGATGAATCTGAAAACGCATCACACGGAATAGCTGACTTATATAAACCCTGAAACCAAATTTCAGAAATCCTTGTCAAGTAGTTCCTGAGAAAAATGTGACGAAAATTTTCAACTTGGCTATCATGTGTAAAATAATACAAGTGTTCGGTAAACAGGAAGTTGTTGAGTGATGAATCTGAAAACGCATCACACGGTGTAACTTACTTATATAAACCCTGAAACCAAATTTCAGAAATCCTTGTCAAGTAGTTCCTGAGAAAAATGCGACGAAAATATTCATGGGACGGACGGACTGACGGATGAATGGATGGATGGACTGACGGAAGGACAGACAGAGGTAAAACAGTATACCCCCACTTTTTTAAAGCGGGGGTATAAAAATCAGGCCTTCGTTTCATCGTTTGAAATGTTTCACAATTTGTGATGTTGAGACCCTTAATTTATATCTTACTTTACAGTATGGGTTGCTTACATACACTTCATTTGGACTTACAACATATCCTTATTTTTATATCAAATATATTTTGACTTACTTGTGTTTGTAGAAAGTTTGCATCTTTATAACACACACAATAATCAGGTAGAACACACAACAACGAGTTATCACCAACGATATAATTCATCTTCTGTGTTGTGAGCAGATCATCTTCACAATGGTAGACCTAAAACATTCAATATATCTCATTTTAAATAAAGAAGTGCAAATGAGACAGCCATGTCACCGTGCCAGATAACAAAATTTAACCAAATAATCTTCAATAGTAGATCAAATTGTATCAAAGTTATGAGGTAAATATCAAGAAATTAGCAATTGAACAATCCCAAAAACAATACATTTATAGGTCAGTTTATGAACTTCAACAACAGACAAGAGTCTATATCATAGGTCAAGCTCTTAATCTTTGCAGATTCTTGACTGCTACATATACCATATGATTTGGTCTCTTTTTTTACCTTTTGAATTTTCTGCCTGGTAAGCATTTCACAATGTATGATCTGTTTCTTTTTTATACCTTTGAGGATTTTGACTGGTAATAAACCACATGTTCATCCTATCTTGTTAACCCATTTAGATTCTTGGCTGGTTAGAAGACCACAAGAGTCTGGTCTACAATTTTCGTTCCTAATGTTTTACTGGTTGGAACTACATGTTTTTGGTTCTATTTTTTACCTTTGTAGAGTCTTGGCTTGTAAGTAGCACATGTTTTGGTGTACAACAGTGGTCTCCTTAGCCCAAAATAGAAGGGCGCCGCGCCCTGGGTGCCCTCAGCCGCGCCCTGTGTGCCCTCATCCGCGCCCTTCTGCCCTGACGCCTTTTCCCAAAAAACCCTTGTGCCGTTTTGGCAATGTACTGGTAAAATTGCTTTTTGTCTCATCGATTTCTAATCACAAAGTTAAATTACATATATGACACCTGGTGATTGCCCCCAGGTTAATCATGTCATTAAAATCAATTACAGTTGATTAGACTTCAAAGGTGTTAATAACTAGGTAATTTAATTAAGACAATGTACCTTGTCAAATTGAATATAAATTGATGAATGTGTCGGCGAGTGTTTTAAGCTTGGGTCGGCATTTTCGATCTCCAAGTCCCAATGGAAGAGTGTAAAAATGAAGACTTTCATGACTTTAGTATAGAATTTAAGTCATCAAAATACAACTATGCCTTCACAGAAACGTTTCCATCTCAACTTCATCGTAAACGTGTTAGGTCGTCGGTTTTCTCCGGGCACTCGGCTTCCTCCACCAATAAAACTGGCTGCCACGAAATAGCCCAAAAGCGGTGCTTAAAGTGGAGTTAAAACACCAAAATCAAAAAATCAAAATCGTAACGTGTTGGAAATTAATTTTGGAGTTACTTCCCTGTTTTAGCTTATTACAAATTTGTGCTCCTAAAATATTATCTATCTTTGAAAATAGGAATAAAGTACCAATTTAATACAAAATTATATAAGAATGTTACCTTAAAAATTAAAACTGTCTTTGAACATACCAAAAAATATATTGCAATTCATTTTGATAATCATACTTTTATCAATCAATGTTCTATCTAGATATTATCAATTTAGGTTATATAAATATCTGGTGAAAGTTGTTAAGCTGTAATCCTACAAAATGGAGTTAGGACTAGCTGAACTATCATGACAAGTTAATTGGATGAAGTTAAACTAAATAATTCATTGACAGGAACAATGAAAAAGCTGAGGGGGCCAAACTCTAGCTGAAAATTTTAAATGAGACAACTCT
Source organism: Mytilus coruscus (assembly GCA_017311375.1). Lineage (NCBI taxonomy): Eukaryota > Metazoa > Mollusca > Bivalvia > Mytilida > Mytilidae > Mytilus > Mytilus coruscus. Next base: position 65,885,573 of record CM029607.1, read on the forward strand.
AAAATATGAGATGTTTAGTTTATGCTGTTTTTTTTTTGAGGGGGGTTATAGTTATAGTTATTTTGACTCTTTTGGTTAATAGTGATGTGATGTATGAACGTGTATTGCCATGTATTATGAACATGTAGTATGAATGACTTTTCTAATGCAAATTTTATAGAATAAATAATCAAAACAACAACTTATTATCTTTATTGTCAACATATACAGTAAAAAAACAATGTGAACTCGTGATACACACAGAAACGTAGACAAAAAAATGAGCAGTGCCTTTTCCTATCATAAAAAAGTGCCCTGCCCTCCACTGGCACCCTGCCCCTTTCAATTTCTAGCTGGAGCACTGTACGATGTATTTGTTTTCATGTTTTGTGATTCTTAGCTCTAGTATTCAGACTACTCGGTCGCTAGTAAGTAGACCACATGTGTTGGGTTATTTATCACTTTTGTAGATTCTTGACTAGTAATGAGACCACATGTGTTGGGCTATTTTATTACCTTTATAGAATTTCTTGGCTAATACATTAACCACATGTGTTGTCCTGTTTTATCACCTTTGTAGACTCTTGGCTAGTAAGAAGATCATATGTGTTGGCCCGTTTTATTACCTTTGTAGGTTTTAGCTAGTAAGTAGACCACATTTGTTGGGCTTTTTTATTACCTCTGTCGATTCTTGGCTAATAAGTAGACCAAATTTGTTAGAACCTTTGTAAACTCTTACCTAGTGAGTAGACCACATGTGTTGGGCTATTTTATTACCTTTGTAGATTCTTGGCTAGTGAGTAGACCACATGTGTTTGGTTTGGTTTCTATTATTATTTCAACATTGTCACCTCCTACCAATCCCCCTCCAAATACAATGGGAAAGATCCACTTGCATTTTGGGTTCCCTGTATGCTCTGGTACCAAGACTTTCAACTGCAAAATATACAAAAATACCTAAAATAAACTAGTTCTCATCTGTATGTAATTTTGATAGAATAATGCAAATGTTGATTATTAAAATGGCAATTCTTTATTTAACATGTAAACTATGCAAAACATTTAAAGTTCAATAGAGCTCGAACACTGAACTGTCTAGCCTGCTAGTAAAGGTTTTACTATAACTTTCACATAAACTTAACATTATTAATGATTAATGTAAATGAGGTCAAGGTCAGATGAACTTGCCAGAGAGACATGTACACCTTACAATCATACCATACATCACATATAGTTAACTGATTGCTTATGGTATCCGAGAAGGAGACCTAATTATGATAATTGAACATTGACCAATGAACCAGGAAGACATCAAATGTTATTGACCTACCACTTAACACTAGTAGTTCCCCTTAAACTGACCTTATCAGAAACAACTACATTCATGATTAGTGATGATGCCGCAGAAACAGCACGCCTTAGTCTCCCCTTAGCAACTTCATCTGGATGAGAAAAACCCCATTATTTCATTTAATATGAATTAAAGTAGATGTGGGATAAGCATTATTGAGACAACATGGAAAAAAATATATAGAGGTAACACAATTCTCATACCTGCCAACTTTTCAAAATCTCCATGGGGATTTAAGTGCAAGAGGACCTAATGCTCCTCTTATATTGTCATGAAAGCTTTTAATCTACTACTATATTGTTTGAATGAGTATGTATGTGCTTAAGTACCCTTTTGACTCTGATTTGAATGCCTGTTTTGAGGTATTCAGTTTTTATAATAAAGAATTCCAAAATTCAGGTCAACACCTCTCATGGGGGAAATCCCTCATAAATTGTGAAAGTTGGCAGGTCTGAATTTTTAACACTAACATTAGATAAGTTCTCATAATCTATGGCTAGTTCTAAGTGATAAGGAGATGTGGGGAAAGACAATTTTTGAAAATTACAGAAAACTCAATAGGATTGCTTCAAGTTTACAGGTAACTTACAGGATAGGAATGTTTCAAGGTCACAACCTCTACAGCACCATATTCACTTTCCTTGCAATGATCATGGCACTCTAACACTACAGTTGCATGACCATGACGAGCTGTTCCCATGGCAACCATCTGTTAACCTTATAATACTGAAAGAAAATATCAAAACATTTATAAAACTGATTGCAATGATAAGTATAGATTATTACATAGCATTTTCCATATCGGACCTTTTATTGGCCCTAGGTCATGATATCATCCCTCGAGCCTTTCTACATGTATCTATTTATCACATAATAAGCCTATATGTATGAATTTTAAAAGATATGGATTAAAAAATTGAAGAAAGAAAATTTATCTATAATACATGTGGATTTTAGGGGGTTTAAATATTTCATCAATATTTTTTTTTCTGCATTGTTGAATACCTTAGGATCTTGACTCAGGGAGGGATAATCGTACTTTGTAAAAAATCATTCTGATTCAAACAAAAAATTCTCTGAAACTGACATTATCAAAATTAAGATGCTTGACTTCTTGATTGACAACATACATTTGTATTTGTTACATTTGGAGGACATGTTTTTCAACAAACAATCTGCATTCCCATGGGAACCAACTGTGCTCCTCTTTTTACTAAATTGTTTCTTTATTCATATCAGGCTGACTTCATACAGGAACTTCTTAGGAAGAAAGAAAAGAAGTTAGCAGTATCCTTTAACTTCCAATATAGATGATATTCTCTCACTAAATAATTCAAAATTTAGTGACTATGTTGAACGCATCTATCCCATCAACCTTAAGATAAAGGATACAACAGATACAGTTAAGTCTGCCTCATATCTTGACTTACATCTAGAAATTGACAATGAGGGTGCATTGAAAACAAACTTTATGACAAGAGATGATTTCAGCTTCCCAATTGTGAACTTTCCATTTCTATGTGGCAACATTACAGCAGCGCCTGCATACAGAGTATATCTCCCAGTTGATACGATATCCCAGCGCTTTTATTTCCTATCATGATTTCCTAGATAGAGGGTTGCTGCTCACAAGGAAGCTATTAAACCATGAGTTCCAAGTGGTGAAGTTGAAATCATCACGAGTTGGTTGACCGTTATGGAATATCTGTTTTACAGATTACAACCGATATTTTCCAATTGTCGCAACTACAATCCCATCCCCTTTTCCCAGAATGTGACCATCCAATTTAGACTTATCACCAGGTTTGTACTCACATGAGCAACACAACTGATGCCACATGTGGAGCAGGATCTGCTTACCCTTCTGGAGCACCTGAGATCCCCCCTCTCATTTTTGGTGGGGTTCGTGTTGCTAAGTCTTTAGTTTTCTATGTTGTGTTTTGTGTATCGTTGTTTGTCTGTCGGTCTTTTTCTTTTTTATCCATGGCGTTGTCCGTTTATTTTTAACTTATGAGTTTGAAAGTCCCTTTGGGATCTTTCGCCTCTCTCTTTGAACATTCCAATGATTCCCATATAATTCCTGTGATCATATCATGCTTTTACACTTTCAACAAACACATATATATACAGATTCTAGAAGCTATTAATTAGATGTCACAATATCAGAAATCACTGTAAACCTAGATGTGTGAGAAGGACACGAATGGCCCTGCTCTCAATATAAGCTTGAAGCCATTTTTAGGAGTGGAAATTTGAGAATGAATGTTTGTATACTGTTATTTTCACAAAATTTTAAAGTCCAAAGCCCGTTATTTCGCCACAAATCAGTGGAGCAGAACCAGACGTAAACTCAATCTGTAACTCATCATAGTAGACTCACCTACTTAAAATCAGCTTAATATGTGAAGGTGTTTACAAAAAAGTCTGTATAACTGCTATTTTTATAAAGTCCAAAGTCTGTTGTCCACCATTTTCTACACAAGAAAATGCCTGTACCAAGTCAGGAATATGACAGTTGTTATCCATTCGTTTGATGTGCTTGAGCTTTTGATTTTGCCATTTGATTATGACATATCTAGAAATTGACTATGAGGGTGGGTTGAAAACAAAACTTTACGACAAAAGAGATGATTTCAGCTTCCCAATTGTGGATTTTCATTTTAAACCAAGAGTTCCAAATGGTGAAGTTGAAATCATCACTTTGTAAATTTTACGGACGCCATCACGAGTTGGTTGACCGTTATGGAATATCCGTTTCACAGATGATATCGGATAAGTTCCTTATGTCATAACTACAATCCGTTCCTTTTCACAAATGTGACCTACCGAATTAGACAATTTACCCCTATTTGTGACATTTTACCTATTGTTTTGTTTGTTTTGTTCACACATCGTTGTCAATATAATGGAATTTGATACGACTGTCATACAAGTGAGAGGTTTAGCTAGCTTTAAAACCAGGTTCAATCCACCATTTTCTACATAAGAAAATGCCTGTACCAAGTCAGGAATATGACAGTTGTTATCCATTCGTTTGATGTGTTCGAACTTTTGATTTTGCCATTTGATTGAGGACTTTCCTTTTGAATTTTCCTCGGAGTTCAGTATTTTGTGATTTTACTTTTGTTTCGGCAAAAATTCATGGAGCAAAACCAAATCTAAACTAGTAGACTCACATACTAAAAATCAGCTCAATATATGAAGGCGTTTACAAAAAGTGTGTATAACTGGTCTTTATGAATGACGGAAATGATGGATAAGAGTAAAACTATATAACCCCGACAACTTTGTTGCGTGGCCATAAAAATTAGTTATTCTGTTTAAATGTTGCACTATTCATACAGTTTATAAACAGCAGGATAATTTCAATAAGACATTAGTAAATCTCACAAATTATACACAACTCTCCTTTCCAGAAGAGGGCTCAGATATCAATTTTGCCTGTGAGGGCTGATGCTACTTTTGCCTGCTAGGGCTGATAATATGGCATTCCCATTGCAATTGCATAGGAAGCTGATATTTTCCCAGGATTGATCAGGATCCTACTGGTCTGATAAGGGCTGTTCTGTTTAAATGTGTATACATATTTTTTACATCTTCTCTCTTAAAACGGGAGCATAGCTATAATCTGACACCCGAAATTCCGACAGTCCAGTAGTCCGACAGACCGATAGTCTGACGGTCCGATAATCCGACAGCCCGTTAATCCGACAGTCCGATGGTCTGACACGAAGAAATTTGAAAAAAAGGCAGGAAAGGATTTTGAGTTAAAAAAGTCAGGATAAGCAACTTGGCAATAAAAAAGACAGAACGACAATTTATGTAAAAAGTCAGGATAAACTTATAAAAGGCAGGACCGAATAGAGTGAAAAAATGAAAAGGCAGGACAGATATTACAACTAGAAAAATACAGGACAAAATTTTTCATCCTAGCCCCAACCTCCATAAAAATCAAATGGTACCTTAGGGGTCATCCATAATTGTGAACCATTTTCCAAAGTGTACAAACGTACACTTGGGGAGGGGTTAAAAATCAACATTTTACCGACGCTTTTTTTTATTTCCGAATGCTTGATTGCTGCTTTCAGTGTTATTTCTTTGTATATAATCTGCGTGTAAATGCATCTATCCCATTCATTAAAACCAACAAAACAACAAAATGGTATCTTTATACTCTTTATTCTGACAAAACACAAGCATCACAGATAGATGTCATCAAATATAACAATCAGATATGTTTCAGTTTATTTTCAATGCAAATTTCTATATTAAACTAAACTATAATAGACAGGATCTTCTTTTATTGAGAATGATTGATTCTTGTCTAGAAATCTGAAAATGGTTGATGTACACTTTTGAGGGAGGGTGGGGGTCTGAAAAGTGTATGTTTTGTACACTTTGGAAAATGGTTGACAATTATGGATGACCCTTAATATATTCTTCATGTCGATGTTGATAACGAGAATGTCTGTTTACATACATTTTGTACATGCATGCATGCATGTATAACGATAATGTGGTTGAATGTGATATGTCGTATGTATTTTAGATGTATTCTTCTCATATCTGAGGGCGTCACCAAGATATTAAAACGACATCGGATTGAATTACATAGAAACAGTAACTATTTTTATTAATCTTTTTCTTGTTCTTAAAAGAGCAACAAGTTTTGATAAAATAGGAATAGTATCATTATCTCAAATTTTCAAGATGCAATAACACTTTCAGAAGATGTTTCATATTTCATGATTTGAAATGAAATCTTAGTAAATTGCGTCAATTTTTCTGTCATCAAAATAATACCTTATCACTGCTTTTGCATGGCAATATAAATCGCTGTACTTCCAATGGAAAAATATATAATAATAGCAATTCTCTAACCAAAACATGATTTAAGATTTATTCAACACAAAAACGTTTTCAGAATGTCAATTTATTATGAAATAATGACAAAATCGAGTTTTGGTTAGTGTATTGCTATAAATATTAATTTTTCATTGTTTCAAAAGAAACAAAACCAAACGTGTAGGGTGCGAAAGTTCATCCGGTTTGTATGGGATCAGTGCGGCCCTGTACAAGACGTCATACTGACTGATTTGATAATTTTCTGTGTGAAAAAATATATCAATTTACAAACATTCCATGTCTATTATAATATATTTCAGAGACAAGTGACCGCTCGTCAGACTATCTAGCTGTTGGATTATAGGACTGACGGACTATCGGGCTGTCAGATTATAGGACTGTCGGACTACAGGACTGTCAGATTATGGGACTGTCGGATTATAGGTCTGACCACCTTAAAACATACCTCAATAATGATTTTGATGAAAATGGAAAGAGGAATTTTCAAAGGATGTGTAACAACAATAAATTAAGGTACCTATTTTTTTTCTTATTCAGGTACATCAAAAAAGACTTTTATCTTTCAGAAACACAAAATGCATTTAACATTTTTATATTTATCTAGTGGACGCTAGACCTTAAAATTTTTCCAACTGCAAAGATTTGTCTGTATACGTACTGAGAGTAATTTCGAGGTGTAAACAAAGCCATGTTTGTCCATTTGTAACTTTCATATGTGCGTTCATTCTTCATTGCAAAAAACACCTGTCATACATGCCTGATTACGTAATCACTGATTACCTGATTCATAAATCATGTTAGTCCTTCTCTTTGTTGATTGGCTTATTGTCTGGACGGATAAGTATTATGCAATCATTTTATAGCAAATTGGTTGTTACATTAAAACGTGTATTAAGCGTAGAATTCGTGCAGTAAAATAATGCAATTCAATTTACCTGAATAGACAGCGAGAGCTATGTTGTTGGTAAACAGGAAAAACAGGTCAAAATTTAGAGTTATCTCCCATAGTATGTTCTAGCTGAGGCCAATATGATTTACATGTGTGGTTTCCGTCACATTCTGTGTAAAATAATTCAAATTTTCTACTGTTCTTTTGTATGTTTTTCTTAACATGAATATTGGTGTTATTTAAAAATATTTCAGGTAAAAATAGTATATTATATCAAGCTTTTCAAGATTCTATTACAATGGATTCAGAGAATAAAGAATCCTGGATAAGTAATATGATAAGAAACCTTTTGTCTTGTCTGAAACTTGATTATTTATTCCATATGCCTAGTTCATCTAACGTCACGGTACCCAAATTGCACCGAGTACCCAAATTGCACCTATTCACCATAAACAGCCATGTACGAAGTCCTGAAAATGGGAAGGATGTATCAGCTTTCTGTAATTTCAGCTTGATCTTTTGACAAAATGATCAAGCCAATTCTGTTGTATGGGTGCGAAGTATGGGGTTTTAGTAATAATGAGATATTAGAAAAGATTCATTTAAAATTCTGTAAATTACTTTTAAATCTAAAATCCTCAACACCAAATTATATGGTTTACGGGGAACTAGGTCGCCATCCGGTCGACATAGATATAAAAGTTCGAGCAGTATTATTTTGGGCAAATTTGATATCCGGCAAACAAGCAAAGTTTTCCTTTATATTAAATCAACTTTCTCGCCATATGAACGCTCATTATAACATGCAGACTAAATGGATTCTATATTTGTTTAGGGGCCAGTTTAAGGACGCCTCCGGTGCGGGAATTTCTCGCTGCATTGAAGACCTATTGGTGACCTTCTGTTGTTGTCTGTTCTGTGGTCGGGTTGTTGTCTCTTTGACACATTCCCATTTCCATTCTCAATTTTATCTATTTGTTAAAAATATTTCAAGATTGTGGTTTCTCATATATATGGGAAACACAAAATTTCATAAATAAAGATTGGTTAAAACTGTTATAAAGCAAAGATTGTTAGACCAGTTTCTTCAGAATTGAATTCGCTAATCCAAAATTTCGTCAAAAGCTATTAACTACAAAATTTTTAAGAAAACTGGGAATTTGAGGAATATTTTAATATTTTGGACTTTAAAGATGCCATTGTTCTTTGTCGATTTCGAACGACTAATAATAAATTGCCGATTGGAGCAGGAAGGTGGCAAAACATATTAAGAGAAAACCGTGTTTGCCATCAATGTAATAATCGACAAATTGGAGACGAATATCACTATATATTTGAATGTACTTTTTGATAAAAAACGTACAGAGTATTTATCCTCCTATTTTGTACAACGACATAATACAGTTAAATTCTCTGAACTTATGTGGAGTACACGAAAACCAGTCCTGAAGAAGCTTTGTTCATTCATAAAGAATATTAATACTTTTATTTGTCCTCCTGGCTAGTGACTTTTGTAACCTCTCTCCTTGTTTTGTATATATTGTAAATAGTTATTGTTGTTATCTCTGTACTGATGTCATGCATTGGCTTTATGAGAATAAAGATATACTCAGTAAAAATTTCTCTAAAAACTACATTTAACCAAATTTAGTTAAAAAGGCTTTTTAATGATAATACAAAACATTCCAAAGTATGGAACAAGTTAAGAACATATCGTAAAATTTAAAAACATTTTCAAATTAGAAAAATATTTAAGTTGTGGTAATGAAAATAAAAGAAGGTTGTTAACTAAATTTAGAGTAAGCTCACATAACCTAAACATTGAGAAGGGAAGATATTGTAACTTGGATTTTAGTGAAAGAAAATTTAACTTATGTAAAAATTCTGTTTAATTCAATGCCCATGCTTAACAATAGTACGCAATCCATATTTTGATCAATTAAAAAATAATAAGAAGAATTTTGGTAAACTTTCTGATGAAAACAAATTAATTTGGCTTTTACGCAATGAAGATATAGACATCATTTATATAATTCATAAACGTTTAAAACAACCGTCCAACCATAGAGATGCACTAATGAATAATTGACTTAACAGCTGTTACCCTTTATTATTATTTTTATTATTGTATAAATTTTTTGTATTCCAATTGGAATCCATATTGCTGGTTTTTATTCACCAGCTGTGTATATTTTATGCAGTTCTTTTCTTTAATAATTGTATATATGTTCAATGTTTTAATCAACTCAATCATTCAAATCATGTTAAGTATTGTATGTTTTGTCTTGTAGTCATAATTAAACTGTAATTATTCTGCCCTAATATGGGCACTGTGATTAGTCAATAAAATTATCTGTATTGTATTGTATTGTATTGTGGTTCATTGGTGTTTCTCGTTTCTCGTTTTTTATATAGATTAGACCGTTGGTTTTCCTGTTTGAATTGTTTTACACTAGTCATTTTGGGGCCCTTTATAGCTTGCTGTTCGGTGTGAGCCAAGGCTCCGTGTTGAAGGCCGTACTTTGACCTATAATTGTTAACTTTTTATAAATTGTGACTTGGAAGGAGATTTGTCTCATTGGCACCCATACCACATCTTCTTATTTATACAAACACAAATATTTTTATTGGCACAAAATCATTAACAATAAATGGTTAAGACCTATTGCCCCAGCCTATTGCATATCAAATAATATTAAAAGATATGATAGAATGATAAGTTACATGCTAATATATCATAATATTACACTATTCCTTATAGTATGAAAGAGGATAAGACAGTTTAAGTATAATGCTGAGCTATATATATTGTTACATGTTTCTAGCTTATAACATGCCAGTATAATAAATGTTTTAAAATAACTATTAATGTTTCATCAGAGACGTATAATTATGTAGAATAGAATATACTTTATACCACATATCAACCAAATCAATGGACCCACAAGGGCAACATGAGATTATAACAATAAACATACAACAAAACGAATATAAACGAACAATAATGAGGAAAACAATTACTTGGTTGATATATAAATGAGACAAATAAAAATAAATAACAAATAACGTAATGACATGTATATTATTAGTTATATGTGTTTGACAGAGGTCAGAGCAATTTCTCTTGATTATCAGCATAAGTTGGCTGAGACGACTATATTGTAGTAGTCCCAGTTCTCGGCCATACTGGTATTAACTTATTAAGAAGGTGTCCATTTAATTGGGACCATGTTCCTGTATAAAATTTGATTTTCAATCAAAAGTGATTTGATATTCGCGTGTTGGAGTCACTTGTTAACCCTAACCATAAACCATTTTATCATACACACGTTACAAGTTGTTGTTGTATGAATTTTCTGTGCTTTCATCTTCACTTTGTTCTTGTTCTTTTCAGTCTTTGTTCTCTCTTGTCCTGCCAGCTTGGGTGTAACGCTGTAATATTAGCCACTGGATGTGAAACAACAGAGATATTTCAAAATTCGAAAATCTCTAGAAACAACTAGGACTTTAATCTTTTTTTTTTTTTTTTTAATTTGTTACAACTCTGTGTCCCTCTGTCCTGTATTTTTGTGTTAAAATCAAGAAAGGACGAAAATGAACTAAAGCTGATTTCAGAACAACCAAAACCAGTTTCAACCCGATGATTGTCACGTCATCAAAGTCACTTGATGTCTAACACAGTTACATACAATATATGTATCATACAAACGCTACAAGTTGTGTTGCGCAAGTGTGAATTGTCTAAGCTTTTATTATCCCTTTTTCAAGATAGAACGAAAATGACATGCATGAAACTAACTATTAAGAAATTAATTGAAATTGTACGTTTTATTTCATGATTGTTTTTTTTTTCTTTTTTTCAATTTATTGTGACTTTGTATTATTTATCTTGTACTGATACAACTTTTTCTTTCTTTTTAAATAAAACATTCAAAGCTTTTCAATAATAAATGTGATCACGATCCCGTCTAGTCCCACCACCTGCAGCAATAGCACATATCAACGATCCAGGTCAGTCCCACCACCCACAGCAGGGGCGGATCCAGCTATTTTTAAAAGGGGAGGGGGTGTTCCAACTATATGTCCCCATTAAAATGCATTGATCGTCAAAAACCGGGGAGGGTTCAACCCTGAACCCCCCTTTGGATCCGCTACTGCACAGCAATACCACATATCAACATCGATACATAGATTATTAATTTTGATGTATATTTGGTTATATGCCTATACACTGTATTGCGTTTGGAAATAAAGTATCATTACTATAGATGTATAAGCACTTCGACCAAACTGGTTATCAAATATTCTGTTGCAATAGAAAGATCAATTTTATTTTATTCAATGAGCTCCTGAAATATTTCAGGACTGAATTCCACAATTCGAATTCAGGATATTCATTAATCATTTAGGACCTCCAGAAATATTTCAGGAATTGCATAATTCGATTTCAGGCTATCCTTAAATTCAATAATTTTTATCGTAAATCCGCGCCTCAGATATATACAGAATAATACATGGCAAAATCCGTATCGCATGCTGTATCACCACGAGAAACCAATATCAGTCCCGAGGGCTGATATTGGTCGAGTGGTGATACAGCATGCGATACGGATTTTGCCATGTATTGATCTGTTTATCATATATTTTAACAAAATCAGATCCATGATATATATTAAAGGAGACAATCATTTGACTGTGAGGTGGGGGCCTGATAGATTTTAGAAATAATTATGCAGGCCGTCATTTAGATAAGAAAAAAATAATCTTGTCTTATCACACATGAAAAATAAATATTCTGGCTCCGAATAATTTTTATAATCATTTGCAAAGGTAGGCCTATTCAATGTTAACAGAAAATCTGGATAGAAGTATTATCAGTTGTTGCTTGGGGGATATGCAGTGAACGTTCCCCCAGGCTTCTTTTCACCTAAATAAATATAATTTCGTTCATGAAATCTATAAAAAACAAAATTTTAAATTAACTCGCTTATTTCACCATTTGAGATAATGAGACTCCTCTTTTCGTGGACCCACCTTCTAAGCACAAAAACTAGTGGAGAGAGAATGGGTATTTTGATCATTTTCCAAATTTTAAGTCTGAATCAGTGTCATAAATGACCCATTTTCTCTAACAAGTATTTTTTCAGAAATTCAAACTAAATGACGTTACATTTCGTATCATGCCAGGAAACACAGCAACTGGACGTCATAGGTCAAACTTTGACGTCATTCGATGTGTGACGTCACGCCAGGTATGCGATACGGGTTTAGCTATGCGATACGGGGTATGCGATACAGGGTAGGTGATACAGACTGGAAAAAGAACCTTTATTAGATATACAAAATTGCTGTATTTAGACTGAATATATGATAAATATAGAATAATACATGGCAAAATCCGTATCGCATGCTGTATCACCACGAGAAACCAATATCAGTCCCGAGGGCCGAAGGTCCTGAGGGCTGATATTGGTCGAGTGGTGATACAGCATGCGGAACGGATTTTGCCATGTATTGATCTGTTTATCATATATTTTACAAAATCAGATTCATGCTATGTAAGGGACAATCATTTGATTCTGAGGTGGCAGATTTTAAAAATAAAAATTCTTGTCCCCATTTTAATAGATGAAAATAAAAATCTTGTTTTATTACACATGAAAATAAATATTCTGGTCCCAAATACATTAGTGTAATAATTTACAAAGGTATCCAAAATCAGAAAATCCGGGAAGAAGTATTATCAGTTGTTGTTTTTAAGGATATGCAGTGATATCCGTTTCACCTAAATCAATATAATTTTGTTCATGAAATCTCAAAAATATAAAAAAATTACCATTTGGGATGATGAGACTCCTCTTTTCGTGGACCCACCTTCGATTGTAATGATATATGTACTTCTAAGCACAAAAACTAGTGGAGAGAGAATTGGTATTTTGATCATTTTCCAAAATGAAAATTTTTAGTCTGAATCAGTGTCATAAATAACCCATTTTGTCGAGCAAGTATTTTTCAGAAATTCAAACTAAATGAGGTTACATAATAATGTCATGAAATACAGTAACTGGACGTCATAGGTCAAACTTTGACGTCATTCGATATATGACGTCACGCCAGGTATGCGATACGGGTTTAGCTATGCGATACGAGGTATGCGATACGGGTTAAGCTATGCGATACAGGATACAGGTAGATACAGACTGGAAAAAGAACCTTTATTAGATATACAAAATTGCTGTATTTAGCACTAAATATATGATAAACTATCATAATCAACATATTAATATCCCTTACCTTCAAAAACTTAGTCAAACTATAAACCCACCTGGACAAACAACGGTTTAATGCTTTACATGTAAATTATCTATAGTAATGTGTTCCTATTAAGACAAAAAAAGTGAAAATGTGCATGTTGTTCAGTGTAAAGATGATAGTTATTGCTAAGAAATGATTCTCAACACATGTAAATATCGAAAAAACATGCATCACTAATTACCAAGATATAAATAAACAACAAATTAATGGACTACAATAAATCCTCCATGTTTTCCTAAAACCCATCATGTCATACAAATATTCCCAGAGAAAATCATTGCCACTTTTGTAGTGTATATATCAACATGAAGATCGTTATGGTAGGGATGGCGTTGATGTTTTTCTTGACTATGATAGAAGCTCAGAAACGATACATTTCATTTGGGGAAGTTCTCGTTTTACTGTCTTTCGTAGATAAAGATTGGGGTAGGTTTCGTTTGTTCATTTTATTGCAGTTCTTAGTTTTAATAAGCATGATAAGTGCATGATTTGATCAGTCGACATTTTAAGCATGTTGTTTTATTAAGTAATATTTCATTTTGATATGATAATTGTTTAATCATGGAAGTATTATTTCATTTTACTTCCATAGTTTAATAATAATTTAATGATTAGAACCGTTTTACGATCGTTTTCCTTCTAGAGTTTGAAGACAAGGTAACTTTAATTTCCAACAGAGGACCAATTATGGGCAAAATCAGTATGATTAACACATTAACCATTCATCATATAGATAATACAGAAAACAGCTAAAATATAGAATTTAACATGAGCAAATACTACAACGTTAAACATAAACCATCATGTTAAGTGTTCGTTGACCATACACCAGAAACAGCATCATATCCATTGTGAAATTTGTTATACGAGTTAAGTCCTCCTCGTTGCTGATGCAAATGAACAAATATATAACCACTGGTATATTTAGAAATTACATATAATCACTGAAGTTTTCAGGAACTATATGCGTAATCACTGAAGTTTTCAGGAATTATACATATTCACTGGGAAAAAATCGTCGTGTGAATCTTATATATATAGTGTTATATGTCCACTTTTGATAAAAATAGAGATATCTTTATTTTTGATATCCTAGTGCAATGGTCTATCTCCCTACACAACTATAATACAAGATTTCTACACCCTACAAGTTTTTGTCAGAACTGCACTGTTCTATCTCCACAATCTCATTGGCTTATTCATCTAGTTATTCAGAGAAAACATTTTTATAGTGTTGTATCTCCACTATTTTTCGGGTATTTTTGCTGTAAAATAATTGTTATCAAAATAATCTTAGTAGTGTTTGCATGGTTAAAACTCGATCTATGAGCAATTTTTAGCAAATCCAGCAGCCCAGAATTGGGGATATTACACAGTTCAAAATATCCATGGTCTATCTCCTATAGAAATATAGGGACAAATTTCTAAAACAACATTGGTTGTAGTGAAATGTTCTATCTCCAGAAAGGGGATGCTTTATCTAAGTTACTTGTCTATTAAAAAAAAACAAAAAACAATCGATCATGTACGTTAATTCGATTCCTAAATTACTTTTTATGTCTCAGTCAAATATTTAAGATACTGCGCTTTTAAACTTTAATTTTAATTTTTACCACTATTACCAAATGGTAAATACATCATTATTGGATTCACACAACGAAATGTCAAGGATTATACATGACTGAAATGAAGAGAAGTTTGTTTTTCGTGAATTCGCCCAATCCACACATATATAGAAAGTAAGTTTAGGCTTAGCCCTTGAGCTCTTTCATTTTACAATTTTTGTTGTTGTTCTTTTTCTAAACCAAGTTGAAAACGTGGATGTACATTGAAAAGGGGAGAATATACCGTTTAGCCTGGGGTATAATCAAAAACCATAAGTGAATGAAAAATAGACCCATATCTTCTGTAGAAAATCACACAGGAAAATACTAAAATATTAATCTTTTAGAATAACTATAAAGGTTAATCAACACGAATAAAAAAAAAGTCGCGGTGTACTCAAATGTTCCGCACTGGTCAACGGTTCCTTCTCCACTAGTAATACCCGTCATGCACATTGCTCCTGTTAACCTCATCTTCAATTATTTTTCAGCCATCAAATCCACCGGAAGTAATGACTTACCTTGTACAATGTGTATAGACGAAAACAATTCTATGTGTATGCAAATATACTGTATGGGTAAGAGGTAGCAGTGGACGGCGATACTGGACAGACCCCAATGTTGTGATTTACGTTTGTGTATGAACAGAAATGGACTTCTAATGTGGCATAAGAATAACAGTTGAATTATAATGACTCTATTCTACACCTCAAGAATTTGAATGGAAATCGTTGTGTGTACAAGACTAGTTTCCTCTCGAAATGTAACCGGATTTATAATCAACAACTTTAAATAAAGATATTTCAATTAGTTCGTCTATCTAGATACATTTTTAAAAGTTTGTTTATCAAAAATACCACGTGAGAATGTATTATAATATTAAACATTTTCTAAGGTGTTGTATTTAGTCATTTTCGATTTGAAACTGCACCTCGACCAAATTCTATAAGACTATACATGTAAATCCTTGTTTTACAATTACTAGAAACTATCGTTTTTGAATGACAGCATTTAAACCACAAGAACTATGTTAGCAGATTAAAAAAATCAATGTTTTAATTTTTATTTCGTATTTTTGTCTATTTGTTATTAATATTATATTATTAACGTATTTAACGTTGGAATCAATATTTCTTTTTTTTTCACACAATGTGCAGTTTACTTTCCATATCCGTATACTGAATGCCAATGTTAAATACGTTAATAAAGTAATACAAATTAATAGACAGGAAATACGAAAATATTTGGAAAAAAACATTGATTAAAATTTTGTTAATCTGCTAACCGAGTCCTTGTGGTTTGAACCTTAGTTACCTCATACAACAGTCCTAATACCAATTGTAATGAAATTAAGTCAACTTACATAACTTACATTGTCTTGTAGGGAATTCAAAAGAATTTTCAATGTTAAAGGAAGTGACTTTATTTTCTTAAATAGGCCATTTCGTGTTGCAGGAGCCATGTATTAATTTAATGTAAAAATTTTCAAATAATTGTTCTTACAGTTTTAGAAAGGCAAAATCAAGTCATTTTGCATTTTGTCTTTCTTGAAATGTCTTCATTTTACCAGAGACATATACTGTAATACAAATGTCTCTCACAGGTTTTACTACATTTAGGAAATGTAAATTAAGTGATGTGTGGGGTCTTGATATAAAACATGCAAAATTTCTTTTTATAATCTGACAATTTTAAAATAGAATTGGAAAACTTACAAAAAATGAGTTCAACGTTCCAGTGTTTAAGCTACCTGGGCAAAATGGCATGCAGAAATGAGGTTTACAGATATAAATAATTGAATCTGTGTTTTCCTAATCTTAACTGTACAGATATTATTGATCTAGATGATTTTTTTTCGAACTAATTTATATTGTATCTTTTTCTCTCTACTAGAGAAATACAATACATTTGTCTCTGTCTGTACCTTTTATTATTCAATTGACAAAGATAAAGAAGGGGGATTCAGCACAAACAAAATTAAGTTCAACACTGCCATATGTTTATATATTAAAATTTGCCCATTTCAAGTATGGAACATATACAACTGTTGTCACTGTTTATATCTCGTTTTGCTGTCCATTAAAGTATTTAGTGTTGATGGCAAATCATGGTTAGTCTCTGTTGAAATTCATTCATATACAAGTTGTCTAGAACGGAGGAATTAGAGGTAATCGTACACACACTAGGTAGATATGGTGACCTATTACCAAAGACTGTATTTTAACTGCCAGATGTTTTCTTTGGTTTTGGTCTCATTCCCACATCATGATTATGGCGAATAACCCACTTTCAGCACTCTTGGCTATACCATGGCCACCAGTTTTATTGTGGTAGGAAGTCAGAATGCCTGTAGAGAACCATGACCTTTGTCAGGAAAACTGTCGATCCTAGTCAAGCACACCTTAACAGCAGAATTCATACTCACAACTTCAGATTTGGACAGACTAGTGATGATTGTAGATGAACTACTTAGACCTCTCCCCAACCAAGGCCCCACACCACATCTCCTTAAATTCAGGTTTCAATGAACATGAATTAAAAATTGAATGTAAGGAATAATATATAAATAACACATAGCTGAGAGGGTGATAGAGCAGATTGTTACCCCGAGAAAACATTGTCAACTGAGGTGAAGCCAAGGTTGAAAATGTCTTTTCGAGGGGTAACAATCTGCTCTATCATCCTCTCAGATATGTGTTATTTGATTTATTATACTGAATGTTCTGTTATTACTGTCTATTAAATCTCAAATTCAAAGTAATAAACTATGACGTCTTGTAAATAACAACCATCTGTATTTAATAGAGCACACATTTGATCAAGCGTCTCCTCGAAGGGTAATAGAGTATTTACCATATGATAAAGTAAATTGTCTCCCTCGTATTAACCAATCAAAATCGGGCATTTTGACATGAAGTATAATAAATATACATATATCATGTATATCCCAATCTTTTTACACAATGTCAAATTGTAAAGCAGTTGTTTCAAATAATAAGATTATCCAACCTAAGTTCAAGGGTATCTCCATTGGATTGAAATTCTAATTTATCTTATATTCTGTTTGGGCTATGTGCCTTGTAAAAACTCAATAGATAATGATAGGCATAAAATAGTCATAACATAATGAATTTTTCAATGTTAAAGGGAGATAACTCTCTAAATATTTTCAAGAATTTTACAGCAATTTCCACTTAGAATTAAAATGTAAGATATCAAATTACTAATTATGAAATAACTATGGTTAGGTTTACTTTTTTTGCTCTGCCACACTTCAATCTAGGTAAAATTTCTTTCAAAGCAGATCACCATAAGCGAGGGTGTGGATGGGCATAGGATCCAGGGGGGCCCGGGCCTCCCCTTTTGTGGGAAAAATTTGGTTGATTATATAGGGAATCACTGAAGCATGACTGTAGTTGGCCCCCTTATAAAAAGTTCTGGATCTGCCACTGATGGGGTTTAAAGAATAGAGAATAATGGACAAAAAAAATAAAGAACAGAGAAAAATGGACAGAAAAAATAAAGAATAGTGAATAATGGGGTGCTAAAATATTTTATTAAAGAGTAACAGCAAAAATTAAAGAATTGGGTAAAAATATACTGGTTACAAAAAAGAACAGTGTCCAGAATACAGTTATCAAGTAATTACAGAATAGCCATTTTTTTTTAAAGATAAAGAAAAATGAGTAAAAAAATAAAAAAATACAGAAATAAAGGACCCCCCATCCATACCCTCATAAGTTATTTCTAGATTTTTGTAATAACCAAACCATCATGGTGATCAGCTAAACTGAACTTTAGGAAGTGTAATTTAAATACAAGTTGCTTACAGATAAAAGTGGGACAGATGTGTAAGCTTTTTTAACTTATAATGCCACACTGTTAATATCCTGAGTATCAAATAGTTTTGTTAATCTTTAATTTTCTTTGAAAGGAAATAACCAAAGACAAGGGAATATAAACTACCAGGGTACAGAATAAATAAAATGAGATTAGGGGTCTACCCCAATGAGACAGAAACCTGACAACAAAATAAACTGTTATCACAGAGATATGTCTCGCCTATTTATTATTTTGATAATGCAAATGTTGAAATTAAAATAGCAATACTTTAACATGTAAGTTATGCAAATATTCAAAGTAAACGAACCATTACTGAAGGTACAGGGCAAAACAATCTCCCTGGAAATCAGATGTGCCAATGCTAATACAACTGCATACCAAATACCATTGACCTTTTCATAAATCGTTCCCTTTAAACAAACCTAAACACAAACATTAACTTGTAAACTATGCAAAAGTTTCAAAGTCAATGAACCATAATGAGGGGGTGGGGTTATATAATCTCCGTGGAAATGAAACTTGCAAAAGCCAATACATTTGCATACCAAATATCAATGACTTAACATAAGTGGTTCATCTTAAACTGACCTAATCACAAACTGATACATATAAACTAAGCAAAAGTTTCAAAGTAAATAGACCATGACTGAGGGGCAAGGACCAAATATACTCCATGGAAATGAGATGTGCTAATGCTTATACAACTGTATACCAATTATCATTGACCTATCACTAAGTTCCCCTTGAACTGACCTAATCACAAACTAATACATGAAAACTAATAAAAACTTTCAAAGTCAATAGACCATGACTGAGGAGGCGTAGCCAAATAATCTCCATGGAAATGAGATATGCCAATGCTTATACAACTGCATACCAAATATCATTGACCTACCACTAGTTGTTCCCCAGAAACTGAACTAATCACAAATACATGCAAACTAAGCAAAGTTTCAAAGTCAATATACCATGACTGAGAGGGCAGGGCCAAATATTCTCCATGGTAATGAGATGTGCCAATGTTTATACAACTTCATACCAAATATTATTGACCTACCACTAGTGGTTCACAATAAACTAGACCTAATCACAATCTAATACATTGTTGACGCCGCTGCCGTCGCCGGAAACAACATACCTATGTTTCTCTTTTTGACTCCGTCAAGGCAAGACAAAAACAAGACAGACATCTATTGTATTGTTTAGTATGATTTATCTTAATGTTTATCAAACTTTCATTACTTTTGTGCTACTATACAGCTGAAGCATTTTCAACATAGAGCAACAAATTCTGTTCAAGTCAGGGCTGTGTGCATAATTGGTAAAAATAGCAATCAGCATAGGGAGGTGTATTTATTTTTGGAGAAGTATATGTAATTTTTTTCCAATCAATCAGCCTCTATGCCAACCTGAATCTAGAACTGCACACCACATTCTTTCTTTTCCATTAAACTGAAGTCTGACCTCTTTTATTAGAATGCAGAATTAATATAACTTAAGGCTTCAAATACTTTGTGTAAGAACATACAACTAACAAATAACATATTTTATTGTGACACAACCAGCATGTCATATTAATAATAAAGTACCAGCTAAATATGTAAAAATATGTACAATATATTGCATATCTTTAGTATATCTCTTAAAATGTAATTATAAAATATGAATCATACAAAAAAAAGAGAAGTATATTCCAATCAAACTTGCTGAAGGACTGTTCCAGAATATGATTTGTGTGTATGTGTGTGTTTGTGAGGGTGGAGATGTTGAGATAAACCATTTTTACCCCAGCTACATAAAATGTTTCTCTTTTTTTGATTCTACATGATTCTTAATGCCTAAATTACAACCTCCCATCCAATTTTAGTTAACGTGTATACTGACAGCCCTTCCAATCATGGAACAGCCTTTACAAATTGAAAGGTAAAATAAAAAGTACAATATAGAAAATATATCTTTCACAATGGAATGTTACAAATATTACACAAGTCAGTATTAAAATGACAAATCCTAAAATTAAAAAATGTTACTTATTAACGTGAAATAAGAGACAAGACATTCTCCCATTAAAAACTAATCACATTTTTATTTATGTAAAATTTATACAATATAGAAAATGTATGCTATATTGTGTCTTCAAGGACGGAATGTTTTAAATATCACAGAAGTTTAATGATTTCTATATCTTGACACACTTTTTTGGTAAAATTCCTTAACTTGCAAAATGGATAAATGCAGTGAAACATCTATCAAGTAAACAAAGATGTTCTACAAATAATGTCTATCATCAGATTGCATCAATTAATTTTACAGTATAACACAGCTTGAATCATTCATACTATCATCCATGTCTCCATACTCAGGGTCAAATTCAAGGTCACTCTGTAACCGTGGGATACCATCTAAACGTTTTAGCTGAGGTAGCATCTGGAACACTCTGTATGAAAATAATTCAGTCAAAAATAAGAAAAAGAAATAATACAAGTTCTAACATAAAAGGTATATTCCAAAATATCAATATTTAATATATACAAGTGTACATTATACAATTATTGACATTTGATGAGGTTGATACAATGGTTTATCAACCCTACAGCTGACGGCTGAGGTGAATTAAAGAACCTTTGTGAGCACGCTCACATACCCCACACCCCCAATTCTCACTAGGAAAACAAAGTATCACCAGATTCCGAAGTTTAAAGACTTATAACTCCTACAATAGTCACCTGATAAAAGTTTCTTGTGGATATGCACATTTACATATTATGTCCTTATTATCTACAAAGTTTCATGAAATTCTGTTGTGTGGATTCAGAGGAGTTGCGATGACAAACTGTTGCAGTAGTATATATAGGCCAAAATTCTAAGTTCAAAGAGGCATAACTCCTGGTAAAAAAATTGATAAATAACTGTATATATGAACATCTACATTGTATGTCCTTATTATCTACGATGTTTCATGAAATTCTGTTGTGTGGATTCAGAGAAGTTGCGATGACAAACTGTTGCAGTAGTATAAGTAGGCCAAAATTCTATGTTCAAAAAGGCGTAACTTCTTAAAAAAAAAATTGAATCATAATTTCGTGTTGATATGCACATCTACATAGTATGTTCTTATCATCTATTCTGCTCTGTGGATTTAGAGAAGTTGTGATGACAAACTGTTGCAGAAGTATATTTAGGCCAAAATTCTAAGTCCAAAGGGCATAACTTCTAGAAAAAATTGAATCATAATTTCCTGTTGATAGGCACATCTATTATTGATTTTTGATGAGATTGAAACCCCAGAGCTGCGATATTCACCAAGGTCAACGACTGTGGTAAATATTACAGAGTAGGAAGTGCATTAAGGGACTAATTTGCTGAAAAAAATAAAAGTGTTGCACAAATAAAAAATGAATTTTGTATTAAAATAACCAATTGTTTTGTGCCACATTGTAATTGTAGTTGTTCACTAAATGTATTCATACCCATACATACTGAAATTGATTTAAAAAACTTCATAGTGAAAGAAACTTAGTCAATTCTAGTTACTGTGGATTTGATTATTTTTCGTAGGTACCAATCTTCAAATTGTATTTTCATGTATATATTTGATTTCATGGTTTTGCCAAAGTTTGCATTCAAGCATTAAGAAAATTTGTATTTCGTTGAATATCTTAAATTCCTGGTTTGCCTTTCCCACAAAATCCATGAACATTGGTATTCCACTGATTATAATGAATCCACAGTATATAAACATCCATCATTATTACCTCTGTCTGTAGTTGATTAAAAAAGTGATTGGATTTCCACGTAGATACAGATCTTCCACCGATTTTAGATTTCCCAGTCCCTTAAAGTTATCCACATCATTATCTTCCATTGTAAGTAACTTAACTCTAGGTATGGATGGTAAATACTGCAATGGTACAGAAAAAAAGATGGCTTATATTTCCTCGTTAATAATTCTACATTCTCATAACAGATTTATCTACTACATGTTGCTATAGAAACATGATGGATAGACGGGATAGTCTTCAATAACCATCGTCAAATATTTACCCTGTTGTGTATAAGACTAACATGCTAAGCAGGATTTTTTACATGTAAGTTTACCAGGTCACAGTATGTTGTAAGACATAATACCCTATTGGGATACATATAGTTAATACTATTGCTAATAGTATACGAGTAACAGCCAGTTGGTTTTCTCATTTTGCCATGTTGGGGCCTTCTATAGCCGGCTTTAAAGTTTTGTTCATTGTTGAAGTCGTAGGTTAACTATAGATGGTAACATTCATGCCATTTGGACTCTGGTGGAAAGTTGTCTAATTGGCAATCAAATCACATCTACTTACTTTTATACTAATAAGGAAAACTGAATATTGACAAATGAACCATTAGAATAAGGCCAAGGTAAGATGAAATATACAATATAGAAAATGTATGCTATATTGTGTCTTCAAGGACGGAATGTTTTAAATATCACAGAAGTTTAATGATTTCTATATCTTGACACACTTTTTGGTAAAATTCCTTAACTTGCAAAATGGATAAATGCAGTGAAACATCTATCAAGTAAACAAAGATGTTCTACAAATAATGTCTATCATCAGATTGCATCAATTAATTTTACAGTATAACACAGCTTGAATCATTCATACTATCATCCATGTCTCCATACTCAGGGTCAAATTCAAGGTCACTCTGTAACCGTGGGATACCATCTAAACGTTTTAGCTGAGGTAGCATCTGGAACACTCTGTATGAAAATAATTCAGTCAAAAATAAGAAAAAGAAATAATACAAGTTCTAACATAAAAGGTATATTCCAAAATATCAATATTATATACAAGTGTACATTATACAATTATTGACATTTGATGAGGTTGATACAATGGTTTATCAACCCTACAGCTGACGGCTGAGGTGAATTAAAGAACCTTTGTGAGCACGCTCACATACCCCACACCCCCAATTCTCACTAGGAAAACAAAGTATCACCAGATTCCGAAGTTTAAAGACTTATAACTCCTACAATAGTCACCTGATAAAAGTTTCTTGTGGATATGCACATTTACATATTATGTCCTTATTATCTACAAAGTTTCATGAAATTCTGTTGTGTGGATTCAGAGGAGTTGCGATGACAAACTGTTGCAGTAGTATATATAGGCCAAAATTCTAAGTTCAAAGAGGCATAACTCCTGGTAAAAAAATTGATAAATAACTGTATATATGAACATCTACATTGTATGTCCTTATTATCTACGATGTTTCATGAAATTCTGTTGTGTGGATTCAGAGAAGTTGCGATGACAAACTGTTGCAGTAGTATAAGTAGGCCAAAATTCTATGTTCAAAAAGGCGTAACTTCTTAAAAAAAAAATTGAATCATAATTTCGTGTTGATATGCACATCTACATAGTATGTTCTTATCATCTATTCTGCTCTGTGGATTCAGAGAAGTTGTGATGACAAACTGTTGCAGAAGTATATTTAGGCCAAAATTCTAAGTCCAAAGGGGCATAACTTCTAGAAAAAAAATTGAATCATAATTTCCTGTTGATAGGCACATCTATTATTGATTTTTGATGAGATTGAAACCCCAGAGCTGCGATATTCACCAAGGTCAACGACTGTGGTAAATATTACAGAGTAGGAAGTGCATTAAGGGACTAATTTGCTGAAAAAAATAAAAGATGAATTTTGTATTAAAATAACCAATTGTTTTGTGCCACATTGTAATTGTAGTTGTTCACTAAATGTATTCATACCCATACATACTGAAATTGATTTAAAAAACTTCATAGTGAAAGAAACTTAGTCAATTCTAGTTACTGTGGATTTGATTATTTTTCGTAGGTACCAATCTTCAAATTGTATTTTCATGGATATATTTGATTTCATGGTTTTGCCAAAGTTTGCATTCAAGCATTAAGAAAATTTGTATTTCGTTGAATATCTTAAATTCCTGGTTTGCCTTTCCCCACAAAATCCATGAACATTGGTATTCCACTGATTATAATGAATCCACAGTATATAAACATCCATCATTATTACCTCTGTCTGTAGTTGATTAAAAAAGTGATTGGATTTCCACGTAGATACAGATCTTCCACCGATTTTAGATTTCCCAGTCCCTTAAAGTTATCCACATCATTATCTTCCATTGTAAGTAACTTAACTCTAGGTATGGATGGTAAATACTGCAATGGTACAGAAAAAAAGATGGCTTATATTTCCTCGTTAATAATTCTACATTCTCATAACAGATTTATCTACTACATGTTGCTATAGAAACATGATGGATAGACGGGATAGTCTTCAATAACCATCGTCAAATATTTACCCTGTTGTGTATAAGACTAACATGCTAAGCAGGATTTTTTACATGTAAGTTTACCAGGTCACAGTATGTTGTAAGACATAATACCCTATTGGGATACATATAGTTAATACTATTGCTAATAGTATACGAGTAACAGCCAGTTGGTTTTCTCATTTTGTCATGTTGGGGCCTTCTATAGCCGGCTTTAAAGTTTTGTTCATTGTTGAAGTCGTAAGGTTAACTATAGATGGTAACATTCATGCCATTTGGACTCTGGTGGAAAGTTGTCTAATTGGCAATCAAATCACATCTACTTACTTTTATACTAATAAGGAAAACTGAATATTGACAAATGAACCATTAGAATAAGGCCAAGGTAAGATGAAACCTGCCAGACAGGCATTTACACCTTGCAATGATTAAATTGATCTATTTACAAACATATGTAAATATAATTACAATCATTTAAAAGTCAATAAATGGTTTGACTGATTGTAATGCAACTAAATATCAATTAGTATTGACATATATAATGCATTTCCTATTAAACTGACCTAAACACAAACATTAAACAATTATTCAAATCACCTCTACTGCTGTTTAAGCCAGAAATACAACATAACCTAACAAATGCCTTGCCTGCCTTCTTTTGTTGCAGACAAGGTAATAGATGCCTAAATTTTGTAAACTCACATGAATCAACATACCTTAAAAGAAGAAATATAGTTATTGTTGATATTCAAAACTTCACATCTGAAAAAGAAGAAGATATTTACTTAATATCATTATGAAGTCTCTTTGAATACAGATATGACTTTGAAGAGATTAAAAATGATTCATAAAGGACTATAATCAACTAAATAACATTCCATTTAATTTTCAATATTTAGAACAATGAGACTTTAATTCTTTATGTATCGCACAGTTAGGTTTTAAGAATCAACTTAGTATGTGGTTCTACAGGAGCTGCTCTGGCTCCAAAAAAGTTGGAGCCAGAAAAATCGCCAGCTGCTATATTTTGTCACCAGTTTTGAAAACTTGGAGCCAACTTTAGAGCCAGCTAGAGTCTTCTACCAAAATTGAAACTATGTTCAATTTAAATTTCTTGTGCACTCAGCCTGCACTGTACATCATTTAACATGTTACACTAAGGTAGTTATTGCATAGGGTTTATATACATGAAAAAAAAAACGTGTACTTTTAGTCAGTATTTCATATACATGTATAAGAATTAAAATATAAAAATAAAGATTAAAACAAAGCAACTGTTTTTTCCACAAAACAGCATATTGTATGTTTTTATTTGAATGTTTATGTCTCCAAACAGTGACTAATGGGACTTATATAACGACTATTGTCCTTATAATTAGCTTATGGTCTGTATATGCTACAGAATAGAAAAAATGTTTTTAAATTAGAAAATAAAGAATAGAAAAAAATGGGTAATTGAATGAAGAAAATAGAATAATGGGTGTTTAGATTTACAGAATAGTGAAAAATTGTATTAAAAATAAAGAATACAGAAAATTATGACCAAAGCACCCTACCCATCCTGCTACCAAGACCCTCTTAACTTTGCCCATAACTCACAAGACCTCCTAAACATATAAATTCTTAAGTCAGAAGTATGTAGACATATCTTGAGTAGGTATCTCAATACTATGAAAAAATAAAATTGAGTTATCTTTCTTTATTCGGGTGTGCTCCTTCTTCAGAGGATTATACACAGTACGCAGCAGATCAACAATGGCGGCCGGTTTTGTTATTTTCGTAACAAATGTGAGGGGCAGGCAAAGACAAAGTACGTCTGAATTTGCTATTTTTTACGGAAAACAAGTAAAACAATGTTTTTTACAAGTTAATTATGGTTATCGACTTTCTGTCAATTACGTTTTCTTCATGAAACTACGGTAAACATTGCAAATTGTGTTGTTGTATGAAAATTTCTTCAATGACAAATGAAAAGACAAATGCCGACTGACCGATTCTATTTGAATGAATTAAGTTGATGATCATTAATGACCCATCCGATAAATGGATTACCTGTAACAACAGATTATGACTTCTGTTGTAACCGTTGATTAGCTTGGGGTCGTAAAAAAAGTCATAAACTTGTCGCCAGGTAAAATTTCGTACAATTTATTTTTTAACTTTTACCAATTTAAATGAAGATCGATATTGTTACCGTTACAGTCAAGAAATGAAAATTTTGACATAGGAAAATGTTGGCGCCAGAAATATCGCCAGCAACCGTAATTAAATTATTACACGTGTCTAAACCAATCCAAGGAGTAATCAAGCATTTCTATAATGTCATTGTTTTTTTTGGAAGACATTTTGCAGTTTTCTGATTATTATAATTTGTAATGAGGGCTTAATTTTGACACTCGTAGTTTGTTCCCAAGTGTATTGGTGTCATGTAATTATTTAATTATTCTTTCTATTGTGTTGGATTAATTGTTTTGTTGTTTTATTCCGCATGGTGTTTCGGATATCAATTTAGGTCACACTCGGACCAAGGCCGTTCATCCTCATCAGGTGCTCTGGCCAATATTTAGATTATTTATTTGATCTATTAATATGCTTGTATTTTACATCGGATGCGATTATCTTAAAGAGCACGACACCTGGCGGATCTTTTATTCTATATACCATCTTTTCTTGTGTGTCCTTTTTTACATTCAAATTATAGTTTTGATGATGTAAGATATTCCTTTAGATTTTTATGTCGTTTATATGCAATTATAGGTGGTTTTGGGAATAGTTGCTTTGCAGTTTTATTTTTCTCAATGATGTGCCAGTGTTTTCTTATCAGTCTGCCAAGTTGTTTAAACAAAGGATTGTATCTAGTTGCCAAAACAAGAGGTGGCGCTATCGCTTTTCTTCTTTTATAAATCAATGTACCATGTCTAGATCTTTTAATGTTTCCTTTATAATCGGTTCAATTTCGCTTTCATATCCTCTTTGTATTAATTTATTTTGAAAAGATCTATTTCCTGTTGTCTGTCGATTTCATTGTTTGACGATCTTATTATTCTTATTGTTTCACCAATAATGAATCCTTTGAAGACAGCATTAGGATGAGAGGAAGTTTTGTCTAGGTATTGGAAGTTATCTGTAGGTTTTTAACATCCAAAATGTTGTCTTCCAAGAATCTCTTCCCTTATATATTGTTACGCCTAGGAATTGTATTTCAGTATTTGAAATGGTGTGTGAACTTAATGAGTGGATGAATGCTATTAGCAATTTTATAAATTCCATAAAATGTCTTTCAGATTTATTAAAATAATAAACCCATCGTCCCTGTAAATTGAAATCATTAGGATGTCCTCCGAATATTGGAATCGATTTAGTATGTCTGATATTATTTCAAACATTCTCAGATCTGTTAGGCATGGTGCGGCTGATAGTCCCATTGGGACACCAATTCTCTGCCAAAAATATTTCCGTGAAATTCAAAATATTATTTTGAAGAACTATTTTAGTAGTTCCAAAATTTCTGTTTTAGGTGGAAGTTGGATTTCATATACACATTTATTTAGTTTAGGCCAAGCACGATCCACAGCCTCAATAATTTCATGACGATATTTGTGTACATAGAAGAAATATCAAATGAACACATTATTATTTCATGAGGAAGTTTGATTTTTCTAGTTTGTTAATAAAGTCAGTGGTGTCTTTAGTGTAAGTCCACTGTTGTTTTACCACCGGTTAATGAAATAATCGAGGAATGTCCCTACTTTTTCAAGTGGGCTATTGCATAATGATACAATATGACCGATTCTATTTGAATGAATTAAGTTGATGATCATTAATGACCCATCCGATAAATGGATTACCTGTAACAACAGATTATGACTTCTGTTGTAACCGTTGATTAGCTTGGGGTCGTAAAAAAAGTCATAAACTTGTCGCCAGGTAAAATTTCGTACAATTTATTTTTTAACTTTTACCAATTTAAATGAAGATCGATATTGTTACCGTTACAGTCAAGAAATGAAAATTTTGACATAGGAAAATGTTGGCGCCAGAAATATCGCCAGCAACCGTATTTTGTCGCCAGATGAAATAAAAAATCGCAAATTGCGACATTGGTGACGCCCAGCGCGGTCCCTGGTTCTATGAATTTAATGTTTGAATTAAGTGTGAATGCCGAGTTACTTTAAGATATATCAAACATTTGCTCTCAGCATCAATATCAATAAACTGCTTCAGTGGTCTCTTTTTATTTTGACCTCACAAGTGGTAGAGGTCATGGGATTTGGATCCCTGGCCAGGTCAAACTAAATACTTAAATATTGGTCTTTGCTGTTTCTCTGCTAAGCACACAGCATTTAAGAGTACGACCATAACATAAATTGCAGCTTTGAGATGAGGAACAACAATAAAAGCTTCTTTTTTTGGTTCTGTCAAGTGTGAGTCTAGTGGTTTTGTGTTATGATAATACACTGTATACTTTCTTTTCCATTATGAGATAGAATAGTATAATTACTTTGGAAAGTTGTAGGAGTAGAGGTACTGCATTCCATTGTCCACCAGGTAGAGCTGCTCAACATTACGAAGGCGTCCAAGAATATTTTGGAAATGCTTTCTTTGATAGGCGTCACTCAAGTCCTGATAGCAAAAACTGGCAGACTAAAATAGAAAATAAAACATAGGGAGGGAGACACAAACCACTGCTTTACTGTTAGTATATTTATTATCTCCCCTTTAAAATGCAGGACCGGGATATAGCATTGCATATCCTCAGTTAGTGCTTTACAGCTGTCTTTATGAGAGATCATTACCACATATTGTAATAATGAGGCAAGTAAATTCAGTTATCTCCCCTTTAACATGTGGGACCAGGATTATATACCTTATAGCACATCCTCAGGTAGCATTCTGCAAATTCTTAAAATTTCATCAATCTGTCTTGCTGTTTAGGAGGAGTTCTGCTTTAAGAGTGATTACTACCACATATTGCAATATAAAGGTAAGTAAATTCGATTATCTCCCCCTTTATCATGTAGGACAAGGATTATTTTGCTATCTGCACATTCTCAGGTAGTCTTTTATCACTGTGGAAAGTTTCACCAATCTAATTCTATTCATTTAGGAGTTGCTCTTATAAGACACATGGACAGATGGACAGTAATTACTTGTATGACCATCATGAAAGAAATCATATTGTATTATCAGGTTTAAGTTTTGGTTTAAGGTGGTTTACGATAACGTTGTGATCACATCCACATGGAACTTTGTAGATATGCTCATTATAATGTGAATTACAAAAAATTATTATGCCAAATTAGGGTTTTGACCCTGATTCACGGTTAACTGAACATAGAAATGTCATAGTGGGAACAGGGCTAATGTCCTCTGGACACATATATTCTTGTTTTGTTAAAAAAAAATTATATTCCTTGGTGTTAATTCTTAAACTCTCACTCGTTAATTTTGACAACTGTTTAAATTTTACACAAGTATACACAAAAGCAGGAACCAATCATATATATACCTTTGCTTGTTCCCAGTTTTCCATGGTAGTTTGATGTGTA
The DNA here is from genome assembly GCA_017311375.1 of Mytilus coruscus. NCBI lineage: Eukaryota > Metazoa > Mollusca > Bivalvia > Mytilida > Mytilidae > Mytilus > Mytilus coruscus. The sequence goes on from CM029607.1 coordinate 65,916,273, forward strand.
ATTCTTCTCCTTCCATGTAAGTTGTGATGTATATATTGATTATCTTCATCCTTCAGACTATAAAATGCTTCTTCTTTTTCATCAGGTCCTGTAATTTAGTATACATTCTATAAATATTAGTAGTTATTGCTGGTATCATTTTTAAAAATAGCAAGTTTAAAAGTTGACTTAATAGTTACATATAAACAAGTTTTAAAGTTGAATGAGAATGAAATTTAGTTAAAATTGACTTAAACAACTGACTGTATACATCACAAATACATGTGTCACATGCAGGTACATTTTGTAGTTTAAGCCACATTGCTCCTTGGCAAAGGTTATTTATTTTTTAATAAATTGAAAATTCATTAAAAATGAAATAGACTTTCAAGTTATTTGTGCATTTTCAATGTCAAAATAATAAAAGTTATGATTTGCTAGGTTAAGATAACAATTCATGGATTCATTTCAGAAGTAAGGAAAATAAAAGCACTTAAGTAAAGCAGTATGTTATATTTTGTATGTCATCATGGTCAATGATCTTAATATTAAACTTTTGAAATGATTAACCAATCAAATATATCTTGATTGTTAAAAAAAAATAGCTAAAAATTCTTAGTTTTAAACTCATAGGTGTAAATTTTCTTTGTTTTAATTATGACAGAAATGCAAACAGCCTTTTGAGTAATATAATTTAGGTTTACCAGTATATAATTAATTTGATATGTCAATTTTCATATTACAAATTCCTTTTGATTGATATTCAACAGTTAACTAACAAACCTTCTCTTATTCTTGGTGCTTTCAGATCCGTTCCTTTAATGGATACTACTCTCAAGTCATGCCATACTGAATACTGAAATCTGTGGGAAGGCAGCTGCAATATAAAACAATCATTAATATTATAATAATTGCCAAATAACTATAATCTCATTATCTTATTGTACAATCTGTCAAATATAAATCTGAGCTAATTTTATTAATATTAAATTTTCAGATCTAAATTTGAAATCTAATCAAAATCATAAGGTGAACTACTACTAGGGGGTGTTTAACGACCTTGACTACCCATTAGGGTCTGGCACGGTCGGTAAGAAAAAGGTGTTGATTAAAGTCTGAAGCCATGATTTTTTAAGCTAAATGTATCACAAGCAGCTATCTTGATGATAAATGTGTGACTATGTGCTGCTGTGTATATTTGTGTGTAAAGGTACCTGAGGAACACTTCCTGGACTGTCTTTGGCTTGTTTAAGATGTTTGTAAGCTGGTACTATAGCTAACGGTATACTGGTACTAGCTAGCTGTCCAGTGTCTGTTGTCCCTGTTTCATGACTAACATCTGTATGAAGTGAGCTGCAAGAATAATAAATAATAAATGTAAACAATCTTCTCTTCTCATCTACATTCATTATAAAACAATTTGTAAAGAGTTCCAAAGAACCCTCTGTCTTGCCTGCAATTTCTGCTGTCAGCGTTAAAGTGTAATGTAAAGCCTATACATTGTACATGCCAAAAACAGAAAAAAATTTAAAAATCACTTTTTTCTTCAAGATCAAGAAGTTGATCTGAAGAAAAAGTTTGATTCAAAACTTTACACTGGAGGCTATCTTTTGATCATTAAAAAATCATCTGTCCAATTTTCATAAACTTTCAAGAGAGTTTGACCATGTTGACAAGGTTATTGATGTCTGAGAAACTTTTTCAGTCTGAACCTAAATGTTGATGTGGCGGACGACACCGATGACCAAATGTAGGATCACTGTCTTACCTCTGCAACAAAAACCATTATCTTCTAGCAGCCTGTTAACCTAACTAGTAGCTTAATCCAAATGATCTGAATTAAAGCTTTTCTCATTGTTTTGCATTAATCCTCCATCATTAACTTTTTGTAATTCAATAGCTTCTTCTTGAAAACTTTTAAGTCAAATAGAACCACGTTGGCAGTTATATAATTCTTTGGTTATCTACACCAATATTTGTTATTTCCATTTCAACAGAGCCAAAAGTGAATTCTGTTTGTTTGAAAATTTAGATATTTTGTTCGAAACTACTTAGCCCACTGATATGAGCCATCATATGTTACAAGGTTAAAAACATCCTCATATTGTTGTCTACCAAAGGTATGATTGTGTTGCCCAAAGTGAAAGCTGGGGCTTTTATAGCTTACTGTAGGGTATGGGTTTTCTAATTGTATATCCTAGTCCTTTGGCAATCATACCACATCTCCTTATTCATGCTATTTAAAAAGTTGTGAGTACTCTCAGATCTGTACTTAGTGTCTTTTTGTTGTGGGGATGTATAAGTACCCTGCCACGTCCACTCTGTGTTTTTGTTTTGTTTTTGTGCTTTGTATCTATCTGACATGTCTGATGAGTTAAGCCCTTTTCAACTGATTTTTATAGTTTGTTCATATGTTGTACTGTTACACCACTGTCCCAGGTTAGGGGAGGGTTGGGCGCCTGCTAACATGTTTAACCCCACCACATTCTGTATGTGCCTGTCCCAAGTCAGGAACCTGTACATGTAGTCAGTGGTTGTTTTTTTTTTCTGTATAGCATACTTGTTGTTCTTTTATTGTTTTTTTATAGTTTGTTCTCGTGCTGTTTCATCACTGTCCCAGGTTTGGGGAGGGTTGAGCGCCTGCCAAACATGTTTAACTGCACCACATTCTTAAATCTTTATGTGCCTTCCCAAGACAGGAGCCTGTAGTTCAGTGCACGTGGTTGTCGTTTGTTGTTGTATGTCATATTTGTTTTTGTTCAGTATTTTGTACATAAATCAGGCCGTTAGTTTTCTCGTTTGAATTGTTTTACATTTGTCATTTCAGGGCCTTTTATAGCTGACAATGCTGTATGGGCTTTGCTCATTGTTGAAGGCCATATGATACGGTGAACTATAGTTGTTAATTTCTGTGTCATTGGCAATCATATCACATCTTCTTATTTTTATATTGTTAGTACAATGTACATAATAACACACATAAATGCTACATGCACTCTCATTTTCATTTGTATGCAATAAAGGCTCATTGGAGCCTCTTGTTTCTTTAAATTAGTTTGTATTTTTTCTTCTTTTTTATGGTAAAGGCATTAACTTATCATTAGCTGATCATGGCAAACAAAATATTGAAGATACCATGGTGACAATGACAGAAAGCATCAACTTCAGGACTGACACCATGGCCAAACAAAATATATTTAATTAAGACAATGGCCCACAAAACAATTTCCCTAAGAAGATTGAGCAATTTCAATCCTAACTATTTGACCAAAGACATATAATACAATTGTATTATATGTCTCTGATTTAACTTGTGGATGAACTCTTGTTTCTTCTTGAAGAAAATCTTATAAATTGCTCATTTAAAAAATCTTATTATAATAAACCACAACAGAAAACAAGGATGGGATTTTGACATGCACGTACTAGAAGAATTTAAATATTCATGGACTTTAAAGAAACATGTACCAATATTCTGTTATGGTCTCCAAACATTGACTGTGTGCCCCTTGGTTCAGGAGCAATCCTAAATGCTACCTTCTATGAAGGAGGTTTTAGAACTTTACTGAATTGAATCTTTAAAATAAATCTAAACTAAATCTGCGTAACTGATGTTTAGTTTGTCATTTCCTTTCTGCTGAAAGTTGGAGATGATGTTATTCCAGACAGGGTTGGCAAAGTATTCCCCGGGCAGGAAAACCCGGGTTGGAAAACCCGGGTTTTCACAGGCTGGGCAATACTCCCAAAAACGGGTAATACTGGGCAATACTGGGCAATATGATTTTTTAAGCTTATTTTTACACAGAGTAGTAAAGACTTGTTGTAGTTTCATAGTATTATAGCTAAATGTATACATTTTATACAGATAACCATTGAGAGTCATTTCTAGAAGATTGAAAATTCAATGTCTTCCTTTTCTCCACCTGAGACTACTATAATGTGTTATAGTAGTCTCAGTCTCCACTAACATGACTAATTCAATGTAGGCAGAATACAAGATTTGCACATTTTACTTTTAGGATACCTTGTTAATTTCCAAGCTTTGTTTCAATCTCCAAACTTTGAAAAAATGCATTTTATTGCAGTGTTTAAGTGAATTGTAAATTTTAATTGTTATACAATCATATTACTAAATAAACACCATAAGGGGACATGTCATACACTTAAAGAAATGAAAAGGCTGATTATTGTTATATAAACAAATCTGTGTTCTAATCTGAATAATTACTTATTAATTAGTGATGTACATATAAATATGCTGAAACTTAGTGATTTTAAGCAATGAACAGAAATTGTTTAAATGTAATTTTCCTTACATAGAATTGTTTTATTATTAATATTAGTTATACATGTATATATATATTTGAAAAAATACAAATTGAATTCATAGGCTTTATGTTAACAGTTTGACCAATCTAGACAGAATGGTGATATAATATATTTTAAGGTGGATTATTGAGAAAAGCTTTTCCCATTTGTCTTATGCGTCATCATGTACACTTGTCTCAGAGTTGCTAGAACAATACTTTCTCAGATTTATTCACTTGAATTATAAGAGTCTCAAACAAGTAAACTTTTTTATAAATCAAAATCCTGTATGTCTTATTTTTGTAAATATCTTTAATGTATTGCATTTGTGGTTGGTCACTGAATCCTCTTAAAATGCAGGCCAGTATTTCATATTACCCAGTATTGCCCAGTATTACCCTGGCAGTAAAACCCGGGTTTTCCCACTGGGCTGGGCAATACTCATAAAACCCGGGCTTTTGCCAACCCTGATTCCTGAGATATCAACTTTGTTTAGAAGGAACATCAAGTTCCTTGTGTAACGCCAGATATACTTTAGCTTAGCGTAACTTCTATGGTTGTTGTGATATTTTTTGACAATTTGTCTATGTTCTGCAAATTGTCAAAAATATCATAAGGACCCTCTATGGTTACTTGTTGTTCTAAGAGCTATTAGCAATGCTTTGATTCATAGGAGAATTTTACCTCTGGCACTGTCAGGACTCTATGTCATTAGTTTTTTGCAATAAATGTAACTAAATTATGGCACATTATCGCTATTTTAGGAATTTTTCCTTTAATCTTTTTATGTGATAATTTCTCGTATCACGTTACTCGCTTGATAGAAAATTATCATCAGAAACTAAGGGCACACGTGACGTTGCCAATGTAAACATCAAAGACATCATAGGCAAAATAGCGATAAACAGATTATCAATGGTCTTTCAAACTCAAGGATGTTTCTCGGCCACATCTCATCTCAGGGCTGTAGCCCTTCAATGAGATTGTAGCTGAGAAACACCCTCTCGTTTGAAAAACCATCAATAATCTATAAGTATCAAATGCTTCTGCATGTGAACTAATATCAGTATGTCCACTTCTTGATTTTTGTATTTGGTGTTAATTGCAATAACCAGTCTTGGTCAAAAACTTTTACATTGTAACCGTCTTGAAAGCTCATTTCAATTATGATAATAATACTTCTACATATTTAATCATTTTTCAAAATTTTACTAGTTAGGGGCTAAGGGCTACAGTGGTATTTGGTTGCAGACTGGTAGTCGAGATAAGCAGGTTATTGGAATACTTTCCCAGATGTTAACGGTTTTGTATTTGTGGGTGATTGTCTTCCACAATGGTCCATGTATTACAGTCTTGAATTTTTTTTTTGTTTGATTCGAGTCTTCTCTGGTGCCCTTGACCCTCATTCACTCTGACTAGACTGTAATAAAATATTAACCTACTTCTACTTTGTAGTGACCACCTTCAACACGCTGAAGCTTGTGTCACTTGTACTACGCATGGCTTAGTGGAAATGTATATACAGTGAAATTAAATAATTTTATAACTCAAGTCTTCTGTTCTTCAAATTTCTCCACTCACTGACTCAGTCATAAGACATAACTTTAACTTTTACAAGCTGTAATTCATCAAAGGGTTTGGAAAGGGAGATTAATCACGGATCTGGACACAGTATACTTGGAACACTGAGATTAACAATGTTACTACTAATAGTTTATAAAATATACATTCATGGTTGTCAATGTAAACAACTTAAAATTTTTAACAATTTGGTCAAGTAATTTTTTCAGGAAATTGTGATGATTTTTAAGTGTAGATGGATCAGAACAATGTATATACAGTTTCGTATAATTGAATGCATGTTCAATGCTCATATCGTTGCAATAAACGAAAATAAAGATGATAAATTCCCAAACCTTTCGGACATTTTGGAATTAAACCGGAAGTTTACGTCAGTCGAAACCGAAAGTCATTGAATGCTAGGGGAGAGAAGAGACAAAGCTATATCGGTACATTTTATTGCATAACCTTTATGAAAATGAAGTCCTCAAACTTTCTTCGAAAGGGATTAGTGATTTTTTTTGTTTTCTTTCCAAAAATATAAAAACGAAAATAGAATCCGGAAAATTAATAGACGAATTTGACTCTAATTTTAGAAATTGGGAATTTCCCAAAGAAAACTCAAGAAAAACAGAACAATTTCACAAGAAGAAGTATGTGTTTAGTGTTACATAAATGTATATTTAATCATTAATTAAGTATTTGTATCGTGTAATTAGACTGTAAGATAATTTGCTGTTACCATTTGACACTCATTTTTGTTACATAGATGATTTTTCTAAACTGCAAATCCCTTTTTAGCTTTTGCTTTAATAGGGATACACCTGCTCCCTATTTCAGTATCTGTTTGCCATAACTGCATGGCACAGGCACTTGTCTCACAAAAAAAATTTCCTATATACCTTAATATAAATATTAAGGTATATAGGAAATTTTTTTTCTGAGACAAGTGCCTGTGCTGCTAGTCCGAGATTACTCTGACGTCTAACGGCTGTTTTGCCAGACAAGCTGGGCCGTGGGACGTCAGAGCTCGTCCCATATCAAAAAGTGGATATTTGCCCGTCCAAAATAGATGCGCTGCCGTTGCTTCTGGAGCCGACTGATGGCCTTGAATTATATAATCGGGCATCAATTTGTTCATTTTCATTTATCTCTTCATTTATGTAAGTTTCACCTACCTGCCACCCTTTATTTTTCCATATTTAGACAGTTATCACAGTGACCATCGATTCCTGCATTTTAACTTTCATTTTCAAATGGACGTCAAGTTACGAGAGACTTCGCGGCCTCGAGACTGAAGTATGCAAATTTTTATGGTAATTACGGCAATAAACTTTTAGTAGCATCCATGATTACAATCGGAATACCCTCGGTCATTCAGCTTATTTGAATCTATAATGAACGAGGTGTTAGATTATGAATTCATATTGACCCAGGGTTATTTGCATAAATCAGCTTCCACAATGCAGTGCGGCTTACTTTTTCTCGTTGTCACGTGACAATTTTTCAAAATGAAAGTTAAAACACAGAAATCGATGGGTCACTGTGATAACTGTCTAAATATGGAAAAATAAAGGGTGGCAGGTAGGTGAAACTTACATAAATGAAGAGATAAATGAAAATGAACAAATTGATGCCCGATTAAATAATTCCAAGGCCGTCAGTCGGCTCCAGAAGCAACGGCAGCGATCTATTTTGGACGGGCAAATATCCACTTTTTGATATGGGACGAGCTCTGACGTCCCACGGCCCAGCTTGTCTGGCAAAACAGCCGTTGGACGTCAGAGTAATCTCGGACTACTGTGCTGCATGGCCATCACAGATATTCCAGTAAAATTTTCATACAAGAAAATGTCTGACGCAACAATGTAAAAGTGAGTGTTGTACAATGTTAATCGTTTAAGTGTTACATATTCTGAAATAGCAATAAGGTCTATTATGATTATTATTACTATGAGTAATTCAGGCCAGAAAGATTTCAATCTACATTTTGATGTAGTAACTAGAGGTTGAATGAGTGAGTGATGAGTTTAAAACTTGACTAAATAACATGAATAATCTCCTTATAAAAACATTCAACATCAACAACTTTGATTTTAACCATTTATTTTAATAATCTGTCTAGAATATGCAGTGTTTACCTAGGCTTTTCAGAATAGCAGTTCCGCAACCCATTTATGTTGGCTGCCATACTTTGATCAGCACAGTTATGCATTTCCCTGCTTGAAAAAATAATAATTGACTGTGCATGGTGTATATTTATTATGGATATTATGAACTGACAAAAGTCAACAGGTGATCACATATTCATCCAACCGATAATTCAGGCAACAAATTGTGTGCTTGACATTCATAACCTTGTTTCTTAAGGTGTCTTAGTTTATATGATAGATTAAGATAAAAGCTAGATGTACATGATGTATCCAACACATACCTTCCAACTTTTTAAAATCTCCATGGGGGATTTTAAGCACAAGAAGACCTAATACTCCTCTTATATCATGTATATTGCCATAACTATTTTTAATCTACTACTATATTGTTTGAATGAGTATGTATGTGCTTAAATGCCCTTTTAACTCATTTGAATGCCTGTTTTGAGGTGTTCAGTTCATATACATATATCATGTATATAAAAAAGAATTCCAAAATTCAGGTCAACACCTCTCATGGGGGATATCCCCCATAATTCGGGATAGTTGACAGGTCTGCCAACATGCACAGCTCCCATGTATACATATATCTGATATAAATCAAATCAATCAAATAATTTTATTGGTGTAAATTCCAATACAGGAATGATACCAGCTGACATTTACAAAATACAAATACAAAAAATAGACAAAAATAAACAAAAACAAATATACAGAGACATATTTTCTCAATGATAAGAGACACATATTTTATATCTACATTGTGTGGAGGTGTTATTCATACTATATTATTAATTCAAGCTATTACAATAAGCTTTAATACTACAACAGTTCTTAACAACATTATGTTTGCTTTAAATGAATGTTCGAATCATACATATCGCTTATTCCAGCTACACATACAGAACAAATGTCAGTATCATTACTTTTCAAAATGAAACTAAATTTATCTTGTTCAGACATATTAACAAAAGATGGAACTATATCACTTAAATTACAAAAGAGTATATTTATATATGTACATGTCAAATGCATGTACAGTACACAGAGAGTTTGTAATCCCAAACTCCATACACATAATTATTCCTGGTGTGACACCAGGAAACTCCGACATCCCTCCCTAAATTCCCGGAGAAATTTGGGAGTATTCCTCCGACTTCACGTAAATTCGCTACCTTTTGTTTATTGTATTAGCGACATCTCTCCCAGTCCGTGTGACGCGTGTCACACCAGGTAATTAATTGCCCTAATCCTTCTGATCTATGCCGGCACACGACAGTCAAGGTATGTGAGATTTCTAATGTAATTAAACAGTTGTATTTCCTGTCTATTGATAATCAGGTTATATATCTGATTGCTTGAAACAAATAAAAGATTAAAAGCAAAACGTTATTGTTAATTCTTTTAATTACACTGTACATTTAAAATTAGTTTTATTAAAAACAACTATATTTGATTTTGACCTCGTTTTTTTTGTCAGTAAATAAATGTTTAATTTACAAAGAGATTTAATTGTGTAAAATAAACGGAGACTAACGCTGATTAAATGTGGGCAGTTTGAAGAAAATTACACGTCTCAAAGTTTTGTATACAAGTAAAAAGAAAATATTATTCACTATTCGTTATGCTAATAAGTCTACGCCATTTTCATTTTACGATTACATAATTGCTTGAAAAAATAAAAGATTTAAAAGCAAAATGTTGTTGTTAATTCTTTCAATTGCATTAAAGTTTTATAAAAAAAACTATACTTGATTTTGACCTCGGTTTTTTTTATCGGTAAATTATATTACTTACGAAAAGAGACATACTTATAAAAATAAACGGAAACTAACGCTGAATATAAAATGTAAGCAGTTTAAAGAAAATTACGTGTCTCAAAACTTGTATATGCAAGTAAAAAGAAAATACTCTTCACCATTCGTTATGCTTAATAAGTCTACGGCATTTTCTCTTTCGATTTGTTAGCATTACTTTAGGATAAATAATACATTTCGCTACAACAGGAATACTTCTATAGCTGCATCAACTCGTCGTTGCATAATATTCATTTACGCACAATGAATGTAAACTTTGTGTTGTATTAAGGACACTGATCTTTAAATATTTTAAAGGAATTAATTGCCGTGGGAAGACGATACACATCTCAGTGATCAACAGTGCGTGGTTGAACTTTGAACTTGACTTCGCTCACAATATTGAATGCTAAAATAGGGACATCAATTTTGTCCACGAGATTTTATTTGGCGGAAATATTATCACGTAACAGTAAACTCAGGTGACCTTTCTGGATGACCGTGGGAAAATTCATTCAAGGTTTAAATTTGCTTTGTAATGATTGACATTTGTGTTCGTTAAGATTGAGGCTCTAGAAGGTCCTTTTGCAATTGATTAACCGAATCTAAAATATAATCCTTTTCTGAATAAACGAACACCAGCCTTTTATTTTACGTTTCTCAGTCAGCACAGAACGTAAACCTGGACATTATTTATACGTCCATGGTCAACAATATACATTAATGGTAGATGAAAACACAATGCATGTCGTTCAGTTCCTGTTGGGCGTTGGTAGAGATCCTCTGTGAAATGTGCAGATCGTTGAAATCCGATCCACATTTTTTTTCATGTATTTCTTTCACGATATAGTTTCATTTAATATTCTATAGTAATTGTTGAATTACTTTTTTTTTTTTTTATTTCGACAAGGACTTTTAACATCCAATTTTATTTTAAATAATAAAGGATCAATAACAGATCATAACAGAGATAAACAACACATAATTTTTTTTCTTCATATAATTAATTAGGTTGTGATTATTGTGTTGTGTCTGGGGAATGTCTCTTAGTGTTGTGTTTTTATGAATATAGGGCACATTGCATACAAAACATTTTCCCTTCGTTCAACAGAGTTGTCACTTTACAGTTTCTTTTCTGAATTCAAATAATTCAAGTCGGTAATGTACCGGAGGTAGTGAAACAATATTTTACATTGCAAAATAAATTGAAAGTTCACTTGTTGATCCGATAAATTAACTCTTGGGTTAAGATTGGACAAATTACCGTTAAAACAACATTTTGTTTTAAGCCAGTTGATTTTTATATATTGAACAATTAATGAACCGGATATTGCTCACTGAGTAGGTCATAAAGATACTAATTGTGGTAAAATCGCCTTTGTTGAAAAACACAAATTATGACCTGACGGACTATAGTAAAAATACAAAATAAGTGTTTTATTCGTATTTTTATTCGTTGGTACGCTTTATTTCAAATGACAATGACATGGGACAAAACATACAAGAATAATTATCTTATTTTGAATGATAATGTCACATTTTATCTGTCAAAGAAAGGACATTTAATACCGTGTTTTAAAGCACACAGGTGCAATTAAGATCGATTAAATGTACATAGGTAATAAATCTGGCTAATCCGATTATGTTGTCACGCGTCATTAATCTTCAGTACATCCGATGGGCAATAAACCAATTAACAGCCACGCGGTGTTGGGAGAGAATCTTTGAGGAAATTGGGAGTATAATCCGTGATTCGCGGTGTCACACCGCTACACTCGAATCGGTGATTAGAGTTCGCGATTACAAACTCTCTGTGCGTACTGTATGTGGGAGCTGTGCCTGTTGGATTATCTTTCCATAATGGTTAAACCTTTTCTGTTCTTCCTCACACTTTTTTGTATTGATCAGTGCAGGAATTCAAACAAAAAAGCAAGTAATTCAAGTTTAACTGTATTTGGATTTCCATTTTTTTGGGAGGTTTATTTATATATATTGTACTATAAATTTAAACTGATGTATTGAAGAATATGTAATTATTTGTGATATTGCTTATGCATTTAATAACAGTCATTTTATTATCTTAAGCAGTGGTCCTATGGCTTGTCCCCAAAAAAAATACATTTAGGTCAGTAAATTTTTTAATATTTTTCAATAAATTGTAGGGTTGTACACAATTAAACCAATTTTTGAGAGTTTGGGAAAGTGAATCAGATAGTCTTAATTTCAAAGACTGAATATAAAATTTTAAGCCATGACATCATTTAGGAATACTATGTATTTGTTTATCTACAGATGATTAATAGTTCATAAACCATGACATCATGTCAAACAGCAGGAAAAAGAAGAATGATACTGAGGCTGTTGTAGCAGAAGCCATGAGAGAGGTAAGACACTCAAAGCTATGTTACAACAGACGTACATTTTTAAAAGTCTTGTCATTTTGAATAAATGGAAAAATAACAAAAGTATAAAGACATATAGTGAAATACATATATTCATCTTTAAGAGCAGTTAGGGCACTCCTTCAGAGTTGGAAGGTCAATCATGGACCAACTTACATTAATATTCAATGTCATGAAATAGAAGTTCCTTCTTAATACAATGTAATATAAGTTCCAAATGGAAAAAATATTCTGGAATATTATTTTCACTGGAACAAATATTACAGTATTGTTTCTAATGGAATAATGGTATAAAGAATAAACTTGTTCCAATAGGAATAGATATTATGGCAATGTTTATATCAAAGTTTCCAGGGGAAGGTTTGTTAGGCGGAACAAATGTATGTTGACAACATGTTAAGAACATGAAAATTGACGATTATTTTAAAATGAAATCTTCAATAATTCAATTATAAAACATTAACAGTAGATTAAATAAAACAGATATACCTTACTTTGACCTATAATGGTTTACTTTTATAAATTTTGACTTGGATGGAGAGTTGTCTCATTGGCACTCATACCACATCTTCTTATATCTATAAAATAGTCAAAAGACCCTGATAAAGTTCCAAAGTTTCTCCTGTAGCATGTGTAGGCTTTATTTTTGAATACTTTTATATTTGCAGGTTAATATGGCAATGAGAGAAGTTGCCCAAGCTACTGCACCATTAAGAAAAATGTCTAATAAAAATTTACATGATATTGAATCAGATTCATTACCATATCACGAACCAGGTTTGTAATTTTATTTAATAACCATGATAACTGTTGAATAAAAATTTGAATATACATTGTAAGTATCTCCTGACCCTGTCAAATTTGTCAGCCCTTCCATCAGAATCAAATGGCCACTCCCCTAACCATGCACTAAACATCAATAAGCAATTTTCTTACACTTGTTATCTCTTCAATAATAAGGAGATGTGGTATGATTGCCAAGGAGACAACTATCAAAGACCAAAAGACAAACAATAAACAAATTGCAGGTAACTGTACAGCCTTCAACAATGAACAAAGCCCATTACATACATCAATGTATATGTATAACAGGTAGTAACTCACACTTCTAACTAAAAATAGCACTTTGCAATCTTTGCACCTGTCAAAAGTATCTTTGTGAAAGTATGTTTTTAAAAATATATGTTTATGAAGGAAACTTATGATTGTGGATTGGACACAATTCAAATATGGATAAATTAGTATCTAGCATAAAAGATTTTATCAAAAATGCATAGGCACACATTTGTGTTTATATAATAGTCTTAACACAGCTCTAGTTTAGAAATTGGTTTTTATTTCAGGTCTACTTTGCTGAATTCATAAGAATATTTTCATAATAAATAACTTGTACACACTATAAGCAATTTAGACCTTGTAATATGGTGAGTCCTGTATTGATCTTTTGATGTCTGATATAGTTAGGTTATGCTGTTGGGTTGTCGTTTCTGTCACATTTTAACAAAAAAAAATTTTCATTCATATGTATTATTTTAATATGTTAATATTGCAGTGTTTCAAGGTTAAGGTTATTCCATTAAAACATACATTGAACCTAGGGAATGCAGTTTGAAAATGGGGTAACCATCTATAGAGGCAATTTTAGAATTTCTCATATTTATTTACTTAATAAGAGTTTTGTTGGAGCATTGTGTGGTTTTTTTTTCTGAGAGAAATTTCTTTTATTCTATTATTTGTGGAAGTTCTAGATTCTAGGATATATACAAAAATATTTTATTCTACTTTTTTTAATACACAGCCCCAGATTAGGGAGGTTTAAGGTCTCACAAGACAAAGATGTTAAACCCTGCCACATTCTCTATGTGTCTGTCCCAATCCAGGAACCTATTATCCAGTGGTTGTCATTGGATTGCCTTATACCTTATTTTTTTTTTTTTACTGTATTAAAATAGATCAGGCCTTTAGATTTCTATTTTTTTATTTTTATACGTCCGTTTACGGTTATTATGGTATACCGTTGTCCGTCCGTCTGTCCGTCCGTCCATCTATCATCAACATGTCGGACAATAACTCAAAAACGCTTTGAGCAGTTTTCATAAAATTTGATGAACTGTTTATATCTATTGACGTGACCTCCCTTTCAATTTGTTTTAATTTTAGATTTTACGTTTACGAGTTATGGGGTTTTATTCAATAAAAAGGGGATTTTCCAGTTTTCGGACTATAACTCAAAAATGCTTTGAGCAGTTTTCATGAAAAGTTGGTAAATAGTTTATATCAATTGACATGAGCTCCCTTTCGATTTTTATAAATTTTAGATTTTACGTTTCTGAGTTATGGGGTTTTATTCATTAAAAAAGGGGGATTTTCCAGTTTTCTGACAATAACTCAAAAGTGCTTTGAGCAGTTTTCATTAAACTTTGGTGACTGGTTTATATCTATTAAAATAACCTCCCTTTAGTTTTTTATAAATTTCTGATATGACATTGAGGAGTTATGGTACTTTATTCTTTGAAAAAGCAACGGGCGTATCATGCACTTATGGCGCAGCTCTTTATTTCACATTTTGTCATGTTGGGGCCATGTATAGCGAACTATACAGTAGTGGTTTTGCTCATTGTTGAAGGTTGCACTGTGACTAGTAATTTTTCTCATCTTTGTCTGTTGGTTTTTATTGAATCATTGGGCATCATACATCTTATTTTTATATTAAAAATATGTTTTTATAATGACAGACTATGTAAAATTCAGAATAGGATAGAGTTTGGGGCAGCAATAAGGTTTTAAAAAGAAAAGTGATCAATGATGTGAGAAATACTAACCCAAACAGATGACATCTATTACATACTTAGTTTAAATGAAAAACTTTTATTTACAATTCTATTGTAGTTTCATCTGAACCAAAGATAGAAACAAAAGGAGGAGCCATACAAATTAAGAAGCCAGGATTATTTGGAAATTCTAGTACTACTATTAACATACAAAGTGCTCAGAACATTCAGATTGGTAATAATAATACAATGATAATTAACAGTAGCAGTACTAGACGGAGAACTCGTGATATATCTCCACCACCAAAGCCAGCTAAAGTAAACAAAGAAATAGTCAAACAAGTTCTAGGTGAGTTTATAGATATTGTATTCACTCAAACTTGGAATATACCATATAGGGTATACGTTTTGGGGATAAAGATTGCATTTATTCAATGAGCACCCAATTGGGACTTGCTTGATAGCTATATTGTCCAGACCTAAACACTACTTTTGATATCACAAAACATAGTGCAATGAGGTTAACATTCATTAAATATTATCCATGGATGTGTATTTATAACCATACCTCATCTCCTTATTTTGTATTGTCAAGAAAAACTATTTAATTGAAAACTACATGAGTTGTGCATATTCATGGAGTATGTATCTCTCTGTTTCAGAAATAACAAATGTTTTAAATAGGTGTACCCATTTAGTACCTACAACTCCTGTATTGTTAGAATTTATTGAACTTTTGACAGAATCTTTACCATATATATATAAAAATAAGGAGATGTGGTATGATTGCCAGTGAGAAAACTATCCACCAAAGTTCAAATGAAGTGGATGTAAGCAATTATAGGTAACTGTACGGCCTTCATTAATGATATATGGTTACCAGTATTTTATAATCAACACAAAAAAAAGTACCTAGAATAGGTTTAGGCAAAAAAAAATTAGGTGATGTGCTCCTTTGAACATTGTTGGTTATACTCAATAGTTTTGAATTTTAATATCTTTTTAGAATCCAAACGTTTATTAGACGACATGGAGTTGAATATGGTTGCAGCTAAATTTATGGGAAAGCAGTGGAGAAGAACTTGTAAGTTAATAAGATAAAAAAAAAAAAAATTTTGTGCTATATATGTTTAAATTGCCACAGTTTTATTTGCCTAAAAAACAATTACTAAGACACATTAATCAATTATTGAAACTTCCATTAAAGCATCTAAGAAGACCTGATGACCATGACTTTTTAGGAGTAATTTCTCTCCTTTTTGTGCTAAAATACTCTGATACTCTTTACCTTTTAAATTTATGAGTAAATGGAGATGTGGGGTATACACCAACGTTACAGCAACCCAACAACAGAAATAACCAAAAGACATCTAGAGGGCAACAAGCAGTCTTCAAAAATAGACAGATGTCTATACAATATGTCAATCTCTAAATGTTGTATATAAGTTTAATAGAAACATGTGTCTGTCATTAAAACCTAATACTCCAATTAACTAAACTAGAGGCTCCAAGGACCCTGTGTCGCTCACCTGATATTTTTATTTACAATTGATGCATGATAAATGCAACTGTTGTACTGTCGTTTAGTTTCAGAGATATAAGACTAAAGAGTGTGTTTGAAACCTATGTTTTATTTCAGCCATGTGTGCCATGTTGGCAGGCAGGGTCATCATACACAGTGGTCCCTGGATATCCTAGTGGTGATTTAAACCAAGTATGGTTTAAATTGACAGTAGTTTCAGGGGAGAATTTTTGTAAAATTTATCTAACGAGAAATGTGAAGTGATGAGAAAGTTTGTTGTGAAGTTTTGTTGTTGCGCAAAACCCCCGAAAAAAAAAAAAGGTAATACAAAATTATCATTTAAGGGCAATCTTTCCTATTAATGATTTCTGCAAAATTCAGTTGATTGTACAAGGGTTGTATAGCTAGCTGAGGTCGTTAAAACTCTCATTTGTTGTTGCAGAATTCAAGTGGTTTTGAATTGCTTTGTTGATCTTTTTGTATTCAACTTTAAACAACAAAGTACAACAAATATGATGACTGATACTCATGACACTGAAAATATGGTCTTCATTCTTGTGAAGAAAATGGTAAGGTTTGAAATATTTCTTAAATATTAATTCAATACCAATACTTTAATTTGTATTGGATTTATCCCATGAAATGAGAACAAGGGACACAATTAAATTCAATTTTTTCCCTAAACTTCTGATAAAATATAAAATGAAGAACTATATTTTTAATGAGAATTTTTTTTTAATAGTTAATTGATAATTTGAACAATATTAATTAAGTTTTAGATCTTGCATGGTTGATTAATTTTCTCTCAAAATTTCTGATATTCTATTAAAGTTTTAAATATAATATGAGGCAGGCATTACCTGTGAAAGGGGATGAAGTCTGTATAAATTAGTGTAGGAATTCAAGCATCATTTGCACTTGAATCTGCAGAAAATGAATCCACAGTACTGAAACATATCTGACATTCGACCTATTGTTCGGGATTATAGTTGTGACATCATTTTCAATGTAAAGAAAGAAACACCATCATCAGGTATTAATGTGGTTTTTTTTCATGATATAGAATTATCAATTATTTTTATTGCCAGTTCATTAGTAGATTGTTTTCTATATTGATTTTCTACTGCAGTTTCAGAAAAGAAGATTACAAAAGGAAAACATTTTGTAAAACTTACCAAAATTTACCAAATTAATGAAAATTGTTAAAATTGACTATAAAGGGCAATAACTCCTTAAGGGTCAACTGACCATTTTGGTCATGTTGCCTTATTTGAAGATCTTACTTTGCTGAACATTATTGCTGTTTACAGTTTATCTCTATCTGTAATAATTTTCAAGATAATAACCAAAACGGCAAAATTTCCTTAAAATTACCAATTCAGGGCAGCAACCCAACAACCAGTTGTCCAATTCATCTGAAAATTTGAGGGCAGATAGATATTTACTTGATAAACAAGTTAATCCCTGTCAGATTTGCTTTAAATGCTTTGGTTTCAGAGTTACAAGCCAAAATCTACATTTTACCCTATGTTCTATTTTTAGCCATGGCAGCCATCTTGGTTGGTTGGCTGGGTCACCGCACACATTTTTAAACTAAATACCCTAATAATGATTGTGGCTAAGTTTGGTTGAATTTGGTCCAGTAGTTTCAGAGGAGAAGATTTTGTAAAGATTACAAAATTTACAAAAATTGGTAAAATTACTTTAAAGGGCAATAACTCCTTAAGGGGTCAACTGACCATTTTGATCATGTTGACTTATTTGAAGATCTTACTTTGCTGAACATTATTGCTGTTTACAGTTTATCTCTATCTGTAATAATTTTCAAGATAATAACCAAAAACGGAAAAAAAATCCTTAAAATTACTAATTCAGGGGCAGCAACCCAACAACCAGTTGTCCAATTCATCTGAAAATTTGAGGGCAGATAGATATTTACTTGATAAACAAGATAATCCCTGTCAGATTTGCTTTAAATGCTTTGGTTTCAGAGTTACAAGCCAAAATCTACATTTTACCCTATGTTCTATTTTTAGCCATGGCAGCCATCTTGGTTGGTTGGCTGGGTCACCGCACACATTTTTAAACTAAATACCCTAATAATGATTGTGGCTAAGTTTGGTTGAATTTGGTTCTGTAGTTTCAGAAGAGAAGATTTTGTAAAAGATTACAAAATTTACAAAAATTGGTAAAAATTACTTTAAAGGGCAATAACTCCTTAAGGGTCAACTGACCATTATGATCATGTTGACTTATTTGAAGATCTTACTTTGCTGAACATTATTGCTGTTTACAGTTTATCTCTATCTGTAATAATTTTCAAGATAATAACCAAAAACGGCAAAATTTCCTTAAAAATTACCAATTCAGGGGCAGCAACCCAACAACCAGTTGTCCAATTCATCTGAAAATTTGAGGGCAGATAGATATTTACTTGATAAACAAGATAATCCCTGTCAGATTTGCTTTAAATGCTTTGGTTTCAGAGTTACAAGCCAAAATCTACATTTTACCCCTATGTTCTATTTTTAGCCATGGCAGCCATCTTGGTTGGTTGGCTGGGTCACCACACACATTTTTTAAACTAAATACCCTAATAATGATTGTGGCTAAGTTTGGTTGAATTTGGTTCTGTAGTTTCAGAAGAGAAGATTTTTGTAAAAGATTACAAAAATTTACAAAAAATTGGTAAAAAATTACTTTAAAGGGCAATAACTCCTTAAGGGGTCAACTGACCATTTTGATCATGTTGACTTATTTGTAGATCTTACTTTTCTGAACATTATTGCTGTTTACAGTTTATCTCTATCTATAATAATTTTCAAGATAATAACCGAAAACGGAAAAAAAATCCTTAAAATTACTAATTCAGGGGCAGCAACCCAACAACCCATTGTCCGATTCATCTGAAAATTTCAGGGCAGATAGATCTTGACTTGATCAACAATTTTACCCCATGTCAGATTTGCTCTAAATGCTTTGGTTTCAGAGTTATAAGCCAAAATATACATTTTACCCCTATGTTCTATTTTTAGCCATGGCAGCCATCTTGGTTGGTTTGGCAGGTCACCGGACACAATTTTTAAACTACATACCCTAATGATGATTGTGGCCAAGTTTGGTTAAATTTGGCCCAGTAGTTTCAGAGGAGAAGATTTTTGTAAAAGTTAACGACGACGGACGACGGACGCCAAGTGATGAGAAAAGCTCACTTGGCCCTTTGGGCCAGGTGAGCTAAAAACGGCAAAATTTCCTTAAAAATTACCAATTCAGGGGCAGCAACCCAACAACCAGTTGTCCAATTCATCTGAAAATTTGAGGGCAGATAGATATTTACTTGATAAACAAGTTAATCCCTGTAAGATTTGCTTTAAATGCTTTGGTTTCAGAGTTACAAGCCAAAATCTACATTTTACCCCTATGTTCTATTTTTAGCCATGGCAGCCATCTTGGTTGGTTGGCTGGGTCACCGCACACATTTTTAAAACTAAATACCCTAATAATGATTGTGGCTAAGTTTGGTTGAATTTGGTCCAGTAGTTTCAGAGGAGAAGATTTTGTAAAGATTACAAAATTTACAAAAATTGGTAAAAATTACTTTAAAGGGCAATAACTCCTTAAGGGGTCAACTGACCATTTTGATCATGTTGACTTATTTGTAGATCTTACTTTGCTGAACATTATTGCTGTTTACAGTTTATCTCTATCTATAATAATTTTCAAGATAATAACCAAAACGGAAAAAATCCTTAAAATTACTAATTCAGGGCAGCAACCCAACAACCCATTGTCCGATTCATCTGAAAATTTCAGGGCAGATAGATCTTGACTTGATCAACAATTTACCCCATGTCAGATTTGCTCTGAATGCTTTGGTTTCAGAGTTATAAGCCAAAATATACATTTTACCCTATGTTCTATTTTTAGCCATGGCAGCCATCTTGGTTGGTTGGCAGGTCACCGGACACAATTTTAAAACTAGATACCCTAATGATGATTGTGGCTGAGTTTGGTTAAATTTGGCCCAGTAGTTTCAGAGGAGAAGATTTTGTAAAGATTACAAAATTTACAAAAATTGGTAAAAATTACTTTAAAGGGCAATAACTCCTTAAGGGTCAACTGACCATTATGATCATGTTGACTTATTTGAAGATCTTACTTTGCTGAACATTATTGCTGTTTACAGTTTATCTCTATCTGTAATAATTTTCAAGATAATAACCAAAAACGGCAAAATTTCCTTAAAATTACCAATTCAGGGCAGCAACCCAACAACCAGTTGTCCAATTCATCTGAAAATTTGAGGGCAGATAGATATTTACTTGATAAACAAGTTAATCCCTGTAAGATTTGCTTTAAATGCTTTGGTTTCAGAGTTACAAGCCAAAATATACATTTTACCCTATGTTCTATTTTTAGCCCGGCCATCTTGGTTGGTTTGGCATGTTTTTAAACTAGATACCCCAATTGATTGTGGCCAAGTTTGGTTAAATTTGGCCATGGCAGCCATCTTGGTTGGTTGGCTGGGTCACCGCACATTTTTAAACTAAATACCCTAATAATGATTGTGGCTAAGTTTGGTTGAATTTGGTCCAGTAGTTTCAGAGGAGAAGATTTTGTAAAGATTACAAAATTTACAAAAATTGGTAAAATTACTTTAAAGGGCAATAACTCCTTAAGGGGTCAACTGACCATTTTGATCATGTTGACTTATTTGAAGATCTTACTTTGCTGAACATTATTGCTGTTTACAGTTTATCTCTATCTGTAATAATTTTCAAGATAATAACCAAAACGGAAAAAAATCCTTAAAATTACTAATTCAGGGCAGCAACCCAACAACCAGTTGTCCAATTCATCTGAAAATTTGAGGGCAGATAGATATTAACTTGATAAACATGTTAATCCCTGTAAGATTTGCTTTAAATGCTTTGGTTTCAGAGTTACAAGCCAAAATCTACATTTTACCCTATGTTCTATTTTTAGCCATGGCAGCCATCTTGGTTGGTTGGCTGGGTCACCGCACATATTTTTAAAACTAAATACCCTAATAATGATTGTGGCTGAGTTTGGTTGAATTTGGTCCAGTAGTTTCAGAGGAGAAGATTTTTGTAAAAGATTACAAAAATTTACAAAAAATTGGTAAAAAATTACTTTAAAGGGCAATAACTCCTTAAGGGTCAACTGACCATTATGATCATGTTGACTTATTTGAAGATCTTACTTTGCTGAACATTATTGCTGTTTACAGTTTATCTCTATCTGTAATAATTTTCAAGATAATAACCAAAACGGCAAAATTTCCTTAAAATTACCAATTCAGGGCAGCAACCCAACAACCAGTTGTCCAATTCATCTGAAAATTTGAGGGCAGATAGATATTTACTTGATAAACAAGTTAATCCCTGTAAGATTTGCTTTAAATGCTTTGGTTTCAGAGTTACAAGCCAAAATCTACATTTTACCCTATGTTCTATTTTTAGCCATGGCAGCCATCTTGGTTGGTTGGCTGGGTCACCGCACACATTTTTTAAACTAAATACCCTAATAATGATTGTGGCTAAGTTTGGTTGAATTTGGTCCAGTAGTTTCAGAGGAGAAGATTTTTGTAAAAGATAACAAAAATTTACAAAAAATTGGTAAAAAATTACTTTAAAGGGCAATAACTCTTAAGGGTCAACTGACCATTTTGATCATGTTGACTTATTTGTAGATCTTACTTTGCTGAACATTATTGCTGTTTACAGTTTATCTCTATCTATAATAATTTTCAAGATAATAACCGAAAACGGAAAAAAATCCTTAAAATTACTAATTCAGGGGCAGCAACCCAACAACCCATTGTCCGATTCATCTGAAAATTTCAGGGCAGATAGATCTTGACTTGATCAACAATTTTACCCCATGTCAGATTTGCTCTGAATGCTTTGGTTTCAGAGTTATAAGCCAAAATATACATTTTACCCCTATGTTCTATTTTTAGCCATGGCGGCCATCTTGGTTGGTTTGGCAGGTCACCGGACACAATTTTTAAACTAGATACCCCAATGATGATTGTGGCCAAGTTTGGTTAAATTTGGCCCAGTAGTTTCAGAGAAGATTTTTGTAAAAGTTAACGACGACGGACGACGACGGATGACGACGGACGACGGACGCCAAGTGATGAGAAAAGCTCACTTGGCCCTTCGGGCCAGGTGAGCTAAAAAACATTGAGATATGACATTGGACAACTGACAAGGTTCCAGAATTGGAACAGGCACATTAAAAAGTGTTGAACGAGTTAAAAATCCATAGATTGATCCAAATGGTAGAAATTTGCAGGAAAAACATTGAAATATTGCCTATGGTGCATCAAAATAGGCAAAAGATGCATCTTCCCAATTAACAATTGGCTCCAAAGTTTTTAACATTGTGACACTCTGAACTTGCTGAGGATGTCCACTTACTTGTCTTTGTCAATTTAGGTCTTCAATGATATAATTAAAGGGTAATGTTTCAAGATTATTACTCTTTTTTCCTTAATACAGATTGACAACTCTATACTAAATTTATATTAGTGATTGCTTTAATTTCTTAAATAAATGGACACCTGATCTAAATCAACAAACTGATTGTTTCTTTTTTTCATTTTTCCTTACAGTACGATTGGTAGGATTAGAAGATATAGAAATAGAGAGTAAATACCAGGATTATTATTCTCAAGGTATTAAAGAAATATCTTACCAGTGTCTCAAATACTGGAAACAGAAAAATCCTGACACTGCAACAGTCGGTCACATAGCAAAGGCTCTGAGTGAAGTATTTCATCCTGATGAAGTCTGTGACAAATTTAAACCATGATCATGTTTATGATCAAACGTAACTGTGATTTTATCAATATTTGTAATTTCTGATTTTTCCATACTATTTCTAAAATGTTAAGGTCAACTGACCATTATGACGGACTCATTTGAAGATCGGACTTTGAGAGCTCACTTGGCCCTTTGGGCCAGGTGAGCTAAAACGGCAAAATTTCCTTAAAATTACCAATTCAGGGGCAGCAACCCAACAACCAGTTGTCCAATTCATCTGAAAATTTGAGGGCAGATAGATATTAACTTGATAAACATGTTAATCCTGTAAGATTTGCTTTAAATGCTTTGGTTTCAGAGTTACAAGCCAAAATCTACATTTTACCCCTATGTTCTATTTTTAGCCATGGCAGCCATCTTGGTTGGTTGGCTGGGTCACCTACATATTTTTAAACTAAATACCCTAATAATGATTGTGGCTGAGTTTGGTTGAATTTGGTCCAGTAGTTTCAGAGAGAAGATTTTTGTAAAAGATTACAAAATTTACAAATTAGTAAAAAAATTACTTTAAAGGCAATAACTCCTTAAGGGTCAACTGACCATTATGATCATGTTGACTTATTTGAAGATCTTACTTTTCTGAACATTATTGCTGTTTACAGTTTATCTCTATCTGTAATTTTTCAAGATAATAACCAAAAGCGCAAAAATTTCCTTAAAATTACCAATTCAGGGCAACAACCCAACAACCAGTTGTCCAATTCATCTGAAAATTTGAGGGCAGATAGATGTTTACTTGATAAACAAGTTAACCCTGTAAGATTTGCTTTAAATGCTTTGGTTTCAGGTTACAAGCCAAAATCTACATTTTACCCCTATGTTCTATTTTTAGCCATGGCAGCCATCTTGGTTGGTTGGCTGGGTCACGCACACATTTTAAACTAAATACCCTAATAATGATTGTGGCTAAGTTTGGTTGAATTTGGTCCAGTAGTTTCAGAGGAAAGATTTTGTAAAGATTACAAAAATTTACAAAAAATTGGTAAAGTTACTTTAAAGGGCAATAACCCAAAGGGTCAACTGACCATTTTGATCATGTTGACTTATTTGAAGATCTTACTTTGCTGAACATTGTTGCTGTTTACAGTTTATCTCTATCTGTAATAATTTTCAAGATAATAACCAAAACGGAAAATCCTTAAAATTACTAATTCAGGGCAGCAACCCAACAACAGTTGTCCAATTCATCTGAAAATTTGAGGGCAGATAGATATTAACTTGATAAAC
Source organism: Mytilus coruscus (assembly GCA_017311375.1). Classification (NCBI taxonomy): domain Eukaryota; kingdom Metazoa; phylum Mollusca; class Bivalvia; order Mytilida; family Mytilidae; genus Mytilus; species Mytilus coruscus. Next base: position 65,940,842 of record CM029607.1, read on the forward strand.
ATGTTAATCCTGTAAGATTTGCTTTAAATGCTTTGGTTTCAGAGTTACAAGCCAAAATCTACATTTTACCCCTATGTTCTATTTTTAGCCATGGCAGCCATCTTGGTTGGTTGGCTGGGTCACCGACTATATTTTTAAAACTAAATACCCTAATAATGATTGTGGCTGAGTTTGGTTGAATTTGGTCCAGTAGTTTCAGAGGAGAAGATTTTTGTAAAGATTACAAAATTTACAAAAAATTGGTAAAAAATTACTTTAAAGGGCAATAACTCCTTAAGGGGTCAACTGACCATTATGATCATGTTGACTTATTTGAAGATCTTACTTTGCTGAACATTATTGCTGTTTACAGTTTATCTCTATCTGTAATAATTTTCAAGATAATAACCAAAAGCGGCAAAATTTCCTTAAAAATTACCAATTCAGGGGCAGCAACCCAACAACCAGTTGTCCAATTCATCCGAAAATTTGAGGGCAGATAGATATTTACTTGATAAACAAGTTAATCCCTGTAAGATTTGCTTTAAATGCTTTGGTTTCAGAGTTACAAGCCAAAATCTACATTTACCCTATGTTCTATTTTTATGCATGGCAGCCATCTTGGTTGGTTGGCTGGGTCACACACATTTTTAAAACTAAATACCTAATAATGATTGTGGCTAAGTTTGGTTGAATTTGGTCCAGTAGTTTCAGAGGAAAGATTTTTGTAAAGATAACAAAAATTTACAAAAATTAGTAAAATTACTTTAAAGGGCAATAACTCTTTAAGGGTCAACTGACCATTTTGATCATGTTGACTTATTTGTAGATCTTACTTTGCTGAACATTATTGCTGTTTACAGTTTATCTCTATCTATAATAATTTTCAAGATAATAACCAAAAGCGAAAAATCCTTAAAATTACTAATTCAGGGCAGCAACCCAACAACCCATTGTCCGATTCATCTGAAAATTTCAGGGCAGATAGATCTTGACTTGATCAACAATTTTAACCCTATGTCAGATTTGCTTTGAATGCTTTGGTTTCAGAGTTATAAGCCAAAATATACATTTTACCCCTATGTTCTATTTTTAGCCATGGCGGCCATCTTGGTTGGTTTGGCAGGTCACGGACACAATTTTTAAACTAGATACCTCAATGATGATTGTGGCCAAGTTTGGTTAAATTTGGCCCAGTAGTTTCAGAGAAGATTTTGTAAAGTTAACAGCAGACTGACGACGGATGACGACGAGACGGACGGCGGACGACGGGCCAAGTGATGAAAAGCTCACTTGGCCCTCGGCCAGGGTGAGCTAAAAAACATTGAGATATGACATTGGACAACTGACAAGGTTCCAGAATTGGAACAGGCACATTAAAAGTGTTGAGCGAGTTAAAAATCCATAGATTGATCAAATGGTAGAAATTTGCAGGAAAAGCATTGAAATATGCCTATGGTGCATCAAAATAGGCAAAGATGCATCTTCCCAATTAACAATTGGCTCAAAGTTTTAACATTGTGACACTCTGAACTTGCTGAGGATGTCCACTTACTTGTCTTTGTCAATTTAGGTCTTCAATGATATAATTAAAGGGTAATGTTTCAAGATTATTACTCTTTTTCCTTAATACAGATTGACAACTCTATACTAAATTTATATTAGTGATTGCTTTAATTTCTTAAATAAATGGACACCTGATCTAAATCAACAAACTGATTGTTTCTTTTTCATTTTCCTTACAGTGATTGGTAGGATTAGAAGATATAGAAATAGAGAGTAAATACCAGGATTATTATTCTCAAGGTATTAAAGAAATATCTTACCAGTGTCTCAAATACTGGAAACAGAAAAATCCTGACACTGCAACAGTCGGTCACATAGCAAAGGCTCTGAGTGAAGTATTTCATCCTGATGAAGTCTGTGACAAATTTAAACCATGATCATGTTTATGATCAAACGTAACTGTGATTTTATCAATATTTGTAATTTCTGATTTTTTCCATACTATTTCTAAAATGTAAACATGGTAAAGGCAATTGAAAAAAATGGCTTCCTGTACCCTTACAAGTCTTAAAATTTGGTGCTGTTCCTACTTATTTTTTTTTTAAATTCAGCTAGGCAGTACTTTGGATTCATTATTATTTGTGGGATATCAATTTTCATGGATTTTGTTGGTAAAGGCAAACCACATTTTAATGTTCAACGAATAACACATTTTCTATAGGCTTGAATGCAGACTTTTGCAAAACCATGAAATCGTATATCCACAAAAGTACAATTTTTCCTCAATCCATGAAAAGTTGGTACACAACCAACGAAAATAAATGAATCAACAGTATTTGAGATCAGTAGATCCCTGCTTATTTTTTTACTGTATGAAAATTTTTGGAAAAACTTATGTAATGTACTTTTTGCCTTAAATATGTTTAATATTCTGTTTTTGATTTTTAAGTATGTTACTTTATCATATTTGTCTTATTTTAGCGCTCTTCACAATATGTCTATGTCAAATGTTCACCCTTCTTGAATTTTATTGCATCTTATTCAATATAAATAATAAATAGTGCTTATTAATGCATCTTATGTGATACAAATTGATGAAAAATTGAAGTTGTATATGGCATTGAATTGAAACATAGTCCATTATATGGTTTATAGAGATCTATGTAGTCCTTTTTCCAAACAGTTTGCTGACATGTATTGGAACATGCAAAAAGATGAATAATATTGATGAAGTAAACTTTGAAATATGAGTTCAGATGTGCCTATTCAGTTTCAAAGTCAAAATTTCTGTAAAATGGAATTTGATAAAGCAGTAAATTTAAAAGAACCCTTTTTTAAAACAATCGTATTCATGTACAAAGATTTATGATGTGAAAGTAATGTTCTATGGTGTATTTTATAGGTTAAAATGATCTTTTATGTATTATATGCATTTTAGGGTGAGAAACAAATGTACATTCCTTTCCCTTGGTTGCTATCTTGCAAATAAAAACAGCGATGTATTTAAAAAAAGATACTTGTATGCTATCAATTTTTTTTTTAAAAGGTTGAAAAAAAATATTTGTCTTTGAGAAAAATAGTTCTTAAAAAAGGGTTATTATTAGAATAATTAATGTGGTCAGTTAAGGCAGTGTCATTGTGCCTAGAAATTTTTTATATTGGTGACAGGGGCTAATAAAAAATGAACAAAACTTTTTGTCTACGATTATGGTTATCATGAATTTAAAAAGATAATGTATATTGTTACCTTTTGTAACATTTTTATTGGAAAATTGTATACAATCATATTTATTATTGTGTTTACAATAATTTCTCATATTAAACATGAACTATTTTTTGTATTATGTTTATTTCCAATTTTTATACGCCTGTTTACGGGACGTTTTATGGTATACCGTTGTATCCATCTTTCCGTCTGTCATCAACATGTCGGACAATAACTCAAAAACGCTTTAACCAATTTGCATGAAACTTTGGTGCGTTGTTTATATCTATTGACGGGAGCTCCCTTTCGATTTTTATAAATTTTAGATTTTTCATTTGCGAATTATGGGGTTTTATTCATTAAAAATGGGGGATTTTCCAGTTTTCCGACAAAAACTCATAAACACTTTCACCAATTTGCAAGAAACTTTGGTGAATTGTTTTTATTTATTGACGTGAGCTCCCTTTCGCTTTTTATAAATTTTAGATTTTTCATTTCGGAATTATGGGGTTTTGTTCATTAAAAAAGGGGGATTTTCCAGTTTTCGGACAAAAACTCATAAACACTTTCACCAATTTGCAAGAAACTTTGGTGAATTGTTTTTATTTATTGATGTGAGCTCCCTTTCCATTTTTATAAGTTTTAGATTTTACATTTCTGAGTTGTGGGGTTTTATTCATTAAAAAAAGGTGATTTTCCAGTTTTCGGAACAATAACTCAAAAATGCTTTGAGCAGTTTTCATGAAACTTTGGTGCATTGTTTATATCTATTGACGTAAGCTGCCTTTCGATTTTTATTAATTTTAGATTTTACGTTTCGAGTTATGGGATTTTATTCATAAAAAAGGGGTGATTTTCCAGTTTTCGGACAATAACTTAAAAGTGCTTTGAGCAATTTTCATGAAACTTTGGTGACTGGTTAATCTATTAAAATAACCTCCCTTTAGTTTTTTTTTATAAATTTCTGATGTGACATTGAGAAGTTATTGAACTTTATTCTTTGAAAAAGCGACGGGCCTATCATGCGCTCATGGCGCAGCTTTTTATTGAATATGGCCTTGATGGCAACATGATCAAAATCGTTCAACCTACCCTTATAATTATGCTTGAAACCCAACAGATCATGCACCGCTATTGTCACAAACTGACAAAGTACAAGGAAGGAATTTTTATACAACCGCAAAAAATTTGCGTTCGTATAATGCTATCATGTTGTCGTCGTCGTCCGAAGACACATTTGGTTTCCGGACAATAACTTTAGTTTAAGTGAATGGATCTCTATGAAATTTTACTAGAAGGTTCAATACCACAAAAAGGAAGGTTGGGATTGATTTTAGAGGTTATGGTACCTACAGGTTAAGAATTAGGGGCCAAAAAGAAGCATTTTTGTCGAGCCTGGACTTTACATGTGAAAGCTCGATTATGGGATAATGATCCGGCGGCGTTAGCTAACTTCTTAAAAGCTTTATATTTTAGAAGGTGGAAGACCTGGATGCTTCATACTTTGTGTATGGATGCCTCATGTTCTGAAGTTTCGTCAGTCACATGTCCAATGTCCTTGACCTCATTTTCATGGTTCAGTGACTACTTGAAAAAAAGTTCAGATTTTTGTAATGTTAAATTCTCTCTTATTATAAGTAATAGGATAACTATATTTGGTATGTGCATACCTTGCAAGGTCCTCATGCCGTCAGATAGTTTCACTTGACCTGAACCTCATTTCATGGATCAGTGAACAAGGTTAAGTTTTGGTGGTCAAGTCCATATCTCAGATACTATAAGCAATAGGTCTAGTATATTCAGTGTATGGAAGGACTGTAAGGTGTACATGTCCAACTGGCAGGTGTCATCTGACCTTGACCTCATTTCATGGTTCAGTGGTTATAGTTAAGTTTTTGTGTTTTGGTCTGTTTTCTTATACTGTATGCAATAGGTCTACTATATTTGGTGTATGGAATGATTGTAAGGTGTACATGTCTACCTGGCAGGTGTCATCTGACCTTGACCTCATTTTATGGTTCAGTGGTCAAAGTTAAGTTTTGAGTTTTGGTCTTTTTCTAATACTATATGCAATAGTTCAACTATATTTGGTGTATGGAAATATTTCATGATCTATATGTCAGTCATGCAGGTTTTATTTGACCTTGACCTCATTTCAAGGTTCATTGCTCAGTGTTAAGTTTTTGTGTTTGGTCTGTTTTCTTAAACTATAAACAATAGGTCAACTATATTTGTTGTATGGAAGAATTGTTGGCTATATATGCCTGCCTAGCATGGTTCATCTGACCTTGACCTCATTTTCATGGTTCATTGGTCAATGTTTAGTTTACTTGGTTAATGTTAAGTTTATGTGACAGTTGTAATAAAGCTTTATATTTAGGACTATCAACAAAATATCAATGATTAGTAAAGAAGGCGAGACATTTCAGTGTGCGCACTCTTGTTGTAGTTTCCAGACAATAACTTGTGTGTAAGTGTATGGATCTCTCTGAAATTGTACCACAAGGTTCCATATCACAAAGGGAAGACTTGGATTGAGTTTTGGGGTAATTGCCCCAAACGTTCAGGAATTAGGGGCAAAAAAGGGGCCAAAAACAAGCATTTTTATATGACCGCAAAAAAATTTTGCGGTCGTATATTAAGTATGTGATTGGCGTAGTCGTCCGAAGATGCATTGGTTTCGCACTCTAACTTTAGTTTAAGTGAATGGATCTCTATGAAATTTAACCATAAGGTTCAATATCACAAAAGGAAGGTTGGGATTGATTTTGGGGTTATGGTACCAACAGTTAAGGAATTAAAGGGGCCAAAAAGGGGCCAAAATAAGCATTTTGTAACTTCCAGACATAACTTGTGTGTTAGTGTATGGATCTCTCTGACTTTGTACCACAAGGTTCCATATCACAAAGGGAATGCTGGGATTGATTTTTGGGGGTAGTGCCTCAAAATTTTAGGAATTAGGGCCAAAAAACAAGCATTTTCTAGTTTCATGACAATAACTTGTGTGTAAGTGTATGGATCTTTCTGAAATTGTACTACAAGGTTCCATATCACAAAGGAAAGCTGGAATTGAGTTTGGGGTAATTGCCTGAAACGTTTAGGAATTAGGGGCCAAAGGGACCAAAATAAGCTTTCTAGTTTCCAGACAATAACTTGTGTTCAAGTGTATGGATCTCTCTGAAATTGTACTGCAAGGTACCATACCTCAAAGGGAAGGCTGGGATTGAGTTTGGGGTGATGAATCATAAGGGGTTCAAAAATTTGGGTGGGGGATTTTTTTCCATTTTTTCCTTTTTTTCTTTAAAATTTTCCATTTTAAGTTGGTTATTTCTGATTTATATTTAAAAGCAAATAATAATGATATGGCAGGAGATACACCAAACAGGATGTGTAAATTATTATATAATGGATGTAAATTATTATATAATAAGTATTGTGCATATGCAAGAAATTTTCAAATGCACAGTATTAGCAATAGCAAGAAATCTTCAATTACACAGTATGCCAATGCAAAAATATCAATAGCACAATATTGCGCAATAGCAAGAAATTGTCAATTGTACAGTATTAGCAATAGCAAGAAATATTCAATTGCACAGTATTAAATTGCAAAATATTCAATTGCACAGTATTGTGCAAAAGAAGATACTGTATAAATTGCTTATTTCTTGACCAATTTCAATGTTTTATTCTTGAACTCTTGGGGTTCTTTAATATGCTGAATCTAACGTGTATTAAGTTTTAGATTTTGGGCCCGTTTTTAAATTGGTCCACATTGAGTCAAAGGGTCCAAAACTAAACTTTGTTTGATTTCATCAAAATTGAATTATTGGGGTTCTTTGATATGCGAATCTAACCGTGTATTAGATTCTTAATTTTGGTCCGTTATTTAAATTGGTCTACATTAAGGTCCAAAGGGTCCAAAATTAAACTTAGTTTGAATCTAAACAAAATTGAATTTTTTAGGGTTCTTTGATATGCTGAATCTAAACATGTATTTAGATTTTTGATTATGGGCCCAGTTTTCAAGTTAGTCCAAATCGTTATTAACAATTAAACTTTGTTTGATTTCAACAAAAATTGAATATATGGGATTCTTTGATATGCTGAATCTAACCATGTATTTTGATTTTTGATTTTGGGCCCGTTATCAACTTTGTCCACATTGAGGTCAAAGGGTCCAAAATTAAACTTTGTTTGATTTCATCAAAATTGAATTCTTAGGGTTCTTTGATATGCTGAATCTAAACATGTATTTAGATTTTTGATTATGGGCCCAGTTTTCAAGTTGATCCAATCGGGTCCAAATTAAACTTTGTTTGTTTCAACAAAATTGAATATATGGGTTCTTTGATATGCTGAATCTAACTTTTGATCTTATCAACTTTGTATTATTTGATTTTGTTTGATTTTATTGAGGGTTCTGATATGCGATTCTAACATGTATAGATTCAATTTTTTGGTCGTTTTCAAATTGGTCACATTAAGGTCAAAGGGTCCAAATTAAACTTTGATTTTAACTTATTATCGAAGAATCTAAATATGTAGATTTTGATTATAGAGTATTAATCGATCCATTAAACTTTGTTTGATTTCAACATTGAATTTATGGGGTTCTTTGATGATGCTGAATCTAACCATGTATTTAGATTTTTGATTTTTGGGCCCCGTTATCAACTTTGTCCACATTGAGGTAAAAAAAGTTCCAAAATTAAACTTTTGTTTGATTTCATCAAAAATTCAACTCTTGGGGTTCTTTGATATGCTGAATCTAACCATGTATTTAGATTTTGGATATAGGATCATAATAGGTGAATGTCCAATTTAAAAAAATTTTAAGTTCTTAGACCACATTCATTCTGTGTCAGAAACCTATGCTGTGTCAAATATTTAATCACAATCCAAATTCAGAGCTGTATCAAGCTTGAATGTTGTGTCCATACTTGCCGCAACTATTCAGGTTCGACCTCTGCGGTCGTATCAAGCTCACGCCCTGCAGAACATTTACATTCTAGTTTCAGACAATAACTTGTGTTTAAGTGTATGGATATCTCTGAAATTGTACTACAAGGTTCCATACCACAAAGGGAAGGGTGGGATTGAGTTTTGGGGTACCCGAAGAAAATAATCTTCAAAATTTCAAAAAAAATTTGGGGGTTCATTTTTTTTCATATTTTTCAAATTTTTATGTGGGGTGATTTTTTTTGAAAAATTTTTATTGGGGTTCATACTTTTTCTTCCAAGATTTTCAAAATTTAAATTTTTCAAAAATTTTTTTGGGTGGGGGTGGGGGGGGGTCAAATTTTTAAGGGTATTTTTTTCATAATTTTTGTTATTTTTTTCCCAAAAATTTTCCAGGAGATACACACCAAACAGGGTGTGTTAATAGAAAATATCATATAGGCTTTTTCAATATCACATCCGTATCAAACCGAGACACCCATATAATCCCAAGAGCTCTGCTCGGGGATTATATTGATTGAGTTGATAAGGTGTATGATAAGCGATCATATCATACTCTACTATTATATACCTCAAGTAGATGTTTTTTATGTGACATGGCGTTATACAGATTAGGGGTTCGATAAAGCCTTTGCAACAGTGACTGATATCGATGGCGTGACGTCATACAGATTAAAGTGCGATAAAGCCTTTGCATCCGTGACTGATATCGATATCATCACAGATGGCTGATACAACCACGATTGCCCTTGACCGTATTACACGTACAATTTATCTGTATTTACTACTAAGTATATAATAAATTATTATATATAACAGATTAACTAAAGTATTGTGCAACAGCACAGTATTACGTAATAACAAGAAATCTTCAATTGAAAATAAATACAAATCTTTTAACCAATTTCAATGGGATTAAATTAAGTCTAGTTTTGGGGGTCTAACCTTGTATTACTATTTTGGATATTGGGCCTCATTATCACGACATAAAATTGCGGTATGTAATATTCTATATTGGTCTACATTGGGTCCAAAGGGTCCAAAATTAAACTTTGATTTCATCAATAACTGAATTATTGTTGCTCTGCTGATATGCTGAATCTTATTGTGCATTTAGATTTTTTATTTTGGGCGTTTTCAAATTTGTCCATATAAAGGTTTGAAAGGTCCAAAATTAAACACTATTTGATTTCAACTAAAATTAAATTTTTGGTGTTTTTATCGACCACAATTTTGCGATCGTATATTGGTATCGTTGATTAAGCGTCGTCGTCCGAACACGTTGGTTTGGCACTCTAACTTAAGTTTAAGTGAATGGATCTCTATGAAATTTTGCCATAAGGTTCAATACCACAAAAGGAAGGTTGGGATTGATTTTGGGGTTATGGTACCAACAGTTAAGGAATAAGGGGCCAAAAGGGCCAAAGATAAGCATTTTGTAACTTCCAGACATAACTTGTGTGTTAGTGTATGGATCTCTGACATTGTACCACAAGGTTCCATATCACAAAGGGAATGCTGGGATTGATTTTGGGGTATGATGCCTCCAAATTTTAGGAATTAGGGGCCAAAAGGACAAAAACAAGCATTTTTCTAGTTCATGACAATAACTTGTGTACAGTGTATGGATCTTTCTGAAATTGTACTACAAGGTTCCATATCACAAAGGAAAGCTGGAATTGAGTTTGGGAGTAATTGCCCAAAACTTTTTAGGAATAAGGGCCAAAAATAAGCATTTTCTAGTTTCAGACAATAACTTGTGTTCAAGTGTATGGATCTCTCTGAAATTGTACTGCAAGGTACCATACCACAAAGGAAAGGCTGGGATTGAGTTTGGGGTAATTGCCTCAAAATTTTAGGAATTAGGGGCCAAAGGGCAAAAAAAACAAGCATTTTTCTAGTTTCAGGACAATAACGTGTGTAAGTGTATAGAATCTTTATGAAATTGTACTACAAGGTTCTATATCACAAAGGAAAGCTGGGTTTGAGTTTGGGGTAATTGCCTAAGCGTTTAGAATTTAGGGCCAAGGGGCCAAAAAACAAGCATTTTCTATTTTCCAGACAATAACTTGTTTCAAGTGTCTGGGATCTCTCTGAAATGTACTGCAAGGTACCATACCACAAAGGAAGGCTGGGATTGAGTTTGGGGTGATGAATCATAAGGGGTTCAAAAAATTTGAGGGGATTTTTTTCATTTTTCTTCAAAATTTTCCATTTTAAATTGGTTATTTCTGATTTATATATAAAACAAATAATAATGATATGGTTTGAATAGGTAAATTAAAATTTTTAAGTTCTTAGACCACATTCATTCTGTGTCAAGAAACCTGTGCTGTGTCAAATATTTAATCACAATCCAAATTCAGTGCTGTATCAAGCTTGAATGTTGTCTTACTTGCCCCAACTGTTCAGGGTTAAAGCCTCTGCGGTCGTATCAAGCTGCATCCAGCAGAGGGCATTTTATTATATGCTGAATCTAACCATGTTGTTAGATTTTGGATATCGAACCATACTAGGTAAATTAAATGTCCATTTCAAATTTTTAAGATCTTTGACATTTATTTTGTGTCAGAAACCTATATTATGTCAAAAATTTGATCACAATCCAAATTCAGACAGTATCAAGCTTTTATATATACTTTTATTTCTTCACTTCTTCAAGGCTGTTGAATGTTTCAGTTTAATGAATATTATCAAAATAACTTAAAATGATTAATGAATCATTTGCCCATGTTTTAAATAGGCTGTAGATTAAAGCTGTTATGTTTTCATGTATTTAGATTTTGGATATAGGATCATAATAGGTGAATGTCCAATTTAAAAAAATTTTAAGTTCTTAGACCACATTCATTCTGTGTCAGAAACCTATGCTGTGTCAAATATTTAATCACAATCCAAATTCAGAGCTGTATCAAGCTTGAATGTTGTGTCCATACTTGCCGCAACTATTCAGGGTTCGACCTCTGCGGTCGTATCAAGCTGCGCCCTGCGGAGCATTTTATTCTAGTTTCCAGACAATAACTTGTGTTTAAGTGTATGGATATCTCTGAAATTGTACTACAAGGTTCCATACCACAAAGGGAAGGGTGGGATTGAGTTTTGGGGTACCCCGAAAAGAAAATAATCTTCAAAATTTCCAAAAAAATTTGGGGGGGTTCATTTTTTTTTTTTCATATTTTTTTCAAATTTTTTATGTGGGGTGATTTTTTTTTTTGAAAAATTTTTATTGGGGGTTCATACTTTTTTCTTCCAAGATTTTTCAAAATTTAAATTTTTTTCAAAAATTTTTTGGGTGGGGGTGGGGGGTCAAATTTTTTGGGGGTATTTTTTTTTTTTTCATAATTTTTTGTTATTTTTTTTCCCAAAAATTTTCCAGGAGATACACACCAAACAGGGTGTGTTAATAGAGAATATCATATGGCTTTTTCAATATCACATCCGTATCAAACCGAGACACCCATATAATCCCAAGAGCTCTGCTCGAGGGATTATATTGGTTGAGGGTTGATAAGGTGTGTGATATTGAAAACGCCATATCATATACACTTTATTATATACCTCAAGTAGATGTTTTTTTATGTGACATGACGTTATACAGATTAGGGGTTCGATAAAGCCTTTGCAACAGTGACTGATATCGATGACGTGACGTCATACAGATTAAAGGTGCGATAAAGCCTTTGCATCCGTGACTGATATCGATATCATCACAGATGGCTGATACAGCACGATTGCCCTTGACCGTATTACACATACAATTTATCTGTATTTACTACTAAGTATATAATAAATTATTATATATAACAGATTAACTAAGTATTGTGCAACAGCACAGTATTGCGCAATAGCAAGAAATCTTCAATTGAAAATAAATACAAATCTTTTAACCAATTTCAATGGGATTAAATTAAGTCTAGTTTTTGGGGGTCTAACCTTGTATTACTATTTTGGATATTGGGCCTCATTTTTAAATTGGTCTACATTGAGGTCCAAAGGGTCCAAAATTAAACTTTGTTTGATTTCATCAATAACTGAATTATTGTGGCTCTATGATATGCTGAATCTTATTGTGCATTTAGATTTTTTATTTTGGGCCGTTTTCAAATTTGTCCATATAAAGGTTTGAAGGGTCCAAAATTAAACTTTGTTTGATTTCAACTAAAATTAAATTTTTGGTGTTTTTTTATACGACCACAATTTTGCGGTCGTATATTGGTATGACGTTGGCGTCGTCGTCCGAAGACACGTTGGTTTTGGCACTCTAACTTAAGTTTAAGTGAATGGATCTCTATGAAATTTTACCATAAGGTTCAATACCACAAAAGGAAGGTTGGGATTGATTTTGGGGGTTATGGTACCAACAGTTAAGGAATAAGGGGCCAAAAAGGGGCCAAAGATAAGCATTTTTGTAACTTCCAGACATAACTTGTGTGTTAGTGTATGGATCTCTGACATTGTACCACAAGGTTCCATATCACAAAGGGAATGCTGGGATTGATTTTGGGGGTAATTGCCTCCAAATTTTAGGAATTAGGGGCCAAAAAAGGGACAAAAACAAGCATTTTTCTAGTTCATGACAATAACTTGTGTGTAAGTGTATGGATCTTTCTGAAATTGTACTACAAGGTTCCATATCACAAAGGGAAAGCTGGAATTGAGTTTGGGGTAATTGCCCAAAACTTTTAGGAATAAGGGGCCAAAAATAAGCATTTTTCTAGTTTCCAGACAATAACTTGTGTTCAAGTGTATGGATCTCTCTGAAATTGTACTGCAAGGTACCATACCACAAAGGGAAGGCTGGGATTGAGTTTGGGGGTAATTGCCTCAAAATTTTTAGGAATTAGGGGCCAAAAAGGGGCAAAAAAAACAAGCATTTTTCTAGTTTCAGGACAATAACTTGTGTGTAAGTGTATAGATCTTTATGAAATTGTACTACAAGGTTCTATATCACAAAGGGAAAGCTGGGTTTGAGTTTGGGGGTAATTGCCCTAAACGTTTAGGAATTTGGGGCCAAAAAGGGGCCAAAAAACAAGCATTTTTCTATTTTCCAGACAATAACTTGTGTTCAAGTGTACGGATCTCTCTGAAATTGTACTGCAAGGTACCATACCACAAAGGGAAGGCTGGGATTGAGTTTGGGGGTGATGAATCATAAGGGGGTTCAAAAAATTTGAGGGGGATTTTTTCATTTTTTTTCTTTAAAATTTTCCATTTTAAATTGGTTATTTCTGATTTATATATAAAAGCAAATAATAATGATATGGTTTGAATAGGTAAATTAAAAATTTTTAAGTTCTTAGACCACATTCATTCTGTGTCAGAAACCTGTGCTGTGTCAAATATTTAATCACAATCCAAATTCAGTGCTGTATCAAGCTTGAATGTTGTGTCCATACTTGCCCCAACTGTTCAGGGTTCGACCTCTGCGGTCGTATCAAGCTGCGCCCAGCGGAGCATTTTATTATATGCTGAATCTAACCATGTTGTTAGATTTTGGATATCAGACCATACTAGGTAAATTAAATGTCCCATTTCAAATTTTTAAGATCTTTGACATTTATTTTGTGTCAGAAACCTATATTATGTCAAAAATTTGATCACAATCCAAATTCAGACAGTATCAAGCTTTTATTATACTTTTATTTCTTCACTTCTTCAAGGCTGTTGAATGTTTCAGTTTAATGAATATTATCAAAATAACTTAAAATGATTAATGAATCATTTGCCCATGTTTTTAAATAGGCTGTAGATTAAAGCTGTTATGTTTTGGGTTAAAAATTTGGCAGCAAATTATTTCGTACCTTGACCATTTCATACCCTACGGGCCAACTGCATTAACCATTTCGTACCTCCTAGACTAAATACATGTTTACTATTTCGTATCGTATATACTTATAAATCATTGAAATCTCGTCCCAACATCTGTATTGGAGATTTTGTAAAACAAAATTGTATAAATCAAAAAAGGAAAGATCCTTCATATAAGTTTTTAAAATGATAAATATTTGATGCATACTGTTCCATTCAACAAAATATATAAAAAATGTTATTAATTTTTTTTCTTCAAATAAATAGGTAAAATATGTTATAAAACCTTTTGAGATAATTTTAATTTATTAAAAATATTATAACACAAATAAAATGCTTCCAGCAGTAGAAAATTTCTAAAGACATATGTTTGGTTGAATTAAGCAATACATGGAAACCTTAATAGTTTTAAATACACTTTGTATGCAGGGTTTATCTTCAAGTAATTTTTCAACTCTAATAATTAACCAACAAAGGAGTAATTGTCTGCAACTGTTTTTGTCTCGCCTTGACGGAATCAAAAACCGAGACATAGGTATGCTGTTTCCAGTGTCATCAACACATACATCAACAATGTATTACCGGTAGTTTGTGATTAAGTCTAGTTTATGGTGAAACACTAGTGGTAGGTCATTGATAATTTGTATGCAGTTGTATTAGCATTGGCATATCTCATTTCCATGGAGGTTATTTGACCCTGCCCCCTCTGTCATGGTCTATTGACTTTGAAACATTTGCTTAGTTTACATGTATTAGTTTGTGATTAGGTCAGTTAATGGGGAACCACTAGTGGTAGGGTCAATGATATTTGGTATGCAGTTGTATAAGCATTGGCATATCTCATTTCCATGGAGATTATTTGGCTCTGCCCCCTCAGTCATGGTCTATTGACTTTGAAACTTTTGCTTAGTTTACATGTATTTGTTTGTGATTAGGTCAGTTTAAGGGGAACCATAAGTGGTAGGCCAATGTTAATTGTTATGCAGTTGTATAAGCATTAGCACATCTCATTTCCATGGTGAATATTTGGCCCCGCCCCCTCAGTCATGGTCTATTGACTTTGAAACTTTTGCTTAGTTTACATGTATTAGTTTGTGATTAGATCAGTTTAAGATGAACCACTAATGTTAAGTCAATGATATTTGGTATGCAAATTATTGGCATTTGCTAGTCTCTTTTCCATGGAGATTATATAGCCCCATCCCCTAATCATGGTTCATTGGCTTCAAAACTTTTACATAGTTTACAAAGCCATTAATAAAAAGATTTGCATAAGAATTTGCACCTTATGTGACCAATCAAAGAACTTGCTATGGCTTTTTCAATTTGAGAAATGTACGATATAGCATACATGTACATGTAACCTTCCGTGAGGTACGAAATGGCACACATATAAATCTTCTGTGAGGTAAGAAATGGTATACATATAAATTTTCCACAAGGTACGAAATGGTATACAATACATATAAATCTTCCATGAGGTACAAAATGGCATACATATAAATATTCCATGAAGTACGAATTGGTCAGATTATGAAATGGCTTTTGTAAGGGTACAAAAAGGTATCTGAGGAACAGGCTTAATCAAGAAAGTTGACAGTAACAACATATTAAAATGTTAAAAGCTTTGGTTGAATGGTTCACAAGTTAAAGCATGGACACGACTGGAAACACCATTTTTCAATCTTTCAAGAACCATAACTCCTGAACGGTGAAAGTGAAAATCGTCAATATCGAACTTGACCTCCATTTTGTCATCAGTAACAACATATTAAAATTTGAAAAGCTTTGGTTAAATGGTTCATGAGTTACAGCACGGACACGACTGGGAACATCATTTTTCAATCTTTCAAGAACCAGAACTCCTGAACGGTGAAAGTGAAAATCGTCAATATCGAACTTGACCTCCATTTTGTCATCAGTAACAACATATTAAAATTTGAAAAGCTTTGGTTAAACAGTCATGAGTTACAGCACGGACACAACTGGAAACACCATTTTTCAATCTTTCAAGAACCATAACTCCTGAACGGTGAAAGTGAAAATCATCAATATCGAACTTGACCTCCATTTTGTCTTCAGTAACAACATATTAAAATTTGAAAAGCTTTGGTTGAACGGTTCATGAGTAAATGCACGGACACTGTTTGGCAGCCGCCTGCCCGCCGTACATTCCCAAATCAATAACCGATTTTTACTTCGTAAATCCGGTTAATAAAACCTGCCAGACTGACATGTACATCGTAAAATATTTCCATACACCAAATAAAGTTGACCTATTGCATATAGTATTTGAAAAAAAGACCAAAACACAAAAACTTAACTTTAACCACTTAACCATGAAAATGAGGTCAAGGTCAGATGACACCTGCCAGTTGGGCATGTACACCTTACAATCATTTCATACACCAAATATAGTAGACCTATTGCTTATAGTATTTGATATATGGACTTGACCACGAAAACTTAACCTTGTTCACTGATCCATGAAATGAGGTCGAGGTCAGATGAAAACTGTCTGACAGGCATGAGGACCTTGCAAGGTATACACATACTAAATATAGTTATCCTATTACTCATAATAAAAGAGAAATTAACATTACAAAAAATCTGAACTTTTTTTTCAAGTAGTCACTGAACCATGAAAATCAGGTCAAGGACAATGGACATACATGTATGACAGACGGAAACTTCATAACATAAGGCATCTTTATACAAAGTATGAAGCATCCAGGTCTTCCACCTGCTAAAATATAAAGCTTTTAAGTAGTTAGTTAACGCTGCTGCCAGATCACTATCCCTATGTCGAGCTTTCTGCGACAGAAGTTGCAGGCTTGACAAAAACTAAACATTGTCCAATGAACCGTGAAATTAAGGTCAAGGTCAGATGAAACCTGCCAGCCTGACATGTACACCTAACAATCATTCCATACGCCAAATAAAGTTGACCTAAATGCTAATGCTTCTAGTATCTGAGATATGGACTTGACCAAACAACTTTAACCTTGATCACTGATCCATGAAATGAGGTAGAGGTCAGGTGAACTCTAACTGACAGATATGTAGACGTTGCAAGGAACCTATATACCAATTACATAGTTATCATATTACTCATAATAAGTGAGAAACTAATCTATCAAACAAGGAAACTTGGAGATGATCAATTATGACAATGAAGTAAAGGTAAAAAAATCGTTGTCATACAGACACATACACCAAACATAAAATTAAAACTAAATGTTGATCAATGAACCATGAAATTGAAGTCAAGGTTAGATGAACCCTGTCAAATGAACATGTAAACTTTTAAATCATTCTGTGGATCAAATAAAGTTTACCTTTTACATGTACTATTAGGTTCTGAGAAAATTGTGTTTATTCTGCAGTGACAAATATTACATGCCTATTAGACGAAAGCATGTTAAAGTGATATGAATGCACTTGACCAATATGCTAAGCTGAACTTTGAGCAAACCAGTCGTTGCTCTTACATTATGCTTAGCAGTGATCTCAGAAGCAGCAAATAAAAATCTTGAACTCTGGTTTGACCTGGTCAGGGATTGAACCATCAATCTCCAGTACTCAATGCAAGGTGAGGAAGCTACTGAGACCACAGAGGGATGTAGTTGTTGATATGATTCTTATCTAGTGTTTTATCCTTATTTCCATTTAATATAGTTGTTTCACTTAAATGTTGGCTGAATCAATTGCACATTTGATAATCGACCAATGTAAGATGCAATGTCATTATGTGTACGTCTTAAGATTAGGCCATTTATGTTGCACAAGAAAATCATTCAATATTTTTTTTCATTATTATCTTTAAACTGGAACTGGGATGGACAAAGGCTCTTATGGACATTTGAAACTAAACTCATAAAATTATTGTTTATTTTATCATAATTAATTTCTGTACAATATTTACATTTGTGACAATTTTTCTCAAATTTGTTGCATAAAAACATGATTGTTCTAACTCAATGACAAATGAATATTGATGTACATATATTACTACTAGTTGATAACCTTTATGATTTTAAATCATATGAAAATACTGAATGATTCCAACAACTTCGCATTATTTCATTAAAGCCATTACATTTTTATAGTTCTTAAATGAGAATTGCTTCATACTGACGTGCATTTCTTTAATAGTTCACAAAAATGTCATTTTCATGCCGTGTGAAATATTTTTCTCTTGATTCTTTCAGTCATTATCTGCTGTTGAAGACTGTCTAAAAATAAACAAGAAAACAATTTTTAAACTTGAATGCATGTATTGATGTGCTAAGCATACCCACACTTGTAATTTGAAGTATTGGAAAACCGAACATAACAACTCATCACTGCCAACCTGCTGACTAAATACAAATGTTATTCTGTTCTCAGCTGCAGTGTTCTGTAATACTTTAGAATATAATGTGATGAAGTTCATTTAACATATTGAAAAATTCAATGTGGCAGCAAGCAGGAAGTATATGATTGAAAGCCCAGAAAAGTGCTCACAGGTTACAACTCATCACAGTAAAGCTGGAAAGTGTGATGAAAAATATATACATACAACAAAAAATAGACTGACAAGGTGAATGCAATACAGCCCACACTCCTATATCATAGATATGGAAGTCAATGGCTAATAACTGCAAATTAAGCCTAAATTAAACAAGAGCACACACTTGTCTTAAAGATAAAGGTTTCATTACAACTTAGCATAATCAATGATCCATGTAAATGAGTCAAGGTCAGATGAACCCTGCCAGAAAGACATCACAATCATTCCATACACTAGAGATAAGGCCTAAATTAAAATATTGTTTGTTTGCCCTTTACCGACCGACCCTATGAATTCGTTCCACCTGAAAATCTTTTATTTGTATTTCCCGGCAATATTTTATTTTATTTTATTTTTTCTTTCCTACCGAAAATCTTATATTTGTATGTACCACTCAAAACTCTTTTTACCGGAATCCTTGGTTTTTATCCTCCCCCCATAGGGTTTAGTCCGTTTGGTATCACATGAGCGTTTGACATGAACACATGCATTTAGAGATTCAAAGCATTGGTTTGAAATCGATGTCGAAAGTTTTGAAATCATGACGAACGTTGCCCTGTGTGTCTTTATACTTGAAGAGCAGGGTTCATTAAAAATAAGTTCATCCAAAACAAAATTATCAACGTGTGTACAAAATATTTGGTACACGGACGTTGTATCCTATGTAGGGAGGGCCTTTGGTGATCCGTAGATCAGGATGATTATGTTAACGATGCCTTCGACCAGCTTTGACATATTATTTATATCTGACATGAACCAAAGGCCTGTAAAGGGGAGAATAATTGGCAGTAAAATCACAAGTTTTTCCATACAGACCAATTATAAATGCAATGTAAAATACGTGACAAGTGAGTTTCAAGTCTTGTAGCATTTTATAGGAAACACCTGCACACAGGAAAATTTAAACACTCGAGGGTTGAAAGTAAAATAAGACAAATGCTTAGTTTTAGCTCTTCTAACTGGGTGCAAGACGATGATGGTGGGAAATGGACTGCCGGGCAGTGGCTTTATATCCAGTCAAATTTTCTTTTTATTTCGAAGATATGTCTCTGGTAATTTAAGTTCAAATTTTGATAAAATTGTTAGTATGTCACTATGTGAATAAAACATGCTATAGGTTGCACATTGTAAATACAGCTGATTCACAAACCATGCTTGGGAGAGATAGATAGTTAATATTTTTGACATACTGGTTCCCAGACATGATCTCTATGTTTCATCTCGTAGAGACATGATTTGGGAATGGTTACCATATATATACAGTCAAATTGAAATATGTGGAAAACCTAAGGTCGAGGTAAGGGTACGTAGTACAGAATTTTAGTGTAAGTTAAAACTCTTAAAAGTTCCAGGCATATAAACATTGAAAATATGCCACATAGTCCTATATTTTTATATTTGAAGAAAAAAGGTAGTAGTGCATATGAATTAACTTCACATTCTATATTTTTTTCAAAACTTCCTGGGACTATTATACTAATAGTCCCAGAAACTTCATAGTAAAAGAATACTTAAACAAAAGCAATACAGACAACAATGATATCATGCAGATTTTGTATCTTTAAAATAAAATATTATACCTACCCGCCTACCCATGACAAAAAATGTACCGAGCCAAATTATTTTTTGGGAAAGAAAAATAAAATATTTTACCTACCTACCTACCCTGTTTCAAAAAATAGGGTCGAAAAAGGGCAAACAAACAATATTTTAATTTAGGCCTAGTGTAAGCAGGAAGTTGATGAGCAATGAATCTGAAAACGTGTCACACATTATACATGTAGCATGCCAACATGAAGCCTGATAGCAAATTTCAGAAAGTTATTTGAAGTTCCCTAGAAAAAGTTTAAGAAAATTTGTTATAAGGCCATTATGTTTAGAATATGAGGTGACCTATAGTTGTTAACTTCTACGTCATTTGGTCTCTGGTAGAGAGTTGAAACAACTCAATCATACCACATCTTCTTATTTTTATCTTTTATACATATTCAGTAAACATGAAGTGGAAGAGCTATGAATATGAAACAGTGTCACATAGTATAGTATGTTGACATGAAGCCTCATAACAAATTTCAGAAAACTGTTATTTGTAGTTCCTTAGAAAAATGAGATGAAAATTTGATATACATGTATGGTCATTTATGTTTATAAAACAAGTATTTGGTAAACAGAAACTCGAAGTTCCTTTAAAAATGTGACAGAAATTTAATGAGAGACGCACAGATGGGGGTAAAACAGTATAATAAGGAATGTTTGAAATGTCATTGTAATTACCCTTCACTACTTTGGCTACTGCCACATCCACTACTACTACTACTGCTCCCAGCCTCACTGTCCTCATGGGAATTTTCCTTTCCTTTTCCCTTTGGTGACTGGATCAAAAAGCCACCAATACCTTTTTGCCAATCAGGAGTAGGTTGATCACAGACAGAATTACCACCTGCATACTTATTTTTACCTGTTATAATAAAATACAAAATATTGACCCTTAATACAGGTAACATTGATTATTTCACCAACATAATTTATCAAAAAGTAATTATGTGAATTATTGTTTGTTTGGTATAAATTAAATATGTTAATTTTAGAAACTATTCTATATGTAATAAACAGTTGCGCCACGAGCGCATGATACGCCTGTCGTCTTGTGTGTGAGGTTTTATGCAAAAATCATAAATCGTTTCTGAGATACGGAGCAACATGTGAAAACCCCCCTTTTTTTATAAAAAAAATCAACAACTCTAAAATAAAATTTTGAATCATCACCAAAAAGTATACAGATCTTTAAATTAATATATTAAGAAGTGTGTAAAGTTTTAAGCAATAATCATAAATCGTTTTTGAAATACGGCGCAACATGTGAAACCCCCCCTTTTTTTTACAAAAAACTCAAGAACTCTAAAATAAAATTTTGAATCATCACCAAAAAGTAAACAGATCTTTAGATTAATATAACTAAGAAGTGTGTAAAGTTTTAAGCAATAATCATTAATCGTTTTTGAGATACGGAGCGACACGTGAAAAAAACACCCCCCTGTTTTAGTTACAAAGTCACGTAACTCAAAAAGTTTTAATCTTATTTTCACCAAAAAGTATACAGATTGTTTGACCATCATAAGAAACAACAATTTAGTTTCATGAAATTTGGATAAGTCTTTCTCAAGTTACGGTGCGACATGTGGACGCCGGACATTTGTATACCATAATATGTCCCGTCAAAATTTTGACGGGCGTATAAAAATCATTTGACATGGTTTAACATGAATCTTATGATGCATTTGCATGTATAAGGCCTAGAAAATAATGGTTTCTTGATCATGACCCTTAGTACATAAATTTGGTATCTATCCAAGCTATTTTATTAGCTTTCCTCAACAAGCACTGTTACGAGTGGGAACCTTTCCCCAATATATCCTACACGTATGTTAACACATATTTTTTTGTATTCCTTCCCATCTTTTTCAGTATATTACTCTAAACATACAATTTTATGTCTATGCCTAACATGTCTAATGGTTATTCACTTCAGACTGACACACAGAAATCACTGCAACATGATGATGTTACTTGCCAACATGGGAGAGTGCATTTTGTTTAGCACTTTAACAGTGTATGTGCATTAATGATTTTTGCAGCATCCAAACAATGCTAAATGTAGATATACATTGTTCAACATGGTCTCAATTTTTCAAAAATTTATTTGCCTGCAGATTATTTCTTCAGCATTTTTAAGGGTACATTGAATTTTAGATTATGCAGTGTTGGTTTATCAAAAGGTCAGATGAGCCATGCATGACAAACATGTAAATCTGTTGCCAGGAGCAGCTACAAATTTCACTTATATCACAGTTCAGAGAGTTTTTAGGATTTTCAATTATTATATCATGGTAATGTATTTGTACTATATTGACCACATCTTTTTTGTACTTACTACTACTTGGTGAGGAACATGATGAGGTATTACCAGAACTACTGCCACCCAAAGCTTTCCTGGGAGCTCGTGCAGCAACAACTGTAATCATAAAACGTAAAATCTAACGATAAAATTTCAAAATAAACATATTCAAAAGCAAAAACAATAAGTGAAAAAAATAATTTTAAGCATTGTAGCTTAATGCTACTGCAAACATTAGTGTTGGATAATCGGTTGAAATTACCAACCGATTATCTATTACTATCGGTTGACAGTAACCAACCGACTGTCGGTTATAATCGCATCATTATACCTTGCCCTTTTTTAAATGAAATCATGCATTTAGTCACACTGTACATATCTAATGCGTATATTCCATATCATTGCAGAGTTTTATATGTTCATATTTGATCTTTTGTTTCCTTTTCATATTTTATTTAGCAATTAAAACAGTGAATCAATTAGAATCCAGATTCAGATTGAACATATTTTGTCTTATAATTACAACATTTATTACCAACAATGACACTAAAATTTCTAAATTTCAATGGTATTACTCACATTATAATTTCAAATACATAGGTGTATAAAAATTTGAATGCTTCTCTTTAAAAAGATATATAAAGTATTTAACTTAGTTTAAGAAATTTAAAATTAATCAATCATTTGCATTTAAATATATACATTTAAATAAGGGGATCCAACCAGTCTGTTAATTCGTGTAGAATGCTTTTGTGATCATTATTCTTCTGTCAGCTGTGTCATTCGTGCGTCTGTACTTATAATTACAAGAATGTGGAATTCTTACATAGTTTATCCGTATCCGATCCGTTTTTCGTATATATTTCAATGGCGAAAAAACCGGGAAAATTTACAAAAATAAACAATGTTTGACAAGCAATTTGGAAAGGAATATGACGTTTTTGATGCAACAAATGGATGAAACATTATTAAAATGCAATTT
Organism: Mytilus coruscus; assembly: GCA_017311375.1. Lineage (NCBI taxonomy): Eukaryota > Metazoa > Mollusca > Bivalvia > Mytilida > Mytilidae > Mytilus > Mytilus coruscus. The sequence goes on from CM029607.1 coordinate 65,964,231, forward strand.
GCACCATGTTCTAATGTAGCAAAAAATTTATTTTGTCTAAAATCAGAATGATTTCATGTACGCTCTCGAGTAACAAGTACCGGAGTTGAAAGAAAGTATTTCATTAAAAGTTATTTATTTTAAATAACATACGATCAATCTGTATAGTCAATGCTTTTACCGCGTTTATAAAGAAAGATATTGCTTATGTCTTTGATTATAGGATGTTTGACATTGTTATTGTCATCGACTGATATTTTTCGTTTCAATTTGTTTGACTGTGCATGTAAAATGCAAACCGGAAACGTACTGGAAGTTGATATGCTAAAAGTCCGGA